>OZ035825.1:19083713-19683713 GCA_964034765.1 Knipowitschia caucasica | reverse complement strand
AAGTATACGCGTGTTTACTAGATGTTTTTTGTCGTTGCTAATGGATTACATTTGAAGTGCTGAGAGTAGGCTCAAAATGCACAGATAAACAAGGTCAGCAGAAAGACATAATACTACGAAGCAGCAAGCAGACAAATAGAGAAAGCCCAGAATCACTAAGTAGTCTCCTCTAAGGAATGGACAGACTAATCCCAAAGCAGGTATGTCATATGTGGATATGAGGAAGGGGGAAACATGTTACAAACACTGATTGTGTGTAGGTTGGTAATATGGATGTTTCTTTTTGCATGGCGTCAGTATGGGACAAACAGATGGGTCAGGGAAAATGCTGCTTACCCGTCGCCGTTTCCTGCATCTTCTCCCTCTTCCGCTTCTTTTTCTTCCCCTAGAAATATAAAAAGGAACGCATAAAGTGTGGCTCCAGCACTCACGCTCACTAGACCACTCTGATAACCAGCTGCTGGCTGCCATGTTCACTCATCCCCTGCTGGGCATCTAACCAGCAACCTCCGGACACTCCGCGCTCCAGGCCAGAATGCCCCGCTGAGGATCGAACCAGGGGCTGCCCCCTCGCGCAAGTGCTATAATAGAGCATGGGTGTAATTCATTATACACAAGCACCATGTTTTAGGAGAGCATCATAAACAGTTGTAACCGGGATATACAGTCAGGGCCTTCTTTGTGGCCCTAAACATGGGGGGGACAGGGATTTTTTCTGTGGTCCTAAACCTGGTTAAACCTACGGGGAGTCATCTGGATCTATAGGACCTTCTCTGTGGTCCAAAACCTAGGGGACAGGGCCTTGTCTGTGGTTCTGAACCTGGGGGGGGGGGGGGGGAGGGACTGGAAACTTAAAATAAAATAGATTGAATTGGTGTCCGAATACCTCACCACCACTTCCTTTGAAGTCCCCTTAATGACAAACATTAACATTGAGTGAATGTGAAATGTTCAGTGTAATTAGTCTAGCCTGGCTCAATGGCATGAGGAGCACCACTCTTCTCCAGTGCTGGTGGGAGTGGGTGCGGATTTACAGCTCATGCTAAATCCTCAGGGGAGAGACTACAGGTATAGATAGCAGCGCAGACTCTCGTTCTAGTCAAATATGAGCAGCACTTTGGTTTCCTGCTGCAAAGTCTGCTAATCCACTTATTCATGAGCTAATCTCCCTTCCACTGCTGCGGTAGACAGGGAAGAGGAGCGACTGGAGTGGGAGAGGGATTGAAGAGGCTCCACCAGAACTGCCAGGGTCCTATTCTGGTGAGATCCGCTGCTCTGCTGTAGTGAGATGTGTTTGTGGGAGGAGCCTCAGTACTACGTTTGCCTTTATCTTTCCCAGTGCCAAGTAGAACACAATTTGGAGCACATCCCCAGCAGATGTGTAGTGCGAAGCTTAAATGAGGAGAAGCTCTGCAACATGTTAAAATGGTCAAATGTAATTCTGCAGACACTTAACTGTTTATTTTTCATCTGTATCTATTTATTTGTTTTTTCTTATCAATCTATCCTTTTGTAAAGCGTCTTTGAGAGTTAAAAAAGAACATTATAAATATGATATCTATTCTATTGTCATCATTATCATGAGTTGAGTTCATCCTGACTGTCCTAAAAAAATAAATTGCCAATGGGATCATGGACCAAAGAAGGAGTGGATTTCAAGTGTTTATCAATTGTGGAAGAAGTCGATTTGAATTTACGCTAGCTGAAGCCAGTTTTTGTATATGGGCATTTGTTATGATGGGGTGACCTACATGTTGCTAACATGGTTGCTAGGGCAAGCTGGAATTTTTCTCACAAATAAAGGCATCTTACTGATCAAACAATATGGCTCATATGGTCAGGACTACCAGCACTAGAGGATTTTACCTATTGTGGTAGGGGAAACCAGAGCACCCAGAAGAAAGCCACATAGACCCAGGGAGAACATAAGCCCTCTTCGGACTGGGATTCAAACCCAATAACTTCTTGCTGAGAAGGGAGAATGCTAACCACTCAGCCACTATGCTATCCTGTTCAATGTAGCCTACAATTCAAGAAGTTTTGGGCTTATATTTCTGCAGCGCAAGTCCCGGAGAGCAGCCTGGAGGATCCATCTCCATCAGCGAGGCACACGGTCCAGAGCAGGGGAGGCACAAGGAGGAGGGTGCTGTTAGTGTCCCGAGGGGAGCAGATAAACACCACAAAGCACTTTGGTGGTGGAGTGAATGTGAGTGCTGGAGCCACACTTTAAATACAGGCGGGTGCTCTCTTTCTCACAAGTCCATACACAACACATTCTCAACACAGGTATAACAAGACGCAGCAATATATCAGCAGCGATACACACGACAGGCCTCGTCTTAAATCCAGCCAAAGCTCCCACATTTACAAACAGAATGGACAGCGGAGAGAGTAGAGGTGGCAGCTGCTCTTGCATCTGCAGATATGGAACATCAAAGACGGGCATACTATTACCGGCAATTTTCACTCACTGCCAATAATAACGTCCATGTCACTACAATCCATTTTACTCTGCATGGGAATAATAGCCTGTGTTATGAATTACACATTAGCCCAAAACAGAGGCTCTAAAATAGGGGCTTATTAGCATGGAGCAGGCCTGGGTGAGAGATAGTCCCATTATATTCTGGAATAAAAACACTCATTCAAGCACAGGCATACGCAAACGCTGTAAACACACACACTCGCACCTCTGCAGTCCATTCTTTTGGTACTTACATAGTTGTCTCTAGCGGACCAGCCTGGGTACAGTTGCATGTGGAGCTGCCGTTCCTTGCGGGCTAACTCATAATATTTAGCTTGTTCTTCCCGAGATAACGCATGCCACTGCATCAGTATAGGGAGGGAGAAATTGCATAAAGTCAATTGCAGTCACTATGGGTTTTAGTTAGAGAGAGAGAGTGAGAGAGAGAGAGTGTGTGTGTGTATTTTGGGCTAGAGTTATCATATGTGACTTAAAGCTGGGGTAACTTTTTCAGTAAAAAAAAAAAACATACATTGTGTTTTTGCATACTTGGCTGGGTGAGGGTGGTCCTCTCTTTTCCACTTTTCTGTATGAAAAGGCTGATCCAAAGATGTGACAAGAGAGAGAGGCCAAAAACCCATGCACGTCGTAACTAGTGATAGGACCAAACTGTTTTGAGAGCGAGCTGATTGTGGTTTGAAAGTTAGGAACCCCAGCTTTAAACTTGTCCTAGCTTTTCTGTGCAAGAAATGTGTGGAGTCGGATGAAAGCGAAACAAAGAAAGGGGAGAAACATGATGAAGAGATTAGCAAGTACAAGAGAGGGAGGGAGGGAGGAGAGAGAGGGGGAGCAAAAACTTTGATTTCATATCAAAACACTGGTTCCAATTTAGCCAGTCTTTTTATTCAAACTATGTCAGTGAGCAATTACTGTGCGCAGGCCACAAACTAGGCTTTGCTGTGGCTGGCTGCCTCAAACCGCCTGCTCGCTTCGTTAGGGCTCTTAAACATGGCTCTGTGGTTCCACTCTTTCCCCCAATCCTCAAAAGGAACAAATTTTGTCATTTTCAACCGTGCCACTATCCATGCATGTTTTGTTATAGCCAATTTTATTAAAAGTTAGTTAGAAGCGTAGTCTGTGTGACAGCTAATTGGCTGGAGTCATCATTAAGGTCATAATCAAAAGGTGTTCAGAGAAGGAGGTGAATGGAGAGAGTGATTTAATTTAATTGGACTGTGAAAGGTGGCCTGTTGTGATGTTATGATGGCGGGAACCTACCCTCCGTCCCAAGATCTGATTGATGGCCGCGCTTTCTTTTAGCGTGCATTCTGCGACCACGTTGGCGCGCATTTCTTTCATGTATAGCATGAAGGCGTTTAGCGGCTTCTTGATGTGCGGTCTTTTGGGCTCCTGCTCCTTTCTCTGGTCATGCTGAGATTTCCTGCACATGAAAGAAAAGAGCAGCAACATAAGAGTTAACAGAAGAAGTAGCAAATGAGAAAATGGGGAAGATGGAGAAGGGGGTTTGTGGTGCCATGTTGGCGACACACACACACACATAGACGTATCCACATGCATGCACACAAACACATATACAGTACACTTACACATATATACTCGTGCACAGACACATTAAGGTGTACACATTTTGTACACACACGCATATACATGTATACACACGCAACCACACACACACACACACACACAGGGTCTGGTTGCTATTGGCCGATGGAGTAGAAGCACGCCATGGGCTCCAGTCCTGACTCTTTAATCATGTGCAGTTGCAGAGGAGATTACTTCACAAATAATGGCAACCAAACTCGCAGTGGACTCTGCCATTGCACATTGTTGGAACCAATAACGTAATAACAGCCAATAACGTAATACATTTGGCCATTTTCAAATGTGATGTGGCCGATAGCATAACAAAACAATATGTTTTCCTTGTTTTTACAGTTTATCTGAGAGGTTGAATGCCAACTCAAAGTGTTTTAATGTTTTTAACCAGGATTGTGTGAGTAGAAGTCTGTCTCAGATATCCATGAACACTAGTTTTTCCGACGCTTTAACAGGTTAGTTGTTCACATCCCTGACACACCCACAGAAGATTCACAACACAATTCACAATTTCCAGATGGTGAACCACAAACCAGAACAACTATGAGTGGCATAGTGCCCCTTCAAACTGAATATTAAAGGAAACATGACATGATACATTATAATTCAGGCTTTTTAATGACTACTTTTGAAGCCTTACAAAAAATATATGTATTTAAAAAAGGGCACTAGTCTAACTCAGAGTTCTCTAACTCGGGTATAACAACATTAAAATGTGTTAACAGAGTATTGTTAATCAAACAACCCAATGTGTAACCAGTCATCTCTATGAAGATATTCTCCAGAGGCTTCACTGTTTAAAGTGTAAATAAAATCCCACATTCACTGAGCTTCCTAACCCTCTGGACAATGCTCAAATCCAGGTTAAAAAGAGTTCTGTCTGAAGGGAAAGATAGAGGTAGGGTATAAGTTAGGGTTACAGTGGTTCCTTGTTTATCGTGGTTTTTTTTTTTTTTTTAATCCTGCTATAAGCAAAATACGCAAGTATATGATTAAAGGCCGTAAAACCCGTCACAACATACTTTATACACTTCTCCAGACCACCAGAACTCAGACAGCTAAAGTGTGATCGCGGAGATATCAAAGTTGTTAGTTGCAAGTCTCAGTGCTGCTGCAGCTGTGAAGCCGTGAGTAGAATATATTGTTGCAGAGGACATTGCGCTGAGGGACAGGAGCAGGACTGCTGTAGTCCTCTGAACTAGACACTGCAGGGCACACAAGCCATAAAAGTTTTCTTCTGACTTTAAATAAACTGTCATGTTATACTAGCGGTTATAAGATGATGTATATGATGTTGTTAAGTATACATGTCGGAGTACATGTAAGAAAGTACTCAAAATTGCACCCAAAAAAATCAATGAAACAGCAAGGCCGCAAAAGCTGAACCGCGTTGCAGTGAGGGACCACTGTTACTACATTGGTTCCTACACACCTCTAACCTACTTTCTAACAACTTGTGTGGATATGCAGAGAGGAGATGAACTGAAATCAGAGATAACCACTATTCGCAGTGCTCCGTACACATACTTGAAGAGCAGCTCATCCCAGCAATAATCTAAAGTGTTTATCTGGGGCTGGCTGAGTGTGCAGTGCTCCCTGAGGCCAAATGAGGCGCAGGGCCCTTATCAGCTCCGTGCGGGCCCTCGCTCTTATCTCCTGCATCGGGGAACAGGCCTCCGACAGAGTGGACTTTCCTCCACTGGGGCCTGTAGTGGCACTGGGAGTATGCAGCTGTGAAGAAGCAGCACTTACATGTGCATGAGGTCCGTTTCGTGGGGAGGTTCGTGTTTAATCTGTGGGTTGACAATGGCCGGGTGGGGGATCCCTGTGGCTTGAGGACCAGGGGGGCCGGGGACCATGTGGTGAGAGAACCTAGGAGCCAAAGCAGACAACACAAGCTTTGATTAGACACCATGGAGGAATGGTAAACAATAAGTTCTGTCGTGGTCTATAGTACATAGGCCGAGTTCATCAATTATTTAAAAAAGACCATGAAAGACCTGGTCAGCAAGTGTATTTATCTATTTTTCTTTTTCTAAATAATGCTTCATACTGACATAACTATCATGTACAGCACGGCTTTTCAATTTGTTTTCCCCAAGGAACGAATGTTTGGAATGGCCACTTGCTCTGGACCACTTTGAACATTTAACAGCAACATTATCAAACACAATATTTCATTCTGTTACAATTGACATTTTTGTGGCAAATAAAGGCCGAAGCAGTACAATTGTTGAACAGGGCGAGTACCAGTCAGATATAAACAAAGACTTATCCAGACTTAAACCACAATGAATGATATAATTATAAACACAACAAATGACCACAAAAAGGAGCTACTATATTCATACTGTACTTGAAATAACCATTGGAAAATCTTTGATTTGATCACTTGTTACATGGGCTGAGGGCCAGATTAGATTTTTCAAATGGCCTGGTTTGGCCCCCGTCCGCATGTTGAATACGTCTGATGTACAGTAAGTAATAAGTCGACTATAACATATTTATAACATCCCATTAGCATAACTACCACCAGTAAGACTTACTGGAGGAGAACAGTTAAAAAGTTTGTTTAATAGCATAATAAAAAATGATATTTCACAATAAGCTGCAGGTGTGAGCATGGGCGGTTATAACCATTGCTCGTCTTCAAAAGGTTTCATTCTCTCTTCTTAGTTTGAAAAGAAAGTGACATTCCCTTGAAAGCTGGTGTACCCACTGCTATTTTTGTTTGTTTCATAAATAATACTGTTAATGCTGTTTCTCCCAACTGTAAGAGTATAATTCAAATTCTAAACTTGAATTTTGTTTAAACAAATCGTAGAAAATATGTTATCTTTTCCACGCTTGTAAGAAAGCCCTGTTAGTCGCTATTTGCCGCTTTGGGCTGAGAAGTGATTGGCTGGGGGAGGGGGTCCCCTCTTTTTTACATTTCTATTTGAAAAAGCCGATCTAAAGATGTGACAGCTAAAAATGTAAGGTTTTAATGTGCAAACTAGTTATAAATGCAAACTGCTTTGAGGGCAAGGAACGAATTAGATTGATTTATCTACATTGTTTTTCTGTGTGAAAGTTAGGTACCCCAGGTTTAAGGCTATTCAAAATGCCACATTTTTGTGTCTGTCTCAACAACAAAACAAAGGAGTTGAGATTCTACACAGCATCCCATCCATTTTGAATAGAGGATATACACAACTGCTTATAGAATATTTAAACAAGACGTTTTTTTGGTGAATGTTGTTCCTATACAGTATCCAGCTGTGTCTTTTGAATCTCAATTTATCAGCCTCTCTCCTTTGAAAATGTTGTCGGAAACAAGACCACATCTCAATGGCATCCCAGAACACTTAAAGATTCCGAATAAAAAGTTGTGAAGCCTTCCGCTGAGGGTTCGCCAAACTGAGATGGGATTTTCTAATGTTTGAGACTACACTACAGCTCATCACTTTGTATGTTTGTTTAAATGGGCACCTCATCAGACTCTAGTTTCCATTCATCGGCTAATGCTATTCTCAACAAAATACAGCTTTAAACTTTGGGATCAAGTCCAACAGAAAGCAGCAGCAGTGAAACACCCCTCAGACAGAACGAGTGACTGGAGAAGTGTTTCCAGAGAGAGCTTTGATGGGGCTAAAAACCATATGTGTATGCAGGGACACGTATGTGCTGCTCTTCCAGCTGAGGGAGCCGTGTGGAACTCACCAGCCCAGAGGAGGTGTGATCTGACCCATGCCTCCAGGAGACAGGGAGTAGAAGTTTGGCATGTCTGGTCCTGGGTGATGTCTGGGCATTCCTGCAAACACAAGATCACACAGTTACACTGCTGCTTTTTCAGGCACACTCATAGAGGTTAGACGGACCATATTTGAGCTACTCTGTATATTTCATTATAGATAGTGAAAGTTTAAAGCATCAAATTCCATTCTAATCAGAAATGCATACTTCTGAGAATCACGCACTGAGAATTCTGTGATCAGAGCGATGAGTGGGACTGTTGTTGGTCTTTATAACTCGGCACACAGGCACCATTTATAGACTGCACCGATTTAAAAAGGCTTTTTAAGTCAGTCAGTCAAGCATATACAAGTATTTAATCCAAGTACATAAGCAATCACAACTATCTGTTTGTTTGGATTAAAGGAGAGGGACATGATGATCTGACTTTCTTATTCTGCGTTCTGCAAAGGCGTCCTCAGCCTTATTCAATCTACAGAACAGTAATAAGATCACATCATGTGATACCACTTTGACCTTTTAACTATCGTCTACATCTAAATAAGACTATGTTTCTCACACTTTCAGCAGAGGCGGTTTCATTGTGGCAAAAGCTTTCCCATAGACAACACATTATTTTTGGAGGGTACATCTTCTGCACAAAGCTTTGGTTGTGGTGAGACATGATTTCAAATATTATCTCTGGTATTGTCATTCAATAAGCAATTGAGTAATGATGTAAGGTTTACAGATATCCACAAATTCACAGGATTTGGAAATATCTTTTAGCGTGCGCTCTCAATCACATGCACACAAAGCAAACAGGGCAAATGCCGCCAGATTAGCCCCATGCTCTAATCCCTGTCGGAGCCAGCCTCTGTCCCGCTCCTTTGCCTCTCTCACTGGGCTGCGGTCTAAAGGGCCTCCCTCCTCTCAAAGCCAGGCCATGCAGGGGGCTTATATCTCCAAAGCCAATGTTGCAATGTAGGATTCACAGCATAACGTACTACCCCCTGCCCACTAATCCAGCCCGCGCACTCCTCAGGGCCCTCCTGGGGACACGAGGGAAGGAGGCGAAAGGGTGAGGAGGCGAGGGAGGAGGAGAGGCCCCAGCGTGTTAACCTTGTCACTCAGAACCCTGAGGTGTTCTTATTTACATCTTCCCATAGGCAAAAAAGGTTACCACTCAACCATGCTGCAGCAACACATTATTAGCAACATTATCTAAAGAAAGTACAAGTAAATCACAGCCCTTTGCCACAAATGAACAAATACAATATAAAGTCCATTGTTTCAAATGCAAGACCCCCTGCCTGACCTTCTGTGGCGTGTTGCGGCCCTGTGCATATTAGAGCTCCTAATGAGAAAATCCATGATTATTTTTCATAATTAACCAGCAGATCAAAGTCTGAGCCCGCTAAGGAAGGAAAAGCTGCCATTGGTCGATGCCAGAGCGCGAGAGAGAGAGAGAAAGAGAGGTAGGGGGTGGGTAAGAAAGAGAATAAGTGAAGATTTGGTTTTAAGCATCTTCAGCTTAACTCTGCTCGCTGCACACACAGGAACACGCCTGGGGAAATCATTTACACTTCATTCTGCAACCAGATCCTTTGGACATGGATTTTTTGGGGCTGCTGGTGCTTAGCCCATTGCGGAAAAGCCTCCTCTAGAGGCGCTCCATAGTCAGACTTATGTACAATCACAGTTGAAGCAGCCTTTACCTGCTCTTATGACATACAAGCTTTGATTATGATCCTGCGGTGTTACAGACAACACAAATAAAAGAGGACCATTCTGCTCTCTGATGTGGAATTGTATTGTAATTATTAAAAATAAATAATTACTATAACCCTTCAAACTTGTTTAACTAACATCGATCTTTTACATACTGAGTAAGGGCTGGTCCGGTCTTTTTCACTGCAAAAGTTGATCTGAAGATGTGATAGAGGCTAATGGTGCTTTCAGACCGGATCATGCGTTGCGTCAGCTTTCAATGCAAAGTCTATGGTGACGCGCGTTGGAGCGTCAAAACGCACAAACGGACTGTTGAGTGTAGACGCATGGACTGCGTGGGAAAATCGAAGAGGAGGAGCAGGAGCGCAAAATGGACGCCCACAGGAGATAAACTTTGCTCGACCCTTCCTTGGGACGTTTGTGCAGCGACCAATCAGAGAGCCGCAAAGTGGTCATGGGGACATTACTGGTCTGAGCGAGCAGACTGAACATACTGTAGCAACAGCCAAAACAGGAGCTACACCTCGGGAGCGTTGTCATGCTCCCGTGACTTTATGCAACTGCTTCGAGTGTGTTGGCCGATGCGGAAGTACCGTTTAATAATAAAGTAAACTTATTGCGCACCTTCGTGAACACATACTACTGTTAAATAAAGTCCGGGGAAGGTCTCTGAACACAGACACCCTGCCAAGCTGCATTATTGGAGAAGATCTTTACACGAGAATCCGCTAGCATAACTCTGTTAGCATCAGAGCCCGCCGGCTACTTCCGCCACTTCCGGTGCTGGCCAGGACGTTCTGGTGTGAAATCCCTGCGTCTGGAACCTAGAGAATGCGCGTCTGGTGAGCGAGGCTTCAGGGTTTGAGCGTTTGCGGTATGAAAGCACCATTAAAGATACATAATTGTGGAAACAGTTTTGAAAGCATGGAAAACGTAAAAGGAATTTATTATGTGGTTACACAATGTTTTGTGTTGCATTTGATAAAATTCATTTTTACAAAACCATATTGAATTGAGTAAAAAATCATAACGGCAGACCCTGAAACCCTAGCAATAACTTATCAATGCGATTTTAATTAGTAGGCTTTACCTTGTTACTTGTTCTACATGACAACCAAATCCACAATTGAGGTTTCTGCAGTGTATTACCCACTCCACTCCTTGTCTACAACACAACGCCTTCACTGGAGAAACATCCATCTCTGAGTGTCTTTTATATTTGATTTTGCTTGACATATGTGGAGCACTTTCTTCACATGCTCCACTCCCTTCATCTGACAGGCTGTGTACTCTGCTTCTCTGTTCTGCAATTTTATTTTTATCTGCTCCAGTCTCATCTTCATCATAACTACAAACCATCTGATCCCTCTTCGCTTTGACTTTTTGAGAAGAAGTAGAAGAGGAAGAAGAAAGAGAAGATGCGAGACAGAAGCACACAGAATGGGCGTATATTTAACATTAGCAGGGAGCTGCCAGAGCACCCAGCTGTGCAGCCCGTCCTTGCGCCTCTCTCGCTGCAGCTGTCAGACTAGGGAGAGATTTTATTTTAGCTATTAGTGAGCGAGTGAGGAACCATGAATGCACCCAAAGTGTCCCAAAGGCAGCTTAAAAAGAGTTCAGGCACCAGGCAGAGCGAGAAAAGAACGCCACTTCCGCGCGCTGGGATTTTTTCTATTCCACAGTGCGGCAGAGGCTGTGATGCACTCTGCTATCTGCAAGAGAATTCTTTGGAATTTGTGATTATTTTATCAAATTAATTAGTTAGCCAATTTTTTCCTCAATTCTTTGGATCGTGGTTTAGATCCCGAAAGCTTAGTGAATATCAGAATGAGTCTGGTGTGTGCGTGAATGGTTGGTGGTGGGGCATATTTTATACTGGTTGTCTCGCTTCTGTCAGTGTGCCCCAGGGCAGCTGTGGCTACAGTAGCAGTTTATCACCACCGTGTATGGAATGAATGAATAATGAAATGTGAAGCATCTTTGAGTGTCCAAATTTTTGGCTAAAAAAATCTGTGTTTTAGTACTCTCTATGATCCTGCTGTATATTTTTTTTGATATTGTCTTTGGAAATCCAGACATGAGCCATTGACGAATAAGATACCTTTATTTGTGGGGGATATTCAAGCTTGCGGCACAGAAGAAATGGCCAAATAAGGAAACTGGCTTCAGCTAGCTTATATTCAAATCTGTTTCTTCCACATAAAGCCTAACGCTATGGTGATGTCAGCACTCAATTAGTCCACTAATTGAGATTTTTCCCACGGTGGGACATTCTCTTATTTTATCTTAATATACAGTCTATTTTCTTCTGCGTTATAGAATCATCTGAGTCTGAGATTAGCTGGATAGTGTGAACTTGTGTTGGCATGATCAGCGCAAACTTTTTACAGTCATCAATAATATTTGTGTGGATTATAATACGACATGTGAATTCTTTGAGCACTAAAAATAGATTAACTTGTATATGTATAACATACTGGCTGAGATGGAAGCAGTGACTTCTATAGATGTGAAAAAAATGTGCTAAAATCTATGAAATTTCAGCTGAATACAAATGTCTCACAAGACAATCTACCAATTGGCAGATGTCAACATCAGTCGTTCCCCAATTATGATCATGTTAAAAAAACAATTGCAGAGATATTTGACAAAAGCCCATTTTAATTACACAATTGCTTGAGAATGTCTCTACAGCTGCAACTTGTGACTAAACGAAATTCAGACATGGGGACATCCACTAATATAACATTGAAGGAGAAAGCACTTGACAAAACTGATGCAAGTCAATCAAACATATTCAGAGCATAAATTGTTGTCTGAGTTTACCTTTGTTGTTGACATCTTGATGGTGACCGGAATGGGGGCCTGGGGCAAAGTGCTCGTCGCTGTAGGTGATCAGTGGTGTGAGCGGATGGACTGCATGGGACGGCTGCACCACTGGGACTTTGTTGGACTGTAAGAAGGAAAGAAAAACAGTTAGCATTAGTACTAGCATCTGCTTGAGCTACATGAGTTATTATGCAGAATGTAGGAACCGGTGCCACACTGTCTGAAGTGAAATGTTTGCTTGTAAACATCTCAATACTGTGGTAAATAGGTTGCGTTCATGTGACATCACAACATCCCATAAAGTCTATAGTTTAATCTTGTACGAAGGCTGTTAAAAGGTCTGTCCCTGGTAACTACGGCAACTGTCAAAAGTCAAACTTCTAATAGTAGTTCATTGCTGATTTCTCCTGGGCCAATCCACACAAAACAAAAACTTCCAAAAAATTCCACATCTTCTTAGTCAAACACATATCAACTATGGTCTAATTATTTTCGCATATAGACTTCTAAAAATGTTGACAATATTAAAAAGAAATATATTTGCCAGGAGAAAGGACTACCAGACATAAGCATAACATGACAAGTTTGTGAATCTAATACGCGAAAATAATTGGACATTGCATATGTCTTTAGAAAGTGGTTTCCTCCCCAATGGAGTTGTTGGCACATGCCCTATAAGTGAAATAGAATTATAGAACACGAACGCTACCTATAAGAAAACAAATGAAATGTAGTGTTTACATTTAATCAAAGCCTGAGAACTTGCTTAGATCGGCACAAATGGAAAACTGTCCTCTAAAAGCGAAGAAAAAAAGCAGGCGCGCACACACACACTCACACGAGAAAGCGGAGAGGGAGAGGCTGGTAGAGCAGGGGTCTTAGGCACGAGATCAAAGGCAGTCATTAGCTGGTGAATAAGGGGAGTTCATTACAGAGCAAGAGTCGGGGGAAGGAGAGATGAGGGATGGTGGTGGAGGAAGAGCAGACAGATATCGGCAGCACTACTTAATGCACAACACATCAACAATGACCAGGCTACTGCTCCCACCCCAAATATCTAAAAGAGTGACAAATAGAGGACTGGCAGCAGGCGGCAGAAAGCTCACATGCTTCAGTCGTGTGGGTTTGTTAAGTCATGCAAAATATCCTGCAGTTGCGGCAGGTGACATTCCAGTGTTAAAGTTATGTCGGTTCCCCTTAAACTGGACACATAGTGCCTGGAATGTTTTGCTGAGCCTCGCACAGACTGGCACCGCTTTCTCCAATCAATCCCCAACCTACCTTCTGGGAACAAGCAGTGAACGAGACGTGTTGTTTGGTTGTACAAAAACAACTCCTGCTAAAAACATTTTAGATGTTCAACACTAGGTGATCAGAGTTCTGTAATGCATGTCATCAATGGATGGAATCTTCTGGACCATCACACTTCATGGTTACACTTTCCCCAAAGGAGAGGAGCCTAGGCCTTGGGACATGCTAGTTTGGGGGCAAAAGACTAAGCTTGCATCAACGCTCGCCAACTGCGTAGAGCAGATGCTCGCCAGTATTTTTAAAAGTGGAGAGAGCTGCCCCCTGACACTAAAGTTCATGTGTAATAATGTAAAATTGGAAAAAGTAATTCCAGAAGTGGTGTTTTTTTTGGGGCCCAATCACTGCCCTCTTGCTACTCGGATCTTCATTTATAAAGTGATTGTTTCCCAAAAACATCCCATTTTAAAAGTTACTTTGAAGATTTAAGCTTATTGATGATGTAAACAAACTTTGGCTTGAGATAACCATTGAGATATTTCTGGTTCTTGGACGAGGGGACTTGTAAACATGGACACTTCACAGCACACGGAAAGTTCCTGTGTTAAAAGTGACACAAACCATTTCCTGAAGGCAACAGAACAATGAACTGAACAATGAGAAAGCATTAGCTTATCAATCTCAACCCCAAGCACAGAAACAGCACAACTATTCATGAGGCCATATTAGAGCCTATGTATTTCCTATTCATATATTATAGTAGAACGAAAATGGAGAGGCAGAGCAGATTGAATTGAAAACGTTCCATTTGGAATTTTATATCCAGGCTTGGCCAGCCCTTTTAAAGAACCTCTCAGATGTGGTTTTAAGAGAAATTCATTGTGTGGAACTGCAGCTGGCAGGGAGCCCTTCATGGAGGAGACACTCCAGTGTTTGAACATAGTAACTTGGCACTGCATCCGCAGTGGGCATGGGAGACAGATAAACCATACAGTGTTTTTTTCAACATGCCACTGTAGATTGTATCCTGAAAATTTGTACCAACATTCTTCAGTCTTCATACACTATATTTGATGGTTTTATATAAACCATTGGCTTTGAGTTTCCCTCCCCCTTCACAGCACGCCTTTTGTACTCCACTCAATTATACCACTTCTGCCAAGTGGAAAAGGGAAAAAGAGGAAAGCGAGAATTTTATAATAATCACTTCCCACTTGTGTAATTTATATGCAATGAGGGCTGTGTGTGCCTGCAGCTACAATCCAGCACACACAAACCATGTAAGGTGATTCACAAACAGCTGGGGAGACACAAGCTCAAGTGGTGGCGATGGATTCCCATGCTGCTTAATCTTCTCTCCAAGAAGCCCTTTTCACCTTTCTCCTCTATAAGCCAACCTCATGCAGTTCTGCTCTTTGTTCTCTGTCTGGACAGAAGAGAACTCTTTACATACTTCATCATTTAGTTTTGGTGTGTTTCTACAAACTATAAAGACAGTGCTGGATTAAGCCATTAAAGGAGTGTCCAATGTTGAACTGCACAGATTCATGCTTCCACCAGGTGTTCTCTCTCAGGTGTGTTCAAGAGCAGCTTTCCCAAACATGAGTAAACACCGACCATTGTGTCTGTACAGAGCTTTATGCAACACAAGCGATGTGTCTCCCTCCATTTACTCCAAAACCAGAAGACAACCTGAGGAAGCTTAAATAAATAACCAATTAGCATTTGCAGAAAGGTTTGCACCCCACCAGCTTGGAGTGGCAAGCTAAAAATGGAATGTTTTATTGGCAGAATGGCCCCTTGGCCAGGGGGCTTAATGTAACGAAACCCAATTAATGGAGAAGAAAGCCAAGCCGGCAGCAAGCGGGGCAGCGCCACGCGCCTGGGGTAATGAGACGAACAAGCGGAGCCAACCACAGGGACTGAAGTGAAGAAGGCTTTGAATAACAGGAAAGCCTGCCCTGGAGAGAAATGTACATCTGTGGAGAGGAATCTCTCTCCTTTAATTCAATCATAAACACTGCATTGGACCAGAGTCCACACGTTTTAGGGACCAGAGTACAGTGTCCATTTGTTTAGGAGTTTTTGTCACTTATAGCAAAAGTCTGCTTCCTAAATATAATTTGCTCAAAATCATTACGTAAAAGCCTATATCAAAAAAGGTGGTGTGCTACAAATAATAGAAGAGAAATATTAACAGCCAGATGCCCTCTTTCCCGGGAACCTCGGCACAACAACAAGGTGGATTTGGAATCATCCTTCTGTTGGCATGAAATGTGTGTGCTTGGAGCAACCCGATCATGTTAACTTTGTAACAGACATTCTGAACATGAAGCTGATAATATGTGTGAAATGTACTTGCCCTGGAGAAAAGACTTTTATCCGCTTTTAAATGCTCAGGTTTTAATTTTGATCTGCCTTATTGCTATTAAAGTGGAATAATATAGTGTGGGAAAACAATGATACATTTTCTATTTTTCTTTGTAAACACTATTATTTCAGACTTTACATACATGAACCAATTATCCAGACGAACCCAAGCCTGAGCAGCTGTCATATGAGAGCACTGCAGTAGTGACTAGCTTGTGCGACAGTGGCCTGAGGACTGTGCGTGTGCATTGTGCTGCGCTGGGGGCAGGGCCGAGGCTCTGGCTCGGCCCAGGGCCCTGGGCGGTCGGCAGGATGTTCACCTTGTGGCGGGGCATGGGGCTCATTATCACAGCATGACCTGGTCACATCAAAGGCTGAGGAAAGGGCAAACATTCTGCTGAAGTGCCACGGTCAGCAGGCCTCAACGCAAACACAGCACACAACAGGACGGCCACACTCCTTAAGACCCGCCAGGCTTTTACACCCCTACAGGAGCTAACGCCATCATCACTTTCACTCTGCACATGGACCACAAATTCTTAAAAAGCATTGCATGGGCGTACGTTTCAGTACATTATACATTTGAACTGGAAATAACTGAACTTTAGTTGAGGGAGTGGACTGATTAAATTATGTTATTTTAAAAGCTTTGAATAGTTGCTTGTTCTTCCCATGCCTAACAGAAAAAAATGAAATTGAATGTAACAATGATTGTACCTCTGAAAATAGCAATTACAGTATATAAGTATGGCCAGTGTATATGTATACCACAATTTGTAAACAAGAACATTCAGAGTGCATATAATAATAGTAATACTTATGTTGCTTCAATCTAAACCTTTCCCCAACTTGTTCCAGCCACCCGGCTCGCTGCTGCATGGACAGCGGATCATTTATCATTACCAGCAGCATGCGCTGCTTAGTGCCTGCAAGCTCTTCATGCCAGACAACCTGTCCATGCCAACATCTGCATCAGGAAAAAGGCGCAAAGATCATGGGCACAAATGAAACTGCTACACAAGCTAACTGTGCTGCTAGAGCGCTGAAACCTAGCCTCTTCACAACGTTTCAATCTGAAAGAAAAGGCTGCTACGGAGCGGAGAAAAACTGCTGAGGAGTTGCCTCATGCAGAAGCTTGAGATTCGTTGAACAAGAGCGGATTTGCCTGCTACACCTAGATAGTGTTCCCCTCAGCTTTCAGCCAGGTATTCTGGGCATGAATGGCTGTCAGTTTGGATTTGGGAGCTCAGCGCTGAAGGGAAAATAGAGTCTAGTGGGGGTCTTTGTGTGCTTCTACCTGTGGAGATGGCAGCTCCAGACAGCACTAGCCTCACTAAGACCTGGTTACGTGTTTTGTGAGGTTTGTTTTTAGCATGACATGCTAGCCAGCGGAATGTAGACGACGACAGAAGACAGACTCATGTTAGTGCTGCTGCATGAGGATGGGGAAGGGAGGTGAATGAGATGTGCAGTGCAGTATTGACCTACTTTTCCTCCTGTATGAGATACACGCACAGCCACCCGCTTCAGCAACACAAAGAAGGAAATCATTGATAACTAAATCATTTGCCACAAGTGTGGGATGTTTTAAATGTTAATTTTGTTGATATATACAAAATAAAAAGCGTTATTTCCTCAGTCACTTCATTACTAGAAGTGGGCTGACCGAGTGCTGAGATCATCATTTGGAGAATAGTTGGGCTGATGGGGCTCTGTGTATCGAGGATACATGTAAATGAATTCCGTACAATCAGTGTGCAGTGGGGTGAGAATGGGCAGTGCTAGCCTTGGAAAATAAAATTAAGTTTCTCCACAATTCAAAAAGTGACATTCACCTTACATTTTCCTTTTGGGATCCTTTATAGACCAGGTCAGGGTTGTTCAAGTACCAAAATGGAGGGTGCGACACACATATTTACATAAAGATAGGAGTTTACTATTCAATGTAAGTCAATAAGAGCAAGAACAAGTTGGAGCAAAACTTCATCCGTGAGCACTTCCCTATTGGGCTTCATTTAGCTAGGGAGTTAGCATCGTCCATCTATATACAGTCTATGGTCGTAGCCAAAAATGAGCTCTTAAATCACATGACAGAGAGCCTTGTTTTGGCTGCACCTGTGCCTTGAGTTGACATTCAGATGACAATTTTGAGAAAGGCTAGTTAGTCTATTTAATTAAAACAAATCCTAAAATGTAGTCACGATCAGACAATAAATTGTACAGGCAAACCTGGCGGCTCATTGTCAATATGGACTGTGCAACAATAGCTGTCTTCAGCTGTTTCTTGGCGATTTCTCGTTTTAAAGGATTAACTGGTAAAGACGACCAACAACTGCCTTTCAGCCTGGAATTAGTCATTACTCAAACAACACATTTTAGGTTCTCTCTCTGTCCCGGCACACACGCCCCCGCTAAGATCTGAATGAGGTGAACAAAGCTATTCAAATCTGATCCCCTCCTAACAAATGGCTTTTCTGTCCTCACAGACGCAAGGAACACTTGAAGAACCTCTCCAAGGATCTGAAATGGTCATGCAAAAACTCCGCCCTGTCAATTAGCTTTTGTGGGCCTAAATACAAACAAAACAATGACCATGTACAACAAGACTACAGGCGGTGTCTGCTGATCCCCTGATACCTCTATGAAATGGTAAAATTTGGGCGGCACGGTGGCTGAGTGGATAGCACTCTCGCCTCTCAGCAAGAAGGTCCTGGGTTCGAATCCCGGTTGGACCAGGGCCTTTCTGAGTGGAGTTTGCATGTTCTCCCCGTGTCTGCGTAGGTTTCCTCCGGGTGCTCCGGTTTCCCCTACCACTAAAAATATGTACAATAGGTATGGCATGTGCCTCCTGTACTGACACCCCCACCCAACAATTGTAAACCGCTTTGAGACTCCGATTTGCAGTGAAAAGGCGGTATATAAATAAAATAAATAAAAAAATAAAAAAATAAATAAATAATCGACATTTTTCGAGGCCACAAAGGGACTGCTTAAGCTCTAGGCATATGGTTCCTGCAAAATGATGTGGTCCACTTGTGCACCTGATGCACCCAATCAGAATCAATGGAATAAAGTGCAGTGGGAGTGATCTTAACTTGAGGCTCAGTGGATTCAAAGCCACCTTTTCATTAGATAGATTATAATACAATTGGTTTATAATTTGATAGCTCTTTCGGTAATTTAATGGATTAAGACGTTGGTAGGCAAACCAGTGATGGTTGCAATGTTTCAATGTGGCTTCAATGTCTGTGTGTCAAAACCAAATATTTTTTGACAGAAATAATTTAGCATGGAATGGGGGTGAAAAGTTGGATTCTTGTTTATTGCGGAGGTTGCATTCTAAAAATAGTAAATATTTTTTAAGGCTGTAAAACCCCTCAATATACACTTTTCTGACCACCTGAACTGTGGGTCTAAGCGCTGCTGCAGCTGTCAAAATCCATGCATACACAGTAAAATACAGCTGCAGAACAAAAAAGAAGGTTTGCAGTAAAACCATAAACTTTGAGTCTAAACTTTCTTCAGGAACAGTAAACCTTGTCAGTGTAACCAAGAGCACTGCAGAGGTCATGGCTGTCAAACAGCTTCTTTAGAGTCCATCAGCTTTGATATGAAGCGCGTTGTATGAATGTAAAACGTGGGCTGGAGGTGTGGGCTGAGTGGTGTGCACGAACACTTGGGCATCTTTCATCTCTCAAAGATGGGGGTATAGTGGGGGTGCATTGATTTGATGTTTTGATGCATTGTTGAACTGTTTGATGACGGGCAGCTCAAAGTGGAGGACATCTCTGTGATGTGTCTTCATTGGAGGACATGAAAAGCGTCACCTGGCCTCTGAGCTGAGGGTTGTGGCTGCTGTGGATTTAAGTTCTCCCACTGAGCTGCACGGTGCTTCCATTGATGCTGCATAATCCATTCGGCCTGACCTTTATATTTTAAAATCATCTATTCCCTGTTGGCCTGTTTTGTCAAAAGAGACATAACATGCAAAATGGACTTTTCACAGCTTTTGACCATCTTAAAGTTGTTGTTCCCTTGACATCTACACCCTCACAGTTGTTTTATGATTTGATTCATGCTTGTCATTGATGTTCTACCACTATCCTTAGACCTGCATTAGCAAGTTTGTGGTGATGATCCAGGACACTTTCCAGGACATTCAACAACATTTATGGACATTGGTCCTCTGCCCCTTATGGACGAATGGCTTCATGTGTTTTTATCATTGCATTTCTTGTGTTTGAACGGTTTGATTATCTGATTTGTGTTGGCGATTTTAACTGTTTTGTAAAGTCCTCTGAGATAACTACAAGATACAAGAATAAATATAATTGAATTGTATTATACATGTGCTCCCCTGATTCTTCTGACTATCTACTGGTTCTACTTATTTGTTTTGCCTATTTACTGAAATTTTGGAAGCCGGATGATTGTACAGCCTTGCGAAAGCTTTATAGAAAAGAAAAAAGTCAGCATACCACAACTAGATCTGCGGTGCCTTTGATGTGACTGCATTTATTTGTGTAAAGGGGCAGACCAACACAGCAGGACTGATATGGACGTTTTTGATTATGATGATCCACAGATGCATAGGTTATCACATAAAAGATTCAGAGACGTGTTCTACCCATTGTAAAGTGAAGCTATCAGCTACTTTTAATTCAAACAGTGGTATAAATGTAATTTGTTTAACACTATTGGCAGCTCACAGTGAAAATAACCAAGCACAACTAAGTGAGTGGTATCATGATCAAAGGAAACACAGCACACAAGGCGAGCTCATCAGATCAACAAAACATTCTTGCTAGATCTCTTTGCTGGTTTCATCATCCTGCATCAAGTGATGGCAAAAAGATGAAAAGACAAAGCTCTGTTCCTTCATGGAAACATCAGTACACACCATCCCAAACCCAGCTTTGATAATCTTATATTTCCAATTAACTGGCCTTGTAATGTGATTGTGCTTTTCCCTCTTTAGCCTCTACCTGACCCTGTAATGGCACCAAATTCCCACACAAGAACCGAGGTCAAACAAGGGGCAAACCAAATGCAAAAAATACTCGACGTTAATTTGTTTATGGCCATTGAAGTGGGGTAAGAAAACAGGCCGGAGCAAATTCTCTCTATGGACAGTGAAAATAAAAATAATCTTATTCTCAAAGCTACTCGACAGGCAGCAGACATACGTAAACTCCAATAGACCTTTGCACACTCTGACTGGCAACGTCAAAAAAAGAACCGCATTCACTGCAGTTTTCCCTGTGTGAATTCGGACCAGTGAGTATTAAGCCATGGTAAATTGGGCACCTGGGGCAGGCCAAGCGTGTGTCGAGGGCATGGGGAATAGAGATACAGTGAAAGGGGGACTCTAGAAGCATACAGGTGACACTTTGCACAGCCAACCAGCAAGCTCTCCACCCACCCTCGTCCGTTCGGCCCAGCTCGTGGTGAATATGGCTACATCTGCAAGTGTAATCACCCCATTGTTCTCTGATTTTCTGCTCCGCTGGACAGCAGCATGGTAGCCTGCTTTTCAGCACCTCTCCCTCTCCGCTCTAAGCCTCCTCCCCTCAGCCCTCGTCCGTTTCTGGTGACTCGGGCCTATGTGTGTCTCCCAGATTACAGAGCTCCAGTCGCTCAGGTAACAAGAGTTCCTAATCTGGACGGGCTAGAATTACACATAATTGCCACGGCACTGTGATTGATTTCAGCCCAGGAAAATAAAAGACGTGATATCCCCCCCCCCCCCCCCAAAAAAAAAACATCTCCTCCTCCCTCTCTGCCTCTCCAGCGCTCACGAGCAGCAGCCAAGACTCTCCATCTAGTAGGAGGCAGGAGGCTTTGAAGAGATCAAAGCCAAGGCCGGGAGCAGTTGCGCGCCCTGGGAATACGGAGAGAGGCTTTCTGCTCCTCAACCCTATTTTCTAGCGTCATGTCGGATTGCAGCTGTATTGCATTTCGCCAGTTTGCTTAATGCTCTTGGTTTTGACTTTGACATCAGTGATCCCCGTTGGTTTCTTCAAAAACAAGGGAGGAGGAAAAAAAGTGAAAGAGGAAGAAAGGGAGAGGAAGGAAGGAGAGAAAAGAAGGAGGCGACGAGATCTACAGACCAAGTTTTATTTTCACAACTCCATAATTGGGCAGTTCAAAGGAGAGGAGGGGAGAATGTAGCATTTGTTTTCAATTCCACAGCCGATATGAAAGGGGCGACAAACTTTTATGGGCTTCCCAAAAATTAAAGACAGGCTTTTTCACAGTCAAAGAACAGTGTGTTTTTTATGACCGAGACCACACAAAATGAACTGATAGCAAAGGCTCTCCTCTGTGTCCTCCCACAGAAACTCAACAGTGCACTTCTTATACCCATGTGGGCTGGTGCGTGCATGAGCGTGTGTGTGCGTGTGTGTGTGTGTGTATGTATGTGTGTGTGTGCATGCGTCGAAGTTACTTGTTAGAAATGGCTAGACGCAAAAAACACTGGCGGTGGTTTGATGTTTGGACCAAAAACACAGAAGATTGTCGAGAATATCCATCTATCCATTTAACAGCTTGGCTAATAAAGCCTAGTGGCGAGAAGGCACCCTTTGTATTACAACTATGCAGGCCTATATCAACCTCCTACACTGGGGACCATTAATATTTCAGCACTGTCAGATACACACTGCATGTGAGCCTCTTTAACGCTCACACCCAGAGCAGAAAGAAATAATGAGCTTCTGAAAATATGAAACAGCAAAGAGAAGGAGGGAGGGAGAGTGCGCTGTGCAGACTGACCAACTTCACACAACAGAGCAGCTATTGATCATAGCTCAGTTTCTTAGGAGGACAAAGTGAGAGCTGTTTCTGCCCCTCTGAAGTCTGGACACTGACAGCAGGATTTGCACCCATGTTTCACTGCTGTAGTCCTATAGTTTCACACATGACCATTTACTAGTCAGAACACTGTTGGCCTTAGAACCAACTCAATAATGAAAGTTTTTACAAATTTAACAACTTAATTCATTCATAGACATTATCCAAAGCATTGTAAAACGTTCAGACCTCACAGAAAGCTAAGAATGTGACACATATTCCACTAAATTTGATCTAATAGGGAAGTTCCCACCTACACCATTCAAATAGTTGTAATAATAATTATAATAATAACACATCAAACTTGTATAGCGTTTTTGGGACAGTCAAAGATGCTTCACATGGGGAATAAAGTTGTGGGCTTATGGAACAACCTTGGCGAGGCCTTAGGTGGCGTCCCAGAGATCAGCAGCAGGCAGTGGGTGAAGAGTGACGCCCATAGAGCAGGTGTTGCAGCTGGGACAGAGCTGTGTCCTCTGAGACCTGACTGGCTCCAGACTGTGCCCCAAGATTGCATGAGCTGTGTACGATTCTTTGGACTTTGCACGTGTCCAGAGTGTTCTCGTCTACTGTAAAACTGGTGAGCTCTCAGGAGTCCCACATGGTCTAATTGATAGACAATGATGGAGGAGCTTAAGCATCCAACGGCTATATCTCACATCACTAAAGGCATATAGAGTTCAGTATGGTGTATGGTCAGAGAGAGAGAATGTTAGGGCCTGTGTCTGAGTGAGTAAGTGTGTGTTGTCTTGTCTGTCTTATGCTGTTGATTTGTATTGTTCTGTTTGAGGGAGATTGGGATGAAATGAAATATGCACAAAAATATGTACAGTGCAGTGCTTGCTGGACTATTATAAATGCATCTGTAGCTAGAACCAACCAGCTACATTTGAAGAGAAATGACGTGTTGTCCACATATAGGCCAAACTTGAAAAGCAGGACGTTGTGTTGTAATGGAACACTTAATCAACAGCTGAAGCAGCAAAAGATAGACGACTGTTTTAAGTGGACACAACATTATATAATGACAAAGTGTTTTAATGCACTGTTGACTGAGTTGTGTGAAAAATACTCTTGTCTATTTTCACAAGAATATTCCTTCTAAAACTCGATGGATTCAAAATTATAAGTCCATAAACGCTTCTCTGACAACCGCCCTAATGACTTAAAAACAAGTCCTGTGTATTACCCTGCATTTCCTTGTCTCAGATCTCTGCTATTCACATAAACACCTTGAAGCAGTGTGCTACGTCATCAGCTCTGGGGGTCAGCAGCTGATAGAGCAGTGTTCGTTTCTGCACACCAGGGGGCGCTCTGACAAAATAAAAAATAAAAAATTGAAAAATAGGCCACACTCTTAGTCCAGCAAGTTCTCTATTTGTTTATTTGTGTCTTGCTTGGCAGGAGCTCTGGTGTGTACGATCTTCTCTGGGGCACACTGGGTCTTGCACAGTTTTTCTAATGTGGTTTAACTGCAAATGGCAAATACATTCTTGGATCTTATGTTGATATATATGATAATGTGTTTTCAGTTTACATATGAACTATATCAATGTGCATATGTTCGAACTAAATCTATCGAATGAATGAAAAAGTATTGTGATGCTATGAGACTCCTGTGACAACACAATTGATCTAAGCAGCAGCATCTAACCAAAAAACACGAAATCAATTCTTGGCTCTTACAAATTGCTAAATGACTCCCTTGACCCCCATTTCACACAATACAGTCCAGTCCAGTAACATAAAGCCTATGACAAAACCATAACTTAATATATAATAAATAAGCTTAGTTTTTACTGGACTGATTGACGCTTAACCCTTTAAGTTTTTTCTCAAGCATTTTGTGGATCACTTTAGCCCAGAACTGAAATCTACCTCATTTGGGCACTTTAGGCACTTTTACCATCAAACTGCATCTCAACCATTTGGTAAAGGCCTATAATTATTTATTTTTTTAACAAGGGGTTAAAAAAACACATATAATCCTACAAATTAATATATACATTGCTTTCTTCAAGGAGTGAACAGTGAAGGATTAAAGTTACAACACATTTACTCTGTTCCCATCCGTCTAAAACAACAACTCAAATCTTGTGGTCTGGTCGAGGCTTACACTGCACAGTCCCATTGAGCGAGATGAAACGCTCTGATAAGGTGATTACAACCACATGGCGTCATTAGTGGTGTGCACATGGAGTAAATGTGTCAACCAACATCACAGCGCCGCAAAGGACAAGAGGGAACCTTGGCGTTAACGGGGCCATTTATGAATCACCCCGGCCCATTGGTGCCACAAAGCAACTGTTTCTTCTGTGGGAGGTCCTCTGGCTTCTGGCCTTCACGCGCACCACCATCACACGGGTCTAAGAAGCCGTGTCACAGATGGTATCCACAACAATGTGACTGAGAGAAGTCCGGACATTTTTGAGGCATGTGCTTCCATGGAACGTAACATGCAGAATGGACTTTTGCGCAGCCCTTGGCAAGGCAAGTTTAGTTGTATAGTACAAGGCAACTCAAGGTGCCTAATTAAACAAGATAGAAACAATCACACGGGGCATTCAAATCATAAATAATGACAGTACATTGAAAAGAGTAGATATAAAATCTTTCAGTTGTATGCTCAGTAAAAAGAGCTGTTTTAACTTGGATTTGAAGATTGTCAGAGAAGAAGCCTGTCTCACATTCGCGGAAAGACACTTCGAGATTTTAGATTTTATGTCCATGTTATTATACTCTTGTCCTTTACTCATTCAACGAATTTCTAGAAATAATCTTTTATGGCGCACACCACAGACCAAGGTCACATAGCGCTTTACGATGTTGCGTTACCAGTAATTCCCATTCACTCCATAAGTTGATGACAGGAGTGAGAAGTCGAACACCTGGGGCATCAAACCCGCTAACACTCACCATCCATTCACTCTCTCATTACATTCAGACATAATGTACACATTTTCAGTGGTAGGGGAAACTGGAGTTCCCGGAGGAAACCTACGCAGACACAGGGGGAACATGCAAATGGAACACAGAAAGACCTAGAGGTGGCATCGAACTTAGGATCAACTTAAATTGTACGTCATATTTCAAAGGGATATTCATAATATACTGTACTATTGGGTAAAGTAAGTATTATTCAACATAAATACATTTAAAAGAATCCTTCCCATTGACATAACTACAACCAGTAAGATTTTCAGGAGGAGAAGAGTAGACGAAAGGCCGCAAGGATTAGAAATAATTTCAACCAATTATGAAGCTGCAGGGGTAAAACATTCACTTTAACTTTATCTGTGCTTGAATTTATGTTGCGCTTTTTTAATGCAGTTTTAGCTGTGATTTCAAATGTACTGTATATATTCTGATGAGCCACAGGTGTCATGGATCATCACATTATTGACAGACAGAAGCGTGTTGTCTCTTCTTTAATATTATTAGTCATGGGTCTGAAATGTTTTTAAAAGAAAAGAGCATACAACTAACTGCCCTATTCAGGGGACTGTCGGAGCAATGGCTTATACAATACACAAAAATGAAATTGACTGAATATTATGAACTTAAGCCACTCACACATAATAGTGAGAAGAGTTATAAAGAGAAGGGGAAAACATTTACAGCGTTAAAATCTCTACAAGTTGATATTCCACACTCTGTCTTGTAAAGCCGAGGTGCCTAACTTTTCTTTAATTCATAAATGATACATTTACTTTGTGCCAACAGAGTCTTGCAAAAGTAAAGTTTTGTGAATAAACCAGACTACAAGATGCAGTCTTCATTTAATTAGAAAACATATTATATTTTGTATACTTGTGAAAGAGCCCTGTGAGTCACTATTTGATGGAATGGCTTTAGAGCTGATTGGCTGAGGGACTTTCTGTCTAACGATGGGACACTACATGCATGTGAGCAATAGCAATTAGACCAAGCTGTTTTGAAAGCGATGAATAGTAAAAACACCGTAAAAATTATTGTGGTTTGAAATTATTGTTTGTATTTTGTAGCTACATCTTCTTGGCTAATTATGGTGCATTTACAGAAATGTTCATTAATTTCCCATGTCCTTGTCAAATAGACTAATAAAATAAATAAAGTACCCTGGCTTTAACGATAGTGCACAGTTGTGGATTGCAGAAAGCAGACAAGTCTTTAAACTGTGCCTCGATACATAGTCATGGCATTATCTTAAGACTATTACCAGCGAGCAGTGATCATGTGGAGTTTAGCCGCTTACGGGCAAAAAATCTACACGCAGCTAACTTTAGGCAGCACGTCTGTCCTGTCGCGCGCCTTCAAAATTGTAACGTAAGCTGCTGCAATATACAGGGTTTTGTGTGTAAAAAAAAAAAAGGAGGAAGTCTGCTGGTAAACGTAGTGTCCTCTCTAACAGGGATCTGCCACGGTAGCGCTGGGGGCATGAGCCGAGGACACACATGCCACCGAGGGACACCAGCGCGCTCCGACCAAATCCACTTACGTAAGCCTGGGTTAGTGATTCCACGCTGGGAGACAGTGGCGAGCAGATCCGTCACGTTCCCAGCTACTTCAAAGGAAAAGCGCTGCATCGACCCCCACCAAGCAAGCTCCAGCCCTGCTTCTTCTGCCACAAGGATCTGCAATGAGGGTCCGAGGGAAGGAAGAGTGCGCAGCAAAGAGGGAGAAGGAAGGAAGGAGGGCCGCACGATGCATCGCGATTGCAATGTTTGTGGTTGCAATTATAAGATCGCACAGACTATGATTGTTTAACTTATTTTCATCATTTATATAAACGGTCAAAGTGCATCATAAACAATACAGCTCAGGTTTGTGAGAAAAGATAAAAAGTACTTAAAAAATCTTGTAGGTGTCAACAGATAACAGGTCAAAATCACAACATGGATTCTTATCATAAAATACAATAGATGTCTACAATATTTTCGTTTACAATTTTCAACCAGTTTATCCAATCAGAGGGAAGAATGATGGTGCCATTTGGGTTGTTTGTTAGGTGAAATCTAATAAGTTTTGGCTCTAACTTTAGCTCCAGCTAATGGTTTGTAGCTAATCTTCAGCTGGTGGATTGCATCTGTAGTTAGTCAAGTTAGAATTGTGTATGAGGCAATCACTTCATGTGTAAACGTTTTTGAACGGAACTCCCTGGAAGTTGTTATTTTACTCTCAACATACCAGATATGGAAAATTGCATTATAATGATTTTATCAAAATCATGCAGGGGGAACAAAAAAGAGTGATTATTTAAGTTGGGGTACGATAACCTATGTTTATCCCAGTCTGGGGAAATGTCCGAGTTACAGCACACATACAGGATGGAAGCAAGAGCACAGGGATCGCACACAATGTACAGAGACAAGTGACCAAAGTATACTTCGGTCCATATGTTCTTAAATGCCACATTTAAGAACATATGGACCGAAGTATAGGTATGTAATACACTTTAGGAGCAATAAATATATCTATTTATTAAATTAGCAGAGTATGGACAAATGACATAGAAAAAGTTCATTTTATTGCACATTCTAACATTCTCATTACTGCAGTATTTGCTATTTACAGAGGACGTACACGATCAGTCTGACAGCGGATTGTGCAAATGGTTAAAGAGGCCTGATATTTATGTAAAACAATATAGAGATGCATATTGAAGATGAGTGTTTTGGGTCACTTATAAATGTGTTTCTGTCAGTTCTTTAGAAACTGTCATATCTACATTGTGACTGGAAGCAGAATCCAAAAATAGCACAAAAACAGTTAGCATACCTTTGTTCACAAATAAACACAGAAGTAGCGACAGTCGCTATAAAAAACTGATAAAAGGGCCCAAAGACAGAAATGCTATTCCCTTTAGACCATGCTTGATTTAGCTTCATGTCATTTTTAGACTGCTTTGCAATAAATAAGGAAAATATCTTGACATTATTTCAGAATTATTATTGCAACGGTCTGCTGTTAAACAATATCAGTCATTAAGGGCAGCAAAATGATTGCCTTTTTTAGATGGCACTGATTTGAATTGACAATGGTTAAATAGATAGAGGAATGGATGGATAGATGGATCTACCTGCTCCCATCTCTTCACAATAACAATTGCAAAGTGCTTTGTGACTCTGGTCTGTGAAAGGCGCTATATATATAAAGATTATACTAACTTACTTATCTACATATTTTATTAAGCAATTGCTAAACATTGTTAAACCAAATTGTTAAACCAATCTGACCTCTTACACCAACAAATGTTACTTTTTTTGTTGTGCTATACTTAATATATTGTGTTTTGTGCTCCTCATTCCTACTGTTCCGTAATTTGTTCTCAGCATTATTTTATTGGAGGATTTTTAAAGACATGGAACAACTACATAGTATGGTGGTTATGGTATTCCATTCCCCACTTGTATAATTTTACTAAATAACCTGACTTTCCAGTGCAGACGGTGGGCGAAATGTATCATAAGTTCAAAGCAAGCATTACACTCTCTATCTGTGACGTTTTAGCCACAATCCTTGCATCGGATCATTTTCTTAAAGCTTGGTGCAAAAAACCTGGACTGTTCCGGGCACGTCCCACCGTGAGGAGGCCCCGGGGAAGACCGGCCCCGGGGAAGACCCGGTACACGCTGGAGGGACTATGTCTCTCAGCTGGCCTGGGAACACCTTGGGGTCCCCCCGGACAAGTTGGAGGAAGTGTGTGTGGATAGGGAAGTCTGGGCGTCTCTGCTTAGACTGCTGCCCCCACGACCCGGCAACGGATGAAGCGAAGGAAAGTGGATGGATGGATTGGTGCAAAAAACAAACTAATTTACTTTACATCAGAAACTAAGACTTTGTTAACATAACTTGTCTCACAGCTCACTAATGCTACAACATGTCAGACAAAACTAAAAAGAGAGCGGACAGATGCTTCATGCATACAGTACAGGTGAAACTCTGAAAATTATAATATCCATCAAGCATTTAGTTCTTTATTGCAGTATTTCAACTTAAAATGTGAAACCAATTTATGATGTAGACCCATTACATAAAAAGTGACATATGCTGAGCCTTTGTTGTTGTGATTTGGATGATTTTTTGATGATTGGATGATATTTGTTTGAGATTTTTACAAGCTGTGAGCCATAATTATGAACTTAATAACAATTAAATTGTTCTCAAATTTTTTTGGTGTGGGGGGGAATTATGGGCTGCAGCCATGTAATTGTAAATAGAGGAATTCCCAAAACTGAATTATGAGTGTGATGTCATACTGGTACAATGACATCATACAGGACAGAGACATTTTAGACAGGGGGCGGAGTTACATGTTTGTGCCAGAAGTTCCTGATATTAGCCGGGGAAGATGGAAAAAAACTGGGTCTGTTTGGGGGAATAATAATTTAATTTGGTTAAAAGCTCAAAAAAGTCCATTTCAAAGTGTTTTTTTTCAGCAAATATATTTCATATCAGCAACATTATTTAACAAAAAAACTGTTATTGCATGTGAAAACACCATTCCAAAACACCTGACATTACACAGTGGAATGGACGTGGAAAGAAACCCAAAGTATTGTGACAGAAATGGCAAAAGGCATACTGTAGGATCGGGATAGAAAAATTGAGGCAGAAACAGTATACTATAAAACTGCTGAATTCCCCTTCCAAACATCACAACAGAAATCCGGTTGTGAAGTGTATAGTGTAGTTATATATGTTCCCATTAAAGATTCCCTTTTAAGATCACAATAACGAAGTAGTGTTAGCTGCACATCCCCCTACATCTTCAAACATGGGGGTATTCAAACCGCTCTTTGAAGTGGTTACAAGTGTTTCTACTCTGTATTACGGTTTGATATATGCAACCGAACACCCTAATGCAACACCAAAACCTCTACCAACCACGCCATGGGCACACAAACAGAGCCAGACTCCGCCTTTCCCCCACAAAACCTGCTGACAATCAACTATACTCCCATTATGACTGGACGGCATGTGCAGGAATGTCATGGTCAATGGAAATCAATCTGAACTGCCGGGACTTGGGGGTAGGGGGGGTTAGGGGGCGGAGACGCAGGCAGAGGCAGAGGCTGAGGCTGGGGTATGGGTAGAGGGGAGGGGGTTTTCTGGTTGGTGTGGTGGGCTGGAGATGGAAGAGAATGAAAGAGAGAATGCGCCTTTGATCTGAGTGAAAACCGATCGCAGGCCTGGAGATACTGTGGCTGCGGTGGCCTGGAGCTGGAGCGAGAAGCAGCAGCAGCAGCAGCAGAGGAGCGAGGGCTGACATCAGGGAGAAAAGCCAAAGAAGTGTGGTTGGTGCACCAAAACCCTGCTTATTTACTGGGGCAACTGATGTGTATGAAGAGACTACAGTTTAAGACAAGGCTTTTTCTTTTTTCTTTTTTCTTGGGGGATCACAATAAGATATCATCATATAATGGAGGACTACAGTTTTCACCATGGACTGTATATAGATGGGCAATGCTAACCCCCAAGCACAAAAGGGAGAAGGTTTTCCTCCAACGTTCTCTGGCTCAGTAAGTGCTTGTGTTACACTCACCATTTTGGGCTTAACAATTCTGTGGTTTTGTGCTCTCTGACACTGGTGTTTTTATTTTGATATTAGACCAATCAGATGCCTTCACTCGTTGGGGAGACTCCAGCTTGCCTTAGCAACCGTCTTGACAATATCTGCCCATGTTACATTGCGAAACTAACGGCGTAGAAGATATTCACTGTAATAACAAATTGGCTCTTGCTAGCTTATGTTCAAATTGGCCTCTTTAGCATTCGCCAAACACTATGATGATGTCAGCACTCAATGAGTCCACTCCACAGTGAAAGGTCTATGGTGTTTACAAATGTTATGTCAATCTTAGGTTTTACTTTTGTAAATTTTCTTGCTCTCAAAACACTGCTTCTATCACTAGTGTCCACATACCCTCCCTCAATCAGATCTCAGCTCAAAGCCTCAAATAGTGACTCACAGGGCTCTTTCTTAAAAGTATGCAAAATATGTTGGTGTGTAATGGTCGGATTTGTATACAACATTTTAACTTCTGTTGGGACCACCAACATGTATATAATGGTGATAAATAAAAGTTAGGTACCCGAGCTTTAATAATCTAGATTAAAATGCATTAGCAAAAGCAAGTAGTGATAAAAGCTTGTTTTGTCCACGGTCTTATTTGCTCTGTTTGATCTGCTAATCTCTGATACAGAAAGCTCATATCTGTACCCAGTACCGAGATTAGTTTTAGTATTTCTAAACTAAATTATGAGCGGTTCAATATTGACCCTGAACAAATAAATGCTTCAAAAGGACAAATTAGTACTGATGTGATAGAAATAACAAGTTTAATTTATCAGTACATGATTTTGAGAAGACCTCGAAGGCTTTACTGAAAATGAAAGGACACTCACATGCTTGCAACCTATAGATAAAACAGTCAAATTTCTAAATATTCTAATTTTCTGATTTCTGGTTTTATTTGCGTTACAAGCTGTGAGCCAATGATCAACATTAAAACAAATAGAGGAATGATATATGTAAATTTGCAACTGATGTGTCTGCTTTATAATAGTTTCACATTTTAAGTGGAATTACAAAAGTATATGGACTTTTGAACAATATTCTGATTTTCACCTGTAGGCAGAAACACAATTTTTCTTTCCACATATACAGTCTTTTACAGCTGACTTTGGGATACTTATTTAAAGTGGATGTCAGTAATTTTTTAGACCCACTGGTTAGACCCGTCCATTCTCCTGATTGGACAGAAACAATTCAATTTCGTGATATACAGCTGAGGCCTCTCATATTGACTCAACTATTCTCCTCTGACTGGTGGTGGTTATTTTTGTGAATAAACGGCCAGGTTGCTTTGGTGTACAAGATCCCATTTGTCTGAGTCAGATTTTTGACAATGGTCAGATGGTCAAAAATGTGCATTCTTTTAAAAAATGAAATACAATCTTTTAGTCTAATAAGATTAAAGGGGAGAAGGGGCACAGTTAGATGTTTGTGCCAAAGTTATTAGCCTGGATGGATCTAAACAAAAGTCCAGATCTGTTTTTGATGAGGGAATAATGTTGCATTAAGGTTATAAGCTAAAAAAGTCGCTTTAGCATATTGTGTCTTGTTTAAAGTCCTTCCTAGTTTGCTTCGTCTTGTAATGAGGGTGAGCTTCTCTATCATGGAGCCATAGACGCAATTAAAAACGTGAAAAGGATATGTAAATATAAAGCTGGACCAGCAGGGACACTCTGGTCTTGTCCTTCCCAAAGTCCCTGGTCCTCTGCTTTCTACAACTTGAGAGCGAGAAGAGAGAGCAGTGCAATTTTAACATCATCCCCTGATAGAGTTGCGTGTGAATTGTGAGCCTTTACACGCAGCATGTGGCATCTGCCCCCGACAATCACATCTGCCAATTCTTATAACAACGTCCCAAGCTCTCAAGTTTGCCCTGACGAAACCCCGGGAAAAAACACGGCCGCGAGGAGGAGTGTGCGTTTGCGCCTGGCTGTGGCTATGGCTGCGTTTCCTGTGCAAGTGTGCCACCGAGGCGCATGCAAGGACAAAAGCGGATTATTGAGGACAGCTGCTGGTGCTCCCTTGTGTTTCATGTCTGCGCGGAGACGAGAACATTTGCAAACGGGACAGACACAGGAAGCCGCCAGAGAGAAAGACTCGCATGCAGCTGGCCTGAAATTAATACGGTAAAAAAAAAAGGGGACAACTAGCTGGTGCAGATACAAGACCAAGGACCAGACCAGGAGTTCTCAAGAGTCAGGGTAGGACCAGGAGGCAGACCCATGAGCTCCCAAAGCCCAGCCAGGACAGGACCAAGAGTTCCCAATGTCCATGACAGGACCAAGAGTTTCAAAAGTCCAGGACGTCACCAGGAGTTCCCAAAGGCCAGACCAGGACCAGGAATTTCCAAAGTCCAGGACGGGACTAGGAGCTCCCAAATCCTCCAGGCCTCACTCCGTCAGTCATGCTGGGCTAATTACAGATCCAACTCAGGTCCAGAAGACATGCATAACTTGTGATTTTAACGACTGAAGAAATGCAGGCTCCAGAACGAAATAATGTGGTCTGGCTCTTGGAAGTCGCACGGGTCGTGAAAGGGCCACTTTTTCTAATTCTATTGTTTTAATGGTACGATGCTAAAAGTACTAAGGTCGCTACATAATCATACAAACTGAAAAATGCACATTATTCTCAAATATATATTTTTTTATGGGATCCTATTCACCAATAGTACCAGTAGATTTAATATTATTCCAAGTCAAATTTATAACGATGAGTCTATATAATAAATGGTTTTCACGTTTTAAGTTGAATTACAGAAACAAAAGGATATTTGAATTGTCACATGTAGGTAATGTGTGGATTAAGTTGCTTTTAACTTGATTCAAGCGCATATCAATCAGGCATGTCCAAACTAAGGCCCGCGGGTCAAATGCGGCCCTCTATGTCATTTCATGTGGCCCTCTGTCTTGCCAGCATAGCATAAGGACGAGTTCACTTAGTCAGCTCTGCCAACGTAGAAATGTAATACATCTGGACCTCTGAATCCAGTCATTGACTTTGTTTTCCTTGACTTGCCTTGATGAAGACCCGCAATGTCCCTTCAACAATTAAGGACTTTTTCCTCTTTGCTTTCTACTTCATTTTCCCACAGATCCATGAAGAGCACCTGACCACTGACGTTTACTCTACATTTGTGTTATCCCTGTATACACTCACTCCTCTTGGATTTTTTCATTGACTTTGTTTGCCTGTAGCTGGTGAGTAAACATTTGTCATTCAGTCAACTTCACCAACGTCAAACATGAACCAATATAGACATGTCAAACCTCATTTTAGAGCTTAGAGCAGCCTTTGTTGTCGGCCCCTGGACAACATTCAACAGTGCATTTTTCTTATAGTACTCGAAACAAAAGCTACTGGATTCAAGATTTAAGATTTGTATTACTAATTATGTATTAATTATTACTATTAATGTTTTAACTACACATTGAAAACTGCAATCGTTTTTTGACTGAAATTTGAGTACGTTTAGAGTTTTATTTACAGTGATAGCTGCGACTGTCCTGCTGTTGTGTCCGAAGCCAAATTAAAGCTGGGGTACCTTCACTTCATGTTATTACAACTACATCCAGTAATGAGGCTATTGCAGAGAAAGAAATTATGAAATGTATGTTCACATTTGAAGTACAGAAATAGGGTGATAGTGGGTAGTTTTAGAATGCGTCAAAATATTGTGCTACACCTCAGCCTCCGACCGCCACCGCCACCATTCATTCACTGTCATTGATACCTATTGTACACCTTTATGACAGAGAAAACCACAGCCCTATGATGATATCTGCAGAGACACAAGGAGAACATGCAAACTCCACACAGGAAGGCCTGGGGGTGAAATTGAACCCAAGGCAATTGTGCCACAGCGATGCAATTGAATTCATTCATTCAATTAAAACTTATATTGATAGAATTAGAATGTTCTTCAGCTTTTTATACCAGGTTTGGACTTTTTAATAACATTAATGTAATATAGGAAAATGGTTTAAAGGCCTACAAATTGCTCTTTACCGTTACTGTTAAAAAGTCTGATCCATTTTTTTGTGCCATATATTACCCCTTTAATTTACAATTTTACTTTTGATCCTTACCGATGCAGGGGGGTCCAAGAACACTCCAAATTCAACGATATTTATGGACATTGGTCATCCGCCCCTTATGGACCTATGGCTCTATGTGTTTTTTAACATGGCATTTCTTGAGTTTAAACTGTTTGATTTTATGATCTGTTTTTGGCTAATCAACGCTTTTGTAAAGTCCCCCGTGATGACTGCTGTTGTGATTTAGCGCTATAAAAAAATAAATGAATTGAATTGAACTACCAACATCACTACATTGATTGATAACAAATCCTGTGGACTGTAACAAACAACTTTTGGACGACATTTTCAAAACAGAGATATTGTTTTTTTTGCAAATGAACTTGTCATGTTTTCCTCCTGTTCTACTCTCCACACACTGCCGGTTCCTTGGTCTCAACTGAACTCTATAGTAAATAAGTAAATGACTTATGAGTTCATTTTTCAGTTGCCATTTGTGCTGACTCAATATTTGTAATTTAAATGGGGTTTTAAGCGAACAAATTTGAACGATGCAATTTTAACAAATGCTGTAAAATGCAATGCTTTTTAGGGAATTAAAATTACATACACACAATGTAATATAATTGAATGGGGTTAAAACTGGATATCCAGGTGGAACTCTGGCATTTAGAATATTGTTCTAAAAGTCAACTTGCTTCTGTAATTCAACTTACAATGAGAAACTAACATATGGCGGACTCATTACTGTTGGTAATGTTGGTAATTACCCAAAGAAAACAAAATCATGTCATCAACATTCTAACAAACAAATCCATATGTCACTTTGCATGTAATGACTACAGTATATATCTATATATAAGTTTCACATTGAATCACAGATATAAACAAACTTTTTTTGAGTTTTAGCTGTACTTTGAACAGGGAAGGCAAATGGCGCCCAATTTAATTTCTCATAAAAGTAATTGGATTTGGTAACATTTCTGAAATTTTGCCATTCGATTCAGTCTGCCTATTATCCAATTTAAATGACAAACATTGAGTTTAGTTTCTGTGTCATTGCATCACAAAAGGCAAATGAAAAAGCACTCTGTCATGTACTTATTTACGATTTTTTTCCAAACTGTATATCTACTGAGTTCAGCTGAGGCCAGAAATCACAAGGAAGCAGCAGTTTGTTATTGACGGTTTTACCCCTTTCGGTTGCTGAAAGAAGGAGTAAAACTTTATTTGTATGACACTAAAATAGATATGGCCTTAGATAGATGCAAATTGTAATACTGTGTTTTGCGAATGAACTGGGTGTGTATGTTATTATAGTTACCGACATATCTAATTCATTTTCCCCACTCCACCTGCATTCTTTTATATTCCAAAGGTGCTTTTGTAACTTTAAACACACATTTAAACACAGCTTTCTCCCCAACCACACACACACAAGCAGCCGTGTGGGACTGACCGTTCTAGGCATGGGCGGCGAGAGGGAGCCATTGCTCATGTAGTCATTGCTCATGTTGGTCATCATGATGTAGTTTGGATAACCCGTGTATTGGTGGCCTTTCCCGTACAGATCCTGATGCTTCCCTGCACAGAACAGCCAAAAATATGACACACTTAGTTCAAACTTAAGTTGAAAAAGTTGTGCGGTAATTTGAAAGTGAACGCCTCAAATTACACCCTAACTGGAATCATCTCGCTGGCGCTAATTGAATAACGCGACCAGATTTGACTTCTGCTGTTGTGACTGTATCGCTGTCGACGCTTTGAACGACTTTTGCCCCTTTTGTTTGCGCCCCCTCTTCGCGTACTCGTAGAACACTATGCGCAGGACAATGGAAGCCCCCTCCCGTGCCAATTAGCGCCAATTAGCCAAACATACAGACCGTGTCAAAACAGGAGACGCCCCAACTGCTGCTTTTTACGCCTTTGACCTTTTTTTTTCTTCCTCCCCTCTTTATACATACATACAAGAGGCTTCAATAGAAACACCGCTTGCCACTTATGCGAAAGAGAAAAAAAGAAGGGAGGGGAGTGTTTGACGTAGGATCGGGTTCTAAAGGCGAGGCCGTGTTTGGTTTGAGGGGGACTTTATTCAGGAGTGAAAGGGGAACAAAGAGGTGACACGCTCCAGCTTTAAGAACGAATGATGACCCGCAGATGAGAATGGGACGAGAAAGGCCCGAGGGTGACATGTGACAGATTCAGGTGAAGACAAAAGAAGAGTGAGATAAGCTTTCCCAAATAATGCCTTGCTGAGATACTCGAGTGTGTTGGTCAGTTCGCGATGCCATTATAAGTCATGTTTTGAGTCATTTGATTCTTTGATTTGGCATCCCGCATCTACAACGTGGGTCTGGGCAGGCTTGTCACGACTAGACCTGGATCAAACGTGCCGATAAGAGCGGGGCGAGGGTGAGTGATCGCTTGTGTGGCGAGGGAAAACAGCTCGGAAATAAACGTTTGAACAGTTCCGTTTATTGCATGTGGCCTGTCCCATAAAACATAGTGATTTAACAAGCTTTTCCTCAGGGCTTACTTACCATCGTCCGAATGGTCTCGGTGTTTTTCGTGATACGAATCTTGTATTTGGGACTGTCTAACTGCCTGCAAAAGAAAGACAGTAGAAATGAACTGATGCTTGAATCAATTAGCAGGCCATTCTGATGGGCTGTAACATGGTTAGATGGTCCTTGTCCCCAATGCAAAACACAAACACACTTGCCCACTGCTATCTATAGAAGGCTGACGGAGCAATCCGCATCAAAGCTTCAAAAAGAACCACTTCATTAAGCCTCATGTCCTCGAGGGGATTACAAATTGACTTGTTTTCAATATTCTGGGTCCGGTCTCATTTTTTGCCTTTGAATTTATGCCCCCATCGACATTCAAAAGTAAATTTGAAATAGAATTGTAAATGCTTGCGAGGAAATAAATTAAAAATAATCAGACTACTATTTTTTTTTATAAACATATTTTTTCCAAATCTAAATTAGGAAAAGAACCTCCTTATTCCCACACCCCTCCGGATGGCTTCAAGCTGAGCAGGGAACTTCACTGGATTCCTAATTAACATTGAGCCTCTGTCCCGTGCGTCTTGGGGACATAGATGGCAAAAACATGTGGAGTCGAAATCAGAAAGCGCATAACTTAAGCTTTGTATTAATTCTAACGGTTGATGAGAAAAAGACATCAAAGTTGGCTGTGAGCATGCAGGTAAACGGAAGCATTCGGGCTGAGCTGGTTTGGGCCTGTTGCAGAAGGATGCATACACATTTGCTTCCACGCTTTTTTATTGAAATATATTATAATACAGTAAAAGCAATTCTCCTTCTTCAGAGGCCTGTTTTATTTATTCATCCATATCAAAGAAAACCAAGAAAATGCCTTATTTTGAATTCTTGATGTTCTTGATAAACATTGGCCTGTTATTCCAACTATAACAATGGGCATAGCCTCAATTTTTACCCACTAAGACTGCGTGTGTACAGCCAGCTGAAGGCCTTGTTTTGTTATTACCCCTCTATCACTTCATAACGGGCCAATGTGAAGGTCGCCAAAAACATTTAAGGCACGCACAGACAAATGTGAACACCCATCAGAGCATCCTTTAGAGGCTGAGCTTACGTTATCAAAACGCACAGGCCTTTTGCAGCCTGTTTTATTCTAAAATATACACGACATTCCTTGACCTAATTAGAGTTGTATATATGAATGTCTATTTTCATTCATTCATTGTGGCGAGGATGGGGGAGATAATCTTTTTAATTTTGTATTCAATGACAGGCACATAACCATAACATAACATTACATTGAGATATTTGTAATGACCACAGTGTATGTGCAAAACTTATAGGCTAAGTGTAGGTGGCCATCAATATATACTCACATCGTTACTATTCGGGCTGCTTTCTGACTCATGGACCAGGGATGACTTGATGTCCGCCAGGTCTCCCTCCTCCTCCGAGTGGCTGAGCTCCGCGAATATCTGCTCCTTGTGCGGGTCGCCCTCATCTTTGAACGGGATCATTTCATCCGTGGCACACAGCTCCGGGTCTCCGCCACCGCCGCCTGACAACTGTGGCATTTTCTATAAGTCTGTATAATTCAACTATGCCCGCAAAAAAAGACAAGTTAAAACGAATAGAAGAAATCCCACCCCAAACCCCCAAAAAGCCTGTGTATAAAAAAAACAGAAGTGTGTATTTTGTCTCGCTTCCAGTCTTCTACACACGCGTCACAGACATAAATTAAAAAAAAAACATAAATGCAAGTGTGTCAATCGTATATGTTCCAGTAGAAGTCTCAATGCAAAAACAGAAGAAGTGCGAATTCAAACATAAATAGTCCTGTGTTGGTCCAAACAGTTAGGCGAAAACAACCGCTGATGGATACGCGAACAGTTTGGAAGTTGCGAGCGCGTCTGTCATGCTTAAAAACATTTACATCCACAAACGAGGAGCGAAGGAGAGATAAAAGTACACAAAAAAAAGAGAAAACAATTCAAAATGTATGTATATAGCGACAGCGTGGAGCGACTTCCCACTGCTCCCACCGCGATCCCGGTGTAAAGTAAGCCGTGTGTGCGCAGAGTGTGTTGGTATAATGTGCCCCCCCTCCTCCTCCTCCTCCTCCTCCTCCTCCTCCGCAGTCACTGGGAGGAAGGAGAGATGAAAGGCGCCGCCGCTTTGATTGACACTCCTCCACGGAGACTCGGGCTCACAACAAATGGCTGCAGACCGAGCCAAGAGTGAGGCATGCAGGTCGAAAACATTCTAATGGTGCAGATATATTGTACAGAGCACGCGTCAAGGCTTACAATCATTCATAATTTGGATTTTACGCACGGATTGGCGATTGTTTAAAGCTGGCCCCGACTTGTGTATAGTTTGTTCCAACAGAAAAAAAAGTCTTAGATAAAAATGTGATGAACAAATCAGACCACAACATAATCTTAATAAGATATACTATACTATTACTGGGAGTGTTTAACGCTTTGGGCTCTGTAAAAAAATGAAAACCAAATCTGCCTACACCATGCTGTCTTGATCCTATTAGAAAATGTACTTGTTTTTATGCATTCCTTTTTTTCATAACTTGTTTGCACCACATATACCAAAGACAATGCCTTGTTTGTGACTTCCTGTCCCCGAGAATTACGTTACAATATGACGCTTTGGGCTGAAAGATTTTTTTTATACGTTGTGAAGAAATCAGTCTTTTTTGAAAATATGTGTTTTATTTTTTATTTTACCGACTGCAACCAATGCCATATTCTTTGCGAAATAGAGTCCTGTGTGAGAATATGACACTTTGGGCTGAGAGCTGATTGGCTGAGTGAGGGCGGTCTATTTTGTGTTCACTTTTCTGTCTAAAAAGCTGATCTAAAGAGAGGGCAAACATATGAATGTGAAAACTATAGTGATACCAAGCTGTTTTGAGATCTTTTTTTCATTTCTGTTTCATGTTTGTGGGTTAAAAGTAAAGCTTTGACTCCCATGACTATTAAAAACACATAATAATAACTGTATTTATCTTTTATAACGGAACAATGAGTTTACATAAGCCGTGTTTGCACCATAAGGGTGTGACCGGGACTTTGCAAGCCATGTCAAGCAAAACAGATACGGCCTGTACATGTGGCTTACATGCTTGTGATTTTCCACGCCTTCCTGCACGTTCAGATCACCTTCCACCAGCTCTCTCCAGCTCTCACCCGTATAGCGATGATGTAATGTTGTTAAATAGGCCTAAACATGTGATAACAAACAGTGACAGGCCTGGAGCGCACATGCGTCAGTGTCTTTGGATGAGGGGCGCGCTTAAAATAGCCAGTATTTAACAAAGACTCGTTTTTGTGAAAAATCCTCACACATACAGCGTTATTTCGTGCAAAACAAGAGTAATGTGTACAGGGGAGAAAAAGCGAGCAGAGCAGTGCGAGATTGCGTGAGAATCAAAGTTAGGATGGAGAGGCAGATCTTTATAAAGCGCGGAGGTGGGGTTGGCTGGGCGGAGCTGCGGCTGCCTTTGATCTTGCAGCGGCGGACCCTTTCACCCCCCCCCCCCATCCCCCCACCTCCCCTCCACACCCCCACCCCTGTACACCCCTCCCGCCCCCGCGCTCCCTATGCCTTTGTATGACTAAATTTGGTGCGAGCGTGGAGTCGGGCCAACATTTCCACGTGTGCGTTCATCCCAGCTGAGTAAGAGAGAGGGAGAGAGAAGAGGGGTTTTCTTCCGGGTAAGGAGACGCCGAGAAAGAAAAAAAAAGAAAAAAAAAGATCAAAGGCTTTGGGGTTTTGGACGCGGAGTGTGGATTCAACAGAGACTGGCTGCATTCCAGAGGAGAGCGGAAAGACGCGCACACACACGGCTCTGTGCGCGCTCCAGAAGAGAGTTAATTAGAAAGATTTCACACACAGGCACACCCCAACAACCAAACACTGCTTTAAAGCCTTTAACATTAGCGTGCATGTTTGCAGCCAAAGCAGAGAAGAGAAGTGTGTGAAGAGAGGTGAAAGCTGGCTGTTTCCCTGCAATTTTGAAACACAATGTTCTACCTGATTATATTTGATTATTCGCCATTTGTGCTTTGGCACTGTTTGAGACAAGGTAGCTGCTAAAGCCTAGAACCATGCTAACAGGACCAACAATCCTTTCTTCCAATATTTCTTTTGGTGCCTTTTTAGCATTCACCTTGGATATGGTTTAAATAAGAAAGTGGATTTGGAAATAAAGGGATTTCTGGTGTACACAGGCTATTAAGGTGCTAAAAGGAGAAAGGCCTCGAGGCCATCAGAATGAGCTGATGAGATTCAAGCTCTGAAAATGCTTGGAATTAATCAAAGGCCTCGTGCGGCTGTTTAGTCCTCTGCGTTTCATTTGATAATTCTCTTAAGCCGTACAAAAGTCATATTTTATTTCATTGTAAGGTATATGCATTTCATACAGATACATTTGCACAATAAATAGTACATACATGATTATAAATTACAATTGACTATACACATTTAATTAAATAACAGCAAATCTTACAAGTGGTGGTGAATATTGATTTTTACTTACCGGAAATGCAATTCAAACACATATAAGCCATTGGTCCATAGGTAGTGGGATGATCGATATCCATAAATCTTTCTTGTCTTTCTTTCGAAGATGGTCAGAGATCAGACTGCAACACGTGCCTGATTCGGGTCTGTCTGAATGTGAGAAGTATATTAGAACCTTATTTAGATGATTGGTTCTCTCATACATTTCTGATGTTATTTCCATTTGTGTGAAGAACACGATCACAGCAACGCTAACCCACAGCCATAACAATCAGGCGCCATTGTTTCCGGTGTAATGATTTGGGCTGGTGCGTCTTCATGACATGGCAACATGCGATGGCAGTTTTAATGAAGCCACCATTAGAGGCACCTTACACCATTTTCCCCCACATCCAAATGCATTATGGGCTCTGGCAGCGCTCCGTACAGCAGCACAGCTTGTTAAGAGAAGCGGCAAAGTTGGAGTAGGGAGGGAAAACATTTGTAGCCTACATTAGCATTTTCCTCCTAATGAGTTCATAAGAGTGACCCCTCCGTATCGCACATGAAAAGGGAGCCCTCCTGCTGTGCTGTGACCTCGATTCAGTTGTCTCGTGCTTTAGATACTGCCTTTTGCATGTTATATAAGGACGAATATATCAATACACAGAGCATAATTCATTACCGCTGGAGTTGGATCCCACTTTGGTTTCAAATTGTGCAACAGTGCAATTAAAGACAGGATTAAGTTTGCAAAGCTCACTTTTCCAAAATGCATCGCGAATTATTTGGGTGTTTTGTTGGGATGTAGTTAATTAGTAAAAGTGTATTACCAACTAAAGCAGTGTGATTACTGTTTAATGCCAAACGAGGTTTGGGGTAAACCAGAGTCATGATTTATAAGGTTACCATGGTGTAGGAACCTCCTGTAGCCCTCAGTCCTGCTCCTGCCCCTCAGTGTCCTCTGCAGATGTATTTTACAGTGTACAGTGCATACACAGCTTTTGACAGCTGCAGCACCGCTCAGAACTACAACCAACTGGTTTGACATCCCCACAATCACTTTCCAGTAGTCGTGAAGTGGTTAAAAAAGTGTATAAAGTGTGTGCTTTGGGGTTTTACTGCTATTTCGAGGATTTTTCTTTAAATTCTCATTCAACCAAACGTCTAATTTCTTGTTAGCACCTCAATTAACCAGAGGGAGGATTAGAATTTGTTTTGTTTTTTTCTAAATAAAACAATGACCGGCTTCAAATACAGCTTTGTGATTTTCACAAAGTAATTGGTAAAATGATATCAAACTATTTCAGGACTTAGACCGGAGCTTTTGGACAAAAGGGGCAGAGTTACATGTTTATGCCAGAACATCCGCATACCAGCGTGGATGAATCTAGAAACAGCTCCAAAGTCGGGTTTTGATCAGGAAACAATTTTGCATAATATGTCCTCTTGTTTATAATTTCTAATTCAGTGTAATAATATTCGACAATTATCTTATGAACTAAAATACCAGTGTCTACAATATGGCGTTCAACATACTGTAGTGGTTGTTGTTTTAGTCAGTGGGAATAAGTCAGCACGAACATTGTTAATTAAACTTTATGCATATTATTATTATAACCATTTTATGCTATGGACAACAAAGAATATCGAAATGATCTATATATATTTGAGTGTCAATAACATCAAAATCATGGAAATTATCTGAACGTCCAACGCCATCACCTGGAGACGCTCTATTCTATAAGGTTCACGATGATACGATTATTGTTTTTTATAAATTCACATATATCCAAACAAAGTGTGGACAATTGCATAAAATGTCTTCTTCGAGGCAAACAAGTATGTGAATAACAAAGAATTTCTAGTCATTGTGTCAAACAAATTGATTTCTGTGAGAACAACATTCACCCAAGGTCCCCCTCAGATCTATTATTATATCTGCGCTATTTCCAATTCTTCTGCATAAGACTTCAAACAACACAACGCTCATTATCTCCAAAAGTGTTTTTCTCTGCATACTTATGGGCGCATCACGTTTGTTACACACTGAAGTATACCCAATATGCAGCATAATGTGTATTGTTTTGTAATTTTTACAGTGGTCCCTCACTATATTGTGCTTCACCTTTTGCGGTCTGCCAATTTTTTTTGCGTGCCTCTCAACGTGGTGTTCTCTGCAGTTGTATTTTACAATGTATGCATGGCTTTTGACAGCTGCAGCAGTGCTCAGACCTACAACAAACAGGGTTGATATCTCAGTGATAGCATTTGAGTTCAGGTGCTTAAAACTGGTGCCCACTGGGGTAGTCTTGCACAGTTTTTCCAATGTGGTTTTACTGCAAATGGCAAATAAATGAATCTGAATCTGAATCTGAAAAAGTGTGTGAAGTGTGTGGTGAGGGGTTTTACAGCCCTAAAACATAGAGCGGTATACTTCACCTGTTGTGGGTTGTTTCTAAAACGTGACGAAAATGACAAAAGTTGCGGAGGTCTGAAATCAGGTCACAGCAGAAGACATTTTAGTGTCAGTAAAAGATGCAATGAAAGATTTGCATGTGTTTTTATTATGACAAACATAGACACTCCTTTCAGCATCTGCCACTGCTCCAATAGATACAGGTTTAGCTTTATAATAGTTGTAGAAATAGTGTCATAAGAGACCCCTTAACTTAAGTCCGAGAACAAGGAGCCACAGTTCTATACATCTATATATCTGTATATACATACATACATACATATATATATGTATTTATCATTGCCTGATTTTCTCATTCACACGTTGAAAACAATAACATTGAGGCAGCGTAATGGCCCCACAGTTATGTATTCCACCTGCTCGTCTTTCCTAACAACTTCCTTGATGTTAAAATTATAGCTCAGAGTCTACTCCAAGAAAAACGACAGGAAACAAACAGCCAGTTATGATGAAAAGAGGCTGCAATTAGAGCTGGGAAAGGAGAGCGGTTATCAAAGGTGCAAATCAAACAGAGGAGGCTAAATGAATGATGATTTGTGCTGCTCTTTCATTGGCCCAGAGTGACTCACCACCTCTCCACGATGTCCTGGGGCTGAAGGAGAGATGATGTGTGACGACACGTTGTCATTAAAGTCCAATCATCTGCCTGTCGGAAAAGAAGGGGAATTTGTCGAATGGATATTTATATTGTGACTGTGTTTATGTAAGATGATAGGTGTAGAAGCAGGAGGTCTATAAAGCATAGTGGCAAGGAAAACGCAATATAACACAATGGGAAGTAAGTTATTAAGTCTACAAGAATGTGTAGTTAGAGAAGCGTATAGAATATAAGGGCTCTAAGATTGTCATTTGAATGGAGACATTTCCAATAAAAATAATAATTAAAATCCTAATTTGGACGTTTTAATTTTAGATGAGTTACATTAACATTCAAATTAGGGCCGGGACTTTAATGCGTTAATTAAGATTAATCAGCGCCACAAAAATTAGCGTGTTAAAAAAATTGCCGCATTTTAATCGTATGAAACGTTGCATCGCGGAACTTTCCTTACCGGATGAGTTTCAGACGGACCGATTATTGTACTGGAGCACCAACTTGAGCTCAGTGACTTTTTTTGTTCAAAAGTACATTATTACAAGCATAGACCCACTTTAGCGATGTCTAAATCCGAGTGAGTTAGAGACGGGAAAGAGCGCTGTGTGTGGAGCTATGGAGTGTGTGTGAGGAGGAGGAGCAGCGAGCGACTCCTGTGAGCGGAGGCAAAGGAGGCGGAGGCGGAGGAGCGACTATTGCTGATGTTTAGTCCGAATGTATACATCAAAAACGTATTATTAAAGCTTATGCAAACAGCGCATGCCCCGCTTTAGTGCTCACTGCGAGTGCAGTGGATTTTGGGCACAAAAAGCGTCTGTTGTTGTCAGAGTGTGTGGAGGCAATGACAAATACGTTATTTGATGTCCCCTTATCCTCCACAATTAACATGTGTTGCTTAAGCTTCTGTACTCAGTCATTATTCAATGGTAAACTAAAAATCCATGTAGAAAAAATTACTTTCACTGTTCTCAAGTCAAATATTTATATGCGATTAATTGCAATTAATTAACTACAAAGCCTCTAATTAATTAGATTAATTTCTTTAATCGAGTCCCAGCCCTAATTCAAACATAACATAACTATGTAAAATCCATCTGGTTTCTTGCTCTGAAACAGATAACTTATGTATCACTAGATTTCACACATGTATTTTTGGGCTGTGTATCTAGTATCCAGATCCGCTTTTTCAGACAAAAACATGACAAAGAGAGGACAGAACTAGAGCTCGCCAAAACACGCCACCTCTGCTAATGTTTGGGACGTCTATGGAGTGAGCATGGGCCAATGAGCACGTAAATCTTGGAGACCCGGGGTTTAAGGCAAGGCAAGGCAAGTTTATTTATATAGCACAATTCATACACAAGGCAATTCAAAGTGCTGAACAAAACAAGAAAGCATTAAAATCATAAATTATCACAGAACATTAAAAAGAAAGATGAAAATATAAAATCCCTCAGTTGTATGCACAGTTAAACAGAACTGTCTTTAACCTGGTTTTAAACATTGTCAGAGAGGAGGCCTGTCTCACATTTTCAGGAAGACTGTTCCAGATTTTAGCAGCATGAATCTGAAAAGCAGCCTCCCCATGTTTAGTCCTGACTCTGGGCACTAACAGGAGTCCAGTCCCTGTGCTCCTCAGAGTCCGGGCTGGTTCATATGGGACTAACATGTCACTAATATAGTTTGGTGCGAGGCCATGGAGAGACTTGTACACAAGCAGAGCTGTTTTAAAGTCTATTCTCTGAGCCACAGGAAGCCATTGCAGAGACCTGAGAACTGGACTAATGTGGTCGTACTTCCTGGTTCTAGTCAGGACTCGAGCTGCTGCATTTTGAATGTACTGCAGCTGTTTTACAGCCTGTTTGGACAGACCTGTGAGCAGGCCATTGCAGTAGTCTAACCTACTGGAGACAAATGCATGGATAAGAATCTCCAGGTCTGCTTTAGACACTATGTTTTTGATCCTGGCAATGTTTTTTAGATGGTAAAAAGCTGCTGATGTTACTGATTTGATGTGGCTATTAAAATTTAAGTCTGAGTCCAGTATTACCCCTAGATTTCTGACCTTGTTTGAAGGTTTTAGGGAGAGAGACTGTAGGTGACAGATGACGCTCTCTCTTTGTTTCTGGGGACCAAAGACAATCATTTCAGTTTTGTCTGCGTTTAGCTGAAGGAAGTTCTTTTGCATCCACTCACTGATCTGTTGGATACAGTGAAGGAGAGAGTCCACTGGTCCATGTTCTCCTGCAGTCAGTGAGACATAGATCTGAGTGTCGTCTGCATAGTTATGATAGGACTAGGTTTAGTTAGAACAAGCAACATGTATTATTAATGAAAAAAACAAAAAAACAAAACGAACAAAACTATAAAAGGGATAAAACAGTTGGACCCTTGAGGGCGTGGGCATTGTTGAAATGATTTTAAAAAAGAGAGAATTGCGATCAGAAGTGGCGTGGTCAAAGAAGTAATTATTTAATAGTATTTATTCTTTAACAAGTTGAAATTGGACATACCCCATAATATAAAAAATACCTATAGCGACTTAGCAATATAGAAATGTACTTTTTGCTTCCTACTGTAAAAATATTGGTTCTTGGACAGCTCAGAAGACCTTATCTGGCCCAACACATTCTCGTGACAATAATTTAGGTCATCTTTACTCCCTATACTTCCTTCACAAAGCTTGCAGTCTTGCTTTTTCAACTTGTATTAGAATCAAGATGACTGTGGCTCTTGGATAAAAAATGTATGAACAAATCCATAATTCAGGAATGTGAGAGTTTTGGATCGGCCAGTGCCAAACAACTTGTAGTTTAGTTCCTCGAAAGATTCAAAGGGAGTATCATCAATTTACTTCATTCTCTTTCAACGCCGTAGAAGTGGGTCAAACAGTCACAATTTCAGAACTTCAACAAACATTTTATTTTATTTTATTTCTGAACAAAAAACAGATGTAATTTATACGTTGCCAAAATTAGCCATACAAGCCTCTTTGATGTTATGACCTACATTAAGTAAAAATAATCCTGTGTTTGGCCATTAAGTGCAGTCCTTTATGAGCATCATTTGCTTCAATTTATGCTGAGGGAAAAGTACTTACAAATTAGGTCAACAAGTTCATCCAGAGATTTGTCTCCTCTCAATCTAGATTCTATGGAGGATTTTTTGTGTCATCAGATTTTGAATTTCAAATGAGCTTGAATTTTTAACCCTGAAAAAGCATGTTTGAATATTTTTGTCTTTGCATTTCAGTCACTAAATATTCATCTTACAAATTTTAATGTGATTAAAATTTCAAAATGACATATTCGACTTCAAAATATTTGTAATATATACGGATTATTTGTTCCATCAGAAATTGAATTTTAAATGGACCTGAATTCATCTATTGGAATTCTTTTAACATCTTGAACATTTTTGTCTGCGAATTTCAGTCACTGATTATCAATTTCATAATATTTTTCATTTATATTCAACAGTGTAAATTTGCCACGAAACAATACAATGGTGAAAAATTCACATGACACGTCCGGTGTTCCGACGAGTTGTGTGCTCTGTCAGATGGTCTGTGCATGCGCAAATGAACTGAATTTGGAATCTCTCGTTATGTCCATCCGTTACTATGGACATGTTGTATATTAGTTTAACGTTCTGTCAGTTAAAGCTATACTTTGCTTCGATGTGGATTAGATACATCTTAACTGCAAATGAAAACATAGGGGTGCGGGAGCCAAGCTAAGTTTAGTTAGTTTGCTATTTTGCATGTAGCACAAACTGTATAACAATTTGTTTGTATATTTTTTATTAACTGGTAATAACTTATCTAGCGTTATTTGTTTGACTAATATTGGACGTATGCCCCCGCAGAAAGATCCAGGCTGCTCTCACCGACAGAGAAGCCTTCTGTGGACCCTTCTCCAGGAGGATCAGTGAGGGTGGTGCTCTGTGAATTGTGTAGCAGCTGATTGCCACCACCCTGACCCTTTAGAACTAATGTAGATTTTGTTAAAATTTACGTTTCTGTCACTTTAAGAGACAGAGAGGGGTTTTGCTTTGTTTACTGAGGTATAGACGAGCGTAACTTTTTGCAGCTGAAGAAATAAGGAGCCATATGGTTTTCTTACTGTCGTTACTTTATTTCAGAGACAACTCAGCAGATATCATTTAGTGTACAAGAGTTCAAGTGGCAGTGTTTCCTCTTATTAAAGTAACCCGAGATCCCTAACAGTGAACAGTGGAAACTGCAACACGGGGAAACAAACGCTGCACCTGATAGACCGAAACACTGTGTAACGCTACAACAACACTATCATTCGTTGCTAAATATTTTCAACATGTGATGGTTTTCCTGAACACAAACACACACCGCCTAAATGATTTTGGGAAATTAAATCCATATCCAAGCAGTGCATTGGGATATACGTCCTTTTGAAGAAAAAGTAGCGCTGGTTTGTACTGGAGTGTAATTTTATTTTAGATAGATTTTTTGTGCAACGCGGAAGATAATATATTTCGGGACCAGATTGTGACCAATAACAGCACACCACTGGCCCCCACTTTCTTGAGAAAAGCCACAAGTCTCTGGTCAGCGTGCACAAACAGCGGAGGTAAGCAAGTATCGTGGATAGATAGCTATGGCCTACGCAGGTGGATCCGTCTCTGTCTGTCGTAGATTAACCACACAGAGACGGAACGTGGCGCACCAGAGCTTCTGGAAGTCTATTAGGTTTTGTGTCAGTTTTTTCAGACAAAACAAAGTCAGGACATGGTTTATATAGTCATTGTTACAAAACAGATATGTCACACACGTGTCGCATCAAGAGACAATCAGAACATATTACAGTCATAACATGGATACACAATCAGAGTCCTTATAGATTCTTGCGTTTGTCCACCTGCGTAGGCCATAGCTATCTATCCACGATACTAGCATCATGGCGGAGGCAAACCTGAAACATGCTGTGTCTTTGTTACCGGTTACTGCTTTTACAGTAAAACATCCAAAAGAAAGTCTCGTCCTCTGCGCTTCTCGGTTCTTCTATGGTCATGGCATCCACGTTCAAATGTGCGATCCATATTGTGAGACGCGAGCTCCGTAAACAACAGCACATGAGCACGCGGAGAAGTGCTCATGTGCTGAGGAAAGCTCAGGAAAGGCTCGTGATCCACTAAAAATGATCCCTGCTTTTGGCCCCAACCTACTAGGTGAGAAATGCTGTCACAAAAGAGACCATTCTGACGATTCATTTCTGTATTCAGTCCCTCCGTTTGGCTCTGCTTTCTGCCCCGGTTCTTGATGTCAGTGATACGTGGTCACTTCAAAGGCTCTGATTTGGCCCAGAGCAGGCTGCGGTGTGGCTGACATGTTTTTTCTTGGAAAAAAGGCTCTCGAATCAATTCACAAATGAAAATGATTAAACAAAGTAAGTGAAAACAGTGGGTGGGTCACGGTGGCAGAGTCAGAGGAGCGTCTAAATGACTCCAACATGCATGAATCCCTCTAAAACAGGGACAAATATTATCTCTGGGGGCCACATTGATATTGTCATATTGTGGGGTCCTGTTTTCCCACTGCTACCATTTAATTCAATTTGGCATATTTGGGAGGGAGAAGGAAACATGGATCTTCTGTATATCTGGTATTTTATATCTATGCTATATCTGGGGTTTTCTATTTGTTTGGAATTTATTTATAGCTTCAACATCTGTGGATATTGTTTTGTTTTAATCCCTTTACATTATGACAATATTTTGAGGCAATTATAATTGTATAGATTTTTTGGTTTTGCTTGAATGGAACCACAACTGACTGGACAAAAGGTAAAGAAGGGGGAGTATTTACAAAGTATTATTTTTTTTACAAATGATCACTGTGCTGAAATGTGAATCGGGTCGTCTGCAGCCCCCTGTCTGCAGTTTTCCCAGGTCTGCTCTAACTCAACTCTTTCAACTTGAAAAAGGAAAACATTTATAACACGGAGTGTGTTTACAAAGCACAAATTGAATCCTTCACCTACTCTAATCTAATCGGCTTGATAAATACGCATGTAAACCTGTGAGCGCCAATTGAGGTGTGAAAAAAACGGTGTGAAAAACCTGTCCGAGGTGCTGCTGCGCGTTGCTTATATTCCCATTCATCAAAACAAACTTGTAATAAAAGTGCATATTATTAATCCCCGCAGGGCAATTCATTCTCTGGATCAGTGCCTCTCCAAGTACCACCACAAATGATCAACACCACAATAAGCCTAAGTATTCATCAAAAACAAGGCAGAGGTTTCATTCCTAAAGAAGCTTTTGTATTTGCTGCTCCTTCTACATGGAACGTGTTGCAAAAAGACTGGAAATTATCTGACTGTATTTCATTGAATGCTTTCAGATCCAGATTGAGAACACTTGAGACATCTCATAATCAGTAATTTTATGAAATTGTGACTGTTTTATAATCTATATGTAACTATTTTGTAATCTGTAATTGTATGTAATTTCTGTACAGGACTCCCTTGAAAAAGAGGTTCTCCATTGACTGCCAACCATTTTTGATGACATCACTGATTTTTAAGACAGAATATTGTGTACTATGAAAAATATGAAACCAGAGTCTGAAAGACAGGACTGTCTACTTTCAGCAGCAAAAAGAAGTTAGCTCCACTTGTGTATCATCCTTGCAACCCAATTAGCTCTAGGTCACCTGTCTACACTCCAGCTAAGTCGGTCTGCTCCCTGTCCCCACTGCCTGGTCAACTCTTGTGTTGGAAATACACTTGCTAAACTACTTCAGTCGCTTGCCTCTGCTTTGGGATTCTATCTGCAAACCATAACAGCACGGTTATGTGCTGCACATGCTTTGCAATTTTATTTACAATTACAGTTACAATTGAGTAATGAGGGAAAGCTACCAGACGCCTTTGAAAGCGTCCAAAAGTCTGGAGCCTTGAGCAACGTCTTAGAGCAGCGCAAGGAGACTAGACCAAAACTCATACCAGACTTAATGCAGTTATTGAACATGCTACATATTCATGCTTTGTAGACGCACTCATGGTCAAAAGCTGTGAAAAAGTTGCAAGCTTAACCTCTCATTTAAACTTGGCGGCCACATTTTAATTCTATTTTATTTTATTATTGCATAGCCCTAAATCACAAAAGCAGTCGTCTCGGAGGACTTTACAAAGATCAGAGAATCAAACTGTTTGAACACAGGAAATACAATAATACCAAGCACATAGGAGTCATTAGTCAACAGGGTAGGGGATGTCCCTACATGTCACTAGATAGATAGATAGATACTTTATTGATCCCCCGTATGAGAAATTCAGGTGTACAGTACCACAAAGACATCCATATACAAACAAGTAAATAAATAATAATAAAATAAAAATAAAACAATTAATCTCCCTAAATATCCCAGATCGTCAATGTCCTTAGGCCCTCCTGTATCACAAGGGAAAAAAAGTATCAACTTGCCATTTGTGTTCTCCAAAACCCCCTGATTGTATATTCTAAACACGTGATCCCTGACAGCACCACACCAAACAAGTGCAAACACAATTTAAGTTTGGCTGTGTACCACTCACAGGCTTGTGTTCAGGCCTGATGCTTGTACTGGCCAATAGACAGTCCTCCAGGGTATAAAATATTATGACAGGCAGTCTGGCTGTCACTAGTATGAGTAATTGAGCAACACTTGGCTGACCCGGCTGCTTCAGGAAGAACACGCAGAGATGTTAACCTACAAGCTTCACCCAGCAAAGACCGGAACCTTCAGCACTGCAGCAGCCCAAGTTTCCCTTATTCCCTCCAAAGAATGTCCAGTTTATTATATATTGGAGTTTTCCAAAAATTCCGCATTGAATTTTCTACACACCCAATACTAATACAAATACAGACATCAAAACTTGTCCTTCATGGACAAGGAGATGGATGGAATGTTCCACATTGTTGCATTCAAATAATCTATAGGCATTTCATACTGACCAAAAACCCCGGGTTTTCAACCAAAATTCTCAGAGTGCCAGTTCTTTCCAGACAGGCTAGTGTGTCAAAATCACTCACTTGACCCTCTTTGTTACACGTGGCTCAAGTGTAGAAGGTTATAAACTACCGCACAATGACCGCGTATAATGCCATGAAGCCTGGGCTGTTGCACATGCTGCTCTTTCCTTTTTAAAGTTGACCTTGTTTAAAAAATATGTTGGAATATATAGTGTATTTTGCTCCATGTGGATTATAAACTGACTGCTGTCCATTGTAGTGGGAATCCCTCTGATTGGTGTTCACACTGCAACTTTAGAATACTTATTACTAAAAGGTTCTTTTGTGGTGCCGACACGGGTCCAAACACCTCGGTGTGTCTCTCCAAACCTCTTTGGATTTGGAGGAGGCCATTTAACTGCACGATTTCATCTGAAGGAAAAATCTGTATTCCTCATCAAGACATAACTTATCAAGTTTCCATGGAAACAGGAAGGGAATTCCTCCAAGCCAAATACAAGTCAGGTTTGTGGAGATGCAAGTGCACGCAGTAAGGATGCCTGTTTTTCTGTGATTTTTCGAGATATAAAACATTAACATTGTAAAATATATTCAAGTGTAACTTCTGAAGTTACATGCTGAGGTTTTAAAGCGAGAGGGTTCACCTGTCCACCGATCTGAAGAGTCCCTTGGCCTTGTAGGCTCGTCTGGAACAGCAATATGTTAATTACAGTATTGTGGAATTCCGGGAAAAATACAGAAAAGAGGGAGGTGACATATCTCACCAAATGCACTTCTAGATATAATGACAAAACACATGAACGGAATGTTTTTGGGTTATTCCCTTAAATGTTCATGTTTATGTGATAAGGATATAGTGTGATACATTTTTATACATGTATTCTTCAAACCAATCAATTCAAACAATGTAATGACCTAATTATGTATATTACTTTATTCATTATTTCTCACATGTTAAAATATTTTTGTCAGATTGGCTTTTTCCCCTGAACTAACGGTGTGATGGCTGTTCTTGAGTTACAGTGTGGGAAAGCCCAGTCCCTCCTGCTGTAATGGATCAGGTGAAGCTGACGGGACAAAGGCCTGTTCTATGTGCAGCCGTGTGCACAGCCATCGTTCGGCCACCACACCTCCCCCTCCTCACCCGCCCCGCCCGGACTCTTTCATCCCGCTGTGTCATTGGAGAAGGCATTGAGCGTTGCGTCAGTGCCCAATGTGCTGAGGTCGAGGGGTCGCTGCTGACCTGCTAAGAGGTCATGGGGCCTCTGTCCACTCTGTAATCAAGCACACAGCCCATCTCTGACCCCTCCACACACACACATGCACAAACAGACACACACACACAAGTGCACACAGACACGCGCACACACATATACACACTCACACACACAAGCACACACCACGACCCCAGGCCATGCTCTATCTCCTGGGCCCTCTCTCGGCTACAGGAGATCAAACAGCTCTGGGTCGGTGTTATCAGCGAGGGTGTCCCATCACATCAACACGCAGAGCTAAACAGTAAACATCACGCTTGCTTTCACTTGTGTGTGTGTGTGTGTGTATGCATGTGTGCATGTGTGCAAGCAGAGACACATCTGTACAGAGGCTTACGGTAAAGGTTACTGCTGTTTGTAGTCAACATTTCATATCAAAACATCAACTGCTTTAAAACATCTCAGTGATGTTGTGAGGACCACGGCATCTGCCTCTGAAGTGACCACAGAATGCATGAATGTGTCCTATTGATTGCATTAAAAAATCCTATGAAATGTACAGGATTTTTGACAAAATACAATTCTACATTAAATTAATTACAATTTGTTCCAAATGAGAAGCAGCTTTGGCTTTTGTCCTAATCCTGTCGGCCCTTGTCCATCATCACTGCAAGCTCCTCTCCCAGCGCTGGGACTGGTTTCCTGCATGTGCTGCTGTTGGACAATGGGGATATTACCAGTTAGACTCAGTGGAGTGTGATCCTAACCAGCTCGCATCGATTTCTCCTGCCTGCGCATCCGTCCACAGCTCCCCAGAGTCCCCGTAGAGGCCGGCACATGCAGCCAATTTGACAGGTTTAGTTCAGCCTTCTGCTCTTTTGTTCTATTTTAAAAACATCAAATGTGATTTTTTAGGTCGGCTATGTCTGACTAACTTTTTTCCGCTTCTGTATCTAAGGGTTTTTCCACTCATCTCACAACTTGAAGAAAGTGTTGCGAGCCAGTCATTTCATCTTTCTTTTGGCAGACCTTAGGCGAAGCAGAGAAGAGATAGTTCTGCGGACAAAAGTGATTTACTGATCTTGTCATGACTTTAATTATTTTTGATAAAAGCGAAGCGTAAATAGTGAATGCTTGATATAATTTTCAAAATGTCATCAGAGGCATTTTGGAAAGGCTTGTTTAGAAATTCCTTTTCAAATTTCTGTGTGAAAAAAACAGTGCAGGCATCTTGTTAAAATGTTCTGTTCAACGCCTTTAAGTCTCTTCAATCTGTAATCAATACTTAATAGTGGTGATGATATAAGTAAAATCTTTCAGTTCACTCCAGCGCTCTCAAAAAGTTAAACTGGGGAAGATTGGTTCCATATACTTTGGTGTTGTTGAGCAGATGCATAGCACTGAGGACATTGACCCTAGCGCAAAGCAAACCAGGTCACGAAGTTCGTGAAAAATGCCCCAAAACAATACTGATAACGAAACTATTTTAGGACCAGTTTGGGCTCTTGTGCTGCTGGTTCCTTTATGGACTTTGCTTCACAAAAAGTCATTTTGTACCTCAAGCCAGTGTTAATTTGGACTCGAAATGTGAATTTAGTTATAGACATCATATTTGATTCATTAAGTGTTAGCTGACTGAAATTGTATGATATTTTACATGACGTTTAAAGATGGTATACCCGATTTTTTTTTTTTTTTTTTTTCATAAAAATGCTTATTACTACATACAAGTTGTATACTAATACGTAATTCAATTTAAAACTTGAGCTAATTGATTCAGCTTGTGTATGAATTCAGGCCGTAAAAAGTGCTAAGTAGAGACTTAGCGTGACGCCCGTTCTCCTCCAATCACAGAACGAGGCGGCGTCCTCTAGCCTCTACAGCGCTGCTAAACACAGTAGCATGTTAGCAGAATTGGCTATAACTCCTCTTCTGTAACTGCATACACAACAAAACCGGCCAAATGACACAACAGTGAGGAAGAGAAGAGGGAACTAAAGCGAAAAAATGGTCAAAGAAGAACTCAAGCCAAATGAACATAGCTAGCTTACATCGTATCCTCTGGAGAGACTTGCCTATGATAGTGACCTGCGGGACTGCCTCAGACTATCTATGCTCGGACTATCTATGCTCGGACTATCTATGCTCGGACTATCTATGCTCGGACTATCTATGCTCGGACTATCTATGCTCGGACTATCTATGCTCGGACTATCTGTGCTCGGACTACATTCGGACGCGGAACTAGCGATAATCTTTCAGTTTTATATTTTGTTAGCAGTGCGTTGCTTTTGTTCCATTTCATCAGAGATTGTTGTACAGCTTACAAGAAGTTGCGCTCATGCTAATGTTAGCATACGTATCAGATCACAAATTAAACTAGATGGCTCTGTGGGATGAGAGCGTAGGGGAAATGAGAAGCCTGTGAGCGAGTTGAGGGGCGGTGCTAAACATTCAAACCTTGCAGAAACGGGTATAGCTCCTTTAATCGACTAATTATTTTTTTTGTTTGAACAAGGATTTTATCAAACTGTGTAAATACTTTATAATGTAAGAAGCTGCTACTTTTAATAGGATAATGTATTCCACTGCAAGTATTTTATTGATGTACTTGCCCATGTCCATGTGATATAAAACAAAAACAGCAGTAATAAAAACCCCTCTTCCCTCAACCCAAAATGTCAAATAGTAACTTGCAAAACATAATATTTTTTCTCGTAAGTTGTAGACATCATGTTGTGGTCTGACTGTTTGAAAATTATCCAATTCCAAAAGATTTTCTTTTCTGACAAACATGTATTATTTCTGAAACAAAATTGGGTAGCCAAGCTTTAATTTTGTTGCTTGTCAGGCCTGGCAGAACTGTTTTAGGGAAAAAATATGCAAAAGGGGCAACAACATGGAACTGTTGTCATCTCTTTGCAAAAAGGAAAAACTGTTGTGCGAGTAAATATGTCTGCGAAGAAAATATGTCTGGCACACATCCCACCACCGACTGAAACAAATTGAAACTTGCAGTCTTCATTCTCATCTAAGTGTTTATTTAAATCCTAGTATTTTTTATGCAATGCTGGACTCCATTTATAAACTTTACATAACTTCCTGAGGAGTCCATGAAATCTGTGGTAATGTGAAATACACATTGAGTTGTTCTCATCGTTTGCATCCATGCTTATTTTTCAATATTCATATTTTAAGTTATGGAGTAAATAGTCCAAATATATTCATCATCATCATCCTAATCACACTATACACCAAAAATACATGCATGGAGAGAGTGAGGAACTAGTTACATGGTTTTTAATCACATAGTTCCATTTATTGTGGTATGAAACTCAGCTACACCTGCTTTATTTGTACACCATCAACTGATTAACTGACCAACTTGTCATAGTTAATTATTATTATCATCATCATTGTTATTGTTATTATCATCATTAGTAAGATTATTATTATTTGTATCATCATATATATAGTATAAATTATAGTATAGAGCAGTGTCTCCCAAAGTGGGGTCCGCGGCCCCCTGGTGGGCCGCGAGGGTACTGCAGGGGGGCCGCGGGAGGTCATAAAAAAAATAAAAAAATAAAATAATTATTTAATGTTAAATTTATAATGTTTTTTTTGTAATATTAAAATATTTGTGTTCATTATTTGACTTGAATAATCCACTGTAATCATTTTTGTATTACAATGTTTGTAGCTGAGGCTATTTCCCCAAAATAAAATAACCAGAAGAGTCTATTCTTAATGTTGTCTTCTTGGTTATTATTTTGGGGGGCCACGCAGACCCGACAGATTTTTAAGGGGGCCTCGGTGTTACTGAGTTTGGGAGACACTGGTATAGAGTATAAATTCCAAATAAAATAACAAAATGGTGTTATTGGATCAACTGAAAGGCCTATAAAGGATATTGACTAACTGTTATCATTAAAACGATAACCTATCACCATCTCTTCATTACGTAGGATAAAATGCCCTACAGTCATAATTCTCCTCAGAGACAACCGGTTTGTGAAAATGGAAAGTTTAGTTTCCTCTTTAACAAAAATAAAACCAAACTTTGAACATTTCATCACGCAACCACTGATATTGCATTCTCCCTTTGCATATACTTGTGCTTGGGTTTGATTCAGATATAGCGCATTGAGCAAGCCTGTGCAAATGCTGTCAAGAGCTTTCTTCATATATTCTTTTGGCCTCTCTCCTCCGCGGATGGCTTTGGGGCCCGAGAGCACCAGTCTAGTCAAGTGTGTGTCTGCAGCCTGTTTTGACTCATTGTTAATTTAATTGTATCCAAAATATGTGAGCGTTTGAACTCTTGGCCTCAGTCTCGCCCAAGTGGTAGCCTAATTTGGGCCAAGTTTGGAAGCGCGCAGTCCCGCAGGAGCTGTAGAGTGAGGAGCCGGTGCCAGGATCCACGCTGCCCTGCCTGTCCCGGCCATCTGCTCCATAAAGTGTAGTCACGAAGGGCCTCGGCAAGCGCCACCACACCTCCCAGCAAAGTCTCCCAGAAGCCAGCACTGGAAACTGTGGTGGAGACCCGTTTTGTTTTTCCTTCCGGGTGCGGCGACGTAAAGGATGCATGGTATGTGCCGTTTTATAGGTTTTAAGCATGTTAAAACAGACCTGGAGTTAGTTTTAGATCCATCCATGCCAATATCATAAACTTCTGGCAGAAACCTTGGGCCCTTCTGTCTAAAAGGCTTGATTATTGGGTTGAATGTGTTTTGTCTTAAGACCGAAATAATGTAGTAGAATCAATATGTGCTGATGGGACAAGCAAAATCTTGTTATTGTATTTATTTATTTGAACAGTACAAAAGGAGTGAGCTGAAGCAAAAAGCATATGAACGATCTCACTTGAAAGGAGAAAAAAATTGCTATTGTACTTGAAATAAGAATACTCTTTTGCTTTGTCCCATTGAGGAATCTTTTCCAAATCTACTTAATATAAATATACAACCTCAGGATTTTGCTTCCTGATATGCAAGCTAAAATATATGTATTGCAATCAAACAGATGACAGATGTGATTTCTTAGAACAGGTCAGACAGAGAAATAAAATTTCAATGGAGAAGAAGTGACGTCTAAAATTTAGTGTGTGTGCATCACTTAAAGCCAGAATACAGGGCATTTTCTCCTCTCCACTTATTAAGATTAAGAGAACCTTTATTCATCCCACAGTGGGGGGGATATAATCATAATTATCATTATAATTTAAATGGGTAAAAATAAAGCGTATATCAGACAGCATAGACAGGGAATGAGTACCATGAGTGACACAAAATCCCCTACCCAGTAGCGCCATACTCATTTTGACCAGGAGCCACCTTAAAAAACCTTGATTGGAGGCTATAACTTTCAGGCTGTTGTATCAAGGCCTCATCATTTTCTTTATGCAAAGTAGGGCTCCAGCTCATCTGATTGTTGTTTTTTCTTTATTACATCATATTTACAGAGCCTTTCCTCCTCTTGTGTAGGAGCCCGATTATCTGCAGGTTTGAGGTAAAAATGGGCCCTATCATCCTTCTTCATTATATATAATACAATCCATCTAATACAGGGGTGCCTCAAAAGGCCCGTGTTGCTGCAGGTTTTCATTCCAACCAAGCAGGAACACAACTGGCAGTGTGCCTCTGCTTGGTTGGAATGAAAACCTGCAGATAGTAATTCAAATAGTAATTTATCTTATAGTTGCTTGTACTAAAGTTGATGTAAAAGCTTGTATGTGTATATTTTTCTTGATTTAATCGTTTGTGGAGTCCATTTGTGATTTTCCTCTTCCCATTCCATTTCTGGCATATCAATTGTAAATAAAGTTGTAAATTAATTGTAAATTAGGTTGATAATCATTAAAGCTGGAATACCTAACTTTGAAACCCCCCCAAATATTGGTGTATGTTACAAGTAATAGATTGCAACTAGCTCCTCCATGTGCAAACTGTTACAACTTTAGATCAGCCTTTTCAGAATAGAATATAAATGACCACCCTCAAGAATATAAATGACCACCCTCCCTAAGCTCTCAATATGTAAAAAAAAAAAAAAAAAGTTTTTAAAACATGTATTTATGAAACAAAGAAGGCGTTTCCCCAGCTTTAATGTAACTGACATTCTCGCTATCACCAGTTGTTGAATATTCATAGACGATGTGACTTCTAATAGGGTTGCTTTCACATAAATGACTCCTTATATGAATACATAACTGACTGAGATTGCTCTGAAAGACTTTAGCAGAGACAGCCCAGCCCATAACATTAGCCAGCTCTGCACCTCGGCACAGACTGCCACTAGTCCAGGTTCACACTTAAAAGACATTCCCAGGCTTTTTATTCAGCCTTTGAGCCTCATTTTTATATCTTTCCTTCCTTTAATCCCAAACCCTCAAAGACTGTTCGCTTGTAACGTGAAATCCCCAGGTCAGTGATAAAAGCATTGATATGGAAAACACTAAATGAACACGGACCGCGTTATCGGTTTATGGCCAATAAAGTCACGGCGGACAATCAAGACGACGCAATCAAACGCTTTTAATACGTTGAGAGGCAAAGTTACTACCACGTTTAACCCAAGGCACAAGTGCAAATCCGGCAAAGGGAAAATCTGGTATTTCGCTTAAAATTAACCATAAGGTTTACGTGTGCTGGGGTTATTGACTTGTCGAGCTTCTGAATTATGAAGAATAAGTGCAAGTTTCTTGAGCTGTAATTTCAAAGGCTACTGACTAAAATACATCTTAAAGACACATTATGCAGAATATACTTTGTTGACCATTTAAAAGATGATGTTAGGAACTTGAATTGTATTTATTTATAAAACAAAGTGTGTTTCTGGCCATAGGACAAGTATTTTTCAACAATATAGTTCCTCCCCTTTACCGTACGATTTGATAAGGGAGGGTAGTATGGATGAATGGAAAAAGGGTTTGAATTAATTTCAACCAATCAAGGGGCTGCGGAGTGAGAATGGGTGGGTCTAACCAAAAACTCTGACTCCCTCTTCTAAATTTGAAAGATCACTTTAACCATCAACCACAGACCTGGAGTTGTTTAGACCCATCCATACTCATATCAGGAACTTCTGTCACATGTAACTCCGCCCCTGCTTCAGTCCTGTTATATTAATCACATTGTAGTGCGTAGTGTCATTGTAATCATATGACACTACGCTCACAGCAGTTTTCAGGCCTTTAACATCAAAGTAGTGCCCCTAAATCAGTTTTTGCAATTTCTAAAGTAAAATTACGGTTTTTGCAATAATGTGCTTGCAGACGGAAAAAATAAATAAAAATAAAATAAAAACAGATCCTACTTCATGGCCATAAGGCAGGCTGATAATATTATTTACCCTCAATACTTTATTCACTACATACTTTCTACTGAAGATATTATTTCACATTCTAAAACTTGAAACGACTTCAATTAAATAAATTGTCTCGTAATTATTTTAATAACCAAAAATAAAGATTATTTAGGACTATTTATTATGGCAAAGAGTGTGTTGAATTTAGAATTTTTCAGACGTGCAAGAACAATGTACAGCATTTTGTTCAATGACAAACACAGAGAGGGCAGAGAAGCGTCAATGTTATTATTTACTGTGATTAATGAATTGTGATTATAGAGATCGCAATGTGATGCACTAACAAAAAGTCATAATTGTGACCAATACTTTCCACTACATCTCTTGTTATATCTTATTTCACTATTGTTTCATAGCAATGTTTATCAGCCTGTTTATATGGCATTAACTTTGCTGCATACAAAGTTTGATTTCATAAAGTTGGCTGTGTACAAATAGTATATTAAGCATTTTATTCTTTGAGTACATTTGGTCTTAAAATAGTATTTACCGATAAAACAAATGTGTAAATACTTGCTAAACTTTCCTGACTGGTGACCTGGAGTGTGAGTGCAGGTCAAGACTATACCTTGAACATTTTGGCCCAATCTAAACGTGATTTCAGCAATATATCAGCAAATCCATATTGTATAACACCCCGTTAATTACTACCACAGTGAGGATCGTTTCACCCCAAAAAGAAAAGTACAATTAAAATGTACCAAGTAATTTTGTGTTTTTTCAGGTTTCAGAACTGTACCTATATAATATAATATATAGGACCTAATATTAAAGTAGGTCCTGTGGTCATTACTCACCACGGAGCTGATCGGCCCTGCACAAGATTACTCTCTTCTACAACCTATACGCTTATTATTATTAAGAGGAATAACCCCTTGAGATGAATCCTCTCGTTTCCGAGGGGGTCCTCAAAATCAAATAAAAAAATAACAGTACAGCAGCAACAGTCAATTACACGCAAAACAAAATTATTACATTAAACATACACAAAAAAATAAAACAAAAATATCATTTTTTTCCCAAAATTGTTTACTTCCGAAACCTGAAAGTGGAGGTTAGTTTGTTGACTTCATGACATAGAGAATTATTTGTTCTTCCAATTAAGAAATATTGTTGGAGGAAAAAAATCATTGTACAATATAATCAAGAAGAGCTCTCACGGAAAGTCCAATTAAAACACACCTTTTAATGTATAATTAAAACATGTTAATATATAATACACGCTTGGCAGAGAGTTTTATCAATTATTAATTTGCTTGAAGGATAAGTTTGATCCCCTGACAAACTACAGCGATTTAAAGGATTATTACGCATTTGAAGCGTTTCATGGCAGGGTTTAGAAATCCTCTCTAAACACATTGACATTTATGTTAACAGTAAATTGTGCATTTCTGGTGCAATCTCAAGGCAACAGTGGGCAGCATTAGAAAACAACATCTCAATGGTCAGATCAGAACTGTTCTTAACATTTTTTTGCACATTTTAAACAAATCAAAATGCTATACAGTAACAAGAAACTAATCCACTCTCCATTAGAAGCTATGGGTTCTCTGGCACTACACCGAGACAGTATATACACTTACTTAGACTTTATGCTTGCAGCTTGTGTTGCCCATAACTTTGAAACTCACATACAGAATTATACTGAAAAAAGGCAATGTTAGTTCAGGGTTCTCTATCACAAAATGGCTGTTGTTTATTTAATGTGTATTTCTATTTGTTTCACTATCATGATCTGTATATGTTGACTGCAATTTCACTTACACTGCAAAACGTGATAAAATAATAATAATAATAATGCATTAGTTTTATATAGCGCTTTTCTGGACACTCAAAGACGCTTTACATGTCATTATTCTTTAACTCCAAACACGGTGGTGAGAAACTACTGTACTACTGTAGCCACAGCTGCCCTGGGGCACACTGACAGAAGCGAGGCAACCAGTATGTGCCATCGGCCCCTCCGACCACTACCAACCATTCACACACACACCAGACTCATTCTAGGAAATGGGGGTGAAGTGTCTTGCCTAACTTCTGGCTCAAAGGCCAATGCTCTACCAACTGAGCTAGGTATTGCAATACCTTATATTAAAATATAAGGTATTGCATTTGTTTTGTTTGTATTGAATGAAAAGGAAAGGCATGAAAACCCCTAGTATAACTTTTTGAAGACAGGCAGTTAGACCCGACCATGCTCACCCCGCAGCTGCCTGAGTAGATGAAATAATAGGTTGTTATTGGTGAAACTGTTAAAAACTGTTTTAAATATATTGTGTTTTGAGGTCCCCTGACCAAGGGACACAGTGCTATAATTTACAGTAAGACATTATCAACTCATCATTATTCAAGTTACTGACATCACCTTTAAGATTAATAAATAGCCTAATGCTGGCAATTAACCGTTTCTTGTATCTTTAAAGAAATGGATGTTGCCAGATCTTAAGCCTGGACGGCATCACAGATTCCTCAAAGTCCAAATGCGGCCGTCATCTTCAAAGTCCAAATGCAGCCATCTTCTGAATCCTCTCATTAAAGTCTGCGACATCGTGTTAAAACCTTTCTGGAGACGTCCCACCTTCTGTTTTGAGCAGATGACAGTAGCATACATTACAAGCATGCATATTATCTAGCACCCTAATCATACCATTTGTGTTGCAGTGATTGCGGCGTTGCTTAAGACGGGCCGAGGCGGGGGTGCCTTTGTGATGGGGCTAATGATGCGCCTTTGTGCCGGCGTCGGGCGCGAGGGTTCGAGGACGGCGCTTTAGAACCACCGCGGGTCTTAGCGCGACTGGCAGCTGCGCTAATCCTCCTTTTGTGTCCCTAACCAGCGCCCCATTGAGCTCGCCCCTCCACAGGCCCGCTCCAGCAGAGACAGCCCAGATGGACCTGTGATGGAGCTGAGGAGGAGAGGGAAGCAAAGGGGGTAGGGGGGGGACGCGTGCGAGGCAGAGGTCAGCATGGTAAATGGCAACCCAAACACGGAACTGTCACCTAAGTCCTGGGATCGGTGTCTTTAGGCCTGGATTTCAACGTGTTAAAAGAAAGACCCACACCGGGTCCAAGAGGGTTAACAAATGTCTTCTCATCTTTAACTAGGAGTAATAGTTATATCACAGGCTTCTAGAAAAATTGCAATGTATTGGTTCTTTGCAGACAAAAATGGAAGAAAAGATGTGCAATATATAACTTGAATTTTAGTTTAAAAAAAATATTTGAGTTTAAGACCTGTCAATGGAACAAGCGAGTATCTTGTCCGGCAGAAGCATAATTTCTGTCCAAAAGGAGGCATATAACAATTTTTATTTATATAAATTCTTTACATATATTTCAGTGAATCTTTGATTTCAACTATAAAAGGGTATAAAGGTCATCCTCTTTAAACATTTTTCAAAATATGTGGGAATTGTGTATGAGGTAATTGCTTCATATTTATTCGCTTCAAATGACAACTCTCTTAAGTTGTTACTTTTACTCTAAACAAAGTAATCCTATGTGTTAAAAAATACAAAAATGGATTGGTCAGAAATATATACAATTGATCATTATAATATGGAGTAAGTGAATATACTTTACTGTATGCTGTGGGTGGCATCAAGTATATACATCCTGGGTTTGACTCCCAGTTGGAACTGGGTCTTTCATTATGATTTAATACTTTATTTTGTAGTATTGGTTGTCATGTTTGATTTGAGTTTAATTTCCTGTTCTAGTGTTGATGCCCCTCCCTAATGTATTTCACCTGTGTCGTTCTGTAGTTATACGCTCTCGTTTGTTGTCCGTCCATTGTCGTTCCAGTTCTAAGTTTGGAATTTTGTTTTGGATTTTTACCCAGGAATTGGTTTTATTTAAATACACTTTTATTTTCAGACGTACAATTTGGGTCCCTCCTTCTATTTTGGAGCGTATTTTATTGGTGTATTGACGTAGCTTTGTCTTGAATAGGAAAACAAAATCATTCTCATACCAGTTGGTTTTTCAAGGCAAAATAGATAGAGAAAGATAAATGGTGATTATTTTGTTGCCATATATGGTCGTTTGAGGTATAGGAAGCTTCAGTGCTGGTTGTAAAAGTGGCAGCACTGGTTATGTTTGTGGTCTGGAGTGTGTCACATGTCGGTCTCCTCCTCTAAGCTTTCATTTTCACAGTGCACTCTCTCCGACCAGTGCTCTTGTCTGCTTCTCTCTATGGATGCACTAAATTGGAAATAAGTGCAATAATCTATAGTGGTGTCAAGGACTGTGACAACTGTACAGGGGAGACTCAGAAAACTAGAATATTTATCCATTTACTCATAATGTGAAACCAATATTTGATAGACTCATCACACGCAAGGACAGATGTCTCAAGCCTTGATTTGAAACTATTCTTGAATTTATTCTCGGAAAATGTGAATATGTAATGAGTCTATAGCATGTATTAGTTTAATATTTTAGGTTGAAAATCATTTGTTTCTGTAACAAATACTTTTGAACAATTTTCAGATTTATCGCCTGTATATTGCAATATTTTCCTTCACCACAGAAATCAATATGCATGCTTGAGGACCTCAAGTGGGAGCCGACCATCAGCTCCCTCATCAAGAAGGCCCAGCAGAGGATGTACTTCCTGCGGCAGCTCAGGAAAGCCAAGCTGCCTGCACAGATGTTGGTGCAGTTCTACACGGCCATCATCGAGTCCATCCTCACCTCCTCCATCACCGTGTGGTTCGCTGGAGCCACAGTCAGGGACAAACAGAGACTACAGCGCATTGTGCGCTCTGCAGAGGAAGTGATCGGCCGCAGCCTTCCATCGCTGCAGGACCTGTACGTCGCCCGAGCTCGAGGCCGGGCTGGTCGTATCACAGCCGACCCCTCTCACCCTGCACATGGACTATTCCAACCACTCCCCTCAGGCAGGAGGCTGCGGTCCATCAGGACTAGAACCTCCCGCCACAAGAACAGTTTCTTCCCCTCTGCTGTTGGACTCTTGAACACTTCTTAACCTGTCCCCCCGCCCTTTATAAAGTCACTTTACTGCCCATCATACGTCACTTTACTTCACTGTACTGCTGTCACCTTACATTGTGTGCACCATGTGCACTTGTATATTGTAAATAGTAACTGTAACTCTATTTTAAATTTAAATTTATTCTTTAGAAGTGTTTTTTATTCTTATTTTTATTATCTCTTTTTGACTGTTGCACTGAGCCAAAGCAATTTCCAAGTCTGTGACCTCCCGTTACTTACGTTGGCAATAAAAATGATTCTGATTCTGATTCTGAGAACCGCAGTGTTTAAAAAGACTTTGGCTCGTGTATTCAGTGGGAGAGTCTGTGGGTTCTCACGGTAAGATGGCAAAATCTCTCTCTTGCCATTTTTGTGATGACATTATTTTTTTTACCCCAGTATACATTCGGGGTTAGAGGCCAGTGTAAGAAAAATACCCGAAACAAAAAATAAAATCGTAGGTTCGAGGCCTGTATTTTTTCACTCTTTTGAATGTGCTGTGATTATAATTGATTTTAATGCCTGAATTTCATTTTCTTTCTTGTTTTGTTCAGCACTTTGAGTTGTCTTGTGTATGAACTATGCAACACAAATAAACTTGCCTTACCTTGAATTTTTTTGGAAAAGCCAAATGTATTGTGAGAAATAGAATGTGTTCACATACAGGTAAAACTTAAATATCAATGTGAAACTAATACATGGCAGACTCATTACACAAAGTGAGATATGTCAAGCCTTTATTTGTGTTCATGTTAAGTTGCTTGAAACTTGTTAAAAAACCCTGACCAAAAACATTAAATTAGAATGTTTCATATTGACATTAAAATAAACAAAGGCTTGACATATATTTCTTTGCAAGTAATCAGACTATATATCATAAAATGGTTTCACATTTTGAATTGAATGAGTTGAAGTTGAGTTGAATTACAAAATACAAATTGCTCTTGATTGATTATCTAATTGCTCAAGTTTCACCTGACCTTCCCAACATACATTTTTTTGAGTTGTAACCAATACCACACTTAGATAGATTATCCACATAATATCATAATTCTTAAACATCAAGATGGTCAGGCGCACTGTTTATTTACTGAACCTCTCGAAGCCTGTACCGTAGTGGAAATAATAGTACATTTAAAATAGGTTTCTCTTTTGGCGGTTTCTAGGGTATAGGCTCTGCTTTATATTGAATATTTCACATCCAAACAGTTGTTTTAATGTATGCATCTAGTAAATGCAATGGCAATAGTTCTACTTTTCCGACATTTTGAATACAATATCATAAATGGTACAAGATAAGGGCGCACGCACATAAACTCACACACTCTGACCCTGCCTCTGTATACTCCCGCTACTCGCTGAATGGAGGAATTACTCTTTCCTCCATGTACTTCTTCTTCAGTACTTATTTTTTGAACAGTTTCTAACGCAATCAGGTTTGAGCTGAGGCTAGGAATATCTGGGTCCCTCATGATATAATAAGATATGTGATAAATGTCTACAAATGTGTAGTTATTTTGGTTTTTTTATTTTTCTACCTCTTATCTTTCAAAAAAAAAAAAATCAAAACAAAACCGGGGAAGAAGTTATTGACTGACTTACAGATTTGATTTTCAGAACCATGATTACACAAAGCTTTTCTGGTGAGTATTCATACGGCAACGTATGCATTAGGCAAGTTTAAAAAGTTGTCACAGGGATCTCTGGGATAATTGGTTGGTTTGAGAACAGGAAATTGTTAGCACGCTTAATCCTGTCAAAGGGAGATGTAAATTTTGAACAGCTGTCCAGATGACTAATTTGATGATGGATGACTTTTTGATCAATGCCTTGATGAATGAGGGGATTATAACGCTTAATATATTGTTGTTCTTTTCTTGGGACAAGTAGTCAGGGCTGCAATGCCAAATTTAAGGACTTGGAGCAGAAGGTGTTATGTCTGGTGCGGAAACTACATTAACTAAACATTTAAAGACGAGTGCTATATATACAATTTTGTGTAACAGATGAGGACTTACGCTATTATTGTCGATTTTCTTCTATAGAGGTTTTTGAGATATTTTGGGAGTCTAATTCAGCTTCTGCATCCAATTTGTTTATTGGAGTAAGGCACAGCACTGTGCGTAGTTGAAAAACAAGCCCTATGAGAAGACTTCCGCTCATTGATGAATATGTTTTTTTCGAGCCATGCAAGGACAACAAACAAGAAGATAGGAAGTGCAAAATATACGTTTTTTTTTTATTAAAAACACTCCGTTCAAAAAGGATGTGAAGATGTTTAAGACTTTTTAACTACCACCCCTTTATTATATAAATGAACTTAACTTAAATGATGTGGTTGTAAGATTGGTTTATGCGCGTGTATTTTTACTAAACTTGACGTTGATTTGTAAAGTGTATGTTAATATGTTTATTATATTAAAAGTTTCCTTATTCCTTATACGTCTTTCAGTATCAGTCTTTATCATCCTAACTTTATCATAATTTATCCTATATAGAATTTATAATTAATTTTCTTTATCTGTACATTATAGAGTCATTGTTTAGCATTATATATATATCTATAATATAATTGTAGTAATGTGCATTACTGGTAATATCAAATGTATTATATATGGTGGTTTATATTTATTATTTGTGTCAGATGTGATGTTATTCACATCAAAAATCCCAAGATAGGTTTGTAAAGAGTGCTTTTGGCACATTCTTAAACTTGGTCTTCAATTGTGGATTTTTTTTACACATATCAGTGGTAGCATTGGTGCACTCCCTAGCAAATATTAAAATCACCATTTCCGATTCGAGTCTCCACTTTGAATTCAAGGTCTACTGGTTGTCTAGGCCGATGCCATGATATGCAATGTAACTTGTGCAGGATAGAGGAAAGGGCACAGTTTAAAGCCAGAGTAAGTAGTGAGCTATTTGGTATAGAAGAGACAGTTGATAGCACAATGCCTTCAGCGGCACACGAGCATGAGATTCCCTTGCCACAGTTGGGTTTAATTGAAAGGAAGGTTATCTGTGCAGTGAAAAAAATGAGAGTGAGTCTATAGGCAACAAGATTGCAAATTTAACGGCCTTTCTTTCAAAGAAAACCTATTTTAGCTACACTAAAGTAAACTGAAGATGATGAGCTTCTCGTTTTTGTCTGACTGTGAATCTTCCCTCACTGGTAATCATGGAACTACATTAGCTACTGCTGACAATAATCTTGTTAGAGATGTAGAATTTCTTGTTGAAAAATATTATTGTATGAGTAAACAATTTCCTAGCCTTTTTCTTTATTATCCTTTTAAAAATTACATCACCTGGAATGTTTGAAAAATATCTCCTTCATAAGATGTGTGCCTTTGTCCGTTTTAGAAATTTGGTCATGCATAATTTGTCACAATCTTGGGAATAGAAATTGTATTTGAGGAAGATTCAAAAAGTGATATTGTAATTCCATCTTAAATTTCACGCTGCAAACTATAAAAGAAAACGAAAGAAGAAAGAATAGTAATATAGAAACAACCTGTCTCAGAAATAACTTAAATGTAGTATTTTTTAACAGTTACATACGATATTGTTAATATAATGCTTTTCTAAAAGCAAAAAGAACAGCGTGAGGTAACTGGATTGCTACTAGCTTTAGCTTGACAAAACCACGATTTTTACTACTAACAAACCTTTTCGGAGAAATATCTCATAAATGTGACCGTAATAGCTGTGTGTACCTACATAGCGAAGGCAACAGTTTTGAACTAAAGCAGAAGATATTGAGATTTTTCAAACTGCGTTCTGAAAAAGGTATGATTGTATTGACTTACGCACAACGGAAGTGTAATTCCGAGAAGGCGGAGATGGGCGAGTCAAGGGGGTGCGCCGTGATTTCTCAGCGTCTGTCTTCCGCTTTGTCGACGTCGCGCCTCTCTAGCTCCGGAGCGAACAGCTGCGAGGAAGCATCGCTGACGTGTTTCTGCAGTGATTGGCTGTTTTTCTGCGCCAAACTGAAAGACCACTGAGCGCGATGCTTAATTTTCTATACAGTATGCCGCGTTGAAAGCCACGTCGTTTTTTCTTCGTTCTCGGAGCGTCATGCCTAGCCCCGTGAGTAATCAGCAGGAAAGTAATGTAGATCTATTCACACTTTCAAACGTATTACGTCTATTTCTAATTGACACTAGCGCACTGTTTAAATGTTCCCCCGGGAGTCCACACGGACAGCTACCAGAACAGCTGGTATATCAGCTCTCGCTTCAGAGCGCTCGAGCGGCGCGCAAGGTGAGAATAAGAAATTATTGTGCTCTTACATCCAAATGTATAAGTGGGGTGTTGTGTGAATTGGACTAACTGCGCGCTCTCGGGTCTGAAAAATATCCAACGGATCCACGATTTTAACCTTTACTGTGATAATGTAAATTTTCTGCTGCTCATGTTCTTTGATTTTTACTCTATTTTTATCGTTCGCAAGAGCGATGGAACTTAGTTAGGCTTCCACGCCTCTCCTCTTTCTCCTTTAGCACATTAAGCCGACTGCCCCTCGAAATGTGCACCGTCTCCGGCTGCACTGCTGCTGTTGCCCGCCTTGTACCAAATGAAGCGCCGGCGCTATCAGTTGAAGACTCAGCTCTAAAAATGGCTCTCACGAGTCGGACATTTGCAGACAGAACAATGTCCGCGCATGTGCGGGTTCTGTATCTCCCGTTTCTCTGTTGTTCTGAACTGTCCCGCTCTCCTGTCTTCCCAAAGCGCACCAGCGCTCGAAATTAAAGCTCGGTTACCTAAATTCGTTCATTGCGTTAACGATGAGTGGTTGTGGCAACCAACCCAACAGGTCTTTTCGTTTTTATTTTGCATACATGAGAGCCCGTGAGCGTGAATTATTCGCTTTTTGGGTTCGAGAGTGGAATAAAATAAAGCCATCACTATCTAGTAGAAAATCACACTGTTATTATGGCCAAATCTTGTTAATTTGTATTGAGAAATACTATGTCCTTTGCACATTGGCCAAGGTTATATAAATGATCTGCAATTCATGTTATATGAATGTCTGTTTTTGTTTGTCTATACTTTATATAATTTAGAAAAATGCCACGCACAAAAAAAGATAAACGATATCAGGAGCAGTTAAACAGTTGGGAAAGTAAGTAAGAGAAAGCACAAGTAATAGCAAAATTTGAATTGTCGTATAGTGAGAGAATTTCACTGTAAAAATAATCGGAAATCCCAACAAGAGCTGCTCCATCAATATAGGGAATCGTTGACGGCTCACGCTCCCAAAGGCCTTCAGTGCATCAGGCTTCGAGGTGGATATTTTGTAGGTATGAATGGACTATGAAATCCTTGTTTTTAGAGATTGATCGTATATGTCAAATCAATGTTGTGAGTATATGTTGATTTCATTCAATTTTTCTCCTCTGTTTTATTTATTATACGGAAAAATCGGCTAAAGATCAGAGCTGATTTATTTTAAGTATCGCGCGCAGGTTCTGACCTGTTCTGTGTCATAGAGGAGGGCTTAATGTAGATTGGATTCGGTTTTAAGTCAAGTATAGACCCCATGAAGCAAAAACATAGAAGTTTGATCAAATGCTTTTGTTTTAATATTAGGAAAAAATCCGTATGTTTCATTCAGTCTACAGCTGGCGTTTAGTAGAAGGCAACACACTATTGAATTATAGTGTGGGGATTCCTCACCTATATTTTGGGGGGAGAACTGTTGGACCCGTGTCAATGGGTGTAGCTAGGTGCCTAGTGAATGTCACCAGTTGGAACAAAATACACATTCTGCGTAGGTATAAGAACTGCGTGGAAACTGTTTGTCTGTGAGCACACATGGCTGGGGAGTAACAAAAAGGTTGGTTATGATTCAAAATATTAATGACAAAAAAGATAAACGGAGGATTATTTGGGAGTGCTTTGAAAATTGAGGCAGTGATAAAAGTTCAGTGGTGATTGCAGACATTTTCTATTTGAATGTTCTTCACAGTGTTCATTGTGTGAAGCGGTGGTAGTGGTCTAAAAAGGGGTGTATTTTTCAGATGGAGCTACTTATAAAGATCAAGTCCTAAATGATCCTATATAAAAAATGCAAATATATATTTATTTCAAAAAATCTTTCTTTATAACCTACAATATTGTTCTATGGTACATGCAAAACGATGAGAATATACGACACTCAACAACAAATTATTAGTACACATTTTTTGTCCCTCTTACCGACGATTTACTTTATGACGTGCATGAATTGAATCGGCCAGGGGATGCCACTCAGTCCGAGAAAAATTGTGCAGTAACTCGTGGCCCCAAGTTTGTGTGGTTACGCTTTCTGCATGAACTACCCTCCGCCGTTTTGCCAATCAGGAAGTGTCATGTAAGTCCGTGATCGGGTTGCCAGAACTCCGCGCGGCTCACTAATCTCAGTGGTAACAATAACATGTGGCGCAGAACTAAAAAAGGTCTTGTTATGACGCTCAAATCATTAATGACAAAACAAAGACTAAAACGAGGATTTATATCGGGATGCCTTTGAACAATTGAGACAGCTGATAAAAGTTCACGTGTGATGCAGAATTTTCTAGTTTAAGGGCGTTCTTCACAGTGTCTCTGTTCGTGTGAACCGGTGGCCTAGTGGTCTACTAAACTGTGCGCTTACGATGCAGGATCCCGGGTTCGATCCCGGGCTATGTCTTTTATGTATTGCATGTTATCACATTCTATGACAGATTGCTCTAAAAACGGTAAAAGATGAAGGTCAAGACGTTTTTTTGCAGATTATAGCTTAATTGTAAAAATAATCATTTAAGACCACATGTACCCCAATTAAAATAATGTTAGTCTCTTTTTGATGTGGGACTTTTACATGTTTGTCTAAAAAATAGGGAATAAATAAAATTGAAAGGTGATATCCTCTTGAGCAAACCCTGATGTTGATACGCTGAAGAAATACGTTCCAACATCCATTCTTCCCACTCCTATTTTGGACATCAATTTCTTATTTATTTTGCATAAACTATGTATAATTACAATGCTTTTATTTTGTTTTTTTATCTCAAATGTCCAAATAATAATAATAAAAAAACATTAATCAAAACATTCATTCAGCATTAGCACGGCTGTCATGGCAATGTGAATGGAGACGGACAAACAACTGATAAAATAATTCCCTGTGTTTGCTGCTGGATTTGGTGTGAATCTGGCAACCTGAGTCAGGGAGAGTGGGAGAGGACTACAAAATATTGACTGTGACTGCAGTACCACTTTTGGCCAGATTTTTACATATTGCTCCTTTAAGATTAATAAATAGCCTAATGCTGGCAATTAACTGTTTTTGCAGTGTATCTTTAAAGAAATGGATGTTGCCAGATCTTAAGCCTGGACGGCATCACAGATTCCTCAAAGTCCAAATGCGGCCGTCATCTTCAAAGTCCAAATGCAGCCATCTTCTGAATCCTCTCATTAAAGTCTGCGACATCGTGTTAAAACCTTTCTGGAGACGTCCCACCTTCTGTTTTGAGCAGATGACAGTAGCATACATTACAAGCGTGCATATTATCTAGCACCCTAATCATACCATTTGTGTTGCAGTGATTGCGGCGTTGCTTAAGACGGGCCGAGGCGGGGGTGCCTTTGTGATGGGGCTAATGATGCGCCTTTGTGCCGGCGTCGGGCGCGAGGGTTCGAGGACGGCGCTTTAGAACCACCGCGGGTCTTAGCGCGACTGGCAGCTGCGCTAATCCTCCTTTTGTGTCCCTAACCAGCGCCCCATTGAGCTCGCCCCTCCACAGGCCCGCTCCAGCAGAGACAGCCCAGATGGACCTGTGATGGAGCTGAGGAGGAGAGGGAAGCAAAGGGGGTAGGGGGGGGACGCGTGCGAGGCAGAGGTCAGCATGGTAAATGGCAACCCAAACACGGAACTGTCACCTAAGTCCTGGGATCGGTGTCTTTAGGCCTGGATTTCAACGTGTTAAAAGAAAGACCCACACCGGGTCCAAGAGGGTTAACAAATGTCTTCTCATTTTTAACTAGGAGTAAGAGTTATATCACAGGCTTCTAGAAAAATTGCAATGTATTGGTTCTTTGCAGACAAAAATGGAAGAAAAGATGTGCAATATATAACTTGAATTTTAGTTAAAAAAAATAATTTGAGTTTAAGACCTGTCAATGGAACAAGCGAGTATCTTGTCCGGCAGAAGCATAATTTCTGTCCAAAAGGAGACATATAACAATTTTTATTTATATAAATTGTTCACATATATTTCAGTGAATCTTTGATTTCAACTATAAAAGGGTATAAAGGTCATCCTCTTTAAATATTTTTCAAAAACTGGGAACTGGGTCTTTCGTTATTATTTAATACTTTATTTTGCAGTATTGGTTGTCATGTTTTCTTTGAGTTTAATTTCCTGTTGTAGTGTTGATGCCCCTCCCTAATGTATTTCACCTGTGTCGTTCTGTAGTTATACGCTCTCGTTTGTTGTCAGTCCATTGTCGTTCCAGTTCTAAGTTTGGAATTTTGTTTTGGATTTTTACCCAGGAATTGGGTAATACACTTTTATTTTCAGACGTACAATTTGGGTCCTTCCTTCTATTTTGGAGCGTATTTTATTGGTGTATTGACGTTGCTTTGTCTTGAATAGAAAAACAAAATCATTCTCATACCAGTTGGTTTTTCAAGGCAAAATAGATAGAGAAAGATAAATGGTGATTATTTTGTTGCCATATATGGTCGTTTGAGGTATAGGAAGCTTCAGTGCTGGTTGTAAGAGTGGCAGCACTGGTTATGTTTGTGGTCTGGAGTGTGTCACATGTCGGTCTCCTCCTCTAAGCTTTCATTTTCACAGTGCACTCTCTCCGACCAGTGCTCTTGTCTGCTTCTCTCTATGGATGCACTAAATTGGAAATAAGTGCAATAATCTATAGTGGTGTCAAGGACTGCGACAACTGTACAGGGGAGACTCAGAAAACTAGAATATTTATCCATTTACTCATAATGTGAAACCAATATTTGATAGACTCATCACACGCAAGGACAGATGTCTCGAGCCTTGATTTGAAACTATTCTTGAATTTATTCTCGGAAAATGTGAATATGTAATGAGTCTATAGCATGTATTAGTTTAATATTTTAGGTTGAAAATCATTTGTTTCCGTAACAAATACTTTTGAACAATTTTCAGATTTATCGCCTGTATATTGCAATATTTTCCTTCACCACAGAAATCAATATGCATGCTAGAACCGCAGTGTTTAAAAAGACTTTGGCTCGTGTATTCAGTGGGAGAGTCTGTGGGTTCTCACTGTAAAATGGCAAAATCTCTCTCTTGCCATTTTTGTGAAAACATTTTTTTTTAACCCCAGTATACATTCGGGGTTAGAGGCCAGTGTAAGAAAAATACCCGAAACAAAAAATAAAATCGTAGGTTCGAGGCCTGTATTTTTTCACTCTTTTGAATGTGCTGTGATTATAATTGATTTTAATGCCTGAATTTCATTTTCTTTCTTGTTTTGTTCAGCACTTTGAGTTGTCTTGTGTATGAACTATGCAACACAAATAAACTTGCCTTACCTTGATTTTTTTTGGAAAAGCCAAATGTATTGTGAGAAATAGAATGTGTTCACATACAGGTAAAACTTAAATATCAATGTGAAACTAATACATGGCAGACTCATTACACAAAGTGAGATATGTCAAGCCTTTATTTGTGTTCATGTTAAGTTGCTTGAAACTTGTTAAAAAACCCTGACCAAAAACATTAAATTAGAATGTTTCATATTGACATTAAAATAAACAAAGGCTTGACATATATTTCTTTGCAAGTAATCAGACTATATATCATAAAATGGTTTCACATTTTGAATTGAATGAGTTGAAGTTGAGTTGAATTACAAAATACAAATTGCTCTTGATTGATTATCTAATTGCTCAAGTTTCACCTGACCTTCCCAACATACATTTTTTTGAGTTGTAACCAATACCACACTTAGATAGATTATCCACATAATATCATAATTCTTAAACATCAAGATGGTCAGGCGCACTGTTCATTTACTGAACCTCTCGAAGCCTGTACCGTAGTGGAAATAATAGTACATTTAAAATAGGTTTCTCTTTTGGCGGTTTCTAGGGTATAGGCTCTGCTTTATATTGAATATTTCACATCCAAACAGTTGTTTTAATGTATGCATCTAGTAAATGCAATGGCAATAGTTCTACTTTTCCGACATTTTGAATACAATATCATAAATGGTACAAGATAAGGGCGCACGCACATAAACTCACACACTCTGACCCTGCCTCTGTATACTCCCGCTACTCGCTGAATGGAGGAATTACTCTTTCCTCCATGTACTTCTTCTTCAGTACTTATTTTTTGAACAGTTTCTAACGCAATCAGGTTTGAGCTGAGGCTAGGAATATCTGGGTCCCTCATGATATAATAAGATATGTGATAAATGTCTACAAATGTGTAGTTATTTTGGTTTTTTTATTTTTCTACCTCTTATCTTTCAAAAAAAAAAAAATCAAAACAAAACCGGGGAAGAAGTATTGACTGACTTACAGATTTGATTTTAAATATGATTATTATCCATCGCCTTTTGAGTTTAATCTTTAGAATAACATCTATATTGATTGTGAATATATTCAATATACAAAATATTGCAATATATCATAATATTGATATTTATGGCACATCTCGAGTTGTTTTTAAATCTGTTAAAAAATATGACAGCGGTTTGAATAATGTAGTAATTTGAGCACAGTATTTTGTTGAAAACATTCTTGTACCCACAGCCAGCAGATTTTGCCCTAACGTTAGCCCTAAGCAGAGGTCCCCCAGTGATATTATGTGCTCTTACTGCAGCTCTTTGATTCGAGCGTGAAGGAGCTCCTCACTCCAGCCTTCAAACAGAACACAAAGTCACAGGGATTTGAGGGTGAGACCGAACGCCATTGATCTCCTGCTTTCTTCTCAAATTATATTTAACTGTTGGCTCAGCACCAACAAAGATTCTGTTTACAGCCACCCCAATATCCATCATTCATTTCTTAGCACTTAAGCCAAACCAAACAGCGCCGTAAACAATGATAATCGTATGTGAACCATACGCGGCGGGCTGTTTACCACCGCACCCATAGCAAGCTGTTAAATAGAAGCCAAGTCAGATGAGAAGTTGTTGCAAGGATATTTGGGAGCTAATTGGGGACATAAACAGAAAAATAGTTTGAAATCGGTAATGGATTGAAATTAGTATAAGCTGTTTATATAATTTGGAGCATGGGTTTTACGTGTGCTGTAACTGATGTGATCACAAAAATTAGTACTATCAGAGCAATGATTGTGTTTTAAATGAGTACATTTAATGTAATGATGTAAAACTGGTCAAATTCAATGCAAAGAGAAGGAACCCAAAAATGTCAAATTAGAAAATTCTTCAAAAGTCAGAGCTGCACCCAGTAAACAAAGCACCAGCCCCTCACTGATCGTCCTGCAGGTGGTGAGTCCACAGGAGCTGAGATCTTCCAGTGGGGGCTTCAGGCAAAGTGGGGTTAAGTGTCTTGCCCAAGGACACAACGACAGCAGTCATCAGTGGGGGTCATGAAGTAGGTCTTATGGTGGGCTCGAACCCATGACCTATATACTATATATATATATACTATAATACTGAACATACTGTAAATAAAGCCAGACATAGTGTAGATGAAGTGATCATGTTTATGGGCAGTGTCTGTGACGTGAGTGTGGTCTGCAGCCTGAGGACCACATGTGCAGCTCCAGGTGTGCACCACTGTGAGGGCATGCTCCCCACAGGAAACACTATTTTACATGACACCATATTCTTCTCAGGAATCCTCTGTACGTTTTATGTGACAGCTTAGTGAGCAGTGAGGAATCAGGAGAAGACCCCCTTTTGCTGTCAGTAAACTGTTACTTTACGAAGGTTATGTTAAATGTCTATTGTGGAACTCGTAAAATTGGAATAATGTTCAAAAGTCCATTTATTTAATTGTAATTCAATTTATATGACATTTTTATGACAGACCATGTGCAAAGTGAGATATTTCAAGCATTTATCTGTTACAATGTTTGTAATTAAGCCTCATGGCTTGTAAAAAATAAAAATCATGAAGAATTTGGACTAGAACTAGTGTTTAAAATGTATTTCCTTCATAAATGTTTGAACAATTTAAGGCCCTGTTTAGACAGATGCTGCAAAGCAGTTAGCAAAAATGACCAGGCTCCTTATTCAAGTGCACAACGTTTAGACAATGGCGGAAAACAATGTCGTTCTAGTGCTCGGCCAGTAGTGGGCAGTGGAACGTTACAACATGACACGCGTGACCCCCAGCAGTAGAACCACTTCCTCAATAAACGGAGTAATGTGAGAGAATGCACCAACATCATTATGGATTTAACAGCAGCATCAAAAATGGAAACTGAAACTACAGCTTTGCATGGTTTTGACCATATTAAACGGGCATAGTCACGCATATCTCTGCCGTTGAAACTAATGTGCCACCACTTTTGCTTTCTGTGGGCAGTTTCAGAATGGCCGCGGGGCAGGACATTTTTGAAAAAACCCATTTGCTCATGCGTTAGCCGGCATGAGCCCCAGTCATTTGACGAGTGCCTTCAAAAGTCCACAGATGCTAAAAAAACACTCCCCTCTGCACTGACACACATTTTGAACGTAGCGTTGGGCAAAGAGCCGACTTTTGGACCATCCTGTAAAGCCGTTTTCGAGAGCACAATGTTTTTTACATTTGTTCTTGGCTACTGCGCATGTCCAAATGTAAGCGCAGGGAAGTGGAGAGGTTTGCCACGCAGCAAAACTATTCTGTTCCACTCTTGAGGCTGTTTCTCAATGCTTGCGTTTTCACCCCCCTGAAACACTGTCTCCATGTAAACAGGAGACCAAACCGATACCCAACTCTAATGTTTTACTGTCGCAGCATCTCCGTGTAAACACCACATAAGTTGACACACCTTAATTCTGTTAAATTCTTGAAGGTATTAAGCAAATCGCAATCCTTAATAGAACAATACGACATGCAATTTTCCTGTGCTTGGTAAAATAAAATCATATATATTTCATGCAATTTGATGATGGCTACTGTCTGAACCGTGTTGTGCCATGGCCTGCCGACCCCGGTTTGGAGAGAATTAGAGTGGTGCACATAAATCCTGCTCTGTCTAATTGGCATGTCATAATTGCCTAAATCCTCAAAAACCCTTGAAGTCGGGACAGTGCTTGTCTAAAAGTAGGTGTCTCATGCTCCTCTCCCTCTGCCCTACAATTTTGGTGAGAAAATGTGGTTTTTGAGGCCTGCAATTCCATATTCCCAAAAACCAAAACACTAGGATTTGGGCTACAACTTACAAGCCAACATAATTATGGCTGCCAGGATTCTGTAAGTCACTTTTCCTTTCCTTGAATGCCTAATAGTAAGCATATGTAGTCAACATGGAAAACGATTAGCCACAAATATGCACTATGAGGCATGGTACAGAGAGGAGGTTCCAAAGAATTCTACAAAAAAAAAGATGATTAATTCAAAGCAGTGGATATAACGGATTTACGCATTAGACTTTTCTAATCTTTCTATTTTATTTTAAGAATCTCTATTGTTTAGTTTCCCTTGGTTCAATGCTGCTTGAACAATCAAAGGCAACAATCACCAATAGACTTTTTGGGCCAGGGACAAAAAACACATACAGAATAATAAATTAGACCTTTATCATTTTGTTTGAAAGACATTTTTTAAAATTCTACTTTTTTGACATCAAAAGCAGACCTGCATGGAGTTGATCTCAGATCTCTCCACGCTAATATCAGGAACTTCTGCAACTCCAAATTTGTTTTGGCAATTTGTCAGGTGTGATTGTACTGCCATGCAATCACACAATCTTGGAATTTGGAAAAAAACAAATTATAATATGGTTATTAAACCAGAGACCCACCCGTGATATCATAGTTTTAGCCACACGTCAAAAGAAGAGGTTGACAATTTGGGTTTCTGTGGCTAATGAAGATTTTTGCCTGAAAAATGGCTAATGATTATGGACTTTTATTGAAAGGTAAGCCAGATGGAGGTTGGTGGTAATGTTAATGTTATTAAACACATTTTTTGCATTGAAACCAGTGGGGGCGGGTCCCAGCTCAAAAGTGTCCAAAATGACGTGCGCTGACATGCTTGCAATACCACCCCGGGCCAATGGGGGTGGACCCAGAAGTAGAATTAGCCAATGCTAACATATAGCATTGGCAGACCTCTCAAAAACTTTACAGGATGGTCCAAAAGTTGGCTCTTGGCCCAAAGCTCCGTTCCACATGTGTGTCAATGCTGAGGGGGGTGGATTTTTTTGGACCACTCTAGTTTACTCGCTGTGAATTTTTGAAGTCTCTCGTTCAAATGAATGGAGTTGCGCCGGCTGACGCATGCGCAGATGCGTTTTTTCACAATTTTCTCGTGGGCGGGACCACTCGCGGCCATTTTGGATAGTTCCAGTAGAGCACATTTTTTGGCCCATTTGTTAGAACGGCGGAGATAAACGTGACTCTGTCCGTTAATATTTACAGTCTATGATTGAAACAGAACTGGACCCAACGTTAAAGTTTTGTTGTTGTTTAAAAAATAAATGAATTAACTCTATTCCAACCCCAATAGAGTATTGAGGTTGGAATGAACTATATGTCGTGGTTGTTTTCCTGAACAAATAAGCTTTAAAATGAGGGCCATCATACCATAGTCTCACATATTAAGTTGCAAGCCTTCATAGGGCATTGAGTTCCATTAATGTAAATAGGAAAGACCACTGTGTATTTCAGTGGGTGGTGGAGTTACTCTTTGGAACAACTTGCTCTGATTCAAAACATGTTCAAACATAATCATGTTCAAAAATCACTCAAAAAAAGTTCTAAAGAAGTACATGGAGGTAAGGGAGTGATGCCCTCAGCACAGAGCAAGTGATGAGGGAGAGGACCAGAGAGTGTTTGGGCCTGTGTCTGAAAGAGTTGGAACTAAATATCCAATATATTTTTGTCTTTTGTACATAAGAGATAAATGACTACTATGGCGCTTCCAGCATGAACGATTGATCCAGCAGACCTCAGAAGCTAAGCAAGGCAGCTCCTTGTTTTTTACTATGATGGGAGACCAGTTGCCACAGCAGGACAGCTGTAAAGTTCAAAACTGTTGTTGGCAGACACTTCACCCGGATATTAGTACCACTCCAACCAGGATATTAGATTCTGGTTGGAGTGGTCAATGGTACTATTTGCCTCACTTCTCTCAGTTTTTATCAGGTCATCTGTGGCTACATTAGTCATTTACCACCTCATGGCATTTGAGTGAACTAAAAATGCCATGTGTCTTTGGGCTATTTAGAAAAGCACATTATAAAACCATTGCATTATTATTGTATTATATACTACTACTTGATATATCGGTCATCCAACACGTTGGTTTGACTGTCAGAGGTTAAGGGCGATGGCCGATAGTTCAGGAAACAAAAAGAAATGCCGTTGTCTGAAAGAGTAAACACTGTAAAACTATGAGCTTGTTTTGGGGGTAACAGCACTGCTGCAGAAAACTTTCCAAGGAGTTATTACTAGTTTCTCACAAGTCATAGTGAGCGGGTCTCAGCGCTGCTTCATGAACATGATGAAATGGCCTTTTAAAGTACCCTCGGAGGAGCCACCACTTCAAGGGCTCGTCTGAACCCGCACCACTGCACCAGGCGTCTCACACAGGGCGATGGGAGCAAAGAGGCCCATAGAGGAACGCCGAGAGAACGCAAGAGACAGCCAGCAAGTGGAGAGAACATCCTCTCAAACCAAATGCAAAAAGAGTCATATGGGCTTAGAAGAGCAGAGGAAAAGCTAAAAGAGAGAGAAAAAAATGAAAGCCCAAAAAACTTTCAGTGGGCTGAGCCTCAGATCAGATGAGATAAGAGCGCAATAAGTTCACTCTACTCACTGCTTTCTTTATCCAACTTTACTGAATGTAGGACTAAAAGGAGGGACCAGAGGAAGACAGCAGCATGCGTGCCCATAGCTTTTAGTCGGCTAGCCTAATGAGCTCCTATGGGATGGGTTTGAGGCTGTCAATCACTCGCATATCTCCTCCATGATCCGTGTCGTCCGATGCGCAAACCAAAGGGGCATGAAATAATTAAAGATGGCCAGCAGGGTTTGTTTGGCAGTTGCTTTTTCTTTTTCAATTTTAACATTTGATTGGATTACAAGACATCGTAACAAGTCTTTTTTCAAACGTGACAATGAAGTAATGGTGTTACAGAGTGTTGCGTAATGTCGCCATGATTCCTGACTTATTGTGCGTGAGATGAAAGACGGGGAAAAAATGGTGAGCAATGCATGGGGCCGATGATGAAAGCAGACCCCTGCTGATGTATAGCTCTTCTTGAGGACAGAGAATGAGACAAAAAGGCAGGAGAACTGTGAATTATTTAAACACACAAGGGAAGGAAATTGTAGTAATACCAATAATATATTATTGTAATTTAAATAATATACTATTATGAGCTGAATTTTTATTGTATTTATCTATGTTCATACATGTGATAGTTCAATTCGTGCAGAGAGGTACAGAGGGAGCAGATCCAAATGAGATTATTTTATAGACAAAGGAGGATCGCAGGATCTGCATGTGAAAGGAGGTGAAGTATGGTGCCAGTGAGGGCTGGTTGGTGAAAAGATTTGATAATCACGCATACAGCAGGGTGTTTATACATTCATACTACGGCGTGGCCACAGAGTGTGCAATAAATAAAACCCAACAGACTATTCAGAGTTTCTCCCAAACCAGTCTAACCACACTGGTCACAATCTACATGCAGGCACTTTAGCCAATTGAGCAGAGGGGGCTTTCAAAAGCTTTGGCTTATTACTCAAAATCTGCAAATGTAATTGTATCATACAATCATACACACGTCATTAGCACAATTTTGGCAAACGCATTCACGTAACTTTTTGTTCATTTGTAACATTTGATTTTCGGACAGGGTTTACTGCATGCATTGCAAGTTATCATATTACTGCAGCCCAATTAAATGCACTATGTTTTCTCTGTAGTTTCACATTTGCTTCACACACAGGACCACAGGGACTTCTTCACAAACAAGTGAGCTGCCTGTATACGTACACACACACACATATATATTACATATAGTTTTGAGTGGTTTTTTTTACAAGCCTTGAGCCATAATTATCAAAAGTATAAAAAATAAAGGCTTGATATAAACTCACTCTGTGTTTAATGAGTCTGTCATAAATTAGTTTGACATTGTAAATTGAATTAGTTGTAAATGGACTTTTGAACAATATTCTGATTTTCAGAGTTTCACCATTTCACACACTTTCATTCATCCTGGTGAGCACAGAGACACCCGTGGTCTTGGGTCAATTACACGTCCATCTCAGAACAAAACCTCTGCGGTGAGCATCCTGTCGATCGGCGTGGAGCGGGCAGGAGGAAGCAGCAGCAGTGGTGCCAGGGGTTACAGAGCGGGCTGTGGGAGGCTGGGGATGGGAGGTTGGGGCATGGCGGCTCAAGGGACCGAGGAGAGAGCGGAGGCAGAGAGGCTGACCTCCAAGGCAGGGCGGTGGTGGCAAAGTTGGCTCCTGATCTGAGAGACTGGTGTGAGGGATGCAGGGAAGCCACTCCATTGTGGGCATGGGGCCAGCTGTCAGCTAAGGCAGGGGTTGTGCAGCAAAAGAGATGGGCTTGGATGGATATACAGGCATTTGTACTACAGCAAACGTGTAGTGTACTTCTCGGGTGACTTACAATCATCATTGTCAAATGCAGTTATTTCAAACACAACAAAAAGACAGAACATTTGTAACCCCTCTTCAACCTCACACAAAGCACACACATACACACACACGCACATAATAAACCCTGGCGACCCAAGATGTCTGCCCAATCAAATCAATGGCCAGTGGTCGTTGGTACATGCTTGCACCATTAAGCCCGAAAGGTCACCACTGCGGTCGGGGCTTCAGGTGTGTCTCTCCCACGCTGAAGACTGGCTTAAGCAGCAATAAATGTGCACTTTATTTATCCCCATAGGGATCTTTGTCCTCTGCAGTTGACCCATCCTGCAATGCCACTAGGGTCTCTGTCAGGAGCAGTGGTCACCATAGTACAGCCCCTGGAACCCGTCTCCAGATGTTGATGCTCAGCTTGGTCAGGACCAGAGCAGAAGAATATACCTATTACCCTATCCAAATAATATAATACATCTATTCAATAAAGTCAGAAGCTTAAATATTTTAATTTTTCCATGTTTTTATATAGAATATTATATATTATTTATATTTACATATATTATACAAATAACTTAAAAACCCAACTTTAACTATTTCAGCTTTGGGTATTGGCTTTCTTTGAATCTATCTAATATGTTTTGTCTCCTCTTCCCTAAGGCATTGCCCCTAAACACTCGAGGGAAAATTGCCTCCCACATTATCTCGCCATATTATTGCTTTTCTTCATTTCACCCCAATCTTCCCAATTTGCCCTTCTCTGAGCTGTGCACTGCTCCTGTCATTTTCCCCATTTCTTCCTCTTTCTCCTCCATGGAGCAGTCCCCAGGGGGTCTGCCGGCACTGTCATGGCCCAGGCTCCTCTCTCCACAAGCCTTTGATGGTGTTGTGGATTATTCATCGGGTTGGCTGGGCTGTACACCGCTGTCACAAGCCACCACTGACACATACTCACACAGACTCACGCAGGGACAAACGCCAACCAGAGCTGCACCAACTTTTGCCTTTTTTTGTTGGAGTTGTTGTAAGTTGCAGCCTGACATATACATGATGATGATTGCTGGTGCAACCTGGCAGCGACATTAATGCAAACTAGTTGTTGTGAGCCGTTACAATTGACAGTTACAGGATTAATATCTTTCTAATATTGTTGCACATTTAAAAGTTTTTCAAGTTACTTTACATCTATACTCAAAAGAATTTCAAAGACAAACAGTTGTTGAGTAGTTTGCCCTTCAACCGCAGAACAGAAATATGCAAATTCAATCCAGCAGGCCAAATATTGGGAACATTGTATGAAACTGTAGTCTCTTGAAATAAAATCTTTTTTGTTCATTGTTTCAATTCTTTCATTGTGAAAAGCTTGTTTGAACAAAATCTTTTCAATCTTTTTTGTGCTTAATTGTTTATACTAGGCATGTTCAAACTCAGGCCCATGGGCCAATTGCGGCCCTCTGTGCTAAATCATGTGTCCCTCTGTTATTGTTATTTGAGTTCAATGTTTAGGATTATGTATGACTAGCCATGGTAGAGATATTAACCTGTTATGAGCAATGTAGCAAGTTAATTGGAAGAATAATTGAAAACATGTCAGGGGCCTCTAATAACTATTTTGAGGGATGCATTTGACCCACAGGCCGCATGTCAAACATGCTAGATGCTCTAGGCCTGGACTCCTGGAAGATGCAAACAAGTGAAGCTTCATCAGGAATCAAACCCACAACCCTTTTGTTGTGTAATGATTGGCAATTACTTAGGAGATTCAACTAAACAAACCATTGCTCTTTTCACACATTACGCAGGTGAATCATCCACTGTGTCAACGCGTACAAAGTCTTCGCAGGCCAGCTTCAGTTTGCCGACCAAATTCTACTTCACCCAAACTCAAGAGTGCCAATCTTGGAGCCCTGGTTCTTTTGTTCGCCTTCTGTGTCGGTCCCTAGAGGGATTTGGGAGCATCTCCTTAATGATCTTGAAGGGTGTGGGTTGGCGGTTGTGCGTGCTTATCTCTGTGTATGTAGGCGATGGGTACGAGGCAGAGCTACAGAGCACCTCATTAGGCCCAGGACTGCCGATGCTGGAGCCACATTAAAGAGCAGCCATGCCTTTCAACATGTGCCGGCTGGTCTCCTTTCCGCTTCCCCCGAACGCTCCGCCAGTCTCAAACATAATGGAACGGGAACAAGGAGTGATATAACGCGCAAGAGGTTCGGCATTAGGCATAACTTTATCATCAGCTTGAAAAGTTTTTAATTGCCATGAAGTAAAACATCTACGTACCTCCCGAGTTTGATGTCAACCAATTGGGGACCTCAAAACCTCACCGCAAGAAGGGCCGAGGTTTTTATCAATTCTAGTTTTTACAGTGGTTTCATGCTCTTGACAACCTGCATTAAACATCCTCATCCAAACTTTCCTTGTAAAATAGTAAGTACTGGTAATACTTATGTCAAGCATGACAAAAATATGTTTTAGTGGCTCCCAATAATATTTTTACTTTTAATTTGCAGCATTGAAATTAATTTAATTTTGTTTTGAACCATATTCTTTTTATTGAATAGGCCTATATTTTCGCACTTTACTCAATGGTTGAGATGCAGTCTGATGGTAAAAGTGGCTAAACCAAGTGAGATGACCCAAAGAGATAGATTTTAGTTCCAATCCTCAAGTAGATATAGCGACTCAAAAAGTGATCAACCAAATTGTTGAGGAAACCATTAAAGAGTTAAAAGCTTAATTGGCTACCATGGGATGTTATACAAAATAAAATAAAATAAACATTTTCTCAGGAAAAAAACAACAACACACAAGGCATTTTATCCTAAACATTGACCCCCATGTTTAGGGGAGCGTCCTCATGCAGGGGAGCGTCGAGGAGCTCTGTCATGAAGCGGTGCAGGGAGGAGAGAAGACGTGAGTGCTGTTCAAAGTGTTGTTGCGTTTATGCATGCATGTGTTGTGCTGTGTGCTTAAGCTTTATATGGGATTTCTGGTGTAAACAAGAAAGCAGGGGAGAGCTGTTTGGATGATATGATAAAACGGCTTTCATGTGTTGGAATCATCAATATCAAATATAATCACAAACATGAGGGCTTTCGGGAGCATGGGTGGAAGGACATGCACTGTGTCCCATTAATGCAGTTTAAATCAATTAGCTGTTCTGCAGGCGTTCCAGAGAAGCCCACTGGGATGTGTGGTGGATGGTATGTAGAAAAAGGGATGGTTAATGTAATGTGAGCAAAGAGCGCCATAACAAGCATCAAACTGAAAAGTTTTAATTACTCACAGAACAAATGGAGCTGGTTCACATACACGCTTGGCTCCACAGAGCTGACGCAGAAGTCTAAGATGGAAGGAATAATTGAAGTCAGACTTCCAATCGCTTTTCTTTGTCTGTCAAGCTTACATTATTTTAGGAACTTATTGAACAACTGTGTAGAAATAAAACAAGCACAAAAAGGAGCCCAAAGCAAGCTCTCTCCTGTGGAGGTGACACATCAGACATTTTTCCTCCTTTCACTGTATTTAGTTGAAATTTCTTTTGGAAATGAATATTTGATCTTTCCCCCTGAACCTGTCACCGATGGGCCTTTGAAGCTAGAGACAGTGCATTGTGTTTGTGACACTGCAGGATATACAGGAGGAAGATCAAACTGTTCTGCTCACACACAAACATGAAACGGTAAACACTGTGTCCTGGCGCTTTACCTGTTTAGAACTGCTCTTTGTTTCACCACAAATGTTCAGGGGCTACAGCCTCCACACAGTTTGCTTTTCTGGAAATGTGTTTGTGCTTTCATCTTCTTCTTACTTCATTTACTAATGCTGCTGCAGTTGCAAAAAACTTTTGCACAGATCCTCACATCCCCCAATACAGACTGTATAAATCTGCCACAGTGTGTCGGTAAGTAACACAGAAAATATTTGTTTAGAATACTACTTTACATTAATTAGTTGATTTAACTAGATAACTAGTCACATGTTATACAAGTTACTTTCACCACATTTTTCACAATTTCCTATTCCATCCAAAACTTAAAGGAATTACTAAATGTGAAGAATACTACATTACAAAATACACTTAAACAGCATTTTGATAATAAATACATGTTAAAAGTATTCTTCCAACACAGCAGAGGTGGTCTGTGCACAAACTGTGGAATTCCCCTCGCTGACTTCAATCACAGCGACAGTAGATCTGTGCTGAAATGAATACATCAGGTGTGTGTGCTCCACCAACACTTAAAACAGCTGACAAAAATGTGAGAAGAAAAATACTATGTACCAAATGTTAATTCCATGCTCTAGATTGGATATAAAAATAGGGGAAAACAAGATAACACGGCCCCAAAGTAAAAATTGAACCCCCTAGTTAGTTATAATTGGCTAATTTTGTCAGTAAGGTCATGATAGCACTTAAAGCCTCTCTGGATCACTTCCCGCAGAAATGCAACATGCAACACAGGCAGCCCTTTTGTGTGCCAGCAGCCCGACGTGCTTTCTGTTTCCATGCCAACTCACTTTCATCTTTCATCTTTCTTACCAGCTCATCCTACGCTTCAGATGAATTAGGTTTGTTACAAATTCTTTTGAAGTGTGCATACAAGCCCCCGTATGCCACCCCACTTCAGTGAAACAAAACAAAAACACTGAGGAGCTACAAATGTAAGCCAGTAATCTCACTCGTTTCGGCTTCTTGGCTAACCAATGGCACCGCGGACAGGATATTTCCACTTCATTTCAATTTGGAAGAAGGCCCTTGCCCTCTGTGCCTCTTGGCTTCCATTTGCTGCTGTTTTGTGCCGTACAATTCATTTCCATTAAGGAGAAGGTCGCTGAGAGGGTTGCATTGTGGGTTGGTAATGATCTTCAATTACTCTGATACCACTACCTATGGGGCGGGGGTCTCTTAAGGATCAAAGGTGCAGACCTGAAGAGGGCTTCTGTGTCCTGGCAGATGCATTTTCTCAAGATGCTGAGTTCTGCCTCTGGACGTGCACAGCCAATTTGAAGGCCCTGGGCTGTGTATATGTGGGTATTAGAGGTGCGAGCTGGAGACCTGGCCTTTCTGATAGCACTGATAAAGAGAACTTCCACCTCCAGCCCTCGCTCCTCATTTTACACAAAACTTTCAAAATGTACAAGGACATGTTACACAGACAGAGAGAATATTTGATTCATGCTTTGTCCGACCTGTATAGGCCTACAGATCTAAGATGCAATAGTTGAGATACTAGGATTCACAAAATAGTTTTTTGCGAAAGTGAATTGAAAACTTGATACTTGATATGAACGTCTTACGGATGTAACATTTTGCACATTTATTCATGTTACGAACACAAATATGAAGCATGGATTTTTGAAGACTACAAAAAGGTAAGACAAAAGGTTAAAAAACGAAATGATAAATCAAAGGTGAACGCAGAGTACGAGTTAATCACAGTTTTTGGTGAATGACTCTACAAGCTTTGCATACGGTTTGCCCATTTGTCTTTACAAAAAAAACACAACAGTCAGATTTGATTTATAAACATCAAATTTTCTCTTGGATTTAGATCTGTATGGAAAGGCTTCATGTGTACGGAAATAGCCCTACAATGTATACTTGTATGTACGATTAATCAAAGTGCATCAATCAATTCAATGCAATACGTATATGATGTGTATAGGAAACATATTTGGTCACAAACACTGTATGAATTCATGTGTTTGTCTGGTGTAGAGGCAGTTTGTGTGATAATGTGTAAAAAGCACACACCTGAGGCTCGGGACTGCCCCACTCAAATAAAGACTAAACTAAACTAAAAGTCTTGTAAACCCAACCATTTGTGCATTTTGGATCGACTATTTCAATGCTTAGCTGTTTGTAGTCTGATCCTAAGAGTTTGTACTTAAATTGTCTCATGAACAAAACAAATAAACAGCTAATCTAATATTAGACTATCGTCCAACCATCCATTTTCTTCCCCTTAATCCATTTCTGGGTCGGGGGGGTGGCAGTCAGAGATGCACCCAGTACACAGAGCACCAGCCCCTCACTGATCCTCCTGCAGGTGGTGAGTCCACATGAGCTATATTAGACTAAAAACAATGTCATCATTAGAGTTTGCTGCTGCTGCTTTTTGTCCACAGTTGAAAAGGAGCGGAGATGTGGGATAGATGGACCGACTCCAAGATGTGGCAGTGACAGTGTGAGGGGCTGAAGACGAGTCGGTCAGGAAGACTCGCTCATGTGTCCTCGCCTTTGACTGTGATTGGCTTAAATAGTATAGTTTAATACCCCCAGTGGTCAGACAACGTTTTACAATATATAAACTGTATATAAGTGTGTGTGTGCGGGCAGGTGTGGGTGCATGTGTGTGTGTTTATGTCTGCGATCTACAAACAGGCACATTGGCATTGAAGGATTATAATTGTGATAACTTTATTAATCTGTAAGAGAGCCAACTCCCAACCAGATACACGTTGATTTTGAAGTGCTTCTATAGTTTTTATTTCCTTCCTCTTAGTCACTATGGTAATTATGGTGAGCATCTCTAATAAACGTTAATCAAATCTTGCAGTTTAAGTTATTTTAATTTTATGAAATGTGGATTAGAATTATATAGTGGACAATATACAGTCCTAAGGTTTTAAGAACGCAAGTGAGATTTGTAACAGTTTCTCCAGACTCTAACACAATAATTGAGACGTTATAAATGAATGATACAGTAAAAGAAAAGCGCTGGTGTTCAGAAAATGACACACAAACACACAAGTATACACACATGCACACACTAACACACAATACATACATGCAAACAAATACACATACTAAAATGTAGCCTTTCTAATGCAACGCAGTCATTTGTTATACAATATTCAAGCTTCAATTATTTGCCCTGATTCAGAATACATTAGCAGCAGACTGATTTATTTAGGCTAAGCTTGTATAAGGAGGATATAAGTGGAAAAAATGTGATAAAAAGGCGTTAAAGGAGCATGTAAGAAGCCGAGGGTGATACTATACCACTATAACATTTGGTTAATTGGAGATTGGTCACGGCCTGTAATATTTGACTGTAATCTAAAAGCCCTTTAAGTGTCTCTATGTGTATGTGGCAAGAGATCAGGACCAGCTAGTGATAAGATTAAACCAATTCACATCCCAAAATGAAAATGGCAAACGCGAGCTGCTTATTATCAGTTGGATTGGTAGAGCCGTTGCTTCAGGTTGTTTCACATGTAAATAGCACAAATAAATAAAAAGCAGAAATGAGCACAAAAATGGCCTTTACTCTAGCAACAAGCTTTTGGCTCACCAAAAAGGAATCAGGAGGCGGAGAAAGCGGCACATAATAAATATATATCCAAAACAGCCCTGGCCTTATTTTCTCCCGTCTCCTTTGGCGTAACCAAACTGACTCATTACGAACTTCAAAGACACAGATAGGAGTTTTAATTAAGAGAAATGCAGTGGAGCAGTAGAGATAAGTAACCCCCTCCTCCCCTCACATGTGCCCCCCATATCATTAGGAAAGTACAACACAGGCCTAACTGTGACACACAGCTCATGTCATCACTCTGGCACCTTGTGGAGACATGAGTGACGCTGTCATGTTTCAGCCCAGACACACACACCAAACAGGCGCAGTTAAGGGCAGGAGTAAGTAAGTAAGTAAGTAAGCTTTATTTATACAGCGCCTTTCACAGAGCAAGGCCACAAAGCGCTTCACAGTTTAAACAGGTAAAAACAGACAAAATACAATACAGTAAGGAGTAATATGACAACCCAAAACAAGTAGTGAAGCCAAACATATTAAATATAACTAGGAAAGATCTGCATTCTTAACGTTTTTGATGTCTGTACATGACATAGTAATCTCCAAATGGTTTATCATGTCAAGATGTATCTTCTTGAAATGCAAACACAGCCATTTTAAATCTAGAGGATTAGGATTTTCTCAATACTTGGACATGATATAAAGATGGTACTGTCTGTCAGCTCTATTGAATTTAAAATAATGAGAGTTCTGTTGATACTGATGGCTGTCATGACAGTACTTAGAGTTTCTCCACTTCATTAGGCCCTGATTAGAGCTAATCTCACATCAGTGTGCGGGCCAGGTGAGGAGCTGGGAGATCTTCTGGTGCAGCGTGAGCGCCCGCCCCTCGCCTCAGGCCCTGCTGCGCCGCTGCTCAGATCACAGCTCACAGATCTGCCCCTGGGGGGAGGCCTGATGTCGGAGAGATTAATTGCAGACTGCGGAGCAGCAGCGTGCTGGGAGCGCTGGAAGGCTCAGATATACTCCTGTGGTACATAAACAGGCCCCATCCATCAGCATGTGCTCCCCCCAGAGGTGCTGCTCTTTGTCTCCAGGTAGCACAAGCTGGCACCCTGCCCACCGCCTCCCGCTTTCATGTGGCCAACAGAATTACCCTGCTCTATAACAGAGTGTGTGTGCAGGACGTTAGCAGGAGTGAGACGCCCACTCAGGTACAGCTTTCATATCTGCTGCTCTGGCACTGGGCCAGGGAAGCAGCCTCACAGGTGGCTGCTGCTCTGTTTACCCACAGGCTCCTAAGCTGGGCTGCTTCCACAGCGCCTGCCGCACATTAGCACAAGAGCACAGTTACAGTCGAGTTAGTGGTGAGGCTGAGGATGCGGTTTGCCATGTGTGCATGAGAGTATAGGAAATATCAAGTACACCAGTCTGTGCATGATGTATGTTTGCATTTGTCTTGTGTTTCATTTCATTTGGACAAGCAGAAATAAATATGAAGGTAAACCCACAGTTTGAGGTGGTTGTTTCTGGGTAAACGTAGCTGGTATTTCCCCCTCTTCAAAGGGAGCTGTATAATACTGGGGTTTGCTGTATCCTGAGCCTTCTGTGTGGAGATCCCCAGTGTGGATCCAGCTAAAATGCTTTCCACCCCACAAACAAGCGCTGCAGCTGACTCAAGGAGATGGCTCTGGCATCTCTGAAAAATGTTCACTGTTCAGGCGAAAATATCCTTTTCAAACATGTCACCACTAAATGGGTTTTTATTTTTATAGATTTTATAATAAATATCTTTAGCTATTATTTTGTATGACGTCTTTTTCGAATCTCCTTTACAAAGGGTTACTTGCAGTTCTGTCTTTGAGATGAGAGCTAACATCTGTACATGCGCTGGCAGCGGTGCCTGTGATGTGGGGGCGGCAGTCTCGCCATGTTTTTAATTACTCTGTAAAGTGGCTCAGGTGAATCATAGCAAACATAAAACAGACTTCCACTGCAGAGCTAAAATACCATCTTGGCCAAAACTGGGGCATGGTAATTGTTGACAAATTGGATTTTAGATAAACATTGTGATCTCTATTGTCAGTGTTGGTCATGCAGAGCTGTAAAAAAGAGTTGCGACGTAAATGTTTCCCAGCAGATTGTGTGACTCACCTCTTTTAATCCATGACTGGAAACTTTATTTTAGGGCTTTGGCAAAAATCGACATATCTAAAGATCTCTATTATCAAGATGCTTTTGAATCGAAAGATACCAAATCATGTGACAGTGACAGCATGAGTGGAGTAAAAATCAAGAGGAAGCAACAGGTAGGGGATCTCTTTAAGTTGATAATGTTTGTTCACAAATTACCTAATACAATTTCACCCTTTGTTTCAGATCTTATTGCTCATCCAAAGTTACTGCACTTGTTTGGAAATGTCGATGGCAATAGTGCTAGAGAGAGTGTTGTTAAAGTGAGGAAAAGCTGACATTTATTCAGATTGTTGCTATTTAGGTTACTTTGGCCTAGAACCAGTGTGCCTGTGAGTGTGTGTGCCTGTGTGTGTGTGTTCGTGCGCTTGTGTGCATGCGTCTGTATATTATTTTTTAAATAAAGGGCAATGTGCTTGGACCTTTAAACAAAGAAATGAAATTTAAAATACGGATACTGCACACGGACTTGAGGGAGGGGCTGCACACGGCCTCCTTCTCAGGCTTTAGTTTGCTCAAAATCCACCCACAGTTCAATACACTTTCATGTCTTCCCAATTGCTTAAGTGTCACTGTGTTTCGTGATGGGAATCTCTCCTGCAGAAGCCTTTGCTTTCTCACTCAAAAATAACATGTTATCATTGGCAATTATCGGCCACTATCTGAGCAGAAAGTATTTTGTATATAGGTAGATATATATAATACATAAATATATATATGTATATATTTTTTTAAATTTAATTCTTAATAAACAGTTACTAAATTAACTGATATATATGATGGGATGGCTCCTTCCCAAAGCAGACAGCAGACATTGTGTACCACATACAATATAAACACACAAACACATCAGCCTTGATAGAATGTTTGTCCTCATTTAAATAAACTATATGCTGAAATACTTGCAGTTAAGTCAATAAAAGGTTATATTAATGCTTTATAATTTGGAATCATCGTACATTTCTTTCCAAACACATGGAATACCTCAAGCTGGATGTCTCATCACTTGAGCGCCTGAAGTCAATGTTTCTTTCAAAATAGAAATCCATTCTCCCGCCCCTCGGCTTCCTTTGAAGTGCGCGTGTCTGGGTCTTACATCAGGCATCAGGGTCAAAGCTGAAGAGGCAAGTCAATTTACAGCAGGCCCACATCAGAGGCCGGGGCAGGTATAAGGCCAGGAGAGGGCCAGTGTCAGCTCTGAATGGAACAGACAGCTCCAGAACACACCATTCTGCTCTATTACACACATGGATTTATGAGGCCCACTCAAACACTGAGCAGAGAGGCTGTGGGCTGCGGAGCGGCCCGGGCACACTACACGTGTTTGTATGTCCACTTCAAAGGCCAAACGGGGAGTAAAATTATTATCCATTTAACCATATGCTTTTCTTGTTACGCTACAGTATGATCACATACCAGGCTGTGATAAAGTGAAGTATGAACTGTAGAGTTGGGTGTGAGCTAAGTTTCATTTATTTGATTTTTAAAACATTTAAAGAAAAATGTAAAACAAAAGATATGTATGACAAACACACACTTTTGTAATGACCAATATTTTTAAATTGAGCTACCTTATAATATAATTATAATAATAATTATAATATTATTCTCTGCTTTACTGTCTGCCTTACTGTATCATGTCATGTATCATGTTTTGAGAACCCCCTCGGAAATGAGATTCTTCATCTCTAGGGAAGATGAAAATATATAAATAATTAATACCTAAATAAAAAAATAAAAAATTGTTTTACCTAATAAAGTTCAGGTTTTTATTTCTCTGTTATTTCTGGATTTATTTTTTCCTGATATCTTATTATTTTGTTCAGAAAACATGGTTTGTTTCAAAATGTATTTTAGATATAAATATAGATTTTTTTTTAAAGTGATATAATTGCATCAATAGTGTTTTTCGATTTGTCCATGTTTCAATGAAGGACTTTTATCTCACACGGTCACTGGTGCCTTGAACATCTATTTTTGACAGCAATGATCACTGTTTTTTGGCAAGTCAGACTTATTTCGTTCAGTGTTGTATTTTTGCTCAAACAAAGCATTAGAAAAGGGTACAAATGGCCTTTTTCTTTCTTTTTCCTGAGTCATATCGTTAAGAAATATGTGCATCCAATATTTATTGAAAGCCCCCTGTATGTATCATGCGTATTGAGAATCTTATTGGCAGGCTATGGCGGATGCCCTGAATCGAAGGAGTCAGCTACAGGCCTCCAACAGTGAGTCGGCAGGTGCATCGGATATCGAGCCTCTATTGAACTTAATGTTTTGAGCTGCATAAATTATTTGGTAGATCCCTGAAAAAGACTTTGAACTCTATTGAAGTAATATTTTTGTTCTTCTCTCTACAGAATGTTCGAATCAAAGCCTGTAGATAAAAAGGCAGCTCTAAAATGACTGCTTTTTTGTTTTTTATATTGTAGGTTTTTAACGTTTCTGATCTTTTTAAGAGTTTAAACTTTATCGTGGTAAGTAAGTAATTTATATAGTGCATTTTACAGACCAAGATCACCCAAAGCCCTTTACAATAGTTGAGAGTTCTGATATTTTTCCATTCTCCCCACACACGGTGATGACAGAAGCGAGACACCAAACACAACAGCACATCCAATATAAATCAGTTTGTATACTTCTAAGTTGTATAGTAATGCAGAACTTTAAAATACTTAGAACGTTTTTGTTTTTATGAATTCTTTTGATGAATACTTTTTTAAATTACTTTTGGTGCTTATAACCTTTGAAGAATTTGCAGTATTCGCTGAACTACAAGTGGTACTTTTCCTTTTTTAAATTTGTTTTGAGTGTTTTGGATGTTTTTAGTGTTAGGTGGTACTTTGTTTTTGTTTATTGTAAGTAGTGTAGTAGGGTTGTACTTGTGTAATATTAGTGTAATAGATTGATAGATAGATACTTTATTGATCCTTCGTAGGTGAAATTCAGGTGTCCAACAGCAAAAGACTCATCCAGGTTTGTTGTACAGTCTGATAGCCGAAAGATCGAAGGTTCTCTTGAAACATTCCGTTCGGCAGTGCAGTGATAGGAGCCTGTTTAGTGGTGTCAAGGGGGGCATTAGAGTAATAAGGGTGTAAGTTTTGCTCACACTAGCTCTGGTTCTCATTGACTGATCAAAAGTGAACTAGCTGTGTAATCATTTGTGTCACACTCGCCATTTAAGGCTTTAAAATCTGTGTTTTACATACGTTGATATCGATTAATTGATTTTTCAAGTATTTACAATATTTACATTCCTTAGTTTACATGACCCATTATACATGTTGCCTTCTCTGCTTACAGTATATACTTATACATATATAAACATAACTATACAATCAAGCAACAACCTCTATTTACAATATTTTGTCTTGCTAAATTCCAATGAGCCATAGGGATTGCCAAATTTGATGCCTTTATTTGCTAGGGTAAAGCTAACGCCGTCAAAACCAATAACCAAGAAAATGGGCTTCTGCTAGCTTGCATCCCAATTGTCTACTAAAACCAGCTAAATTTCATCTACCAAACTGGCAACCCAAATGAGGTCTCATTCTGTTCTGATTGGATACTGTGCTTGAAAATTGTCCTTCTAACATTTCTATTTCTTAAATCTACTGCCAGATGCTCTTATTTGCTTTGAACCTGCTCTAGCAACAGTTTGTAGTCCCATTCTTTTCTTTTTGCAATAAAAAACAAATAGTATTTTGCCTTAGGGTAATTTAACACGTCGTTATTTTTTTCTGCTTTAATTCAAACTGCCATTTTGCGATGCAGATTCGCCTCCATAAAGGAACAAAAGGCAAATCCGCACGCGTTGAAAAGGCGCGGGGAAGCTCAAAGACATAAACAACTCTCCCTGCGATACAATAATGATCGGGCAGGCACACATCAAATGAAGGAGGTGGATAAAAGACACGGCTCCTGTATGTGCAGCTACATGCACGGGTTCATTAGGCTAAGCGCGTGTGGAGAGATGAAGGCCCCAGCGCCGGGGGAATTCCCGGGGAGCACACTGTCTCAACACGTGTCTTTGAATACGGTACAAATGCATGGCTGAGGGCACAATCACCCGGCCTCAGATCCAGCGGAACTTCCTCGGACTACTTTCTCTTCTACTGTATTATAGCAATTGAAATATGCCTTTGATAAGATTGAACTGATTTATGGATGTGCTTTTATGGCAGCTGTCTCATAACCTACTACCCCAGAGCTCTCTATGCGGCTGGGAGCTGTGATTTTTGGGGTAGATGGGAGGAAACCGCCTGCTTTGATTTAAGGTTGGTGTGGATGGGAAGTTGCAGTCTGGATTGGGGAGCATGAGTCGCTGTTTGAGTTTGTCAAAATCTTGTTGGTTTGATTTATGACTGTCTGCATAAAGAGGAGGCAGTCTATTACATTGCAGTGTCGCCACATGAATTATGAAATTATCAACTGTATCTATTCACTGGGTCTAAACATACATCTCAGCTAAAACGTCTGTGCATGGCTCTGGTACATCTATCCATCCATTTTCTTCCCCTTAATCCATTTCTTGGTCAGAGGGTGGCAGTCCGAGCTGCACCCCAATTCACAGAGAACCAGCCTCTCACTGATCCTCCTGCAGGTGGTGAGTCCACAGGAGGATGGCTGCTCGGTCAGTGACAACACCACCTTGATCTTTCAGCGGGGGCTTCAGGCAAAGTGGGGTTAAGTGTCTAGCCCAAGGACACAACAATAGTAGACATCAGTGGGAGCCGATGGAGATGGCCTTGTGGGGGGATCAAACCCACGACTTTCAGGCTCAAAGGCCAATGTTCTACCAACTGAACCACTGTCGGCTATGGTACAATATAATTATTTCCATATCTATATGAAGCTGTTTTCCAGACTGGCTGTTACAAAGGATGCATTATTTCTGCCTTTTCATGTCAGAGACCGATACTATACTTCAACATTAAATATCTGCCAATACTGGATATATGAACAGATGCCAGAAAACGAACTAGAATTAGCCATTTCACCTCAACCACAACAAACAATATAGATTATTTTCTGAAAATATTAACATGTTTTGGTTAAGATCAGCCAGTGGCATGAACTAAAGCTCGAGTACCTTACTTAGAAACCACAAAAAATGAAGGAATGTCACAAAACTCATAACTGGTTCTATACCTAATATTCACACGCTTGGGATAGGGTTAGGGTTAGGCTTTTTCAGACAGAAAAAGAGAAGACCAGCCACCACTCAGCTCTTTGTATGTAAAACATGTTTTCTACAGACCGCATGTTTTTGTCTGAGTTGTTCAGAAAATGTTGCTTAAACAAGACTCTTTCTGTTGGGACAAACAAAATGTAATTATGAAACAAAAAGGTAAGTACTCTAATCCAACCAATTTTCCTAGAATGATTTGGCACAGATGTTACACTGAGGCCCAGTTTACACTGAGGCCCAGTTTACACTGAGGCCCAGTTTACACGGAGGCGCAGACGTTTCCAAGCTATTAACAGAAATGACCAGGCTCTTTATGCAAATTTCACAGCGTTCATACGAGGATCAAAAACGATGTTTGTCTAACGGCCGGCCAGTAGTGGGCAGAGACACTTTACAACCCCCCAAGCAGTATACTCACTTCCTCCACAACATCCTCCCCAGGCGCCGCAAAGACGTGAAAAAATGCACATCATTCTGCATTTAAGATACAGCAGCTGCGAAAATGAAAACTGAAACTACAGTTTCGCGTGGTTTAGTTTGGACGAACGAAGGAGTAGAATCCACCTTTGTGTAGCGCTCGAAGCACACGTAGCTAGTTATTGTACCATTGTTGTTTATGTTTGTTCTCGGCTACTGCGCTTGTCCAAATCTACGTGCGGGGAGCAGCAGGTAGGTGGGGGTCAGAGCAGCAGCAGAGAATTCACACCCTTTTTTTTTTCACGCAGGTGTGAAAGATTGCCCCGCTGAGCAAGCGTATCTGAGCTGTTCCACTCTGCAGGCTGGATCTGAACACTTACGTTTTCAGTCCCCTGGAACACAGTCTCCGTATGAACGGGGGTAGCACTCGACATCCAACTATAGCATTTTACTGCTGCAGCGTCTCCGTATAAACGGGGCCGGAATTTTCTCTCAAAGTTAGTAGCAGAGCATCAGTATCAAAATGGAGTGGCAACTATGAATACCAGGGCCTTCTTCATTGTTTTATGGCTGTACTGACACCCCCTCACCCTAATGGAGACACGCTGCACTGAAGCCCTGATCTGTGATCCTGCCACCGATAGGCACAGCAGTGCCACAGATTCCATTAAGCTCCAAATTAAAGCAGGCACATCAAAGGCCTGTAAAATGGCAGCATGGAGATGTGACAGGCAGGAAGGGAACCCAAATGAGTGAGGGGAGCAGAGAGGGAAAAAGAGGCCTCATTTACGCAATCCCAGAACGTGACAGAGCCTAATCCAAATCAATATCTCTGAGTGCTGGGGTGTTGTTACAATGCTGGTGTGGAACATATTAGCTGAAGATGAAAGCATCAAAGTGGTTAGCTAGATGAAATTATGTCTTTTACATCATGAAGAATAATTGGAAAAATCTGGGACCACTGGCATACATTTCTTCTAACATGCAAATGTGCTTCAGACAGACACATTTGAACCAGGAGCAGCGTTCTTTGGCCCAGGAGGATTTAACAGGAGCTTCGAAGAAAGTTCATAAAACACATCACTTCTATTGTTCATGTGTTTGGAGCTTGACACACCCAAAGTTGAACATAAACATCTTGGATAAATCCTCTGTCAAGCTTGACCTAATCTTGGGATAGGTTCAGCAGAATATTTAACCTCCAACTCCTCTGGATTGTGTTTATCTATGGATTTAATCATTGTCCTTTGTGGCAAAAGTTAAGTTCAAGAGAACCTCTGGGATTTCACTGTCTATATTGATAATCTGTATTTATGTTTCTGTCCGGGGTGGACAATGTACAATCCTTTGGCCTTGCGTAAGACTTTTTTTATCTCTGAGATTGTGGATGTGATTGGGAAAGAGGACACGGAACGGTCCTCCTGACTCCCATCGCTCGCCACTGGAGCCTGGGAGCATCTTGGTGTGTTTGCAGACTCCACTGGATGAGGGCTGGCTGCGGCCCTACAGCACCGCCTGATTGCATCGCCACACAAGCGTGGCTTCAAAGTGTCCCCCTCCCCACCGCCCAGTTTGACCAGATAAGGGCCCCCTTCGTGCTGTGGTTCAGCTCCAGGACAGGAAGACACACAGTGGGGTCAACAGTAGTGCCATCTGCTCCCCATGCACAACAAACAGGCTACGTCCACATCAACAAAACCACTGCGCTATCCAAACAAGGTCTGTGCACCCGGGCGCACCCCATTTTTAAAGCGAATATAAGGAGAGCAATATACTGTGAAGAATATACAGGATGTTTATGTGACTGCTCATGAAGGGAGCGTTGATGGAGTCTCCAGCTAATGATAAGCATTAGTCTTTGATTATTCAATTGTTGACATTCCAATATCCCATTGTAGACTCTTACCGTATGTTTCCAATATCTTGTATTCAAGCATTTTTTATAATAATAGTTGTCCAATTAATCTGACAATAAATTGATTAAAACAAAATCCATTTTCACTGAGAATTAGAATCATACACTTGCCCAAAACAAACCTCAAGAGATAACCCGGAAGAAATATGACTTGTTACATGGGGTGGGTTGTCTGCTGTCATTAAAATCATATTCTCAGCATGTTAAGGTCTATGTGAGGTTTAAAACATGATTAATTCAACACGATTAAATCAAGCCCCATTTCAAGCAGCACTTCTTGGCTCTATACTTTACTCAACTCTTTTCTACTCTACTCGGCTCTACTTGGTTGCATTTACATTACACTTTAGTATCTACTAACTTATCCTAGCAACCTACCCACAACAAACCACTATCCAAGGAGATTCCTTGGTAACCATTGCTTCCAGCAGCCCTCTGGCCAATCACTGGCGGCTAGAACACTTGATGCGTTTTCACATGGCCTCAACTCTGCACAGCTCTGCCCAGTTTGCATGTTTTTTTACACTGAGTAGTGTGGAGCTGTTAAAGTGGGCTCTGCTTAAACCATGGAAATATTATAATATCTGGATAGGGTATTACTAGCTTGGACCTGAATAACCCATGTGCTTGGGCGATTCTCGCGGTACCACAGACTGAACAAGACTAAATTCACATAGGCTACACAGACATTTTCTCCATAGAACTCAATGTAAACTAAAACAGCTTGACCTCAGCTGACAAAGAACCTACAGCTTTCACAAAGGTTGGATTTTGTAGGAATTTTAGTGTTCCTTGTCATCCTGAACTTTCTTCTTAAATCCTTCGTTTTTCTTTAAATTCACACTTTAGTGCCACAATATCTGCTCCTCTGTGCACGTGCAAGAGAGACACACACACACGTACAGTAGTTGGAAAAACGCATCACGGGAGGTCTTACACAGCGCAGAACCGGGAGGACCAGACGATGCCCAAATATGGGCGAGTTTCGCAAATCTTTAGCGCCCCATGGTGGCACATGCGCCACTGAGCACATGCCATTGATTTCAATAGGACGCCATCTTGGATCGCCAGGGCCTAAACACGTCTGCCAGTCACATGGCCCCATGCAAATGGCAAAATCTGATGAAGATAATTATTTGATATGAAAATCTCACATGGACTTGTATTCATGTGAGCTTAACTTTAAGTTTAACTTTCATTTTGATATTTGTAGAAAAGGGTTTAGAGAAAAGCGGTTCTGATAAATTGCAGCAAAGACACCTGTAAGTTTGGTTGAGGAGGAGAGAGGATGGATGTGACACTGACAGAACAAGCACTAGATATGAACAAAATTGGTTTCACTCTTGGACCATAAGGACCATGCTCTATTGCAGCGAATAGAAATGCGTGTTGGTTTCACTGGACTCTGCAGACACAAATTTGGATAAAGCTCTTTGAGTAGAAGTCGCCGAAGTCACGAAGGAAACAGAGGTAAGGCTGTCTGGTGGATGATGCCGTTTGAATTGCAACTTTAAGTTCGCAGTCTGGCACGTTTACAAGATTGTGTGGGTTTAAGTCATTGTCCATCATGTAGTTTGTTGATTGAAAGGTTCTATGTTTGAACAAAGTTGCAGGTGAGCCTTTTGTGAAGTTACAGATTATACATAATTGGTGCAGCCTATAGCCTAATTAAACAGTGCCTACAGAAACGCTCCCAATCAGGGTAGAGTAGAGCCGAATCAGGTATAGTAGGGCCAAGTAGGGCTGGTGGAAACCTTAAACGCCAAAATGTGACTGGATTCTTTCTGAAACTGAAGGCATACACTACACTGTAACAAAATGGTACAAATAAATAAATTCTCCCTGGTTGCTTCACAATAGACCCTGTTACAATAACACATGCTGCAATTTAGTGGTGTAAACCCTTTTTTAAGGAGGAAACTGCTCTGAGTGTTGTATCATAGTTGAACAATGACACCAGACTATTACAGGAGCTTTTAGAAAGAAGGGGGCAGAGATACATGTTTGTGGCAAAAGTTCCTGATATCAGCGTGGGTGGATCTAAAATCAACTCCAGATCTGTTTTTGATGAGGGATCAATGTTGAAATATGTCTAAAAGAAAATAAAGTTGATTTGCATAATATGTCTCCTTTACCATGACTTCACATTCCTAACTGAGTGCTGTCAGTGGTTGACAGGAGGCTTCACGTGGGGTTTCTTCACCCTGGAATCCAGAGCACGCCCGAACGCAACTCTATCTGCAAGAAACTATTTCAATAATGGAGTGCATGTCTCATGGCATTAGTAGACAAGTGTGCCAACCCAAAGCTCCAACACACATGCAGAGCGGAGTGGCCAATTGACGGAGCGGCCAATATGTGCGCTTTCTAGCCGCACACACATCAGCAGGGTCAGCAGCTGTCACTCAGGGAGGATCGGGTTGCATTGGAGGCCGTCAGGTCACTTTTACACACTCTAACTTTTTACTCCTCCCAAGAGCAGAAGTATATGCAGGTACCTCTAAAGAAAGGAGATAAAAACAAAAAGACAAAATTGACTGATATAGCTATAAAATATACTGAACTGCAAAAATGTGTTTTTATCTTCTTTGTAAATGGGCTTGTTCATGCAAAAGGATACAAGAGTGTGACAGAAGGCCAAGATATGTATTTTGATTATCAGAAGATATTATGTGTTTTTAATTTAGCAAAATATCTCTTCTGTCCATTAGTAGTTGCTTTGTCACTGATGAGCTTTTCTATGTAACTGGAGTCACAGAAGCCTTATCAAATCAGAGGCTGATCTGGTCTTTTAACATTTTGCCAAAAAAGTATTTCTCAATCTTTCCTTTTGATTTTATCCACAATATCTCTTTGATATGTCTATGTTTGAAATCTTTTTTTTCTAATCTATGATAGTACATTTAGCTTTTGAGTCATAACCTTTTAAAGTCCAGATACTATAATTGACACACTACTGTGAACTCACCACTGATCAAACACAGGCCTACAGTTGTGTTTTACATCCATCCATACTAACATCAGGAACTTCTGGTTCAAACATGCAACTCTTTCTTCCGTCTAAAGGCTCTAAACTCAGAAGTTTCAACTTTCCATGCTGCTCAAGAGGGAAATTCAACTCGGAAGCTCAGGCTGAAACTTAGGTTGGGTCAATGGTTCCCAAGTTCCTGAGTTCACGAGTGCGTTTCTGTGTGTGTGTCACCAGTGTCACCAGTGTCTCCAAATCCTCATGAACGATAGATATATCAGTGTTTCTAAGGCCCCGTTTAGACGGAGACGCTGCGGCAGTAAAACAATATAGTTAGATGTTGGTTGCTACCTCCCGTTAACAAAGAGACTGTGTTCTAGGGGGGTGACCCACCCAACAGTGTGGGACAGCTCAGATACGCTGCTCAGCGGGGGGGGCTCTTTCACACCTGCGTGAAGAAACCCCCACTAACCCGCACGTACATTTAGACATGCGCAGTAGCCGAGAACAAACGTAAACAACAATGGACGCAGGTTCTGTCCTACGGGGATTAATATCCCCGTAGGGCAATTCAATCCTCTGCATTTGACCCATCCTGATGCCGCGAAGGCTTACGTCAGGAGTAGTGGTCGCCGTAGTAACAGCACCCAGCAACCCATCTCCTCCAGATGTTGATGCTCGGCTTGGTCAGGACTACCGGAGCTGGAGGATTTAACCTAGTGAGCATTTAACCTACGTTTTTAGTGGTAGGGGAAACCGGAGTACCCGGAGGAAACCTACGCAGGCACGGGGAGAACATACAAACTCCACTCAGAAGGACCTTCTTGCTGAGAGGCGAGAGTGCTATCCACTCAGCCACCGTGCCGCCCACACCCAGTGAGTATACTGCTGGGGGGCGGGAGGTTGCATGTGTCGTGTTGTGAAGTTCCTCTGCCAACTACTGGCCGGGCACTAGAACTACATCATTTTTCACTCCGTGTGAACGCTATGAAATTTGCATAAAGAGCCTGGTCGTTTCTGATATTATCTTGGCACCGTCTGCGCAGCGCCTCCATCTAAACGGGGCCTGAGATCGCATGAAAGCGGAATCAGTCCTGTAATAGTATGTTAGTGCACCACTATGACATATCACACTCACAATAGTTTTTAACTACCAAAAGTAGTAAAGGTAATTTTTTTGTTGGAAAAAAAACAAAGCAAAAAATTCTACACCTCCTTCTGTAGGTCCCATATGTTTATGGCAGGCCGATAGCATTGCTCATCCTTGATACAATTACAACTGAAAATATTATTTCCATTCACACCCTTAAACATGACATTTTAACCCGGAAAGACAACAGTGGGACACAGAGGAGTGTTTTTGGACCCAACACTTAAAGTAGCATTATGTAAGATTTTCATGTCTGCTTTACCATTCAGAAAGTTCGTGACAGTGGATCAATTGGTAGAACATTGGCCTTTGAGCCTGAAGTTCGTGGGTTCGAGCCCACCACGAGACCTTCTCCACCGACTCCCACTGATGGCTGCTGTCGTTGTGTCCTTGGGCAAGACACTTATCTCCACATTGCCTGATCCGGGTTGCAAGAATTCACAGCATCGAGCTAATCTCATTGGTAAAGTAACATGTGGCCTCAGTGCTGAAAAAGGTCTGATTCTCAAATCATTAACGACAAAACAAGGAATAAAACCAGGATTTCTATCTTTGTGAAAACGGTGTTGGTTATAGATTTGTTGTTGACAAAACTCTTGACTGTTCAAATATTATGGTCCCAACTGTTTGCATTTCTGGCAACCTTAGTCAGGGAGAGTGGGAGAGGTTGCAGTGCCACTTTTGGCCAGATTTTTACATACTGCTCCTTTAATTAGTCGATTAGTGAGGGCTAAAATAAAGTGTTTTTCTGATATTATACTATTCTAATGACCCAAATAATAACCTTTTACTTTACTTTACCACACAAAAACTTATTCTTAGTCAAATTTTAAAATCCATAAATCCCCAACTGCTTGCATGAATCATGTCTGAAAAGCTCACTTTGTTTCATATGGAAGCGAAGCCTGCATTTTGATAACAAAGACATCCACTTGGCTCCAAACCTGACGCTAACACATTATCAAGCTAATAAGATAATAACAGTCATCAAGATTGCCGTTTAATTTACAACTTTTCCACTTCCAAAAGCACTCCCCTTTCCCCTTACGCGCGTCTGCCACCACTGCCAAACACTTTTCATTACACCTGAAAACGGTGCTTTCCACTCCTCTGTCTCTACATCCCGAGGGCCTCTGGAACAGCCCAGGCCCCCCAGATTCAGCCATCAAACATCAATTACACCTGCGGTTCTAACCATTTGATTAATTGATGGTTTTATGCATGCCGAGACAACAAAGAAGCTCTCTCCATGCAGTCCCCACTTGAGGTAATAAAACAGCAGCGTATGAAAGCGCATACAAGTCAGTTTGAAGACAACGTGAAATGTGGTGGGAGCATGAATCTCTGCAGAGAGGGGAGGCTGTCATGCGGGCCCTTGACACGCAGCCAAAGAAAACAGGGATCGACTGAGCATAAAAGGGGAAAAGTTACACAATATACGGCCTGTAATACATAGTCAAATACACCCACTGATTGATGCGCTTCTAACAATGAGCTTCATATGGGAGAGGCCGAAATGTCATACTTTTTCAGGTAACCATTGCTTACTTGGAATATGAGGTGCTGGGTTAAATCGATTTAATAGAAAAGTATGACTAAGGGAAACCCAGACCATACTTAAATCTATCAACTAAAAGAAGTGTCTTATAATCCAATTAAAACAAAGAGTTTCACACAGGACGCATTAAAGCTGGGGTACCTAACTTATTGGTTTCATATATATTACATGTTGAAATAGTTTTGTAAGAGTAAAAGATTAAAATAGACCATTGCATGCTGTCTTCATCTTTATCATTAAAAAATAAGTTATCTATTGAAGTAACGTTTTGATTCTTTGGGCTGTGAGCTGATAGTATAGCTAGATTTTCTGTCTGAAAAAAGAGTGAAAGATCCAAACTGTTGAGAGACTGAGAGAGACTGAGAGAGAGAGAGATACTGTATTTATCCCCCATAGGAGAAATTCAGGTAGTAGGTAGGTAGTAGTCGCATAGTGTGGAAATTATACATTGTTGAATTTATTTGTGGTACTCTACCGACGAGGTAGTTCAGTTAATAGTTAATTCAGATATAACAACATTTTCATATGAACTTATTTTTCATATTTTTCATTCCTACAAAGGTGACAACATTAGGCCTAAGGTCAAGGAGGAGACAGGAGATGGACAGAGTAGATCCTGATACACTGGATAAAGCGGACCCTTGTCCTGGTGGAGTCTCAGGTCTCTACCAGCAAATGAGTGTGTATGAGTGCGTATGGTGCTGGGCGGGAACAAACGAGGCCCCTAAAGCCTTTACTTGAAGGCGATCTTTCATCACAGCTAATCTCCTAAACACAGGAGTGAATCGTCAGTGTCCTGCAGGACAGTCGTGGTCACCCGGCCCTGACACCACATGACCCGCCTCCATGTGTGCGCGCTTCCTCCGTTTCCTGAGCCTGGCTCTGCCAGACCCATGTAGTTCTGCCATGCTCCACCAGAGGTGTTTGGCTGAGCCACATTGGTCTGGGACTCTTTGATAGGAGTTGGATTTCAGAAGGCTGTGCCTTGTAGAAAAAATCCTTGTATGTGATTGGATAAACCACTTGTCCGTTTTCTTGAATGACGTCTGCTTTCAACCACTCACATCGAAGCACACGACTACCATAGGTTGTCAAATGCCAGCAAGATTTTCCAGCCCAAAATCCACGAGAATGCCCAAAAAGATAAACACTCTTTGGGCTAAAAACGTTATGTAATCAACTTGGGCTATCATGATTCTGTTTATTGTCTTTCTGTTTATTTATTACCTACAAGTCTCTTGGAAAAAGTATGCGGGAAACCACCCAACCTGGCAACCCCGCTGCATAGTGTTGTACCCCAGTACTTAAACCAAACTTTACACGGATATTTGACTCTTAAAACACACTTATATCAACATAGAACCATCAACATCTCGCCTCAAATTGCATTAAAAGTGACATCCGTGTCTTAATTCGTTCGTATTTAACAATACAATACAATTTATTCTTGTATAGCCCTAGGTCACAACAGAAGTCATCTCAGAGGACTTAACAAAACCATTGAAATCACCAACACAGGTCAGAGAATCAACAGCCAAAACACATGGAGAATATAAAGCACACACAGAAGAAAATGTCCATACATTTTGTAGAATGCTAAAGTGTCCTGATCATCACCAATCCTTTCTGTTGGACACTAACTGTCCAACAAGACCCTCCTGCATCGACAAGGAAAAACTCTTAAAAAACCCAGTGGGAAAAAGTGAGAAACCTTGGGGAGCACTAGGGAAACCCACAGGGAGGGAGACCCATATGAGAAAGGGATCCGCTCCTCCGGACGGACAGGCTAATGATCTAGGACCTAAGCTAGCTACAGGACGTGGACCAGTGGACGCTGAACGTGGACAGGTCCGGTGCAGGACCGAAGCACTCCCAGGCGGGTCGGGCGGGGCAGTCCGCAGGTGCAGATGGAGGAGGCCAGGCTCAGAGATCCCGTCATCGTACCATGAAACAGACAATGGGACAACGGGTGAACCCGTTGGGTAACCTTTTAAAAAGATTCGCGGTCCGCCATCTTGGATTCCTTTCACTGCTGTGTCAGACCATGGATCTATTATAATAACTGGATAGGGTATTACTAGCTTGTAACTGAATAACTCATGTGCTCGGGGGATTCTCGTGGTACTGCAGACTAGACCAGACTAAATTCACGTGGGCTACCCAGAAATTTTCCCCATAGAACTCAATGCATATTAAAACAGCTCGACCTCAGCTGACAGAGAACCTACAGCTTTCATAAAGGTCGGATTTTGTGTGTGAGCACAACCATTAATTTGAATAGGGCGCCATCTTGGATTGCCGGGGCTTGTGTCAGACACGCACGAGAAGGCAGTGCAAACCCGACGTAACACCGGTGATCCTGATTGGTTAATTATTTTCTGATCTGCAGAAGGAGTTTGGTATACGCTCATACCAGACCAATGTGGTTCAGCCAAACACCTCTGGTGGAGCATGGTGGAACTACATGGGTCATGGGCTACAGTTTCCTCACGTCTCAACCAATCACATTCATTTGTTTGTGTGTGTGTGTGTCTACAGCAGTGCCGCATAATTAAAAGTGGTTTAATACACAAAATGATGGCACACAGTTCAATCTGTGTTTGACAATACTGACACATTTACAGTATACAGAATTGGCAGTTTATTAAGTAAAATATATTATGGGCTAAAAGAAGGATTAAGAAGATTAATTGAAAGAAATGAAGAACTAATAGATGCTCTAACAGTATTTTATGAATGGAATGAGTCATCCTATTTAATAACAAAAAGGTTACTCAATGTTCTGAAATTCTTTTTCACTCTATAGGAAAAATTTTGAAAGACATGTTTCAGATTAGTATGTTAAACTATAGGCTTTTTGAATGTTGTGATGTCAAAAGAACAACCGATACAAATGGGCCTTAATGTGCAAAGAGAATATTTTGAAAACGTTAGGTAATCCAGCTTTAATGGATGTTGCAATTTGCTTATGTTGGTTCATCCATCCATCCATTCATCCATCTTCTTCCCCTTTATCCATTTCTGGGTTGGGGGATGGCAGTCAGAGCTGTACCCAATTCACTGAGCACCAGCCCCTCACTGATCCACAGGAGGATGGCTGCTCTGTCAGTGACAACACCACCTTGAGTTTTCAGCAATGTTGGTTCACTGCATTTAAATACACTATAGTCACACTTTCTCTCAGGCTGGTGCAGCCTCTCCTTCTCGCTTCACAATCGTGAGAAGTTTTTAGAGGCGTTTAGCAGATAAGGCCAGTTAATGCAGACGTAGTGGTATAATCCATTTGAAGGGTCCCTCTCTATTCGGCCTCTGCACTTCAGCTGCATATCAGACCCAGATTAGGCCCGATCAGGGAGGATTACCCTCAGCGAAAGAGACCCTACACACTGACCAAAAACCCAGAAACAGCCAGAGACCAAAAGAGATAAGCCACTTTGAGTATGGACTCAAGTAAGAAATCATAAGAAGAATGTGATGTATTACATTATTCATGTATTATACCAAGAGTTAAATGGACAATATACTTAATCAGACACTCAAGGTTAACAACCCAATCCTGAACGGAAACAAATACTGTTGCTATTGGCTCATAAAATATCAAGTTTGAATATCGTTCCTTCAACAGTAGGTCCAAATATCTTTGGACAATATTACTATTCTTCACAACATAAGGTGTTGCAGATATAAAACAACTATATAGAGGAGAAAGAGACTGCTTTGGCTATAGTGGTGAACAATCTGCTTCTGAGCCCCAACCACAACTGAACTATTAAGCAATTTATGTTTACTTTTGTTATTGTTTGCATTGTAGTGAATATATGTTGTTCAATAACCATTAATCAACATGATCTGAGATGTTGTTTAATGTGTAAACCTGCTTCAGTTAGGCCTTTTTGTAATAATTAAAGCAGTTAATAGCATACCCTAACTGCACAGAGTTAGGAGTAGAGACTGCAAGTTACATGTATGTAACTTGTAATTGGATGAAACAAAGGAGAACTGCATATCAGTGCTACTTTCTCTAAATATCATATATTATATGATTAAATAAAGAGATAAAATGCAACTGTTTGTAAAACGTAACTCTCCCTACATTATCAGTAGTCCTGTTAAACTGATGTTTTTGATGTGTTTGAGTGGCTACGTGCTGTTCAGATGTGCACATGTTTCACTTCATGAAATCTACGTGTAACTTGTGTTACTTTGATTGTAACTGGTAATTTATTACTTAAATATCAGAATGTCTTTTTTGACCCAATGTCGTCAGGACAATTTCTATTTATAAATAATGCCTGTTTTATAAAAAAATATGCATTGTTTGGTAATGACTAGTTATTATTATTATTATTTTATAAGAAAGTGTTGGTCCTTAAGGACATGTTAGGATACATCATTATCATGAAATGGGGGTGAATCGTACTCTTTTAAAGTACCTGGAAGTCCACTGGGGAATCTGTTTGCTGAATATAGGTCACCCCTCACTTCTGTTGTTTTTCCCCATCTGATTAACATACATAAATATGTCTGCTATAACTGTGACCTGCTAACGAACACATTCTAAACAGACAAAACACCACATCCACTACACACCTGCCCTGTCTTTGTTCAGCAGGATACACAGAGGAGCCCCATCTAGTGGTGAGTCAGCAGTACTGCAGTCTGGAAGCGCAAAGCAAGCATGCTTCATCCATTAGACTTTAGAGAGAGAGAAACAAAGATTATGTCTTGCCACTTCTTTGAAACAATTGGAAACCATTATGTACATTAGGGTGAGGTTCATTTTATATGACGGATTGTTGGGAATAAAAATAATTAGATTTGGAGTGAGTCCAGGTGGTGAGTCCACAGGAGGACGGCTGCTCTCGGAGTGTGAGAATAGCCTTGATCTTTCAGTGGGGGCTTTGGGCAAAGTGGGGTTAAGTGTCTTGCCCAAGGACACAACAACAGCAATTATCAGTGGGAGTTGGCAGAGAAGGTGTAGAGGTGGGAATTGAACCCACAACCTTCAGGCCTGAAGGTTGTGGGTAGCGTTGAGATCATATATTACCATCTACTGTCAACCGGCAGCACTATGGTAGCCTTCAATGGACAATGACGTCTTTGAGTGGTCTTTCCCCAACGAGGAAAGAATACTTTAGTTTTGATAAATGACCGGATGGTGGTGGAAATGAAAACAGTCCGTGTTCTGAAGCGCTGCACTGAGGCTCTGAAGTTTTACTAACTTAGTGTGAAGAGAACGTTGTGGAAGCCAAGACATGGGCACACACAGCCGCGGCAGAACTGAGGCTAAGGTGGCTGAGTGGATAGCACTCTCGCCTCTCAGCAAAAAGGTCCTGGGTTCGAATCCCGGCCGGACCAGGGCCTTTCTGAGTGGAGTTTGCATGTTCTCCCCGTGTCTGCGTAGGTTTCCTCCGGGTACTCCGGTTTCCCCTACCACTAAAAAATATGTACAATAGGACTGTGCATGCGCCTCCTGTTCGGCGACCCCGCTCCCATCTCTGTGTGGAGTGAGAGGACAAGTGCCCAAAAAATAACAATTGTAAACCGCTTTGTGACTCTGGTCTGTGAAAGGCGGTATATAAATAAAGCTTACTTACTTACTTACTTACTTACTAAATCTCAGATTATTATTATCTTTTACCACAGCGCTGCATCACTACGGTATAACAGAGAATTCAAACTCACGCTGTTGCTAAACTGTGTTCTGGTGATTATTTCTCAGGGATTCTGTGTGTTTTGCATATTTGAGGCTTGTCCCCTGAATGAGCTTAGTTGAAACCTGTGGACTAGTAGTTGGACTGCGCTCGGAACGGGTCAGATCATTGTGAGACCTGTGTTGCCTCGTTCTCATTACTGTTGGTTTGAAGAAAGCTAAGTAGTGTGCACGTGTGAGTCTGCACAAACTACAGTAATGTGCCTCCTGTTGTTTTTCAGAATCAGAATCATTTTTATTGCCACGTGAGTAACAAAGTTATCACTTGGAAATTGTCTTGGCAGAGAGCGTGCCACTTCGCCATTTGCGGCGCTGTGTGCAGCAAGAAACAGCAGAGAGCAATAACATACAGTTCACAGACAATTCGATAGACACATTGTGCTTTTTATAAACCACGGATTTTTTTCTCGGGATGAGCACCTCCGGCGGCCGGCCCAATGTAGCTGTCAGAGGGGGGCGGGATCAGGGAGGGGGTGAGTAGGAAAACAATAAGGAATGGAGGGGAGGGAGGGAGCAAGATGGATAGGTAGAGGGAGGCGGGGGTGAGGGATCCTTGCTGGAGACTGAAATAGTGTGAGTTGTTGTAGATTGTGGGACCTTGTTTATGGCCTTGGTCGAGGAATGTGAGATAAGAGTGGAGAGAAGACACAGCAGGAGAAAAACACATCGCCTGAGAGGGACAATATTATATGCAATGTAGCATCAAAAGCAGGCAGATATTCTATAAATTCCAATTAAACCGAATTACGGCGCCCTCAGACCTCCGTACACAGGGGCAAATCCAAGCCGGGTCAGAGAGTTCAAGCCTGACAAACAATGTCATTCAATCTCAATTCCAGAGTTTTATGCCCATCGAGTGAACGAGCTGCGAGATCTTTGATCAACTGTTCCACTAAAACCACTCTCCTTTGTCCAGACACGGCACTCAACCACGACACGGCTTAGCTCCTTGTACATCCCATCAATTTTGTCGGCCAGCAGGTCGTGAATCTTGCGAACTGCCATGCCACCGAATTTGTGGTAGAACAGGATCGCTCCAAACCCAAACAGGAGGATTCCCACCACCAAAATGCCAAAGATATATACGTCTTCCGAATCTTCAATGGACAGGGTCGACAGACAGAGGGGCTGAAACTTGTTCCAGCTGTCAAGAGTATACCCCGCCGGTGAAGTCCCGTCCGGGCACTCGGGCTCTCCAGACCCACGCTTACGTGTTGAAAAGATAGAATCAATTGCGTTGAGGGACCAATTAATCATTTCCATTCTGTTAAAGTTGTCTGTGGCAAAACTCCAGGAAAAAAGACAAAAACAGGAGATAGCAAGCCGTTCAGAAGCAGGAGCGGACTAAGACACGTCTTTGCTCGACGGAGGAGGAAGTGAGAAGACAAAAAAAGACAAAAACAGTTCACATTGGAGAGACCCATGAGGAAAATGCCGTTACTTAGATTTAAGCATGTTTATTGATTGAGCATGTTTGGCGCCCTAGGCCCGGGAGGGATGCTGTTGAGCACGGTGCTTGCTCGCGTGCATAATCCCCAAAAAGCGGGCCTGCGATTGGTATAGCAGGACGTACTGCGCGGGCCTGAGAGCATGAGACGCTGCAGCAGAGGAGTCTTTGAGCGAGCTGTGAATATGAGATGCACACTCATATTCGCCAGACGCTGCAGCAGAGGAATCTTTGAGCGAGCTGAGAATATGAGCGCACGCTCATATTCAGCCAGACGCTGAAGCAGAGGAATCTTTGAGCGAGCTGAGAACATGCACGCACGCGCATGTTCAGCCAGACGCTGCAGCAGAGGAATCTTTGAGCGAGCTGAGAATATGAGCGCACGCTCATATTCAGCCAGACGCTGAAGCAGAGGAATCTTTGAGCGAGCTGAGAACATGCGCGCACGCGCATGTTCAGCCAGACGCTGCAGCAGAGGAATCTTTGAGCGAGCTGAGAATATGAGCGCACACTCATATTCAGCCAGACGCTGAAGCAGAGGAATCTTTGAGCGAGCTGAGAACATGCGCACACGCGCATGCTCAGCCAGACGCTGCAGCAGAGGAATCTTTGAGCGAGCTGAGAATATGAGCGCACGCTCATATTCAGCCAGACGCTGAAGCAGAGGAATCTTTGAGCGAGCTGAGAACATGCGCGCACGCAGCAGGGGAGTCTTTGAGCGTTTGAGGAAAGTGCGTGCCGCCACCAGAATCTTATTGCTTACTTGCTTTGCTGGGAGCTTACGAGGAAGCCGGTAGACGTTGTGCTGCCATGATAGCGGTCGCATCTGGCCTGATGTAGGTGGAGAAGCCGAAGAGGACCAGCGCCCCAGCTGTTGCAGAGAAGAGTGGGGGAGCCCCAGCGAGGTCACGCGCGTGGCAGCGCCTATCCTGTGGCAGCGCCTATCCTGAAGGAGTGGGCTGTATAGAGCTGGGGAGACAAATTGCAGACTTCAGAAGGAGCAGTAGGGATCTTAGTCGAGCTCTGAACCAGGTTGCTGTCATGGGAAGAGTGTCTGGAGTGAGAAAGAGGTCCGTTAAGATTTCCTTTTTGCAGCGGAGGCGAGTGTAACGCATCATGGACCTGTAGGGGCAGAGAGATGTGTCCGAGCGAGCTGTTACTATATTGCAGGCTCCTTGATTTTTGAATGTTTGAGACGGAGGTTGAAATGGTCAGGGGACATTATGTTGGGTGAAAAGAGCGACCTTTGTGTAATGCTTCCACTACGTCGAGATTATCACACGTGACAGAGATCCTCTCTCTGCCACGCGTGATTCCACAGCGCGCAGGCCACGACCACTGGGAATATCACGTGTAGGGCAGAGGAAATGCTCCGGTGGAAAGTAGCGGCCACGCTCGGCAACCAATGGTCCTGGAAGAATCCCCCAAAAACCCACGGAAGGGGCAGCGTCCGTGTAGAAGCGGAGACCTGTAGGGGCAGAGACATGTCGGAGAGGGCCATTGATGTTGCAGGCGCCCTTACGCTTGAAACCTTGGGTTGGAGAGTAGATAATCAGGATAGTGGATGGTCGGGAAAGCCGTGTTCCGGACCGCATGAAGGTTGAGTGAGCAATGGTGAAACGCTTACGCAGAGAAGCCATAGAAGGCGAGCAGGAAGATGCTGCGAGGAGGGCGGACATGTACTTGGGAGATGAGCCGGAGTTCAGCGCCGCTGCAGGATGGACAGCATGATGGGGAGCCTGCGATCAGAAGAGTGAAGAATACAGGTATGGATGCCTTTGATTAGGAGTCCGATTGACGGCTCAGCGCAGCTACTCGGCCAGCTGCATCTGATAGAATCAGAAGATTAAGTAGAGAGATGAAGCATGACCGCCGAAGCGACCCTGGGAGCATAGGTGCGAGTCCAGCGCAGCGCGGCATGCTCAGCCGGGCTGCATCCATTAGAAGCAGGATAAGCTTCTGAGAGAGTGGGTTGCAGCAGTAGCAGCAGCGGCAGCAGCAGTAACCTCAGAAAATAACGGCAATAGTCCTGTATCAAGCCGCGACAGTAGCAGCAGCAGCAGCGTCCTTAGAGAATAACAGTAATATCCTGTATCAAGCCACAGCAGTAGAATGTTGTAGTAGCTGCTCAGTGTTTCAGTAAAAGAGATGCAAGTGAAGAGAGATGGCAAGGTAAGTGAAGCAGCAGCAGCAGCAGCAGCAGTAGTAGCAGCAGTATGCAGCAGCAGCAGCAGTAGCAGTAGCAGTATGAAGCAGCAGTAGCAGCAGCAGCAGCAGCTGCAGCATCCATAGAAAATAACAGCAATAATCCAGTATCAAAGCCAGAGCAGTAGAATAAGTTGTAGCTGTTTAGTGTTTCAGAAAAAGAGATGCGAAGTGAAGAGAGATGTCAAAGTACATGAAGCAGCAGCAGCACGGCAGCAGATGCATATGAAGCAGCAACAGTAGCAGCAGTAGCAGCAGTAGCGGTAGCAGTATGAAGCAGCAGAAGCAGCATTAGCAGGAGCAGCCGCACCACAATGCGATTCATGCGTGCCCCGCTTGTCTCCGTGAGCCAGGTTACATACGTGACTGAAAGAGCCGAGCCGTAGAGACAGGTGCAGCCTAGGAGCCAGCGGAGCGGCAGTGGCAGGAACAGCAGCAGCGGCACATGCAGTAGTAGGAGCAGCAGGAGCAGGCAGCAGGGACAGACAGCAGCAGGAGCGGCAGCAGGAACAGGCAGCAGCAGGAGTGGGAACAGGCATCAGCGGGATCAGGCATCAGTAGGAACGGCAGCAGGCATCGGCAGCAGCGGCGGTCAGAGAACCATGCCCATGGTTGTTGAACAGCCTGAGGAAATAAATCAACCCGAATCCGAACATTCCCATGCGAATAACAGATGTCCCCCGGAGCAGTCTTCTGCTTTGGTTATGGCAGAGACGCATGAACGATCACTTTTCCACGCGTTCATTAGCGCCAACACCAATTCACACCCATTGCAGATTCACATTGGCCCTTTTTCTTTCGGCTGCACTTTCAAGATGCAGCAACTGCAGTTTAGTTACCCAATTTAATACTAGTGACCTAGCTATTTAATGCATGGCCCCTCTTTCCTCCCGCAGATAGACGGATTTAAATACATTCATTTAACAATAGTGACCTGCGAGTAATGAGATTAATGCCGTAAAGATGGCGCCGTGGCGAGAGCTCTGGTGTGTGCCGTCTGGAGCACGATGGGGTAGTCTTTGCACATGTTTTCCAACGTGGTTTTACTGCAAGTGGCAGAACATGAATCTGAATTGATGCACACTGCTCCTCTTATATCCCTCAGACAATAGAGATTTGATGCCATTTAAGATGCATTGCCCCTCAGTTAGCTCAAACACGTGTGAAACGGAGCCTGCAGACAAGTGCGTAGGGCAAAAACCAGCCGCTTGCAGCCCAGACTCAGGGATTAATCCGTCCGCAGGTCAGCACACTCACTGTACTCACATGCCAGGAGACGTGGGAAAAGCAACGGGACAACGCGGCACCGCCAATCGGAGGCAGGGAACGCACGGCACCGCCAGACCGTCTGCGCGCGGCAGCAGACCACGAGGAACGAGCAGCACAGGACCCGCGGAGGGGGCCCCGCGGAGCAGCCCGCAGAAGAGCCCGCAGAGGAGGAGAGCAGTGGAGACACGCGAACCACAGCAGGTGCAGGGACGCGGAGGAGGAGCAGACCACAAGCAGCCAGACTGAGGACAGCCGGGCCACGCGCACGAGCAACACGTGAGCAGAAGCGACCCCTCCAGAACAACGCATGCATTTGCGAACAGGTGCGTTAGCGACATGCAGCTTGCAGACTTCAGAAGGCCGGGAAGTGGGAGTCTCCGGCTTTTAACTTGCTGTCCTGGTGGTTATTGGTTGGCTGGATGTGGGCGTTGCTGGTCTGATGAGCCGAGGAAGAGCAGCCTGTAGATCTGGGCAAGCAGCAGCCGGGTCTACCACAGTGAACTTTCGCGAAAGCTCCATGAGATAGCAAGCCGTTCAGAAGCAGGAGCGGACTAAGACACGTCTTTGCTCGACGGAGGAGGAAGTGAGAAGTTTATCAGCCTTTCGGTGCGTGTGGTTTGTGATGATGACACGTTTGCTGTTATGACGCCGTCATAAAAGCAAACGTGTCTTCTAGATTTTTACATAGTTCTTTTACATAACTTTGATCCTTCACGATTCCTGCTTTAAACTTGTGAGAGCAGGGTTGAAGCAACAATAGTAGTAGCACCTGTGAAATGAAAACGTGATTCTCGCCTCCTTTTTGTCCCTCATCAACCAACGTATTTCAAGATGCTGCATTGATATGGAGAGTCTTCCAGCTCTCATGTACACGTCAAATTCTAAGCCTATGACAACAATTCAAAAACATGTTGGAGATAAATATTCTTAAAAAGGTTCATTTGTTATCGGTTAACATGTTTTTTTCATTTGAAGCAACTAAAAATTACAGAGTACATTTAAGGGGGAAAAAAGATCTTGAGCTATGTCACAACTCAAATATTCTATAATGTGATTTATTTTGTTGAAGCTCAACAAACAATCTGAAATTCAAATTGTTTGATGAGCCATTTAAGTTGCTATTTATTCAGATATAAATCATAATAACATGAACTACATATAATACAGTTACAAGTTGTAAGTTATTGTTCTTTCCTACATTGTACCAACATGGGTCATGGTGGACTGATGCATAAAGCATGTTATAGTTTTTTGTAGCAGCTAAGGGCTACTTACAGGAAGTTTAATGCAATTGATTATATTGACTGATTTACTGAATATGCCAATTTGAAATGAAGTAGTAGCCTATTCACAATGTGCTGTCAGTTTGTTTCTATCTTTATGTAATCTGACCAACAGTGTCTTGACCTTGTCCGATATTGAAAGCTGAACTTGGGTGTCTCTTTAAATGAGGAGGCTAGGGGGAGTAGAGAGGGGACCCCACCTGTTCCGAGGCCCTTCACAACATGCACACTACAAAAGGGCCTATGCGGGGCGAGGTGCACGGACGCCATAACACAGACCCAAAGTCCTATTGTTCTAGCCGTGTTTCATCTCTCCTCCTTCTCTCCAAATATTTAAAGGAACAATCCGAACAACATGCTGGTGCTGAGAATATTGCTCTGTGTATATTGTTGAAAGGAACTCAGCCAGTCTGAGTTTTTGGCTCTTCAAAGGCGGCCTCTTTGTTTTGTTTGGGTTCTGTTTGCTCCTGTATTTGAATGGTGTGCGCTGTGATTTCGTGGATATCTCATTGTTCTAGGATTTGGGATTGTTGGACAGAGAAGCACCCACTGGCTCATTTATTTTCCTTGCATCATGTGAGCCATTGTTGAGCGGCACACACAGGGAACACAAAGACTAAAATGATGCGAAAAATAACAACTGGTGCTCCTGTTTCCCAGTCCGCTGCTGGGTGGCTCTTTGTCAAAGAACTTTGTGTCTGCTTAGTTATTGTACTTTGAATAGAGCTGCTCCTACACACTCTTCCGAGGCACACATTTTCATAGTCAAGCCAATGGGAAGCCAGTGATTAAAAATACAAGATGGCAGCTTTGCATCAGAGTTCAAAAACACTGGCGTCAAACTGCAGAGCTGTGCTATTAATCATGCCATCAATAGGAGATGAGGGACGCTTGACGACGCAGGGTTACAGCATCGTCTTCCAGGGGCCGTTTGATGGCTCTTTCCTGGGGACCGGGGCCACTGATTGGGCCCTGAGGGTGCCCCGCAGCGCTGCCCCATCACCAGGGCCTGACTGACAGCTCTAATGAAGGCTGCCATCACTGGGGTGAGGGAGAGCTCCAGAGCAGGCTCCCAACTTCAAGGGGCCTCTGTGACGTCCAGAGAGCCGATTCCTCAGCAGAGACGGCTAAAAGGGAGAGTCCGGTGGGACAGACTGCCTTTGAATATCTCTGCATTTACCACGCGTCAGTTCTCAGTGCTCCTGATGCACATAAAGGGTGGCTGTGGTGAATCTTTTATAAGCCAAGGGAAAAAGAGGGAGAAAGAGCCTCCAGTCCCAAGAGAAAAGAAACAGCTCTGTAGAACAGCATTACGAAATGTCAATGTTTAGCAATACAACACTTGCATATATAGTGGGTGGATGTATAATGTAAAACTCAATGCTCGTCCATCCAGTTGTGATGTCCCATAGTTTAAGTATAACAAACAAAAAATCTGTCCGATCATCAAAATTAGTCCTAGTATACTTAACATTGTACAATAACATCATGGAACATCTATTACCAGAAGGATGGTCTTGTCCACATTCAGGAGCAGATGGTTAGCTTCGGATCACTCAACAAAGTCTGAAATCAGTGTCCTGTACTCCAGCTCCGGTCCATCTCTGATACACCCCACCACTGCAGAGTCATCAGAGAACTTCTGCAGGTGGTAGGACCCGGAGTTGTACTGGAAATCAGAGGTGAACAGAGTGAACAGGAACAGACACAGGCCAGTGCCCTGGGGGGCTCCTACATTGCCGACCACGGTATCAGACAGGCTGGTCCCCAGCCGCACGTGCTGGACAAGTAGTCTAGTCTTTATCATTTACAGCATGGCTGTCAAACTCAATTCCCCACTGTGGGACAAAAAAGGAAAAAGGTTCTCTTATCTCTCATCTTATCACATGTTGGGTTCAAATTCTACAAGGAATTACATTGTTGTTGAGAAGGTTAGCTTTAAAATGAGGTGCATTATGTCATGATACCCATATTAACATATTATCATCAATGCTGTATAAAATAGTCCTAATAGTTATAAAATCAAGTCAGAGGCCACTAAAAATGGCCCGATGTGATATAAAGCATCTACTAGTCTTAATTGACTATTATCTGTGTTTATTTATTTATTTAAATTTGTATTAGTAAATTAGGATCTCACTGCTTTTGGACCTTACAAAATGGTTTTGATAAAGGATGACTGCATTCTAGGTGTGTTTAAACTCACTGCTACTGTTCCTGCAACAGCAGTCAGTCAATAAAACTCACCTTCTCTCATTTAAACACTGCCCCGCATAGCCTTCATACCGTGCAGCAACCCTGCTCCTCCCCATCCCAGCCCCATTAGTTGGACCATCTCTTTGGCCCTTTTCCTTAGCTTCCAAGTAGGGTTGGGCGATATTTTTTTTGTACCGGTATACCCGTATAAGAAAATGCCTTATACCGGTGAAAACGATCATTTAACACTGAAAACAGCGAGCGGAAGACACGTTTGTGTGCGGCGCACTTTGATGATGCATCTGCGCGGCACGTGTAGCAGAGCGGCGTACAGGGACAACAACAACAGAGCAGAGAGCAAACATGGCTGAGGGCGGTGGTGAAGACCATGGTGAAGACATGCAGATTGTAGAAGACATTGTGCCAAAACGCGGAGCTACCTCAAACATATGGGAGTAGTTTGGGAACTAGATAAAAAGAAGCAATTGTGTGTAACTATCGACAGTGGATCTAATGTTGTGAAAGCAGCTGCCCTAAACAACTGGACTCCAGTGGCTTGCTTCGGACACTCGCTCTCTCTCTCTCTCTCTCTCTCATAGTGCCATTGGTAAGCTTTATTTACTGTTTACTGTCATTCATTTTACTTCAATGCATGTGTTTGTCTACATTGCAATATAATTACAAATAAGTTATAGTTACATAATTATAGAAACGCAAAAGGATACAAAAAATATATACAGTATTTGATCATTTTGACTATATTGGGATTAGGAAACATAAGCCAAAGTGATCAAATAATTATTTGATAATGCTACACTTTTTATATTACAAAGGACAAACTTTTATATATTTTACAAATTACAAATGTTCACCTTTATTACCTGATGCCTGCAATTTTCAGTATGTACAAAACAGAATTCTCTACAATTCAGTTTTGTTAATACGTTTTATATACAATAGCTGTATTGCACATTTTGCTGCCAATAAATCAGTAAATGCACTTTGAGGCAAGTGTGTTTAAAATTATCAGTGCTAAGTTTTTATAGCTTTTATATGAGGCTTTGTTAAAATTATCAAATCGTCATATCGTGATACATACCAACAAAAATCGTGATACATGCTGAGGCCCATATCGCCCAACCCTACTTCCAAGGACCAGGATCTAGGCCCCGGGGGATTTTATCTCATAATCTCTATTTGATTTCCCCTTCTGCATTTGTCCTGCAGTCTTCTTTAATCCGCACGCACTGTGGTTTTTTCTTTTTGCAAAGAGCATGACATGTTTCCAAACATCCCAGTAACAACAGCTCCATGATGTTGCTTCTTTCAAACGCGGTCCTGCCAGCTCCGATATGCAACCAAATACAAATTCAATCTTGACTACGATACTTTTTTGTTTCATGAATAATACATATTGTTTGTCTCAACCGAAAGTCTTATAAAAGTAAACTATTGACAACAATTCATCTAAGTGAGTTACTATTTGGGCTGAGAGAAACAGGTGTTTTTCTTACTGACCACGTATTACTTACTTGGATATGGGCAAGTACATTGCAAGTACTTGTCCTGGAAAAAATCTCTTAAAAGCTGCAGGTTCTGGGATAAATCAGAGTGTCAGTTTGCTCTCAATCAATGTTCCAATTTATGTGAGCCTGTCCGACCATGGATGGAAGAGTAAAATGACACAAGCTGTCATGGTTCCATTATTATAGCATCAAACATCATCAAGTGATTAACATTTCATCAGATAAAATAATGATGAGTTAAGTTGAGAGCATGCTGGAGGATCCTCTTCTGCTGCTGTGGGGAGAAGTTGAAGAGCTGGGGGAACCTCTGAGACTGGCCCTCACTTTGTTCTATTATTCACATCCCGGGCTTCAGAACTCTCGAGGATCTCCATGGGGCTCGCTCTCTCTCCTGATGGTAACACTGGTGCCTGTTTACACAGCGGTCCGCTGGAGTACACAAATGGTGCCATCTCTCCCAATGCTCACATACTAGCCATCCAAAAACACCACTCGCCACAATCAAAAAGCAAAGAAAATTGGCACCAAGACTTGCAGACGCCAAGCCAAATAACTGGGTGTGCTTAAAAATCAACGATAATAATCACCTTTCTTTTTTTATTAGAAAAAATTTAGTTCTTCAAGGGACCTTACGTAATATGCACAACTAATCATTTAATAAAGTCATTACAATTACATTCCAACAGAATCTTCCTACAAAACAGACCTGGAAACGGTACAAACTATCTGTATTACGTATAGTGAATTTTTAACCAAGATAAGATACATATTCTCCTTGGATAATATACTTGAACATTTTAATTATACATTCTAAGGACATAGTGTCCATTGTATTTTGTTCAGAAAAGGCCAAATATGATTTGTACATGTGACCTGTTATCTGAGGACTTATTTACAAGATGTAGATGTAATTTTAAAGATGACATAAATTGCCTCATTGTGCCTTTAAATTAAACTATTTTTAAAATAAAACATATTTTTCTTACTTGTATAATATATAATATATATATATATATATATATATATATATATATATATATATATATATATTATATATGTATGTATGTATGTATATGCACACATTATTATAATTTTTTACATAATAATAACAATCTTTAATACAAATACATCTACAGTGTTGTGTTTTTGCTTCAAATGTGGTAGAGCATAAATTAATTGAATGTAGTCTAGTAATTATTGTCTGTAATTCCAAGCCCAACACAAGGACATAAACTTGCACAACCCTCTATACAGTGAAAATAAATAAATAAGTAAGTAATCTTTATATATACAGTGCCTTTCTCAGACCAGAGTAACAAAGTGCTTTAACATTTTTATTTTGGGCAATTGTCTCTCACTCCACACAGAGATGGGAGCGAGGTCGTCAGTACAAGAGGTGCATGCCAGACCTATATGTTTTTAGTGGTAGGGGAAACCGGAGCACCGGGAGGAAACCGGAGCAGACACAGGGAGAACATGCAAAATCCACTTAGAAAGGCCCTGTTTCGACCGGGATTCAAACACAGGACCTTCTTTCTGAGAAGCAAAAGTGCTTTCTACTCAGCCAAAATGTTCAGACCATTATATTAAACTGCATTATAAATTGTATCATGTGAAGCAATATATGTTTCGTATCTGATACAGACACCCATCCCTACAAACTAGTAAGTAATCTTTATTTTTATTTATACAGCGCCTTTCACAGACCAGAGTCACAAAGCGGTTTACAATTGTTATTTTTTGGGCACTTGTCTCTCACTCCACACAGAGATGGGAGCGGGGTCGCCAGTACAGGAGGCGCATGCCAGACCTATTGTACATATTTTTAGTGGTAGGAGAAACCGGAGTACCTGGAGGAAACCTACGCAGACACGGGGAGAACATGCAAACTCCACTCAGAAAGGCCCTGGTCCGACCGGGATTTGAACCCAGGACCTTCTTGCTGAGAGGCGGAGTGCTATCCACTCAGCCACCGTGCCGCCCTACACAAACTACAAAAGGGTTTTTTTTGTACTGCAATATGTCGAGCTTCCTATGCTCATTTGTACTGGCATAAATAGTTACTTAAAAGATAAAAGCCAACATGTTTGTTTTCTGTTTGTGTTTTCTCCTCTTCTCGTCAACTCCCCAAAGGCGTTTATGAGCACTTTGGTAATAAGGACCAGAGACGGCTTTAGCTTGCATGAGGAGGGCTTTGATGTGCTCTTAGATTAAGTTGAGTCTTTGGCGATGTCTACAGAAATACATGCGGCTCTCATCGGTGCTGGTCCTTCTCCGGTCCCAAGCCGCCGCAGCATGAAAGACCGTATGTACTCTCCATGGCAGCAGGAGACTTGTAGGGGCCTTGTCGACAGCTTCAGATCAAGCATTCCCCAAAGAAATACAAACTGGAAGAAGTATTTTTTTACCCTTTAAAACATGTTTTTGCCCCAAACTCCCTGCCACACAAAATTGTAACTTTTTAAAAGTTCAGCGTCACTTTGATTTTGTTTTTTGTGATGAGCTTTAAAGAGAATTAATGTAGCAAAACATCTGGTGAAGATGAAGATAGGTCTACTTTTTGATTGAGAAATGGGACTGTCTGTCTTAAAGTACATAGATTCATTTTTCAATAAAATAATAATGTTGTTCATGTAAATATTGTGAACATGGTAAGACTAAAACATGCTGGCTTCATCTTATTAGAAAACATGCTATTTTTACAGAAAGATCCCTGTGAGTCACTATGTGCTGCTTTGGGCTGAAATCTGATTGCTGAGTGAGGGTGGTCCTCTCTTGTTTTCTGTCTGAAGTTGATCTAAAGATGTGATCCCAGGGGGTGCTCTGACAGAATAAAAATACATACATTCTTCACATTACTAAACAGTCCGCAGAGTGAAAAGAACTTGACAAAAGTAGCAGCTTAAAGTCCAGCAAGTACTCTAAGTTTATCAGCAAAAAATAAAAAATAAACTTTAATCGACCCACACACTTCTTTTTTTGTTTCATATTTTCATTACATTTTGAAGTAAACTTGTGTAACTTTCTGGAAATATATATAGTTAAAGCAATTTGAAGGGCTGCATGTTATTATACTTTATATACGGCAATAGAAATAAGCAAAAGCAGTATATTTTGGGGCTCATCAGTTAAGTGGTGGGAATCAATCTTGATCTAGTCAGAGTGTTATACTGTCTTGATGTCGCAAGCAAAAAAATGTGTTCCAAGCAGAAATCAAGCAGATTCACTGTGAGACTTTTCCTTGTTTGTTTATCTGATGAAAGGTTGGAGATTTTTAAGTGGCTGATTGTACATGCAGTTATTGGTTTTCTATCAAATATATGATGTAGCGCTGCCCTCTGGTGGGTTCCTCTGGAAGTCCAGGCATCAATAAATTGCAACATACGAAAAGAAAAACTAGAAATTTAATGTTTTGTGTTAGGGTTTTTGTCTCCTACAACCAAATGACACAGAATGAGTTCTGGTAACCTTGAAAAAGCGAGAACACATCCAGATATTACAATATTATGTGATGCACTTGAACACCAGCGCAATTAAAAACCCTTGAAAATTATGTAGAAACATCTTGCGGTTTCACATTCAATTATGAAACAAAGTAGAGAAAGATTAAGAGAAAGCACAAGATAAAGCAGTGGGATCAGAACATAGGCCGTGTATTAGGAGTGGATTAACAGAACGCGGAAGAAGCCAATTTGAACATAAGCTACAGTAGGTAGAGCCAATTTCCCTATGTCCCAAGCTGGAATTTCCCCTGTGAATCTGATTGGTTGATCTGTATATGGATCTGGATTTACAAAAACATTGGCAAAATATACAAATTGGCTGTAATGATTTCTGAGCTAGAGGAGTCAATAGGAGCCAGAGCGAGTAGGAGAAAAACTTTGCCCATGAGCACTCTCCTGTTGGGCTTCATTGAGTTGTTGTATTTGGGAATACATAGTGTCAAGTGGGAATACCACAATTTTGTATATTCATCACCATCAAACCTTTATTACAGACTGGTGGTCCAGGTTATGGCAAACACTAAAACACAAAACAAAAAAACACATAAAATCACAACAATAATCCTCACCGCTCAGAGCAAACAGCTGTATCAACGTCTCCAAAGTTCAAAATGGCTTATGATTATAATGTTCTGACTTTCATGGAGACAGATCAGATATCACAAGGCCGCCTGAAATGTCCTTTTTCCTGCAGACACAAACAGAGTGGATGCACTTTCCCATCTTGGCCATCTCACTAAAATCCTATTGTATTTGCCACATTGAGTTTATGAATAGATCTTTCGTTCTACATAGCATTATCAAAACTGTACCTCACATCAAAATCTACATCATATTGTGAGAAGTTACTGTAGACCTGCACTTGGCCTGAATATAGCCTTTTATTTAACTGTTTGTACAGATCATTCATATACAGGGAGAATAAAACAGGAGACCGAATTCCTCACAATCGGACACCATTTTTCACTTTAGAGAAAACCTACTGTGCTTTAAATAAGCAAATGCTTTACATTTCAGACACTCCAAATAATACAATCAAGATTTATACATTTGATTGCAATTAATCATACAGCCCTAATGTATTCCATGTTCAATTCCAGAGATTTACTGAACATGTTTTAAAGATCACCCTCCCTGTACAGGGAGGATTCAGATATTTTTCATTTAACAGCATCAGTATGAGAATTCACTTGTGTCAATATAGTCAAGCTATATCTCTTTTGAAAGCTTATTCCCACCTCTAAAACGCATATTATGTGCAAATCACATCTAATCCACACATGTGTGCATTCTTTTTGTCCGTGAGGGTCCATAGAATAATTATATCCAGTTGTTTTTCCTCTAAGTCATCCTTATAGTAGATATCCACTTGTAACAACACATTTGAGTATTGAAAGTTGCACAAACAAAAATAAAACCTGTTCTTTGCGCACTGTATGAAGAGGACATGGTACTATTTGCTCTGGTTTGGGTTGTAGAGCAAGGTGACTAAAACAAGCGCACCAAACGTCAGTGCTCCAGTCATTTACATATCTGTGCGTCACGACAGCATTGTCTTGACTACCATTGGCCGATTTGGATTTCAATCAAATAATCTTGTAGCCAATAATCTCAAGTTTCAGGGGATGTGTCGGACTTCAACGTTCCTCCCACTGTTTGAGTGTTTTCTGAGAAAGACGAAGACGCACAAACTTTGAAGCAGTTTGAACACTTTTACAATGCCTAAAGCAGTGGAGAAAACACGTAGAATGACGTATAGTTCATTCACATATATATATATATATATAATATGTATACTGTATATATATATATATATACAGTGCCTTGCAAAAATGAAAACCTTTCTCCATTTTGCCACATTTCAAGCTTCAAACATAAAGATATAAAAATTAAATGTTTTGTCAAGAATCAACAACAAGTGGGACACAATCGTGAAGTGGAACGAAATGTATTGGATAATTTAAACTTTTTTAACAAATAAAAAACTGAAAAGTGGGACGTGCAATATTATTCGGCCCCCTTGCGCTAATACTTTGTAGCGCCACCTTTTGCTGCAATTACAGCTGCAAGTCGCTGGGGTATGTCTCTATCAGTTTGGCACATTGAGAGACTGGAATTCTTTCCCATTCTTCCTTGCAAAACAGCTCGAGCTCAGTGAGGTTGGATGGAGAGTGTTTGTGAACAGCAGTCTTCAGCTCTTTCCACAGATTCTCGATTGGATTCAGGTCTGGACTTTGACTTGGCCATTCTAACACCTGGATACGTCTATTTGTGAACCATTCTATTGTAGATTTGGCTTTATGTTTTGGATCATTGTCCTGTTGGAAGATAAATCTCCGTCCCAGTCCCAGGTCTTTTGCAGACTCCAACAGGTTTTCTTCCAGAATGGTCCTGTATTTGGCTCCATCCATCTTCCCATCAATTTTAGCCATCTTCCCTGTCCCTGCTGAAGAAAAGCAGGCCCAAACCATGATGCTGCCACCACCATGTTTGACAGTGGGGATGGTGTGTTCAGGGTGATGAGCTGTGTTGCTTTTACGCCAAACATATCGTTTTGCATTGTGGCCAAAAAGTTCGATTTCGGTTTCATCTGACCAGAGCACCTTCTTCCACATGTTTGGTGTGTCTCCCAGGTGGCTTGTGGCAAACTTTAACCAAGACTTTTTATGGATATCTTTGAGAAATGGCTTTCTTCTTGCCACTCTTCCATAAAGGCCAGATTTGTGCAGTGCACGACTGATTGTTGTCCTATGGACGGACTCTCCCACCTCAGCTGTAGTTATCTGCAGTTCATCCAGAGTGATCATGGGCCTCTTGGCTGAATCTCTGATCAGTCTTCTCCTTGTTTGAGATGAAAGTTTGGAGGGACGGCCGGGTCTTGGTAGATTTGCAGTGGTCTGATACTCCTTCCATTTCAATATAACTGCTTGCACAGTGCTCCTTGAGATGTTTAAAGCTTGGGAAATCTTTTTGTATCCAAATCCGGCTTTAAACTTCTCCACAACAGTGTCTCGGACCTGCCTGGTGTGTTCCTTTGTCTTCATGGTTCTCTCTGCGCTTTAAACAGAACCCTGAGACTATCAAAGAGCAGGTGCATTTATACGGAGACTTGATCACACACAGGTGCATTCTATTTATCATCATCAGTCATTTAGGACAACATTGGATCATTCAAAGATCCTCACTGAACTTCTGGAGTGAGTTTGCTGCACTGAAAGTAAAGGGGCCGAATAATATTGCACGCCCCACTTTTCAGTTTATTTGTTAAAAAAGTTTAAATTATCCAATACATTTTGTTCCACTTCACGATTGTGTCCCACTTGTTGTTGATTCATGACAAAAAATTAAGATTTTATATCTTTATGTTTGAAGCCTGAAATGTGGCGAAATGTTGAAAGGTTCGTGGGGGCCGAATACTTTCGCAAGGCACTGTATATATATATATATATATATTATATATATATATATATATATATCATAAAAAAAAAATCATATTTATAGCCAGATTCAGAGCCAAAAAATGATATAATTTTATTTTTAGTTTAATAACATTGATCATTTGCATGTAAAACACTTTGGCATAATTGGCACAAAAATGGACCACTTGTTCCGAATGTGCCCATTAGTTACAAAAAAGCCCCCAGCATCAAAATGGTTCCACCTAAAGGTCTAAAATTTCATACAGTTGTTGCCAACACCACAGACATCTGCTCTGGTGAGTTTTAACAACATACCATAAAGTATGTCTTCAGGAGAACCTTCTGAAATTGCCTTTTTTTTTTTGAGACAAAATAAACTAACTTTGACTCATGTTTGAGAAGGTGTAGTGCAGACTGTGTCCTTCCTAACAAACTGTAACATACATTTCCAGAAGCTAGAAGGTGTTACCTTTCAAATGAAGCATCAACACAACATCAGACACAAGATTTCCACACAATAAGCATTTCCATTTGGGTATCATAATTCTAGAAGGAACAGGCGAAATTAGGTGATCCTTAAAGTTATGCATAAATTATAATTTGTTTGTATAATCATAGTAGCCATTATGTTCTGAATGTTCTTGTTTTGGTCACTCTTGTCCAATCCAACATTAGAACTGATATTATAAAAGATCCATGGTTAGAATGTATTGTGTTTGTAAATAGCCTCACACTCTTTAGAACACAATACACATAAAACTTTAATATCAAGTTATGGGCTTTAAGGATCACCTATTTTCGCCTGTTTCATCTCGAATTATGATACCCAAATGGAAATGCTTATTGTGTTGACATCTTGTGTATGATGTGGATTTTGGTGCTGCCTTCTGCCTATCATACACAAGAGGGCAGTCTACTCCCACTTCCAAATTATTCACACTGTACACAAAGTTAACCTGCTTTTTTGTGGGTCTTTTGAAAGACAACTTAGATGTATTACCTTGTTAACATGTTTCGAGCGACCTTCCAGGTCAATCAGGCTGACCACGCCTACTCAGGAAGAAACATCAGCTGATAAATGATACATCACAAAAAAGACGGGTGACAGTTCTGAAGATGGCTTGCAGCTCTGCAGCCAAAACATGTTAACAAGTGAATACATCAAGCTTGTCTTTCAAAACAAACACAAAAAAGCATTTTAACTCAAGACAATAAGAACATTTTTGAACGAACCTGTCTAACAGCAGAGACATAAACCATTCATTGGCCCAAAGTTGTTCATTGATTTCAAACCCCCCCAAAAAATTATCAATGTTATAAAATCCATCTAATTAGTCCCTCACTGGCCATACAGTTTGGTTCTAGCCTTGGTTTTGGCCTCTGTCACATCTGTTGGTTTTGGCAGCTTTTTATGATAGAAAAGTGAAAAAGAGAGGACCACCCTCACTCAGACTCTCAGCTCTCAGCCGAAAGAGTCAAAAGTGGCTCTTTCTAACAAGTATGCAAAAGATAATGTGCTTTGGGATGACGACAGCATGTTGTGGTCTGATTTGTTCACAAAATGTTACTGTTACAGGACTCTTTAGTTTAGTTTAGCTTTAGTTGGCCGTTAGCATCCACCAAATGTTCTTATAGCTGACTTTGTTTTATTCATTTTTTACGCTAGAAAATTGTGAAGATAAGAAGAAGCAAAATCCTTTTTAAGGAAGAAAACACTTTCACAGGTGTAATTAAACTTTGTATTAGAATAGAATTGAATAGAATAGATCTTTATTGTCTGTTCAAATTGAGCAGAGATTTGTCTTTCAACACGGCACGATTCATGATCATTCATAAAACACACATAAAATACATTTAAAACACATAAAAAATACATTACATAATTTATACAGTGCTACCGGTTGTTTAGAGCAGTGACTGCAGATGGGACAAATAATCTCTTGTAGATGTTTTTTCGGGCCAGCGGGGTTCTGTATCTCCTTCCTGATGGCAGCAGAGAGAAGGAGCCAAACAGCGGGTGTGTGGCATCCTCAGTGATGAGAGTGGCCTTCCTCAGCACTGATTGGCTGTACAGCTCACAGAGCAGAGTTTGTGGTGTTTGGGTGATTTTGCTGGCCTGCTTAACTACACTTTTGAGTTTTGTCCTGTGTTTGAGAGTGAGAAAATTGAACCAGGTGGAGATATTGTACGTGAGAATGGATTCAATGAGTGAGGTATACACAGTTGATAAAATGCCTTTGCTAACATTAAAAGATCTCAGTTTCCTAATGAGATGGAGGCGTTGCTGTGACTTTTTAAAAACAGAGTCTGCATGGTGCCCAAAGGACAAGCTGCTGTCTATTTTAATACCTACTAAGGGTGGACACGTTCATTGCGTCAAAGCCTTAAGTAATTAGCGCAGATACTTTTTTGGTCGGTAATGCAGAGCCAGACTTTTAAACAGAGGGTGGCCAGGGAGTGGCAAGGTTTTTTTTCCAAGGGGTCCACATTTATACTATTCAGAAATTTTATTTTACACAAAAACTGGCTAAACGGTTCATTTTAATCTTAATCACATTTTTCACACTCTTTATACTTTATATAAAGTGAACTGAGTGCACTTGGAAACTACAAAGCAAAAAAGTGCATTTAAACAGTAGTCTGAACAAAAAAGTGTTAAATGACATTATTCAAACATTGCATTACATTTTCTTTTAACAAATGTAGGAAACTTTTTTACAAGATATCAGCAAAGCAAAATCCTGCGGTTATGGTGTAAAGCAGAAAAGATGTTCATCCATATTGAGAACCTTATCCCTCCTTGACTCTACACTGAGGATACCAAGCTGACTAAATCTATCATCTACCATGGTAGTTCTGAGGCGGTTTTTAATAAGTTTTAGGGCAGAGAAACTTCTTTCACAAGATGCAGTACTGACAGGTATTACAACAGAGATCTTTGCAAGCCTGAAAAGCTCATGAAACACTTCTTTGAAAGGTTCCATAAAGATAAGGAAGTCCAATAGGGAAGATGGTCTCTCTAATGCAGTGGTTCTCAGACTTTTTACATCAAGTACCACCTCAGAAAATACTTGCCTCTCCAAGTACCACCACAAATGACCAACACTACACAGTTTCAACAGTAAGACTTAAATATAGGTTAAAAAAATTAAAAACGTACTTAAATAATGATTTAATTAAAATGTTCAATTCATTACGAACTGCAAAGCCTTGACTCACCACTGTGAATGGTATTCTGGAGTGGGATGGCCTTCTGTGTCCAGCAGAAGGTTTGGACACTGATGCACTGTTGTTTATAAGGCTTGGTCTGCTGCCCTCTTACATCTGCCATTTACTCACACAGAGACATGTTCATATGGTTTGGATCCAATGATCTTGTGTCGCTTTCTGTTCCTTTTGCCCGCACAGAAGTTTTTGTATGAACTACTCCTTCTACATGTAACGTGTTGCAAAATGACTGGAAATGATCTGATCTTATTTCATTGAATGCTTTTAGATCCAGATTGAGACTTGAGACATCCTCGTTGAAATGTAACCGTTTTTATAATCTGTAATTTTATAAAATTGTATGTGACTGTTTTATAATCTGTAATTGTATGTAATTTTTGTCCAGGACTCCCTTGAAAAGAGGTTCTTAATCTCAATGGGACTTTCCTGGTTAAATTAAAAAAATATATAAATAAATACATATTTTTTCAGTGATTCTTTGGCATACCACTAGTGGTACATGCCACACTTTGAGAACCACTGCTCTGATCAATTTTTTTCTCTCCTCACAAGAAGCCGCCAAGTTTGACTACCTCATGCTTAAGGTCCTCTATGTCTGACTCAAAGGTTCTGCCAAATGCAAACAGGGGCTCTTCTTTCAAAAATGAAGGATTTTTGGGGTCAAGCGACTGCACTCCATCCAAAATCTCAGTTTTTTATGTGTAAAACGCCTCTCTATTTCTGCCAATAGACAATCCAGCACCTGTCTGCGACTCCCTCTCATCCTCTGAAACTGAATTATATAAGCTATATTTTAATACATAGTTCCCACAGACCAATGAATGTCACATGACCTCCTCGGAGACGCCATCTTTGATGGCACGCTGCTGTGTTTGTGCATTCCATTAAACAGAAGAATGAGAATAAATGTAGATATTCAAACGCAAATTGGAAAAAAAAGGGCAACTTTTGAGCAAATAATTGTATATTAATACAATGGCACCACAGTTTAACGTGCTACGGACATGTTTTACATATTTGATCAAATTATGCAGCAAAAATTAACAAGCAATGCAAACATTTCTCAAAAACTTTAGATTTAATACCAGTTGGAGCTCCATTTAATTATTTTAATTATATTAACAATTAATTTAATTAATGCTAATGCCACACGGACACTCTGGATTGCTGTTATTGTTTATTTCCGCGTTTTTGACCGTATGTTTTGGTGAATGGTGGGCAACTGATTTTTCCAGGCGTAAAGAGCAGTTTATTTTATGACACAGATCTTTTTACAGAAGCAATGCTGTTTGTGAACATTGTTTTAGCCCACCATAGAACTATTATTATCTATTTAATACATTTACGTTGCCCTCGAGAGCCTCGGACGCGACACCGATCCTCCTCATAATAAAGTAATCTAACGCTAAATAATGAAACTCTCAAGTTACCAGGTATCATCAGATACACAAGTTAGTACTGAGTAAATTACGTCTGTCAACACATTATAAGATACGATACGCACCTGACACAAAGTGCTCCGAGCATATTCTTGCGTGTTTTGAGGGAGTTTCTTGCCTGTTTATCTTCGCAAGCCATAACCTCCGTGGTTGTTCTGACAAAAGCTTAGTCTTCTCACATTCATGAAGTCTAATGATGGGTATACTGTAAAATCCAAGTTTAACGGAACCTCCGGCACGATTTGAACATCCATTGACCCAGCAGGAGATGACCATTTTCAACTTTATCACGACATTAACACGTTTCAGCTTCTTTTTCTATTGTTTTGCCCACAGAATGCCAACACAGATGGCGCCGGGTCGGCAAATCCCCGTATGTAGTGACGTCATGTGGGAACTATGTATACAACACAACAGATTCTCGAGGTCGGTGTTACGTCACGAATCATGTGACCTGCGTAGCAACCAACCGCCGCCATGTTTGAAGGGTAAAACAAACCGAAGGCGAATCCAAAAGGTATCTATTTACATATGTTTTGCCGTGGATTATGTCAGTTATGGATACTAACGGACAACTTTGAATTATTGATGAATGATATCTGTGTATGCGAATGTATGTTGGTGGTGTAAACATTCAGGGCTTGCTTAGCTGGAGGCAGGAATCTAAATTCCTATCTATTTCCATTGTAGCTGTTGTCATAGTAACAATAAAGAAATGTTTAACTGTTGTTGGAAATATCAGATAAACCTTATTTTATTAACGCAAATGTCATTCCTCTTGTTCTTGCACCTTAAGCCACAACAGGACCACCTTTTTCAGTTGTAGTTTTACACTTATAATCGCCAGTTTTAGTTTAATCTTATTTCTCTTGCCTGCAGCTGATGTCACTGATGATGTATATACCACATGTATGGAGTGAATGTAAACACTCATGTAAAGCGCTTTGTGACTAGCTACATGTCTGTGAAAGGCACTATATGAATACAGATCTTCTTCTTCTATTGCAGCATGTCATATCAGTATATTGACAGTCTCCTAGCGCCTGCATTGACCAGGTACCACAGAAAGCTGTCGCTTGTAGGTTTACAATCTTGTCCCTATCGGCATCCAGCAGAGTCCTGGGAAAACAACCCAAAGGCATGGCCCAGGCTCGAGTATCCAGACATACATTGTATACAATTACCTCATCAAGTCCCCTGGTATGAACACCATGTGTACATACCATGTGTCCTACACTTGTAGTAATATTTAAATACCCATCAAGCATCGATAACATTAACTATGTTATGACATTCAAAAGCATTCTGTTACAATGTGGCTGTAATGAGCTCAGTCTGTCAGTGGCACAGCTTGTACAGTGTAAGTGAGGGACACAGTTTTTTTCAAAAGCCAAAAAAGGCTAACTGCAGAAATTCCACTTATTCCCCACACAACTAGTGCATTTCATTGTTGCTTATCGGTGTAGAGCTGCCGACCATTATGCATAGCGATGTCATAACATAGCAACAGAAAACAGTGGCATGGCATTGGTATTATTTTGTTATTCTTTGATTTGCCCCTCAATGTGTCCATTCATTTGAGATTACATTTCTATTTAAATTTTAAAGTAAAATGGCATACCCTCTATTCACACTTTTTATGACTGGTTATTTTTTGCAATAACCAGTCATCAGATTACATTTTATTGAATGTAGTGTCTAACGACAACAGCAAGACTTTAACATTTCTAATGAGAAATAGTTTATTAGACATTGTATAAGTAGAAATACTAAAAGACGTGAAAGATTGACATGAAAACATTTGTATCATTTACTTGCAATTTGTCAGTGTTTTTGCTCTGGTCAATTGTCACTCTCCTAGATGTGATATGTTAATGCAGTGTCTCCCAAAGTGGGGTCCGCGGCCCCCTGGTGGGCCGCGAGGGTACTGCAGGGGGGCCGCGGGAGGTCATAAATTTTTTTTTTAAAATAATATAATTATTTAATGTTACATTTATAATGTTTTGTTTGTAATATTAAAATATTTGTGTTAATTATTTGACTTGAATAATCCACTGTAATAATTTGTGTATGTAGCAGAGGCTATTTCCCCAAAATAAAATAACCAGAAGAGCCTATTCTTAATGTTGTCTTCTTGGTTATTATTTTGGGGGGCCACGCAGACCCGTCAGATTTTTAAGGGGGCCTCGGTGTTACTGAGTTTGGGAATGGCTGTGTTAATGTATAAAAATAAAATTATTTCCCTTTCTTCATTTTCTTTTGTTTCAGGTGTATTTAGTATTATGATGGTGGAGACCGAATCATCGCTGATTTTGTCAATGCCTAATTCCGTCTGCTGCAGGTCTTGCATTTCCATGCAGGGTGTTGACACTTCTTGTTGCAACTCTTCTGGGACACTTGTCTCCTCAAATTCCAGTTGCTTCTTCACCTTCCTTTCCTTTCGTGATACTAGAGTAGTGGATGGTGCTGAAAAAAATAGATAAAAGGTATATATTTTGCAAATGATCACAGAAATTTTAAGTCATGGCCTCATATTTATAATAATAATAATTCCATCCAGCATGGTCCTTCAGGATAAGACCTTCACACTAAGGGCAGTCATAGCATTCAGAGGTGGAGAGTCAACGAATGCCATGGGTCACTACGTCTGCTACTGCAGAAGGTCCCCAAGAGTCTGGGAGATGTTTGATGACCTGAGGAGCGACGTGAAAACTGTGGCAGAAAATAGACATGTGTGTCCACATGCAATGCTTTACACACATGATCAGTAACCTTGTTTTTATGCTTTTGTGCGAGTTGTCCTTTGGCACTTTAAGTTTGTTTGCAATTAGGTTGGCATATGTTTCAATTCTATGTCCATGTTTCTATTCTTTTGTATGTGAAGATATACCACAATATTGTTCTTTGACAGTGACTGCTTTTAGTTCATTCTTTCATTGCCATTAAATTAAGTTAATTTAAGAAAACAAAACAAAATGTGTATGCTTATAAGCTTCACTACTACAACACTACCATGCTAATCAAGCAGTAAAGAAGGCCTCATACATGTACTTAAATTAAAGCTACATGAAATTGACTTTCAGAGGTATTAGTACTACTGTACACACTACAAAAAAACAGTGACTCTTCACTCCACACTGGCTGTACTCCACACTGGCTGTTCCAAGCTGGCATCCTGCACAAAAAAAATAATAATAATAATCATGTAGTAAAATGATTTAACCAAATGACAAAACACTAAGTATACAGTATGTGCAAACCGAAACCTGCAAGTCTACTCATATGCAAGAATTTAGCGTGTGTTAATTGGCTTAGCTAATTAAGCTCCTTAACACACATTCAGCACGTGAAACATGTGTGAATCGCAATACAAGTGACTTGTACACTACACCAATAAGGGGATTAAAAGAAGATTTACTTGCCAAAAGTTTGAGGAGCGTCGAGAGCATAGACTGTGGTCGAGAGGTTCTAGCCATGATTAATCACGCAGCAATAAAGTGTCCGGATATGACGTCACTGTCAGGTGTGTGCGATACCCAAATAAAAAAAATAGAAAAGAGATACCCAAATTCTTAAAATGTTTAACATAACTGTATAAACCAAATATATGCACAGCATAAACGAAGCCAAAAGGATAGACACCATTCTCAGTCAGTTCTGCGCATTTTCGAAAGAGTATGATGACGTAATCGTCTAATAATGCAATTATTAATATCTTAAAAACGATAACAGCACAAATGTAAATTTTTACAGCACAAACCAGCACAAACGTAGCACAAACGAATGACACTATTTTCGTCCATTTTGGAGCATTTTTTATCAAAATGAGGGGCTGGGTGACCTCAGATTGACCTATAAAAGAATCCTCAATATCTCAAAAACGATAACAGCACAAACAAAAATTTTTACAGCACAAAACAGCACAAACGTAGCACAAACGATTGACATATTTTTTATAAAATTTTGAGTATGATGGGGGGCCAGGTTCACGTTAATGGAGATTACGCATGCACACACGAACGCACGCATGCGCGCAACACACACACACACACACACACTCCCCTACACACACACACACACATAGTAAAAGTACTACAAACTGAACGAGTAATGCGCTGCACGTGTGTCTATACAAATGTAAACGGTTGGCAACCAACTGGCTAACTTACCCTTTGTTTTCATCACAACTCGGGCACATTTGAGTCCAACAACCAATGAAAAGCACTAGCACACAGCGCTGCACCGCAACACGGAGTCGGGGTGCGTTCACAGACGGTGGAAACCATGGGAATTTTTTGTAATAAGCGGAAAAAGTGCAGAAGATTCTCAAGATATGCACATTATTACATTGCCGTCTCCCGAGGGGGGGCACTGGGGGTGGCCAGATTATTTTTAGAGGTGGCAGTGGCCACCTCGGCTACCCCTCTGGCTCCGCCACAGGTTCACGTGTATTTTCGTTGCCATATTTTGCCTACATATGTTTGGGGGGGGGGGGGTTATAAACAAGACTTTAAAGGTCCTATATTACGCTTTTCTTCATGTTTCACAGTCCATCCTATGCACATGTGTGATAATAATCACCATACAACACTCAAAACTTGTGAGATTATAGCAATCTCTTGTATAGAGGTGACGTCACCTCAACTCAAACAGGCTGATTCTGAGATCAGTCTGCTCCTCTGTCTGTGAGCCCGCCTCCCCCTGCCCGCACGGTGACGTAGCATCACGCTCTGAGTTGTTTATCACAGGTACTTAGTCATTTCAGACATGAGAATAAACTTTTTCCAACAATGACAATCTGTCACATTGAGCCCTATGTCCTTGGTGCACAATCAGACCCTGATTATTTAGTTTACAGAAGTAAACGGCGAGTTAGCATCACTGTACTCACAGATCAGGGCACTGTGTGTTATTGTCTTTTATCGTGGGAATACTACCTAGTTTCCAGATCAGCTTTTGAGTAAGTCCAGTTCCATTGTCCCTGTAGTTCTGGAACAGTCTCAGTGAAGTGTCGCAGATGAACCGTTATTATAATAGATCCATGAGATGAACAGATGAAAAAAGTCGAGCCGCTTTCTTTCTTATCGGGCCAAATAGTGCGTCACATATTTACACCCAAAAAACATTTTATCCAAGTTGACATGATCCTAACACTTTTAGTTGCAGACAAAAGAAGAAAAACAGCAGCTCTTTGTGGTGTCCGCGGGACCAGACCACAGACGCTGGACTGGGGAGCCGGAATTGGGAGCTGGCTGCGCGCTCTGATTCGTGTTTTTATCTGTCAATCACCTCCCGCCGGCTTTTACTATTATTTTTATTATTTTTGACAACAAACAGCATACTTATTGTGTATTGTTTACCCCGTTTTGACAAAAGTATTTAAAAACCATTTTAAATACAAAGCAAATGAGCTTGTCATATTTGTCATCAGAGTGGTTTTCGTCACTGAAGTGGACCCGAGCTTTTCTGTGCCTCTCGAGGGTGAAGGAGAAAGATCGCTCTCTTACTAAAGATCGACAGAATCAACAAAAAAACTACTCGGGGCATGTGTATAAGGCCAAATAGCACTGTAATCATGTTTAAAGCAGAGAAAAGTCAAAAAGCGTAATATGGGCCCTTTAATCACTGCCTTTTTAGACGACTACCAACCAATACTTTGTTTGGTTGCTTTCTAGAATCCGTTTTACTTCCATGGCTCCATTCATCAATTTGCAGAATGTTTGTAGAAAATAGTACACACTCCTTGACCAATAATAATGATCTGAAATCTTACTTTCTTGTTCAAAGACGTATTGATTTTCCCAGTCCTGCGTTGATCCATCCCTCTTCTCTTGGGGAGTATTCATGACTTCACCATTCTGGCAGAAAGAAGTGAAGGAGACTGCAAAAGAAAGCATAAATTCAACAAATCACTGCTTTGTATGCAACCAATGGCTTTAGTTAATTTCAAGTCTGTGCAAGAATTTGGACTGAAAATGAAAGACAAATAACAAAACAACCGCTTTTGAGATCATTTGATCCAGCAACAGCTACTACCGGATTAGCAAAAACGCACACATCAAGTCACTGATAGAAAGTCTCATCAAGTGAAGGATTAAATATTAATAAGGGAGGGGGGTAGTTACAACATGGATTATCTGCAGCTATCTTCAGTGCTTAGTCAGATGCTGATGAAGCAGGCGGCTCCATCCGATGGCTAAGAAAATTTTTATTTATTGACAAATTGAGTGTTCAAGAACCAGTGGTGAAATACCAGTTACACATCTATCAAACTGATTAAGTGTGACTTTGTAATTAATTATGCTAATGAGCGGAGCATCTGCCATAGGATTCAGATTACATTCACTTGTATTTACATCCATTAAGCAGACGTGGCAAGTAACTAAGTATTTGTACCTTATTACTGTACTTCATGTGAAATCAATTTTTAGCGCTTTTCATACAAAAATGTAACGCAGGGTGCCAGACACTCACAGGTGCTCCCAGTGTAGAGGGCATCCCCAGAGGAAACATTGGGATTTTACATTGGCATCAGTACTTCACTTATAATTACATCTTTTTACATTCACTCCTTACATTTAAACCTACATATATACAGGATTTGTTTTTATTTGTTATATTTATTTTCTTATTCTCAATGAAACACTAAAATACTGTTTAAGCCTTTCAAAGGCAATTCAAAATTCTCAACTAAATATATTTTTCAGCAGAAATGCATTTGACTTATTTTGATTGAATACATTATAGTACACTTACTTACATAAGGGAAATATTTTAGTACTTTCACTTTAACCAGTATACTATGAGCTATACTGCTCCTTAAGACATTTGCCGCCTCTGCCATAATGGTATTTAAGATGCTACATGATATAATGACTTGCTAGAAAGTGAAGAAACCATGTTATTCCACTGGTAGTTTGACACGCTAATATTGCTTTCTGCTGTGGAATTGTGGTAACACTTTGGAACTGAATTTAAATTTTTGTCAACGGAAATGGGCAATTGTAATAACATGGGTGGCTGGGTTTCCTTCAGTACAACAGCTCCAGACCTCTTGCAGTATCAGAACAGGTGCAGAGTGCAGACTGAACCAATCAAAGGCAATTACTGCCCAAAAAACTTTCAAGTTCCTTCCCCAGTGAAGGCTGAGTGCAGGGGGAGCCATCTCATTTTAGTGCAGCTAACTCAAGTCCAGGGCATACACGGTGCTAAAAAGTCTTCATACAAAGGCATGGTAACTACAGGAGTCATGGTCCTGAATTAACGTGAAACATCATAAATTGCTGGCCTGTAAGATATAAGATGGACAGAGTAGCATAGGCTGTAAAACAGCTGCAGTACATTCAAAATGCAGCAACTCGAGTCCTGACTAGAACCAGGAAATACGACCACATTAGTCCGGTCCTCAGGTCTCTGCACTGGCTTCCTGTGGCTCAGAGAATAGACTTTAAAGCAGCTCTGCTTGTGTACAAGTCTCTCCATGGCCTCGCACCAAAGTACATTCAAGACATGTTGGTGCCATATGAGCCGGCCCAGACTCTGAGGAGCACAGGGACAGGACTCTTGCTGAGCATTTCAGATTTATGCAGCTAAGGTCTGGAACAGTCTCCCTGAGGATATAAGACTGGCTGCCTCTCTGGCAAGGTTCAAATCCAGGTTAAAGATGCTTCTTTTTGCCTGTACATACAACCTTAAGCAGTACTGTAGCAGTTTATCACCACCGTGTATGGAGTGAATGAATAATAGCATGTAAAGCGTCTTTGAGTGTCCAAAAAAGCGCTATATAATAATGCATTATTAGACCTCACAAAACTGTTTATGAAAGATATCGCCAACATCGATTTTGGCTCTAAGGTTTTTCAACAGACGACAACACTTTTGGGGTGATGGATGGCATCACTCTCTGAAGCCACTGAGCATAAAAATAATGTCATGTCTATCCATTTGTGCTGTAGATAACTCAATTTGTATTGGAAAAAAGCAAAGACAGGAGAAAGTCCTGAGGAAAAGCCGAAACTCAAAAATTTTAGATTGAACAAGATACAGTTGTGTTTGAAATATAATAGTGTGTATAAAAATGTCAATAAATCACAACATTCGTTATGATTTTCTAACAATGCATTGGGAACACTGAACACTATTTTCTAAAACAAAACATGAAGACACAGGCTACTAAATTTTATTTTATTTTTTATAAGGAAAAAATGTATACCAGCTGATCAAATAAATAGAGTGTGAATGTCTCGTGTTTTGTAAAAATTGAATAATATTCAGTATTTAGCATTCTTGTGAATCCCTATAAAGTCATATTTAGTTGTATTTACCCTGTATTTACCTTTCTTAACATCTGTGTTGCTGGGTACACCGGCTTCTTGCAGTTTCGGGCCTAGAATGATGCATCAGAAACAGTTTACAATTGGTTAAGGTCCAATAGGAACTTTACAAACCAGGGATTGGGCTGGCCACTCCACAACTCTGACATGTTGCTCGCTTGCTGGTGTGTTTGGGCCTCTTTCTACATACTAATTTCAAGAAAATGTCCTCTTAAGTGAGCAACGTGACCTCTGATTGATGATCCCCGGTATGCGATAAAGTTGTAAAATGTGTACGTCTTTCTTCGTGTTTGGTGTTAGAATTAAATGTGGCGTATTTCTGATGCATCAAATTAAAAGTTCTACAAGAATGCTGCGATTTATTCACAATTTCATATACTCAGTTTTATACTTACAGCAAAACTGATCAGTATGTGATTTAGATCATTACAATGTCATGGACAGATACAGCTGCTACAATTGTCACTCCAAAGATCCAAAAGCTGCTGAATCCAAGAAACAGCAATTGTTTTTGCTGAAATGTAACACATACTGAAAATGGAGCAGTTAAATGGCAGAGTCCCTGCTAAAGAAGACTTAAAGAGGAACTTGAATGCACACTCCGGTTACCCATCCATGCTGACCTTGATCCACATGTCAACCCTCACCGCTCAATCAAGGATGACAGGTCAGCTCTCTCCCCAATTGGTCGACCTATTCTTCTCCAGTCAATGTCACTGGTGGTGAATATGGCAAGGGGAGGGAAAATTTCGGTGTACGAAATTTCCCCACTGTGGGACGAATAAAGGAACTCTTATCTTATCTTAGCAAGCATACACTTACTTCATTATTATACTAAAGTCTTTATCCTACAGTTGGAGATTTTAGATTTACTTCCTTAGTATGCTTAAATTAGAGATTTAATTTAATTTAATTTTAGTATAGAGTACATATGTCATTTATCATGAGTTATGTGCTGAACACAGTGACAGTGAAACTTTTCCACTGTGGGATGAACAAAACAAAAAAACAACGTTGGTAACTTAATTGTTCTGCTAACAAAATAAAGCTAGCTGCTTTATTAGCTGTAAACTGTGCTGCCCACGTGTCGCTTCACCTGGCAGCCTGGCCCGGGATCCATCATCCTAGGATGGGGCGGGCTCTGGAATGTCGGTGGATCCCTGCTGGCTGTTCTGGGTAGCGCACATCTAGAAATAAGGAAAGAGAAAAGAGAGCAGCCCAGAGCTCAGAGCCCAGCCCGTGTGGAGAGACTGGTATTCAGAGTCAGGAGGAAATCATCTACACTCAGCTCCACGGCACATCGCCCTCCTCTCCCGGCTCTCCCCGCGGCGGTCTCCTCTCTTTGAGCCTTGCATTGTTACGGTGTTCAGCCACAGCTCTGTCGTGTTGTCCTGAGGTAATGCTCAGGCTGGCGCGGAACCAGTGACCGTAGAAAGCTGCTGAACATGGCTTCTTCGTTGCGGATGGTCGGTAAAGTTACGCGGGGACTTGGAACTCTTCATCCTCCTCTCTCCGTGTTCAAGTGTGCTCCTGCCACTGCACTTTTCCACCAGGTAAGAGCATGGATCTATAATAATAAGGGTAAGAGTCGCCTTAACCTCAGTAAAACCAAGGCTAAATGATCGTGTTGTGGAACTTTGTGATTTGACTTCTGCTTGTTGTTACCATAGACTTGTCACCGAAAATGAGAAGGGAAAAAAACAGCAGGATGCGTTTTTCCCCTTCACATTTTTTTTTATTTCTACTTTTATTCCATGTGTTATTAAAGGGGACTTCCTGTTTTCGAACTGTTGGATTCTCTGATCTGGCGAATTATTTAGTTTAGTCCTCCAAAACAACTGCTGTTGCGATCTAAGGCGATACACTTATTGAATTGATTTGCATTGAAAGAGAAGGCATTTTGTAAAACTGGCTATTTCTTATAAAAGCCATATTGGCTCTTCATAACTTGTTAATCTTTGACAGCTGAGATCTAGACACAAACTCAATTACAGCAATTATGATTGGACAATCTGGATTATAATTTTATTTATTTTTCAAGAGCAATTTTGATAACCTGCATCATATTTAAACCAATCCCAGTGAAAGGCAAAGACGCATGAGTGAGATTGTAAAACTGTCCTGACTCAGCGTCTCCATCAAACTTGAGTGCATCTTCTCTTAAGCCCCTTACGCTGACACTGCCACATTATGGGTGATTTCAATGACCTTTCTACCAAATTTAAGATATCAATACTCCGATTTTTGGCAATTTGAATAATTCATTTCACATTTCATTTTGAATAATTAGATTTGAACACCCGATACTGATTTTTAGTGTCCTACCTGGGTGATGATTCATTTATTTGCCCTGGAGTTTGAGCAGCCACCAGCTCTTGCTCTTGTTATTAAACGTCTTGCATCAATATAATCCATGTTCTTCTGCTTTAGTAGATTTAATAGGAAGGTAAACTAAGATAAGATAACCTTTTATTCGTCTCACTGTGCTGATGATTGTCAGCATCTTCTTTGGTTTTCTTGGGGGGGAAGCGTTTGCAGACCTATGGAAATCAAGGAGAGACTGGTCCGTTGAGGCTGTTTCTATATGAATGTGAATGGATCTAATAATAATAATAATAATGCATCGGTTTTATATAGCGCTTTTTTGGACACTCAAAGACGCTTCACATGTGTCATTATTCATTCACTCCATACACGGTGGTGATAAGCTACTACAGTAGCCACAGCTGCCTGTGGCTACTCTGTGCTTCTCTGTGTATTTGTGTGAATGTGCATGTTCTTGCACTGACTCTGCTCTGCTCTGACAGAGTGTGCTCATGCTGCAAGTCAGCCTGTCACTGACACTGCTCTTTTGGTCTTCAGACAGCCTCGCTCTGAATCTAGCTTTGTTATGTTATTTTACTATTTTTTTCTTTTTCAGTTATTCTTAACTTAATAACTATGTGCATTCATTATTCATGCTTCTGTAAACATCATGGATTGCTTTAATGCTTAAAAAAACAGCAATTATTAAAAACAATTTTGTATGTTTTGCCAGCCTTTTAAATAGAAGAGCACAACAAGCATTTTGTCAGAACACATTTTTCAGCAACCCTTTTCAAAGCACATGCAGTTAATATGTGAGTTATCCTGTTTCTTGGTTGAGTACACAGACCTCACAGGGCTGTTTCCATATGCTATTCTATTCAAAATATATTTGAATTATTTTATACATAATTGATCATAAATTAGAATTTAATTCTCAATTATTAAGGAATGTTAACTGTCGTGTTTATACACGACAGTTAACATTCCTTAATGTTAAATATTTGCACAATTGTGCACAGCCTCTTTTGGCAAAGTGCAGCCTCCTGGAGCTGAGACCTGAAGATTATCTTCCCCACGTTCCCATACCACTATCCAACCTTTTCTACATTTAACCAAAACAAATCTCTAGTGATGCCGCTGGAGAGGATGTTCATAGAGATGACTAGTTACACATTACGTTGTTTTATCGGAAATATTTCCGATTCTTAGAGCTGCAACTAACGATTATTTTGCAATCAATTAATCTATCGATTATTTTTACGATTAATCGAGTAATCGCTTGGCTGTGAATTGTGTAGAAAAAAAATATTTTTTCATCACAAAAAGCTAAAGTGGCAACACTTGAGGACGTATTGATGGCGTAAACTTAAAGTAAATGTTTGTAACAGGCTCTTTGTGCTAAATCTGCTATCTGATTGGATGAGACAGACAGACATTCATGAAATTATAAAAACAAAGTCAGTTTTAATCAAAAATACTAAATTTTCATGTCATTTTTGCTCTGTTTGAGTCCTTGTGAACCAGAAAACGATTAATCGATTACTAAAATAGTTGTCGACTATTTCAATAATCGATTAGTCGTCGATTAATCGATTTGTTGTTTCAGCCCTACACGTTCTGCAGTCATTGTAGAATTATCATAAAACCTCTTTTCAGCATGTTTAAGTCTATGTAATTTTTAAAAAATTATGAATTTATGTCTAAATTAGTTGGTAGTCTCAATCACCCTAAACTTAACGTTCAGAAAATTGTATTGTAATACTTTGATCCAATGATGAACAAATTGTGATATAAAATGTGGCTATACTCTTAAATACATTTATAACAACTACTGTATGTAGAAAAAATTATGGTCAGTGGTCATTATAGCTCTTTGTCAAAGCCCGATGCCCCGATCATGGCCAGGTGAGACTGATGGGAGACCTCTGGGAACCCTGGGAGTCTGGTGGTCACTGGTCAGAAAAGCCTCAGTCTCTCCATGACAGCCTTCTTTAGAACCACAGAGTGAATAATGCACTGTGCTTTATAAATCCAATCCAATATTTGTGTTAATAATAAATTTTCAAATTTCAAAATTTCATTTTATTGTAATCTGTTTGTATCAGTTTGCAATATAGCTGCTGAACTTCACATAAATAAGTTCTGCACACCCATTGTTAGAAGAGCTGTCTCCATTTCACAAGATAAAGGAATGGGGCCCTTGGGCTGCTTTAACCATGTAAAAGTGGGTGGGCCAGAAAAAGTGGAAAGCAAAAAAGGACTTTGAGACATCCTTCTGTGACAAAACATATTTTTAAGGGGATGTACTGCTAAAAAATAGATTAAAAACATATTCAAAATGCATCATAAATACAGTGTAGTTACAATGAATAACTGGAGTTTCAGTTGGCTGTACTGTAACTAGTAACTTTATTCGTCCCTCAGTGGGGACGTTCAGAGTGTTGCATCACCAGTTACAGAACAGTAGGAATGAGGAGCACACAACATAATTATTAACTTCAGCGTAATAAGGAAGCAAATCTAACTATGTCTGTCATGATTTATGATGGATGATATATGGATTAATGTAATCATTTAATTGAATAATGTTTAAACTACATAAATCCATATAATGAAAAAATACACAGAAATATGGAGCCCTAAAGTATGTAGGTGTTGACAGCCATAACACATGTTTTAATCATTTCAAGCAGCATTATAGTATAGAACACAAAATAATCATTATAGCAACGGCTGTGAAACCTGGTGGGCGGACTTTTATTGATGAAATCTGTTGTTGTTTTTGAAATGAGAAAGAACTTCATGCCAGAGCAGATTTGGATTATGTGGACTGGTGGAATGGACCATAGGGTTGTGACGATATATCGCGATATCAATATATCGCGATACTTTCTTCCGCGATTCGATTATCGATAAGCAGGCGGTACGGTGGCTGAGTGGATAGCACTCTCGCCTCTCAGCAAGAAGGTCCTGGGTTCGAATACCGGTCGGACCAGGGCCTTTCTGAGTGGAGTTTGCATGTTCTCCCCGTGTCTGTGTAGGTTTCCTCGGGGTACTCCGGTTTCCCCTACCACTAAAAATATGTACAATAGGTCTGGCGTGCGCCTCGTGTACTGGCGACCCGGCTCCCATCTCTGTATGGAGTGAGAGACACCACTTTGAGACTCAGATTTGCAGTATATAAATAAACAATCGTCACTTTTATTGAGGGATCTGAAGCCTGTCTGCTGTGACCACCCCAATACAACTTAGCACTAGGGCTGTAATTATTATCAAAATAATTGTTGATTACAGCCCGACCTCATAATATTTCATTATGTCATTAAAGATGTCATAAAGGAGTATGTGGAGTCATAGAGCCTTTTCTCATCATCTATAAGTATGTGATAAATAGGGCCGCTATAAAAAAATTGACTAATGTATAAAACTGTTATCTTTTATCACCTACTAATGGACTGAAGAGGTATTTGGATAAATGAAAAACATAATATTTCTTCTGATTATCAAAAACTATTTTTTTGCCTTCTGTCACACTTTTGTACCCTTTAGTGTAAACAAGCCCTTCACTAGATTAGTTGACATCTACTTAAATAATGGGTTTGTTGAAATTAATGAAAGCCCACAATCCTGAAAAGCCAATCCTGTAATTGTTGTAAACTTTAAAATAGCATTACTAACACTAACGTACCATGAATACATTGTGTTGTCTCACCAGAGAGATATTTGTTAAACAAAAGAGGCCAGAATACTCGTCTTTGTATTACTAGAAAACATGTTCTTCTCTTAGATGGGCTTGTTCACACTAAAGGGCACAAAAGTGTGACAAAAGGCCAAAAATTAGATTTTAATAATCAGAAGATATTTCATGTTTCCAAGCACCTCCTCTGTCCTTTAGAAGTTGCTAGAACATAAGTGTTTTATACATAAGACAAGTTTCCTATAGCGGCCCTGTTTATTTTATGTAACGGACGTGATGATTTGACGGAATGAGCTTTGTGGAAGTTTGATAGGTATTTTCAGATGTCCACATTTCATTCAGAGATTCTATTTTTTTACACAAAGTAGATGCAAAGTGATACTTTCATATTGTCAACCAATTAAATGTGAAAACAGACCAGATATCTTTTTTTTCTCAAGTTTAATTTTTAGAGAAAAGAGGACCGTCCTCATCACGTCCGTTATACATTTTTCAGGGGTCATTTAATTAATAAATTAATTTTTATTTTTTTACAATTCCTTTTTATATCAAGTGATTTACTGATGTTGTGTTAACCATGTAAATCTTGTGGGATTTCATCTTCTGCTTTTTCAGACTGAGGACATTTTATTTTCTATGTAACTGGCGTCACAGTAGAATGCTACTGTCACTGTCAATCAGAGGCTAATTTGGTCGTTTAAAATGTTGCTAAACATTTTTATGTCAATCTTTCTTTTTGATTTTTTCCACACTATCTCTTCAATGTGTCTGTGTTTGAAATATTTTTTCCAATCTATGAAACTAATTTTAGTTTTTAAGTTATAACCTTTTAAAGTCCAGATACTTCAATTGTCACTTTACTGTGAACACACTACTGAAAGTTGATTGGCTGAGGTGGCTAATGCTGCTGGTGCTCTTTTTTTCATTGAAAAAGAGGTTTTCACATGAGTAATTTATTACATGGATACCATAGGACTTTAAGGCGGACAGCCGATGCTCTAATTGGAAAATCTTGGCCTATCTTTGTCTGATGGCTGTGTCTCTGTGGCCGGACAAGGGGGGAGTTGTTACCCTTTATGTGAAGTCTTTGGGAGCTGATATGTGAGCAAATGTTCACTGAGTTGAAACACCTTTGTCAGAATGATGGGGTCCCTCTTTGTCACTCTGATCTCGCAGCAATACAGCACTATGATCTCTGGCTGGAATAAAGCCAGTTGCTCTTTCATTTTCTCGGCCCGGTTAGAACCAGGGCCAAGCGGGCACTAAAGTGGCTCAGGTTAAACAGGGTCAGTGGAAATGTTTCCAATTGGGGTAGAGTAGAGAAAACTGATTCATTTACAAACACAATGCTTTTTTTCCAAAATGCTGTAAATAGTAAATAGAAAATAAAAACAATCATCAAAGACGAGACATCTAAAAATGGAGAGCTCATGTCAAAACAACAGTGGAGGACATCATTGCAATATTTAAGGGTCACCACCAGTGTTGGGTGTAACTGGTTACGTGTTATGATGATATGTGTAACTACATTACAGTTACAGCTAACTACCCTAACTCCTTAGCATGTCACAGACCTATTGTCTGCTGGGATGCTCAAGTGGAGTGCAGGTCTCACCCCTCCTAACTCATTAGCATGTCACTAGCTGCGTTTCCATTAGGGCTGGGCGATATGGCAAAAAAAAAAAATCTCCGATTTTTTCACACCAAATCCGATTTTCGATTTTAATCGATTTATTTTTTTCTATTTAAAAACAAACTACAACTGACAAAGAAATAGATTTTCCTTTATGCAGTTTAATCTAAATCCCCATGGAGCATAAGTGTAACAGGAATTAAGCCTTAAAACATGCTTGTAAACGAGATGGCTCTGCCATTGTAAACAGTGAAAATGTAGCTTAACAGTTTTATAATAACTTCACTTACAATGACACTATGCACCTTCAAAATAACTTAAATCACACAAACAAGGCCCATCGCAAATATATCAATCCTATTAAACACATGCATTATTTACATGAAATATCACATTTTTAAAACTGAATACTCAAAATAGAAATGTTGTAACAGACAGTCTTTTCCAAAAGCCTCCTCGGGTTTTCATGCTTGTTCTTTCAACTGTGCCTGAGTAACTGTGCTGTAGTACAACGCTCGGTCCAGCTGGTGGCGCTAATACTAACTTCAGTGACTCCCGCATTGTGCGAGCTTCCTGTTTACATTCTGATGCTGTAGCTAGCAGCTACTGTAGCTAGCAGCTACTGTAGCTAACAGCTACTGTAGCTAACAGACAGCGGGGAACACGTTGTTTGTATCAGAGCAATGAGAGCAATGTGTGAGACGTGTCTTTCCCCAAAGTGCAGCGGCTCAGTGGGACACGAGTGTGTGCGCGCCACGGACACGGGAGTGCGCTTTGGAATAACGAGCGTGAGAGAGCGTGAAAGATGTGGCGTACGAACATGGCGTACGAACATAGCGACCGGAGCCTGCGTGCGTGTGTGTGTGTGTTCTGGCGATTTAAATAAAGTCTGATTCTTGAACGTTTGAAGTGTTATTGCAACAGCACCAACTGTGAGAGCGAGCATCAGGCCAGAGGGAGACTGTTAGCATTAGGTTAGCTTCAAAATGACTGCTCAACACCATAGACCCGCGGTTAGCGCGTTAGCGCTGTAGTTCTGCGCTGGAGAAAATAAAAATCGAATTTTTAAAAAAAGAAATCGCCCTAAACGTAAAACTCGAATTAATGATTAAAATCGATTAATCGCCCAGCCCTAGTTTCCATTGAGCATCAAATTTCAAAATTTGAATTTGCGCATCATAAAATGTCTAATGGAAACGCGCAAATTTCGAATAAACCACAGTTTTTCGATAAAAAGTTAATGCGCTTAAAATCGATGGTTTTTTGGACGTATCGAAATTAAGTTTTTTGCAAAACGGCAATGGAAACACTTATTTCAATATAGCGGAGGAAGCCGGGTGTTGATAAACCCAAAACATACATCTCTGATCATCAGCTGATCGTCCACAACAGCCTGCAGGATAATTGACGGCCACCCTTTCCTGTTAACGTAATCCCTGTAGCCATCCTTCGGGGCACGAATAGGGATGTGTGATCCATAGATCCATAGATTTGTGGCAAGCCCTGCGCTGCGTAATTACGCATGGCAATTTCTTTTGCCTCATTCACATCTGGCAATGCGATGTATTTCTTCATTAGTTTTCTACATAACGCCTTACACACCCCATAAACACACCCATGGACTGTGGTCTTGCTCACTCCAAATGTCTCAGCCACTACTCTATACTCCGCGCAAGTAGCCAGTTTATAGATAGCAATGGCAATGCGCTTCTCTGTGGGAACTGCCTCTCTTGGGCAGTGTGCAGCGGGAGCCACAAGCGGTCCCACCGCTTCGCACAGCTCCTCAAATGTTGTGCGCGTCATTCTGAAGTTTTGGATCCATAGTTCCTCTGTGAAATCATGTACCACGACTTCCCAAAAGGTTCTCATCCGCATCCTCTCCCAAGTATACGGAGATCGCCGCTCCATTACACTCAGAAGGAGATGCCGCCGACGCTTAATCCGGTTAATGATGAGAGCCGCAGCAGAAGTCAAGACATTAATATGTCTCACGTAAATCAAAGTGTTGTTTACTTCTGTTGCCATGTTGACGTACTAGAAACTAGTGAATAAACGCGCGAAAATAGTGTATACTTATTCGAATATGTCTTAATGGAAACAGCCGCTTTTGCGAATTACAGTTTTTTCAAATTTTGAAATTTTGAAATTTCGAAAAAGTTTTTGCGCATTATTCAATGGAAACGCAGCTACTGACCTTGTCCCAAGTTGGGGCGTTGTTTTTAGGATGTCGTCATAGATGCGAGGCAAAACAAATCTTAACCCTCCTCCTCTGTTAAGAGAAGGTTTTTGTTTCCTCACAAAAATGGCTTCTTTCACCCCTCTCTCAAAACAATTCTTTTCCCGAGCCAGAATTTTAACCTCTGTGTCATCCACCGTGTGGTTGGAGGCCTTGAGGTGGAGATGAACAGCCGACTGTGGCCCACTAGAGTTTTCTCTACGATGTTGGTAAAGTCGTTTCTGTAGAGTTTGTTTGGTTTCTCCAATATAGTGGTCAGTGCACTCCTCTTCACTACATTTAATTGAATACACCACATTGCTCTGTTTGTGTCTGGGTGTTTTGTCTTTGGGATGCACTAATTTCTGTCTTAACGTGTTGAAAGGTTTGAAATACACATGGATTTTGTGTTGCCTAAAGATTCTTTGTAGTTTCTCTGAAACTCCCGCCACATACGGTAAGGACACCCCTCTCCTCCTACTTTCTTCTGTCTGTTGGACTGTGTCTCTGGCCTTTCTCGTCCTTTGGGCTTTAGTAAAAGACCACTTGGGGTAGCCACATCTGGAAAGTGCTCTCTGAACATGTTTGGTTTCTCTGTTCTTTCCCTCCGAGCTTGTGGGGACCTGGTGGGCTCGGTGTTGAAGCGTTCTAATGACCCCGAGTTTGTGTTGTAGCGGATGATTTGATTTTACCAGTACTTGGCCTTTGATTCAAAGACAGAAATTAGTGCATCTGAGGGCCACCTTAGCATAACAGTTCACAACTTGTGTTTTTCTCCGCACGGTGCTGACTCGGAGTGCGTCTGAAGATCCAAGTGTGCCCACTGTAGTTAGAAGATATGCCATGTCACTGTCTGAATCGGCTTCACATTAACTGTGACTGGTGACCGACCAAGAGCAGCCCGTTTTTAACAGAGACTCGTCTCTGATTGGCCGAGAGCGGACCAGGGCCCGCCTTCCCAGGGGTCAAGAACTGCATAGCATATTGAATTAAGTTGCACTCAAACCATGTGGCAATGCAATATGCAATATGCAATGCAATCCAGAGGGAGGTGCTGTTTCACAACACATTAAATGTGTAAGACAGTTGAAGGAACCCCCCTTTAATAGGACTTCAATCATTTCACTGTGTACTACAGCAGGAACAAAGCCATTCCGTGCCTCCGGCACGGATTTATCAGTGCTTGGGCACGTGCCGTTGCGTGCAAGTCACATGTAATTACTGCACTAATTTCTGTCTTAACGTGTTGAAAGGTTTGAAATACACAGGGATTTTGTGTTGCCTAAAGATTCTTTGCAGTTTCTCTGAAACTCCCGCCACATACGGTAAGGACACCCCTCTCCTCCTACTTTCTTCTGTCTGTTGGACTGTGTCTCTGGCCTTTCTCGTCCTTTGGGCTTTAGTAAAAGACCACTTGGGGTAGCCACATCTGGAAAGTGCTCTCTGAACATGTTTGGTTTCTCTGTTCTTTCCCTCCGAGCTTGTGGGGACCTGGTGGGCTCGGTGTTGAAGCGTTCTAATGACCCCGAGTTTGTGTTGTAGCGGATGATTTGATTTTACCAGTACTTGGCCTTTGATTCAAAGACAGAAATTAGTGCATCCCAAAGACAAAACACCCAGACACAAACAGCAATGTGGTGTATTCAATTAAATGTAGTGAAGAGGAGTGCACTGGTCCGTGTATTTTTCGTTCAATTGTTTTTTCAAATTAAAATAGAAAATAAAATAACAAAAAATGGCTTGAATTTTCATTTTTCATTTTGATGAGGAAAAGGAAAAACGAAAAATTGGCTTGATATTTGATTTTTCGTTTCGATGCAAAAAATGAAAAAACGAAATATTGAATAATGCTTTCATGCCGATTTGATTTCATTTTTCGTTTTGGGGAAACCGGAAGTGTGCGCCAAAGCCCGTGCACCCCATTATTTTCGTCCGACTGGAAACAACAGAAAGCAGGCTGGCCTCAAGTGAGTTCAGTCTTATAGGCAGAAATAGGCAGAGGCTGCTTTCACCACAATTGCCTCTATAAGCCTGTAAACTTGTCTTTATATGCCTGAAATGTGTGTCTTCGGGTCGAACACGTGACGTCGTGCACGTTCACGTTAGCTGTAGCAGCGCTGGCTGTATCTGTCACTACTGAAGCTGCAGAGGTGGCTCTGGAAAGATGAATACTGTGGAGAATAACAAGAGACCGGCCTCAGTCAGCGCTGAAACTGCAGCCCAAACTAAAGTAAAGTGCTTGAAAGGTAAGGCGGTTGTTTCTAAATATGTGTGGGCAAAAATAGTGTTAGATGCTTTCAACGCAGCGGTCCGTGTATCAAAAGGCTACGTAGCAAAATGCCATTTCTTTTGTCAGTAACTGAGTTTTGCTGCATTTTAATTGTGGAAAGCGCACAGAATGAGGCATGGATGTCTCCTTTTCCAAAATACCAGCCCTAGTAAACCCCAGCTAGATCTCTGCGTTAGAAGGAAATAACACAACAGTTAGCATTAGCTGGATATGCTACATGAACTGATGCGCAGCGTTTTGTTTACAAACGGGGCTGTTTTAGAAACAACTGCAGTACCTACAGCTTTAGAAAAGGTCTCGTTGTTTAGTTAAGAAGGAGAGGCTTACAAACATGTCCAGTATTCAGGCAATAATGTGTAAATTACATTATTATTATTGCATTATTCTCAATGGATTTCAATGTGTACATGCTTTGCACGTGTTTACCAAAGCAAGTACTAAAATGGTATGTGTGAAGTTACACTTTTTGTGTCCATATAGTTTGGAACAGCCAAAACTGAAACATGGGATGCACGGAGGAGATGATCGACAGATTAGTTGCCCTTGGTAAGCAAGCATATTCACTACAGTGTATCCTTACAGGCCTTTCTGTTACAGCTGACGGACTCTCCAGGTAATGCACTAAGCTCTTGGACATCTGATTATTATAGATTTGCTGGAATGTTTGTTTTTCATTATTTTCCCATTATCTAACTTTTTTAATTAGGAATATTAAAGGTAAAGGTGCACTTGATTGATCCCCGCAGGGCAATTCAATCCTCTGCATTTGACATAACATGCTTATGAGTTTTTAATTTGAATTGCAACTTGTTACAAGATTATTTTGTTGTGTTCTGAACAGATCCAGAAAAGGGCAGATATCAGGGTATTATTCCTTCACTCGATGTCTGGCATGCCTCAAATAATCTAACAAAGAAACTTCGTGCTGTATGTCGAATTATATTATATTGTTCTGTCAAGACTTTGTTTTAAATAACTTTGCTCTATCCCAGACCAGCGCCTCAGCTCTGCTGGGGGCTCATGACCCCAGGGCCTTGGGTCCTGTCCCCATCATCCCTCCTCCTGCAGCTGAACTGGAGCAGACACAACAGAGGACAGGTAGCGATGATAATCAAATGTGAAAAAAGTCTCAATGATATAAAATCTTTCTTTCTTTTTCTAGAACTTGATATCTGGCCCCTCAACAGAGGACAGCAATCAAAGATGGACACAGCACATTTATTTATATTATGTCAGATTTTTTACACATTTTTTCCCAAACATTGAAATAAATGTAAGACTTGTTTCTAAAGTGGTAATGAGTTGCATTTTTGTTTTAATTCCCCACTGTGGGACGAATAAAGCGGGCTTCTTTATAACCAACAGGATGTGCTCTTCTTATTCTAGACTCTCCTGGCTGCTCCTCTTCCTCCTCTGGCTGCTCCTCTTCCTCCTCTGGCTGCTCTTCTTCCTCCTCTGGCTGCTCCTCTTCCTCCTCTGGCTGCTCCTCTTCCTCCTCCTCCCCCCCCTTTCAGAGTCACTGCTCTCAGGAATTCAGATTTAACTGGACTGGAGTCCTGGAAGGAAAAGCAAAAATATTTACATGTCACCATTCTGGAATGTATGTTTTGTACAAACTTCATTGATGTGAGCCATGAAAAAAGATGTTGAATTTATCAGAACAGTTGATATAGTTTTATACCTACAGACAACTTGTGTAGTATTAGGAGCAGACTAGTGTCAGTAATAACACTAATAAAAAACAGTAACAGTGGTAATTATGCTGTATTTTCTATGGGAATAATAATGTTGCTAATGTTAGCTTGTCTTGGCTGCAAAATTGACTTCACTGTTGTAAATATACAACAAAAAGTCTCATGCTACACTAAACTTATAAGGCCCAAAGAAAAGATGATTTTGGCTTGTCATAGAAGCATTTCTATCTGTGGAATTGTATTATTACAGTTAGGCTTACGTTTATATATTCAAAATATACACTTTTGTATACGTTCTTTTGATGATTCACTTTGCTTTACATTTGTTGAAATATCACATCTTGGAAAATATACACATTGATTTGGTCTAAATATCATACAAAACAGTAACATTACTTACCTCTGTTGAAGTCATCCCCGCAAATCTGTAAATGATCAGGACAGGACCATATCAGGTGTTGTTTCTGTTCTGTTCCTCCTGCACGCGCCTGCTTTCTGCTGTTTCAAACCGGACGAAAATAATGGGGTGCACGGGCTTTGGCGCACACTTCCGGTTGCGCCAAAATGAAAAATGAAATCAAATCGGCATGAAAGCATTATTCAATAATTCGTTTTTTCATTTTTTGCATCGAAACGAAAAATCAAATATCAAGCCAATTTTTCGTTTTTCCTTTTCCTCATCAAAATGAAAAATGAAAATTCAAGCCATTTTTTGATATTTCATTTTCTATTTTAATTTGAAAAAACAATTGAACGAAAAATACACGGACCTGCACTGACCCCATATTGGAGAAACCAAACAAACTCTACAGAAACGACTTTACCAACATCGTAGAGAAAACTCTAGTGGGCCACAGTCGGCTGTTCATCTCCACCTCAAGGCCTCCAACCACACGGTGGATGACACAGAGGTTAAAATTCTGGCTCGGGAGAAGAATTGGTTCGAGAGAGGGGTGAAAGAAGCCATTTTTGTGAGGAAACAAAAACCTTCTCTTAACAGAGGAGGAGGGTTAAGATTTGTTTTTCCTCGCATCTATGACGACATCCTAAAAACAACGCCCCAACTTGGGACAAGGTCAGTGACATGCTAATGAGTTAGGAGGGGTGAGACCTGCACTCCACTTGAGCATCCCAGCAGACAATAGGTCTGTGACATGCTAAGGAGTTAGGGTAGTTAGCCTCAGCAGGGTCGTTAGACCTGCTTCCTTCTACATCAAACAAACCTTAGATTGTTTGAGTTAGTATCAGGATTAGGGTGTGGCTAACCACACCCATAGGTTATAAATCTCCAACGTGCGGTCTGAGAATTCATTCCCTGAAGAAGTCCGCTGGTTTGAGGACGAAACGTCGGGAAAACTTGCTAAGAAGTACAGATGATGGGTGAGAAACCTTCCTTTGCTTTGCTGATGGATTGGACTGTACAAGCGACAGAAAAAACAACTATCTGGAGAAGTGCTACTGACAGAATTGTTCTGGCTTCTTTAGTCCTTTTGTTGTTTCTATAATTTAAACAACTTTTATACAGCAAGCATACACACTTGATTCTGTTCTTTTTTTCTCTCGAAGTAATCCAAAATGTATGTAACCTGGCTACTTTCTTGGCAGTAACTAAGTAATGTAACTTTGTGTAAGCCCTCAGTCGTACAGGGATTAGTCAAAGCAAAGGAAGGTTTCTCACCCATCATCTGTACTTCTTAGCAAGTTTTCCCGACGTTTCGTCCTCAACCTGGGGACTTCTTCAGGGAATGAATTCTCGGACCGCGCGTTGGAGATTTATAACCTATGGGTGTGGTAAGCCACACCCTAATCCTGATACTAACTCATAAACCATCTACGGTCTGCTTGATGTAGAAGGGAGCAGGTCTAACGACCCTGCTGAGGCTAACGACCCTAACTCCTTAGCATGTCACAGACCTATTGTCTGCTGGGATGCTCAAGTGGAGTGCAGGTTTCACCCCTCCTAACTCATTAGCATGTCACTGACCTTGTCCCAAGTTAGGGCGTTGTTTTTAGAATGTCGTCATAGATGCGAGGCAAAACAAATCTTAACCCTCCTCCTCTGTTAAGAGAAGGTTTTTGTTTCCTCACAAAAATGGCTTCTTTCACCCCTCTCTCAAACCAATTCTTCTCCCGAGCCAGAATTTTAACCTCTGTGTCATCCACCGTGTGGTTGGAGGCCTTGAGGTGGAGATGAACAGCCGACTGTGGCCCACTAGAGTTTTCTCTACGATGTTGGTAAAGTCGTTTCTGTAGAGTTTGTTTGGTTTCTCCAATATAGTGGTCAGTGCACTCCTCTTCACTACATTTAATTGAATACACCACATTGCTCTGTTTGTGTCTGGGTGTTTTGTCTTTGGGATGCACTAATTTCTGTCTTAACGTGTTGAAAGGTTTGAAATACACAGGGATTTTGTGTTGCCTAAAGATTCTTTGTAGTTTCTCTGAAACTCCCGCCACATACGGTAAGGACACGCCTCTCCTCCTACTTTCTTCTGTCTGTTGGACTGTGTCTCTGGCCTTTCTCGTCCTTTGGGCTTTAGTAAAAGACCACTTGGGGTAGCCACATCTGGAAAGTGCTCTCTGAACATGTTTGGTTTCTCTGTTCTTTCCCTCCGAGCTAGTGGGGACCTGGTGGGCTCGGTGTTGAAGCGTTCTAATGACCCCGAGTTTGTGTTGTAGCGGATGATTTGAATCAAAGGCCAAGTACTGGTCAGTGTGAGTGGACTTTCTGAAGACCTCAGTCTCTAATTGTCCGTTCTCCAGTATGATGACCTTACAATCTAGAAAGGCAAGTTCACTCTCCTTAGCATCCTCGCGAGTGAAATTTATAAAAGGGTCCACCGAGTTAATGTGTGCTGAAAATGGTTCCACTTCCTGTTTCTTTAACTTAACCCATGTATCGTCTACATATCGAAACCAATGGCTTGGCGCTGTCCCTTGGTAAGAGCCCAGGGCTTGTTCCTCCAGTTTCTCCATATACAGATTGGCCACTATAGGAGAGACTGGGGAGCCCATCGCACAGCCATGAATCTGTCTAAAGAAGGTGCCTCTAAATTGGAAATACGTGGTGTTAAGACACATTTCAAGTATTTCACAGATGTGGTCAGCTGTTAGTTTCGTTCTCTCCCCTAGTGTGGCGTCTTTCTGTAGGCTTTCTCTTACAGCCTCCACCGCCTCTGTAATAGGGACCGACGTAAAAAGCGATGTCACATCAAACGAGACCATTGTCTCATCTGTGGTTTGAGAGAGGGGTGAAAGAAGCCATTTTTGTGAGGAAACAAAAACCTTCTCTTAACAGAGGAGGAGGGTTAAGATTTGTTTTGCCTCGCATCTATGACGACATTCTAAAAACAACGCCCTAACTTGGGACAAGGTCAGTGACATGCTAATGAGTTAGGAGGGGTGAAACCTGCACTCCACTTGAGCATCCCAGCAGACAATAGGTCTGTGACATGCTAAGGAGTTAGGGTCGTTAGCCTCAGCAGGGTCGTTAGACCTGCTTCCTTCTACATCAAACAGACCTTAGATTGTTTGAGTTAGTATCAGGATTAGGGTGTGGCTTACCACACCCATAGGTTATAAATCTCCAACGCGCGGTCCGAGAATTCATTCCCTGAAGAAGTCCCCAGGTTGAGGACGAAACGTCGGGAAAACTTGCTAAGAAGTACAGATGATGGGTGAGAAACCTTCCTTTGCTTTAAGTAATGTAACTAATTTTATATATATTTTTTTAGAACTAACTGGTAATTTGTAACTAATTACATTTTTGAAGTAAGAATTGAAGATGAACCAGCTACGGCTATATGTACAGTACATGTAAAGTTAGAGGTGCACTTTATTGATCCCCGTAGGGCGATTCATCCTCTGCATTTGACCCATCCTGATGCCGCTAAGGCTTACGCCAGGAGCAGTGGTCGCTGTAGTAACAGCGCCCAGGAGCCCATCTCCAGATGTTGATGCTCGGCTTGGTCAGGACTACCGGAGCTGGAGGATTTAACCTACAGTGCCTTGCGAAAGTATTCGGCGCCCTTGAACCTTTCAACATTTCGCCACATTTCAGGCTTCAAACATAAAGATATAAGAAAATTATTTTTTGTCATGAATCAACAACAAGTGGGACACAATCGTGAAGTGGAACGAAATGTATTGGATAATTTAAACTTTTTTAATAAATAAAAAACTGGTGGGGCGTGCAATATTATTCGGCCCCTTTACTTTCAGTGCAGCAAACTCACTCCAGAAGTTCAGTGAGGATCTTTGAATGATCCAATGTTGTCCTAAATGACTGATGATGATAAATAGAATGCACCTGTGTGTAATCAAGTCTCCGTATAAATGCACCTGCTCTTTGATAGTCTCAGGGTTCTGTTTAAAGCGCAGAGAGAACCATGAAGACAAAGGAACACACCAGGCAGATCCGAGATACTGTTATGGAGAAGTTTAAAGCCGGATTTGGATACAAAAAGATTTCCCAAGCTTTAAACATCTCAAGGAGCACTGTGCAAGCAATTATATTGAAATGGAAGGAGTATCAGACCACTGCAAATCTACCAAGACCCGGCTGTCCCTCCAAACTTTCATCTCAAACAAGGAGAAGACTGATCAGAGATGCAGCCAAGAGGCCCATGATCACTCTGGATGAGCTGCGGATAAATACAGCTGAGGTGGGAGAGTCTGTCCATAGGACAACAATCAGTCGTGCACTGCACAAATCTGGCCTTTATGGAAGAGTGGCAAGAAGAAAGTAATTTCTCAAAGATATCCATAAAAAGTCTCGTTTAAAGTTTGCCACGAGACACACCAAACATGTGGAAGAAGGTGCTCTGGTCAGATGAAACCAAAATCGAACTTTTTGGCCACAATGCAAAACGATATGTTTGGCGTAAAAGCAACACAGCTCATCACCCTGAACACACCATCCCCACTGTCAAACATGGTGGTGGCAGCATCATGGTTTGGGTCTGCTTTTCTTCAGCAGGGACAGGGAAGATGGCTAAAATTGATGGGAAGATTGATGGAGCCAAATACAGGACCATTCTGGAAGAAAACCTGTTGGAGTCTGCAAAAGACCTGAGACTGGGACGGAGATTTATCTTCCAACAGGACAATGATCCAAAACATAAAGCCAAATCTACAATGGAATGGTTCACAAATAGACATATCCAGGTGTTAGAATGGCCAAGTCAAAGTCCAGACCTGAATCCAATCGAGAATCTGTGGAAAGAGCTGAAGATTGCTGTTCACAAACGCTCTCCATCCAACCTCACTGAGCTCGAGCTGTATGACACTTGCGTACAGCCAAATCAGGGTGTAAATGAGGCGTACGCAAAAAATGTACATTTCATCGCATTTATCAATCTGGAAGTGAGCATACGGTACGCACAAAATATACACCCAGTCAAGAGCTGGTGTAAATTTTACATGCATCTCAACCTTCATCACAACACGCAAATAAGTTGTGGCAGTAAAGTGTGGATTTAAAGAAAACCGATGGATTTAAGGAGAAAGAAAGTTCAGGATGACAAGGGACACTAAAATCCCCACAAAATCCGATCTTTATGAAAGCTGTAGGTTGTCTGTCAGCTGAGGTCGAGCTGTTTTAGTTTACATTGAGATCTATGGGACTTTTTTATGGGTAACCCCGCACACACGTGGGACACGTGTGTGCGGGCGCTCCGCAGACACGGGAGCGCGCCTTTTATAGTAACGAGCGTAAAGCGCTGAGAATGAATGAATGAGAATGAAAGACAGAAAAGTGTGGCGTACGAGCAGAGCGACCGGAGCCGGAGGATATAAGTGTGTGTGTTGGTGTGGTCTGGCAATTAAATAAAGACTGATTCTTGAATGTCTGAAGTGTTTTTGCAATAGCACCACACTGAGAAACGCTTTTCTTTGGCCCTGCAGACACACACTTCCCAGCGCCCCTCGACAACGGTCCAGGGCTGATATGAAAGGTTTAACACAAGCGGAGAATACAAAAGTGCAGGGAGAGACTTGTGTGAAAATGTGTGTCACAGGAAAACGTAATGTGACGCACAATATCAAGTCCACACCACGCCTCACCCCCCGCTCCCCACCACCCGCCACACTGACCCCCCTCATCCACGCTAGAAAGCGAGCCATGGCCCAAGTCTTCAAACGTGCTGGGGCCCACTTGCAGAAAGCGTGCCCAAGCCCAGTTGCCGTGGTCACATGGCACCTAAAGCCCAAATCAGATCACGAAGCGGACTCACTCCCCCAGCGCCTCTCGACCACAGTCCGGGGGCTTATATGAAAGGTTTGACACAAGCGGAGAATACAAAAGTGCATGAGAGAGACTGTGTGAAAATGCGTGTCACAGGAAGACGTAATGTGACGCACAATATCAAGTCCCCACTCCCCACCCCCCGCGACACTGACCCCCTCATCCGCGCTGGGAAGCGGGCCTTGGCCGAAGTTTTGATCCACGCCAGAGCACAATTCCAGGAATTGTGCTTAGGCGCGAATGCCGTGGTCACATGGCACCTAAAGCCCGGATCTAATCACGAAGTGGGCCCTGGCACACTTTAACCGGGCTTTAAGCTGTGCATGTGACCACAGCCTTAGTCTGCAGTACCACGGGTGCCCCCTGTGCCCATCGGTGGGCCAGCTATAAGCTAGTAATACTCTATTCAGTTATTATTATAGTTCCATGGCACAAACTCACAGCTCAGTGAGGATCTCCGATGCAGACACAAGGCCAATGTTTGTGCTTGTAGCGTGACTAAAATGTGCAGAGGTTCAAGTTGTATTAATACTCCTGCAAGGCACTATATAAAGAAAAAGATGTGAAGACTAATAGGCCAATGATTCATTTGATATGATTAACTTCTAATTACGTCTTGGTTCACATTTTAGAATAAATGAATGCTATTGTTGTTTACCATTTATTGAAAATCATGGGGACACTAAAAATGGTCTTGAGTTTGACATGGCTGTTCCTTTTCATATTTTCTCCAAGCTAATTTAGTTTCCACTTTTCTTCACTATTCCATCAGGTCAATTGTTTGTAGCTGCGCTGTTAGATAAATAAAGCAACCATTTAAAGGTGTAGGCTATTTGTATTTCCATGTAGTTGTGAGTGCTTTGTAGTGGTTGATCTGTAAATTAGCTGTCATTGTCAATGCACAAGTGAGAACAAATCTGTCCCATTATTTTCCTAGTGTAGCCACAGTAATGAAACATACTGTTGGTACATTTCAATTTCATAGCCTTAGAAGTGTGCCATTATAGCCCGCACTCTCCCACTCAGAGGGAATGCATACTAATAACGATAATAATTCTGTATAATGGAAGTGACATGGCTGACTCCCCGGTGGGCTATTACAGATGATATCATAAATCCAACATATTGACTTTTACCAGCTCAATAATGTATGATTACTAGCATGACTGTGTAGGTGACCTTTACAGATTGAATATCCGTGCATGTGCAAGTGCTGTCTAGTTTCATGTGCTTACGTCTCAAGGAAATATTTCAGTTTATTTTTTTTGTTTTTTCAGAACACACATACACATTCAACATGCATACAAAATGTCTTCTCATTCCCAAATGTTACGTTTTGTTTGGCTAAATATGTACATTGATATCAGTCCTGGATCTATAGCCCATTGTGAGGGTCTAACAAAAAGGACAGTGATGATTATCTTGGACACTCAACATTCAACAACATTTATTGCAGATCGTTTGAATTTGAATTCGTTTAACCGGTGGTTGACCGTCGCAGCGTTAACCGGTCAAAGCTGTCGGTTAAAAAAAAGAGGGAGGGGAACACTTGTATCTTAACTTTAGCAGAGACCAGCGGCTCGTCATTCGCTGCTCTGACCATGTGAACGAGCCGTCGTTTGCTTAAAAATGCTTGCAGCACAGAAGAATGGGAAGTTTAAAAAAGCAGTTCTCTGTTCGCAAAGGTGCCGAAGCTGTTGCTGGTTTTGGCGGCGCTGTCTCGCCTCTGATCCAGTAGAACGTATAGCTGTACTTATGAAAAGTACGTGGCTCGAAATTACTTTTGTTAATGAACTTGTTAATGAGGCTCAGTGGTCGGTCATGAAAATTCATAGTTTTTTACATCCCTAGTTCATACACAAGGTATCTCAAAGTCCTTAACAAAACAAGAAACATGACACACGTAATTAAAATCATAAATAATAATAATAATAAGGAAGGTACAATTCTTCACTTGCATGATCCGCTAAACATGAACTTTTCATGAAGACTGTTCCAGATTTTAGCTGCATAAATCTGAAACATTGGCTCCCCTTGGTCCGTGTTGACTCGGGGAACCAGTAGGAGGCCAGTCCTAGTTAACAAACGTTTTGCTATCGGATTGGCCTTTCATTTACACCACAGCAGTGTTTCACGGGGGTGAAAATGCAAGCATTGAAAAGCGGCAGGGAGCCGTATCACAGCCGTGTGAAGAAAAAAGTGTGAACTCCTGAGCTGCGTTGACCTCACCTCTTCTCCCCCCATACATGTGGACATGCGCAGTAGCCGAGAACAAACATAAACAACCAGCTCCTCCACGTAACAAGCGTCACATGGAGGAGCAATTCTACTCCTTTGTTCATCCAAACAAAACCATGCAAAGCTGTTGTAGTTTCCATTTTCGCTTTTTCTATTAAATGCAGAATGATGTTGGCACATTCTTATCCGTTTTGCGGTGGCCTGAGGAGGATATTATTGAGGAAGTGGTTGTAGTTACTTGTTTTATTTTTTATTTTTTTATTTAACGTTTATACATGTAGTTACAACAATGAGGAAATAGTGCCAGGGGATACATTACACACATTACACCAGAGGAAGATAATTCATAAAAAAAAAAACAACATTCATACCAAAAATATTAAGAGGAGCCAGGAGTAAGACTGTACTTTTCTAGTATATACATTGTTTTACCAGCTTTTTTATTTTGTATTGAATTAATAGTAGAAATATATAGGTTCATGTCTGCAAGAAAAGTATAGAAGTTTGGTTTTTTGTCAGCCCATTTCATTTTATGTAGGTGATATTTTCCCATTAAAATATAAAGCTGAATAACAAATTTCAGATCTCTATCAATTTTTCGATCAAAATAGATACATACATCTTTGGCATTTAAAATAATTAATTGTCCAATTTTCCGGTAGAGATAGTTTTGAACATCAATCCAAAATATTTTACAGTACATGCATTCAAAAAACAAGTGAATAATTGTTTCCTTGTGTAGTCCACAGAAAACGCACGAAAAGTCAATATTCAGTTTAAACCGTTCCAGAACATGTTTTGCGGGGTATATTCTGTGAAGAATCTTAAAAGACACCTCCTTTATCTTGTTGGTTAGGCAGTATGTGTTTGTGACGTTCCTTGCTTTCTTCCAATTGACACTGCCATATAGAGACACCCAGACATGTTGAGATGGAGGAGTAGTGTTTCCAACAATAATATTTTGTATGTCCTTGTTTCTGCATCTTTTGTTGAGAATGTCTATGTCCCCCAGAAAAATGCCATCTCTCCATTGTCCTATGTTGGTATTACAAGTAGTGTCTTTGGAACAGTCTTTGAGAAGCAGTAGAGCACCTTGTGGGATGGCATCAAACACCACAGCATATTCCTTAGGCGTTCCATCGACATGGGTCAGTCTGCACTCTTTGAGTGGGAAGAGAACAGATTTTTTAAGATTCATTTTTAGGCCAGAGACATGAGAAAATTGACTAACACATTGCACAGCTTTTGAGACTTCTTCTTTATCCTTTAGAAACAATGAAGTGTCGTCGGCTAGTTGACAAATTTTAAATTCAGTACCTAAAGTTGAAATACCTCTAAAATGATCCATTTTGATATATGAAGCCAACATTTGTACTACTAAAAGGAATAAAAAGGGAGAGCATGGGCAGCCCTGTTTCAAACCACGGTGAAGTTGAAATCTTTGCGTAGTACCATAATGTAATTTTATTGAGCTGTTGCAGCCATTGTACAGGGTTTGAACTGCTTTCAAGAAATTTGGACCAAAACCTAAAAATTCCATTACCTTGAACAAAAAAATGTGTTCGACAGTGTCAAAGGCTTTATAATAGTCAATAAATAGTATGAAACTCTCAGTTGGTATCAGGTAATTATAGTCAATCATGTCCAGTATAAGCCTGATATTGTTATGAATATTTCTACCCGGCATAAATCCTGATTGTTCCTCATCTATTATATCTTCAAGTCCAGTTTTTAACCTTTTGGCAAGAATAAGGGAGAACATTTTACAGTCATTGCTACACCAGGACTAAACCAGGGTTGACAATGGGGGACATAGTGCTTGTGAACTTGAGCGTTTTCAAGCTCCCGTGACTTTATGCAACTGCTTCGAGCCTGTTCGCCGATGCGGAAGTACCGTTTAATAATAAAATAAACGTATGGCGCACCTCCGTGAACACATTCTACTGTTATATAAAGTCTGTGGAAGGTCTCTGGACACAGAGACGCTGCAAAGCTGCATTATTGGAGAAGAACCTTACACAAAAAGCCGCTAGCTTAACTCCGTGAGTATCAAAGCCCGCCCGCTACTTCCGCCACTTCCGGCGGGCGCCACCGCAGCTCAGGACTTCTGGTCTGAAGACCCCTGCGTCTGAAAATTAGAAAATGTGCGTCAGCTTTCCAGCGTCGGCGGTGTGACGGCACCTTTCAGAGTTGGTTCATATGGCACTAACATGTCACAGATGTACTTGGGTGCGAGGCCATGGAGAGACTTGTACACAAGCAGAGCTGTTTTAAAGTCTATTCTGAACTACAGGAAGCCAGTGCAGAGACTTGAGGACTGGACTAATGTGGTTGTACTTCCTGGTTCTAAGACGAGTTGTGGTCTGCTTTATTTGGCTTTACAAGACTCTTTATGTTACATAAAAAAGTTAGATACCCCAGCTTTAAGTAATTAAAGTCTTTGTCATTTGTTGATTGCTACTTGTCTAATTGCAATTTCAATTTGATTGCAATTAATCTTGTAGCCCTATTGGAAACTCAATCCAAAGCCAATTGCCTCGGTTCTAAAGTGGGTCTACCAGAGTAGACGACCCCATATAATCAATTCCTTGAAACAAAAGCATACCTGAGTATTTTATAATCATTACATTTGGCCGTCACAATTTCCACAAATGTATGTTCCCCCTCCAGCATAGCACAATCTATAAAGCTGACTGAGAATTACATTGGAATGAGCTTCTCAATCACTGAAGAAAAGAACATTGCAAGCGACACGATGCCCAATAGCTCCACACACTATGGGTGTTATCATGAAAATATAATAATATACTCAACGTAGCGATGTTTCTATAACTCTTGAAGAAAACGACAAAGTCTGGGATCGTGTTGAGTTGGTGCTCTCACTATAATTATTATTATTATTATTATGAATGTTTACGCCTGTATTTATGTTGAGAAGACTGTTTTATTTACATTTGGATAACTCTGTTTTCTTTTCCTGTTTACCAATGGGCGTGGTTAATAAATTGTCCAGCGCCGCAGCTGACGCTGGTTGCGCGTAATGGAATGAATGGAATGCAGTGTGTCCCGAGTTCTATTTCCTCCATATATCTGTCTCTTGTCTCTTTATCTGGGTTCACAACGCAAATCTGCTGCTGGATTACCTCTGCCAACAGGTTATGGGCCCAGAGTAACCCAGAGTAACCCAGAGTAACCCAGAGTAACCCAGAGTAACCCAGAGTAACCCAGAGTAACCCAGAGTAACCCAGAGTAACCCAGAGTAACCCAGAGTAACCCAGAGTAACCCAGAGTAACCATGAGTAAACGGGTCGGAGATCCAAGCCGCTGGTCTCGCCTGTTGTTTGATGGAGATGAGAAAAATTATGAACTGTGGGAGACAAAGTTCTTGGGCCACCTCCGTTTGCAAGGCCTGAAAGACATTATTCTCAATGTACCCGATGCGGGAGACGCAGAGGAGCAACTTGAACAGGACGCCAAAAATGCAGAGGCTTACGCAGAACTCATTCAATTCCTGGATGATAAAAGCTTGTCATTGGTAATGCGGGAAGCAGCCGATGACGGACAAAAAGCCCTGGGGATTTTGAGAGACTATTATCAAGGCAAAGGAAAGCCACGTATAATCAGCCTTTATACCGAGCTGACGTCACTTCATAAGAGTGAGAATGAAAGTGTGACTGAATATGTGATTCGCGCAGAGACAGCCATCACAGCGCTGAGGAATGCCGGTGAGGCTCTGAGTGACGGACTATTGGTCGCGATGGTCCTCAAAGGGCTTCCCGAACTCTTCAAACCGTTTGTGATCCATGTCACACAGCTCGATGAGTCCATATCTTTTGCTGAGTTCAAAACAAAGTTACGCAGCTACGAGGACACTGAGAGGATGCGGGTGTGTGCAGCGGAAGATAACGTGATGAAAGCGCGTGTGCAGCAGAGATGGAGACCTGCTGTTACGGGTGACCGAGGAGCGGACCGAGGAGCGGGCCGAGGAGCGGGCCGAGGAGCGGGCCGAGGAGCGGGCCGAGGAGCGGGCCGAGGAGCGGGCCGAGGAGCGGGCCGAGGAGCGGGCCGAGGAGCGGGCCGAGGAGCGGGCCGAGGAGCGGGCCGAGGAGCGGGCCGAGGAGCGGGCCGAGGAGCGGGCAGGACAGCGACGGATTTAACGTGCTTCAAATGTGGATTGAAGGGACACTTGGCCAGAGCCTGTCAGCGCAGACTGTGGTGCAGTCACTGCAGGAGCACTACGCACCGGGACACCACCTGCAGGAGGAAACAGCGCAAAGACCGGGACGACGCTCACAAAGCCTCCGAGGAGTCTGCAGGAGACCAGGAGTACGCTTTCAGAGCGAGCGAGGGGTCTGCAGGTGTCGACATGAAGGGCCTGATGGTCGACTGCGGGGCAACCTCGCATATAATTACGGATCTCGCAAAGTTCCAGAGGTTCGACCAAGCATTCCAGGCAGAGACACACTGCGTGGAGTTGGCTGATGGGACAAAGTGCCAGGGGGTAGCAGTGCGCCGCGGAGATGCTGAGGTCAGTTTGATTGACAGCTGTGGCAGGCATCTGCGCACCACGCTGAGACGAGCACTGTACATCCCTTCCTATCCACAAGACATATTTTCGGTGAAAGCAGCCACCTTGAACGGGGCCACTGTGACGTTCAAGAACGGGAAGGACTGCCTGATTCACAAAGACGGTACGAAATTCCACATTCACGAACATTCCAGACTGTATTATTTACACACTGCAAATAACGATGAATGTGATGACCAATGCAAGGGGTGTTTTGACATGCAAACATGGCACGAGATTTTAGGACATTGTAACTATGATGATATCCAGAGGTTACAAAGTGTTGTTGATGGTATGAAAAAAAAAAGGGTCGCCAAACCAACATCCACAGTGTAAAGTGTGTATGCAGGGGAAGTTTTTCCAGACTAGAAACAGACAACCAGATATAAGAGCTAAAAGGCCTCTGGAGCTAGTGCACACTGATTTAGCAGGGCCAATTCACCCGGAGTCTAGAGACAGTCACAGATATGCGCTTTCCTTCACTGACGACTTTTCCAGTGCGGTTTTCGTATATTTCTTAAAGAATAAAAGTGACACTGTACTTGCTACTGAAAAGTTTCTAGCTGATACGGCTCCATATGGCAAAGTCAAGTGCTTCAGGTCAGATAACGGTACAGAGTACACGGGGAAAGAATTCCAGGCCCTACTAATTAGACATAAGATCAAACATGAAAGGTCTGCCCCTTACTCTCCCCACCAGAATGGCACTGCCGAGCGAAATTGGCGTACGCTTTTTGATATGGCACGATGCATGTTGATTGACAGTGGTCTTCCAAAAGAACTGTGGACTCATGCGGTACAGACCGCCGCTATTGTGAGAAACAGATGTTATAATAAACGCACAAAGCAGACTCCATTTGAAGGACTTACAGGTCTGAGGCCTAATCTATCTAAAATGCAGAAGTTTGGGTCACAGTGTTTTGTGTATAAACAAGACAAAAGGAAACTGGATCCAAAATGTGAAAAGTGTGTATTTATTGGATTTGACAAAAACAGCCCGGCATATGTTGTCTATTTTCCTGACACTAAGAAAGTGCAGAAGCACAGGCTGATACAATTTGTGACTAAAACTGGTGTAGAGCAGCAGACACAGACTAACTTTACACCTTCTGATTTTGTGCAATACGAGTCGAGAAGTCCAGGTTACAGTGTTCCAGGTGGACTAAAATCTGAGGAGATCAGTGACCAATCAGAATTTAGCCCACATGAAATACAGCCAGTAGAGGGCGAGAGTGAGCCTGAGCCTGAGCCCAGACGTTACCCTGTGAGAGAGAAAAGAATGCCAGACAGATACACAGACTGCAAAGTATCTAATTATGTGTCTGAAGAGACCGATCAAGTCCAGAGTAACATTGATTACTGTTATCGAGTTATTTTCAACATACCTGTCTCATTTACAGAAGCAGTAGCCTCAGAAAGATCCAAAGAGTGGATCCAAGCAATGGATGAGGAAATGCAGTCACTTAGAGAGAACGAGACATTCACCCTAACCAGCTTGCCCGAGGGTAAGAGAGCAGTGGGGGGTAGATGGGTGTATGCAATCAAAAATAATATTGACGGGTCTGAGAAGTATAAAGCCCGTTTCGTTGCAAAGGGGTACAATCAAAAAATGGGTGTTGACTATGAGGAGACATTTTCCCCCACAGCCAACCTCACAAGTATCCGAGTAATAATGCAAAAAGCAGCTCAGGAAAATTTGATTTTGCACCAGATGGATGTAAAGACTGCCTATCTGAATGCACCAATAGACTGTGAGCTATATATGGAACAACCTGAGGGTTATGTGGTCAGATCTCACAAAAAGGAAACGTTGGTATGTAAACTACAGAAGTCACTGTACGGGCTGAAACAATCGGGCAGAAATTGGAACACATTTTTAAATGATTATTTGACTCAAAATGATTTTACCCAGAACCAGACTGATCACTGTGTTTATGTCAGAGAAACAAAGCGTGATAAGGTCATCATGGTTATTTGGGTTGATGACCTAATCATTGCAGCAAGTGATGTAAATGCATTGAATGTGGTGAAGAACATGCTTACAGCAAGGTTTAAAATGAAGGACTTGGGGAGACTTGGACATTTTCTAGGCATTGATTTTAACCAGAGTGATGACAGTGTAACAATGACACAAGAAAAATATGTCATGAACATTCTGAAGAGGTTCAACATGCAGGATTGTAAACCGAGATCCACACCCTGCGAACAAAAATTCAATTATGAAGACACTGCTCCAATAATGAGTGATGTTAAAAAATACAGGGAAGCAGTGGGAAGTCTCATTTATTTAACTTTTTGTACTAGACCTGATTTAAGCTTTGTTGTAAGCAAACTGTCACAGTACTTTTCCAAACCAACTGAACAACAGTGGGGTACAGTTAAACATGTACTGAGGTTTCTCAAAGCCACATGTAACAAAAAGTTGTGTTACAGGAGATGTGATGGACAGTTGGGACTCCGAGCATACAGTGATGCAGATTGGGCTGCTGATGTCCATGACAGGCGGAGTATGTCTGGTTATTGCATAAGCTTAACTGAGGAGGGCCCCCTAGTGTCATGGAGAGCTAAAAAGCAGGCGACTGTAGCATTGTCCACTTGTGAGTCGGAGTATATTGCACTGGCTGCCACCATCCAAGAATGCCTGTATCTCAAACAACTCTTGGAGAGCATGGATCACAGTCAATATGCACTGCCCAAGGTGTATGAGGACAACCAAGGCACTGTGGCCATAGCCAAGAATCCTGTCAGCAGGCAGAGATGTAAACATGTGGACATAAAGTACCATTTTATACGCTCCATTTTGAACCAGGGGACAATGTCCCTAGAGTATTGCCCTACAGAGCAGATGGTTGCAGATCTGATGACCAAACCTGCAACAAAATTTAAGTTGAACAAGTTTGATGAATTCCTATTTGGAATTGACTAAAGAGTTTTTTTTTCCCGGTTGATGTAATGTAAGAGCAAGTGGGGGTGTTGAGTTGGTGCTCTCACTATAATTATTATTATTATTATTATGAATGTTTAAGACTGTTTTATTTACATTTGGATAACTCTGTTTTCTTTTCCTGTTTACCAATGGGCGTGGTTAATAAATTGTCCAGCGCCGCAGCTGACGCTGGTTGCGCGTAATGGAATGAATGGAATGCAGTGTGTCCCGAGTTCTATTTCCTCCATATATCTGTCTCTTGTCTCTTTATCTGGGTTCACAACGCGAATCTGCTGCTGGATTACCTCTGCCAACAGATCGTGTCTTTAATTTGATTTAGTTTTATTGTCGTTGGTAGGCGAGCACGAACAAAGATGTTACAGAATGCAAGTGATATTATACAGCATGGAGGAATGGAGATCTCCAATCATCTTTTGCCACGGTGCCAGTAGCTTCAACGTTGAGATAACCAAAATATGCAATGGAAAAGTACTGCCTTGTGCATATTGTTAGAATGATGAGTTAGAACTTTAACAGTTTTGCTTCAAAGTGTCATGAAATATCCAAACTATAATAGGCCCCACAATGGGGGAATACTTCAAATACACCCAGTATCTTGTTTAAACACAACAACAAACAAACCACTCCTGGTTCTTAGCCCAAGATTGTGTGGAGTCTTTCAATAAGCGTGCAGGAAAAACTGCTGATTGAAGCCCAAAATGTGATTTGTGAGGAAGTAATAAATGAGCCAATTAGTTAGAAAGCACCTCCATTCACTCAGCATGAGACCAGCAAAGAGGTAGGCAGCATTAGAAAGTCTGTTTCAAATGTGAACATTTTTGTATAGTGGTTTGTTATTCTCCTGTCTCTGTTATTCATATATGAGAAGCTGCCCAGGTGATTTTATTAAATTATTATAAATAAGTAAATGCAGTGGAATATGTTTTAGTCTTAGGAAACTGATATAGATTAATCTCAATTTTTGATTAAATTGTTAAAATATAATTTTTAAATACTTGCAGACATATGCTGTCTGATTTCTCAAACAGTGAGTTTAAGAGAAAGGTCCTAACTTCAACTCCATTAATGCACATATTATGTTAATAATCTAAATTGAGAAAATGTATGTCATTTCTATCTTTGGCTTTTTGGCACAGCTTTAATGCTGCAAATGTGATAAAATCTCAGTTCCCCAGAGCCCGACAGGAAAGGATAGGAAGTGGTGTTGAGAGTGGTGTGTTACTCAATAAGAAAGTGACTGATGAATGTGTGGATTTGCCTTTTATTCAGTTTATAAAATCAAAATGACTAATGACTTTGGGTTCCTCTTTGTTTTCATACTGACAGTATCCTTGAAAGTTTGTTGCAAGATGCAAAATGTGTCTATTGAAGCGGTTTTGTTCCCCTTCACTGCAGATCAACAGATGTGCTGCTCTGCTAGAATACCTCCGAGAGAGGCTGGGTGAGAGCCATGCCAAAGTGGAGCCACATTAATATATTCATGGTGACAGTTGGCAAATATCTATGTGCAAATTAGTTATAAACTGTGCAGCTGTTCTAGTATAGCCGTCTCAAAATGCCTTGCATTTGTTTGTGTCTCAAATCACAACCAACTTATTGTTCCAGATGTGTTGTGTAACTATCTCTGATGGAAGGAATAGCCAGTATAGGGTGAAGCAATATTATAGAACCAATTACCCATTCATCAACCTGGATTATTTGCCATTGATATTTGACACTGGTATCGTTGTAGCCCAAAAAGTGACTGGCTAGTTAGTACAATCTGTAAAGCTACTATTTGTATTTTTCTTTGATTTACTGTACGTTTACTATGACATATTTGAGGCCAGTTCCATCCTTGCCTGACCTGACCTTACCTACAGTATAGTCTGTGATATTCTTCTGAGAGCGATTTGTGATGTTCCTTTTATTGTGTCGTAGAGCAAAGTCAGGACATGGTATAGTCATTGTTACGTCCATCCATCCATTTTCTACCCCTTAATCCATTTCTGGGTCGGGGGGTGGCAGTCCGAGCTGCACCCAGTACAGAGCACCAGTTTCCTCCTGCAGGTGGTGAGTCCACAGGAGCTGAGATCTTGACCTAAGATGGCGCCTCGTACGGTCGACACGGCTCTCTTTTTCTTTTGTTTTTACTTTTTAATTGTGCATCTGGCTGTTCCTACACCCGTGAGGAACTTATGAACATCCGACCCACCGTTCCCATGGACCTATTGCCTGTTTTCTTGGCATCTGCGGCTGATTTAGTCCATGTTCTAGCCAAAAAAGTCTGGGACCGTAAAAGGGGGAAGCGCAGAGGCGTGCTCGTGCGTCTTAGGAGAAGAGGAGCGTGCACGGCTCTCCCCGGCATTTTTCTCTCCAACGTACGCTCACTGGGCAATAAGATGGACGAACTCAGCCTGCTCATGAGAAGAAACGGGGACTTCGCCTCATCCTGTGTCCTCTGCTTCACTGAGACCTGGCTAAATGAGCGGATCCCGGACTGCGCTCTGGAGCTGCAGGGTTTTGAGCTGTTCCGCGCAGATCGCCATTGTGCGCTCTCAGGGAAGAGCAGAGGCGGAGGGCTGTGTTTCTACGTCAATACAAACTGGTGTAACGATGTGACAGTGATCTCCAAGCACTGCTCTCCTGCTCTGGAATATCTTTTCATTCATTGTAAACCATTTTACTCCCCTCGTGAATTTGTTTCATTCATTCTTGGCTCTGTTTACATACCGCCATGCGCGCGAGGCTCAGCGCGCACTTGCATAGCAAGTACTGTGTATGGAACGTTTATACCCAAACTCTCTGATTAATATCCTGGGGGATTTTAATAAGGGAAACTTGAGCCAGGAATTACCCAAATACAGACAGTTTATCAAATGCCCGACCAGAGAGGAGAACACTCTGGATCACTGCTACACCACTGTGCGCGGAGCTTTTCGCGCTGTTCCCAAAGCAGCCCTCGGCTTCTCAGATCACACCATGATACATCTGGTTCCTGCTTACAGACAGAGACTAAAGCTCTCGAAAACCTGCAGTGAGGAGCTCCAAAGTGTAGTCTGATGAAGCTGTGGAAGAGCTGCCACAGATGGTTTGGATGAATATACGGACACTGTGACGTCATACATTCACTTCTGTGAGGATAGCATTATTCCATCAAGGACCAGGGTCATCTATAACAACGACAAACCCGGGTTCACTGCTAAACTCCGGCAGCTCAGGAAAGCAAAGGCGTCTGCTTTCAGGGAGGGGGACCGCAGCGGCTACAAAGCAGCTAAATATCAGTTCAGGGACTAACGGAACGCAGCCAAGTCCCGGCACAGAGAACGACTACAAGAGCAGTTTGGTAACAACAATACTGGTTCTGTCTGGAGGGTCCTACGGGAGATCACCAACTACAAGCCCAAAGCCCCCCTCTGTGCTGACGACCACAAGCTAGCTGACGAACTGAACTTTTTTTTCAGTCGCTTTGATGCTGCCCCTGACACCTCCCCCACCCCTCACTACTCTTAACGACCCACCCATCAGCCCTGCCCCCACCCTGACAATAGCCTCTAAAGATCTCAAACAACTCTTCTTGAGGCTTCACCCCCGCAAAGCTCCTGGCCCTGACCACGTGTCTCCAGCCACTCTGAGACACTGCGCCAGTGAGCTTACTCCTGTGTTCACTGACATCTTCAACTCCTCTCTGCAGTCCTGCCATGTCCCGGCCTGCTTCAAATCCTCCATCATTGTCCCCGTCCTGAAGAAGCCCAGGATCACAGGACTCAATGACTACAGACCTGTAGCACTTACGTCTGTCGTCATGAAGTCATTTGAACGCCTGGTTCTCTCCCATCTCAAGTCCTTCACCTCCCCCCTCCTGGACCCCCTGCAGTTCGCCTACAGAGCCAACAGATCTGTAGACGACGCCATCAACCTGGCCCTCCACCACATCCTTCAGCACCTGGACTCCCCGGGGACCTACGCCAGGGTCCTGTTCGTGGACTTCAGCTCTGCCTTCAACACAATCCTGCCATCCCTGCTCCAGGACAAGCTCTCCCAGCTCAACATGCCCGTTTCCACCTGCAGGTGGATCACTGACTTCCTGACGGACAGGAAGCAGCGAGTGCGTCTGGGGAAGAATGTCTCGGACTCTCGGATTATAAATGCAGGAGCCCCACAGGGTTGTGTTCTTTCTCCCCTGCTCTTCTCCCTGTACACCAACCACTGCACCTCCAGCCACGACTCCGTGAAGCTGCTCAAGTGACATGACACCACCCTCATTGGACTCATCTCCAACAACAATGAGTCCGCCTACAGGAGGGGAGGTGGACCGGCTGGTGTCCTGGTGCAGTGGTAACAACCTGGAGCTGAACGCCCAGAAGACAGTGGAGATGATTGTGGACTTCAGGAAGAGCACTGTCCCCCCGCCCCCACCCTCCGTGATGGACTCCCCCATCACCTCTGTGGAGTCCTTCCGTTTCCTGGGACCACCATCACCCAGGACCTCAAGTGGGAGCAGACCATCAGCTCCCTCATCAAGAAGGCCCAGCAGAGGATGTACTTCCTGCGGCAGCTCAGGAAAGCCAAGCTGCCTGCACAGATGTTGGTGCAGTTCTACACGGCCATCATCGAGCCCATCCTCACCTCCTCCATCACCGTGTGGTTCGCTGGAGCCACAGTCGGGGACAAACAGAGACTACAGCGCATTGTGCGCTCTGCAGAGGAAGTGATCGGCCGCAGCCTCCCATCGCTGCAGGACCTGTACGTCGCCCGAGCTCGAGGCCGGGCTGGTCGTATCACAGCTGACCCCTCTCACCCTGCACATGGACTATTCCAACCACTCCCCTCAGGCAGGAGACTGCGGTCCATCAGGACTAGAACCTCCCGCCACAAGAACAGTTTCTTCCCCTCTGCTGTTGGACTTTTGAACACTTGTTAACCTGTCCCCCCGCCCTTTATAAAGTCACTTTACTGCCCATCATACGTCACTTTACTTCACTGTACTGTAAGTGTCTTGCCCAAGGACACAACGACAGCAGTCATCAGTGGGAGTCGTGAAGTAGGTCTCGAGGTGGATTCGAACCTACGACCTTCGGGCCTAAAGGCCAAAGCGCTACCAACTCAGCTACTGTCGCCCCGTTGTTATGTCACACTGGACTCTGCAAAAGAAACAAGATGCTGTGTGTCTGCAATTTATTTTTGTAGAAAGGCACGTTCTCATGTTGTGTGTTCGTTTATGCCATTCTCCATTTTGTATTTTCTTTCTTGAAATTGTATGTGCTTGAACAAAGCAGAATGCAGATGGTTGATTGTACATTAATAGTTGTGACACAACACATTCCTACTGCGTACAGTCAGAGCTCACATAGTCTAAGTCTCCAGTGAGGGGGAAAGACCAGCTCTTTTCTCACGTGAATGTGAAATTTCCAGGGGGCCAAAACTTGTAGAGCTGGGCTCAAATAACGTGAAAACACCATAGGTTGTAAATGATGAAACCATTTTAAGTGTTTCCAATAATGCAAAACATTACATTTGAATGTGATCCCAGAACTTGAAAATTGGCTCTAATAATAATTTGAAGCACAGACCAATATGTGGTCTTCAGAATTCAGAATTGCCTGCAGTTTGTCAGAAGGTGCACTGCATTCTGTGGTCAGGCTGTGCCAAAAATCAAAAATATATTCAAATGGCTGCAGCTCAAGTCCTTACAAGAACCAGAAAGTCCTCTCTCATTAGTCCCGGTCTCAGGTCTCTGTCCTGCAGTCCTCTCAGTTCAGCCCTGCATTTCTTTCGATTTTATTGCTATCTTTGGTTGACTCGGCACACTTTGGTGTATTTGATCCACTGTTCACACTGAACACTGGGTCTCAAGGCTGGTTGAATGCCGAGTCGTTTTGACACACAAGTCCATTGATCTTTTGGCTTTTGGAGATTGATCAATAATGATAATGATAATAACAATTGTGTCATCTCTCCTCATACATCATATCAACAGAAATAAATCATATCTTTTTTTTTGTGATTGTTCACTCGTACTCCCTGACCATAAGAGATAAGATCAGCCTTCGACAGCACTGGATTAAAAAGGGCAAGAAAAGGCATCAGCCATAAAGAACGCTCCTAACATTTGATCTATTCTACATTCTGCCTCATATACCAAAAAATTGTAAAAATGTTGAATGTTTGAATCTGTTATACCTCTTGTAGTTTGCCACACTTTACGTTCATGAATGACACTTCTGACATAGAGCCGACTTGAACCACTACTCCAGCCCATTACACGTTTTTACGATGCATCAAGCCTTATTATAAGACTTCCAAGGGCAATGTCAGCAGCTTCATACTTAATCCAATTTCTTCTGTTGTCTTCATTCATTTTTTACCATAGCCGTGGGTTGTTTCTCTCTCCCGTCTTTTTGTATGCACGCAGACAAGCCATCCCCGGTTTATATCGAGACCCTTTTTACCGGGGAATACTCTGAAGGCACGTGCAGGGAGAGGACCGGGACATAGCTCAACTCTGACAGCAGCCTCTAATGAGTGACCGGCTGGAGGAGAGAGCAGATCCTGACTGATTTTTCACCGCAGAGCAAAGGGGTGGGAGGAGGGCAGAATGTCACCGCCTTTACTGTCGTTCCCACCTTCCCATGGGCATAAATAACCAGCATTTACAGTTAAAGTGGTAAATGTGCCAAGGCAAAAAGCAGTGATTATGTGGGAGACATGGAGTACAATCATTCCCCATAGATCTGAAGTATCTCTGTACGTGTGCGAAGGGTGCATAGACAGTGACCGGTTCTATGCTGTTGGAATAGTGATCAGATGGCAGAAGGCAAAGGAGGGGGCAGTTCCTTCTGTTTGTTGGAAGACTATTGATTTGCATTCAAGCACATCAAATGGTAGTGAAATAACAACAGCGTATTACAATCATGGAATATGCTAAACAAAAATGTTAAAATATAATCATAATATTTGTAGATCAATAGATATACTTTATTTATCCCCGTAAGATAAATTCAGGTCTCCAGTAGCAGCAAAAACACAGGTCACAGCAGCAGAGGTGTAGTAGCCGCTGGGTGGAGCAGTAGAGGTCACAGCAGCAGAGGTGGAGTAGCCGCTGGGTGGAGCAGGAGAGGTCACAGCAGCAGAGGTGGAGTAGCCGCTGGGTGGAGCAGTAGAGGTCACAGCAGCAGAGGTGGAGTAGCCGCTGGGTGGAGCAGGAGAGGTCACAGCAGCAGAGGTGTAGCCGCTTTGTTCGGACCCTTTTCTTTGCTCTAGTCCAAGTTCAAATGCTTCTTTGGCATTTTTCTAAAAGTTAGCATTCATTCAGTGGATTTTTGGCTGATCCACTTGGTTTGGACCATGAATCCTCTGGATATTTCTACAAGACTATGACCCTAAATAAAAATATACAAAGGCATTCATGGCGCAGAAGATTGTACAATGTTCTGTACAATGGTCTGGATGACCATCTCAGTCCCCAGACCTGAATAGTATTGAAAATGTTGTGGTGTGATTGAAAATGGGCTGTCCATGCTTGGAAACGTATCAAACCTGACTGAACGAGAGTTGATCTACAAAGAAGAATGGTCCAAAATACCTTCCATCAGAATCCGGACTCTAATTGTCAGTTAAAAGAAAGCCTTAAGTGGCTGTTTCTAAATGTATGCACGCCTATTTTGGTTTAAGTATGTGTCCCTTAAATGATATATTTAACTGCAATCTCTTATCAAACAACCAATGAATTATAAAAGAAAATCATGAAAATTGATAACTTTTGCACACAGCGCATACATTTTTTTAATATATATTATTTTTTTTCATATTGACTAAGTTTTTAAAATATCAATCTTTGATTAAAATGAAAGTGGCATTACTGTAAAGGGGCCCGAAATCCTTTACCTAGAACTGAATCGTATCAAATCCATTGGAAATAAATGGAATGGTATTGAATTGAAAGTGCCCTGTAGATCATGTGTATCATATCTGCAAACTCTCAGGCAATATCCTCCTGATGTCGGGCCTTTTACTCGATGTAATGAGACCGTTCTGGCTGATAACTGTAATTGAGTTATAATTTTAATGAGTCATATGTGGCTGAAATATATTTCATTCTGAAATGGCTGTATTGTAATTCACCTTTGGCGCCAGAATGTCTGGACGAAGATGGTTTTGTATGTTCATCTATTTTACTACTACTACTATTACTATTTACATCTAAACAGGAGGGTTATTCAGGAGGTCTTGTCTTGGTCTTGTCATTGTCCCTTTGTTCTGTTGGTTCTTCCATTCCTATCTGCATATGAAGGTGTGTCTTGGCGATCAAGAGGAAGTTACGATCTGTTCCAAGTCAGATCTGTGCTCTGCCTCCGTGAGGACACACTTCTCCTTGGAAATGGCAATCAAGTAAATAGAATGCGTTAACTATGTCTGTTTGTGTGTGTGATTTGGTCCAGGTTTTGACTGTAGTTTAAAATCAGCATTAACAGTAACTTAGTAAGGTAAATAATCTTTATTTATATAGAGCAGAGTCACAATGCATTTAATAATACACTTCTTACTCATACAAAGCTTTACGTAGCAGTGTTAAACATATTGGTAAAACTATAATAATAATTATCTTAGCAGCCTTTTGTGATGATGGTGGAAGTCAGCAGGCCAGTCTCAAAGTCATTTTGACTAGTATAGAGATTTGTCGTGTGACGTCACAAGAGCTTGAAGTCGCGAGCCGTCCGCCATATTGGAGGACAAGCAAACGCAGTGTGGTAGTGGCGTGCACCCGGCACCGCGTAAACATGGTAAAATGTTGTGCAGTTTTTGGCTGCAGCCATAGGGGAGACCGGGACAATAAGTTGTTTTGCCGACTGCCAGCCGTCCTTACTTCACATGGCTCCAGAACAGAAGAAATCTCCAAGGCACAACGGCACATCAACAAAAAACTAACAACCCCCAGAGCGCCCGAATATGCTCAGATCATTTCATTTTTGTTAAGTAAAATTAATTTGGTGGTGGATTTACTGTTATTCAGAAACAATCAGAAGTTTAAGGAAAATATAGACTTATCACTGTCTGACTGCAACGTGGGGTTGCTCTCGCACCGGACCTCACCGGCTCACAGGCTATCTGACTTGCCATGCCTGGCGAAGGGCAGCAGACGTGTGAACGACTGAGCCGTGCTCGAGGCAGGGTGCCCCGTACTAGTATTTATTAATAAAATATACGGCTCCTCACAGTAGATGCAGAAAGCTCCATTTATTTGAATGTAATTTCATTTTTTCCACTGCAGTGTAGCCACACATAGATCCATGGTGTAACAATAAACACATTTAAATGTTAATCAGAGAATACATTATACATATACATTCTTAATACACTTGCACAGAGGTTTTCAGAATTATCTATTAAAGTTTTCATGACAAAAATACTGTTTTAATGCGACAAAATGCGACTATGGTAAACCCGGAAGTAACCATTAACATTAATAATGCATTTTAGGACACTTTTCAGTTTTATATTTGTTAAAAAAGTTTAAATTATCCAATAAATTTTGTTCCACTTCACGATTGTGTCCCACTTGTTGTTGATTCATGACAAAAAATAAAATTTTTATATCTTTATGTTTGAAGCCTGAAATGTGGCAAAATGTTGAAAGGTTCAAGGGAGCCGAATACTTTCGCATGGCACTGTACCAAATGAGTTGGTAAAAATATTGGAGAAATATTGGAGAAAATATTGTTGAATAGTTTGTTATTGAGAACGATTTTTTTTTCAGTGTTTGGTTGTGAGCAAAGAGGTGTCTGGGCAAACGGGTTCTTGTTATTGTTGTGTTATACAATTGACAATAAAGTGTTTCTCCTCTGGTGCTTCTGCTAGTGTACAGCAGAATACTACATATTGTGCCTTGGACTGTAGATGAAGAGGGTTATGAAGGCGGTAGTGGAAATGAGTCCCATTCATCAGGGCTGCTCTCTCCGCCACGCTGGGCACGTCATGTTGATTTAGAGCTGGGCATATGAAGGGCCTGCAGTCACTCAGCAGCCGGTCACTGATGACACACAGACACACATACCCACGCACACATACCTACACACCCATATGCGTACACTATATATTTTCGACATTAGTTTGGCTCCACTGGTCTGAGTAATATCAGGACCAGGTAATAGTTGGTGTATGGTGTGTTTAATGGCCTTGTAAAAAGTGCTCCCTTGTTATATATTTGCATTATGTGTCGCCGTCAGCAGCCACTCCATTCGGTTTTAATGAAGAACAAAAGCTTGTGCCGTCGTGTGGCTCATAAAGTCTGATCACTGTTGTGTGAATAGTACTTTGTGTAGAAGATTTTCAAAAGAAAGAACTCCACTGTCTCTGCTGTAGCATTTACACAAGCTTGTACTTGATGAGGCCAATTTTGAGCCAAGGTCTGACTTGGCCTGGCGTGGATTTGGTCTGGTTCTGGAAAAGATCTGGTCTCTTCTATCGTAATGTTCACCTGTATACAGCTTGTCACATACAAGGAGAGTGGGAATCTGTTTGGTTTAATAAAACAAATCAAATTATTTGTTTATATGTGACAATTGAAAAGGCAGAATGAGACGAGGTGCAATTTTATGTTTAGAATGTTATAAATACATTAATAAATAATGACATACATATTGTACGACGTTGATGGTGAAGAGGTAATCGTAGAGATTCCGTCAGCAGATTTAGATAGAATTGCAGTTCTATGTGGAACCATAACGGAGCTATGTTGGGGGTTTCTTTTAGGGATTTTCTGTACAGGTAAATCTCGGAAAATTAGAATATTGTAGTGTAAATTCCATTTACATTTTACTTGTGAAACAAACATTAGACTCACAAAGAGATAATTCAAGCCTTCATTTGTTATAATGGTCATAATTACTGACGCACAGATTGTAAAAAAAAACAAATAAAAGATTGAATATTTGGACTGTAAGGCATTATCCTCACAATTATAACAAAGTTTGGACTTATCACTTTGCTTATAAGACTATTATATATTGATGATTTCCCATTTTATGTTGTATTACAGTAATAAATGAACTTTTGAACAAAATTATAATATTGTAATCAAAGATTTCTTTGATAAAATAATTTCAATGGTTTCACATCTAGTTGTATGGAATATTATTTATGAAATGGTAAATGCAAAACGCTCTGCACAATCCCTTGAGGGCCTGATAATCCATTAGCCTGAAACCAGCAGTAAGTGGTGAAAAAGAAACTTTACATTGGCGCCTTGATGCAGACTTGAGCACTGTTGTAACCAGGGTTGCTTTTTGTGTGGTTTAATGAAAGTAAAAAGTACATGATAAGAACAAGCATTTGCAAATGGGGAAGGATTCTGCAGTCCGCTCCTTGGACGCTGCACAACGGGATTCACACAAGCTTTACCAGAATGGTCAGGTCCCTCATTGGCCAATTGCCACAGGAAAAAACACGTGTCACACCGCTACACGGGCGGCACGGTGGCTGAGTGGATAGCACTCTCGCTTCTCAGCAAGAAGGTCCTGGGTTCGAATCCCGGTCGGACCAGGGCCTTTCTGAGTGGAGTTTGCATGTTCTCCCCGTGTCTGCGTAGGTTTCCTCCGGGTACTCCGGTTTCCCCTACCACTAAAAATATGTACAATAGTTCTGGCATGTGCTTCCTGTACTGGCGACCCCGCTCCCATCTTTGTGTGGAGTGAAAGACAATTGCCCAAAATTAACAATTGTAAACCGCTTTGAGACTCAGATCTGCAGTGAAAAGGCGGTATATAAATAAAGATTACTTACTTACTTACACTGATTACTACTCAAGGTAGGAAGAGCAGAGAAACAAGGGGGGGTAAGGGGGTTGAGAGGACGGGGGCAGATGAGGCAGGAACAAAACATTGTCCTCTTCGAAGATCACATCATCCACATAAGAGAAACAGTCACATCAAAGGAGATGGTCAATCACTGTCTAATAACTATACTCACTAACAAACTGCATCTTAACTTCAAACATGTCCCAAAAACCTTCCTGCCATAAAACCATTTATTAACAATTCACCCACTATGCTTAAACCATGTTTTAGTATTTTATATATTGGTTTCCCATTTGTATTTTTTGTCATTACAGCACTCACTGCCTGAAAATGTTTAATCAGGAGCCAAAATATGTTCATGCACTTAATCAGGAAGTCACCCTACATGTGGCTCTGCTAGGTTGGTGCACATAAACACTAAATACAGGCCTATAGTTAGAGACTGAACTACAACAGTCTCCTAAGACCAATGACAATCCTGTTAAACCGGAAATACCAATCACAATAGAAATGTAACAATCCAACGTAGTGAGTAGGGCCCCAGTGGAACATGCAGTGTATGAACAAACACAAGACTCTGTGCCTCTGTAGTTGCCGTTGCTCATTATTACAGAACAGCAGTAGTATAGAGACACACCACGCCACACTCCTCCCGGATCCTTCTCTGAGAGTTTACTCAGACAACCTCAGTGTTTACTGAGGGCGGCAGTTTGGGCCATGACAACACACACTTATTAAAGTCTTTGTACTTTCCTGCTCATACAGTATCTGTTTCCTTCACAGGTTCACCATAGAAGGGCCTTCCAGAGACATCCCAATGCTTTCTTCTGCAGTGCAGCCGTGCCCTCAAGTGGTAATATGTTGTTACTACATCCAGTATCATCCATTATTTGAGCAGCTGGTGATCACTTTTTTGTTGTTGTCTCAGACTTTCAAATTTGTACCAGAATCGTTCCGCAATATAGTATTAAATGCATAATACTTCATACGTTTTCATTCAGGTACAGGTTTTTTATATGACTAAAAAGAAAATCTTGTATATGACTAAAAAGAAAAACATGTTTCCTTCCTGCTCGTGAGGACGGTGACTTGGCCTGTTGGGGATTCGCCTGAATTTCCCCAGGAAGTCAGATAATTTCTCTTTCTAGAATATGTTTAACTATAATCGAATACATTTCATTTATATAGCACATGTTGTACAGGAAACAACTATACAGAAAAATGTGTAACTGTAATTAAATACATCACAGAAGGGCAGTAAAGGGATCATAACGGAGAGTTTTTAGTTCACTCTTGAATGAGCCCTGGGTCGGAGCACATTTGATATCATTGGGCAGTGTTCCATTTACAAGGAGCACCTGGGGAAAGTTGTGGTCTTAGGCTCTGAGACTGCACATACGTCAATAAGGCACAGGGGAATCAGAAATGTAAGACATGTTAGACTTTAGAATCAAGCTGATGGTTGTTGAAGTAAATCCAGGCCTGAACTAGGAGCGAGAGCAGATCCTTAGAACAGATGTAATATGAGATGCTTTTGGATAAGTTGCAGACACTGAATGATTTAAGTAGAAGACCTGAGAAGGCATCACAATGATCTACTTGTCTCCAGTGCATGTACAAGTATTTCAGCATCTTTGACAGAGAGGAACCCATGGACTTTTGAAATGTTGAAGTGGAAAAGTCACATGATTTATGTGCTGATTATGATGACAACAACAAATCTTTACCTTGGGTTGAAGACCAGAGTAGCATAGGTGGTTAACATCATACTATCCACGTAAGACAGGGGTGTCAAACTGGTTTTAGAAAGGCCCTTTGTGGCTGCAGGTTTTAATTCCAACCAAAAGTCTATGCGTCTTTCACCTGTAGATCTACATAATGCGTTTCAGCTACCAGGAACTTTTTCTCTCTAAGGTTTAACCGGTATTTTGCAGGTGTTGCCCCGTCAAAGGTTAGGCTTGAGTATGTTAAGAGCATATGCAGAAAAAGGTGCACTTATTTATTTATTTTTTTACTACCTATAGTACACCTTTGCTCTCTGTTGCAGAAGTCTCCCTGAAATACAAATATGACCGGCTGGTTCTGGAGGTGCCGTTGCCCTCCCGTAATGAGAAGTGTGTGTTTTTCTTGCGGCCCATGTTGATGAACGTGGGCGACCTGATCAGTGACCTGCAGAAGGAGGACCCTGGGGTGACCGCCTCTGTGCTCTCTAAATGTACGCACTATTATTTGCTTCCTCTGTTTTGAATGAATGAATGATACCTATATTAATTCATATTTTGGAGACTCATCCTCATCTTAATAATGGTTACTACTTGCTCTACCACTTGCATTAAACTTTTAACCATTTGTTGCATTGTTTACAGCTTTGCGCCTTTTTTTAGACCACGCCATGTTTGATTCAGATCTAAATCAAACGATAATAATTGGATTCACACAACCAGTAACAATTAGTTAAAAAATATGTTCAAAAACATGTATTTGTGTGTAGTTCATGCTGTGTTCTTTTTTTGCCTTTGGTGCATGTGAGGCACTTTGTAAATGTGCTATGCAAATAAATGTGCCATTGACAATCGTGTCAGCCACTCAAAATTATATACTGACACTGCATATGTGAAAATTATGGAATACCGTTTCCGCCATGAAAAAAAAAAAAGCCTACAGAAACTCATAATTTTGAGTATTAAACTCGAAATTACGAGTTTTGAACTGCGCAGGTGCAGTTGCTGCCCGGTATGTGTTGTCTGGAACGGTGTCTGGACATCCTTGCTATTGCCTACAGACAATGACCACTGCATCCATGAAGTAGCAGCAATAATGTTGGGGCACAATATTAAACCTTCTGGAATTGCGATCAGTGCATTGAAGAGTATGTGACGTGACGTGAGTGTGTGCGTGCACGCGGCCAAAACGTGAGCGCGCTCTGGAGTGAGTCAATGCATTGATCGCAATTCCTAAAGGTTTAATATTGTCACGGCCTGCAACTGTGGTTCACCTGCCTTTGTCTGCGGACCTCCCTCACTGTCCAGTAATCGCGAACGGTCTCTCTGTCAGTCACAATATTATTCACTGCATTTCTGGTGCATCCATCGATAGCCACCAGTTGATGCTCAATGAATGAGACCACTTCAGCGTTCAGCCGCATGTGTTTTATTATTAAGCTTCCACAGTCCGTTCAGGATAAATTAAATAGAGGCTCCATGAGCAGATTCTAATCATAAACGGAAAGACCGTTTGCATTTTAACGCGATTACAGCCCCAACATTATTGCTGCTACTTCATGGATGCAGTGGTCACCGTAGGCAATATCTTCAACATAACCTGCAGGTAAAGGATACACAGACGGGGCAGCAACTGCACATGTGCAGTTTAAAACTCGTAACTTCGAGTTTTAAAGTCATAATTTCAAGTTTAAAACTCGAAATTATGACTTTCTGTAGGCATTTTTTTTTTTTTTTACATGGCGGAAACGGGATTCCATTAAAAATGGCTCACTTAAACATTCCTCACAATTCTGACAGCCGTCTTGTCATTTCTGGTTTGGCAAGTGCGTGCGGGTGTGGACTTGGGTAACTGGCTCCTTGCCTAGAAAACACAAAATAATATAATTTCACAAACCATTAACCCTTGATGAGTCTTCTTATAAGCTTCATAATATCCACTTTAATATCCAGTGCAATTAAACCATAATATGCAAAAGGTACATCATGCGTTTGTATTCCTGATTAACATTTAGATGAGAAGTTCCAGTGTGTGATGCACTAATCATATCTCTGTAAATATATTGTGCCGTGGAATGAAAAGTGCACACTTTAGTTCAAGTCCGTAGATACTATCACTGATTATAATGGTTCTTCTCATCCAAACTGAATCCATTACATTGTTGACTGTGTGACAAAGAAAAAATAATGGTCACGCTCAAATAAGATTCTGTTCCAAGTCAAATTTAGAAAAAAAACTGTTGAAGACAGACAGCACTGAACATGGGAGTAGATTTAATAATAATAAAAATAATACATCAAACTTATATTGCGCCTCTTTGGACACGCAGACACTTTACAAAACATTGAAATTATATAACATTGAAGAACAAAATTAAGGAAAGGCAAGATGAAACAAGTGGGTTTTGAGAAGTTATTTAAAATAATGTAGTTATTTAATCATTAAATCATTCACAATTTACAAAAGTGTTGTAAATTGTGCCAAACTATATGCTGAATGAATCTCCGTGGTGTCTTCAGGGGCCACTCCAGGAGAATGAGAACAGAATGATAACAAAGCAAATGTCATTCCAAATGTAATGTTGTGTTCCAGATGGAGAGCGGCTTTCAAACAGCACACTTTTAGAAACATTGCTTGACAAGGACTTCAAGCTGCTGCTCAATGATAGCGTGCATGATGTGTGCCCTCCTGAGAAGGGTAAGCTCCGACGCAGCTCTGTTGGGGCACCGTGTGGCCCCAGTGTGACTCTGCATTTGTTCTGCAGTGAATGTCTCCAGTGAGCACGCCGTCCAGATGGAGGACATGAAACATGTGGTGCACTTACTCCACGCTGCCCTGAATACACCTGAGCATCACCAAATCAAGGAACGGAAGCTCCTGGAGAAACTGGATTCACTCAAACAAGAGCTGTCCCCGCTCGAGAAGGTTTGCCCTAGACTTTAAACTATTCAATTTAATGTATTTGTGTATAGCCCTTAATCACAATCTAAGTCGTCTCAGAGTACTTATCCAGGAATTGGGCTGTAGATCCAGGACTGAGGCTGTAGATCCAAGACTCGGGCTGGAGATCCATAACTCAGGCAGTTGATCCAGGACTGAAGCTGTATTCAATGGTCTTGTATTTGATAGAGAGAAGATGGCTTGTTACAAAATTGCTCCCTCATCAAAAACAAACCTTGACCCAGAAATGGATTAAAGGGAAGAAAACTGATGGATAGATATGATTCAATAACACCACTAACCAATAAATGGCTCAATAGTGTAATTTTAATAGAACATATATATTTTTATATATATATATATATATATATATATATATATATATATATATATATATATGTCAAAATTATCGCGTTAATGCACGTACATTTTTTCCATGAACCGCGTTTTTAAAAAATTAACACATTGACGCATGTCCGAATGCCCGCCCATGAATCCCATTATAACACTCAGAATGCCGCGTACACATGCGTGTGTGAGATGGCAACAGAGCAGGTCTCTGGGAATTCAAGTTTAGAAAGAAAAGGCGCGTGACCGCGGGGCAAATGGATTTATTGTTATAATAAACAAATACAGTACATACTGTATGTAGTTATATATATATTTCCATTCAAACAACCATTTACAGGAAAATATGGCATCATTTTGTCAATAATTCAAAATGCGATTAATTACAATTAATTTTTAAGCTGTAATTAACATGATTTTAAAATGTAATCGTTTGACAGCCCTAATATATATATGAAATGTAAGTCCTCCTGCCCTTACTATCTAAATCCTCCATGCTCGATGCTTACATGCTCTTCCCTTTCAAACAAAAGCTTTGCCTCCAAATTACAGTAACTGCCAGACTACGCCGCTACTTTTTTTTAGTTCTTGTAACCCAGCGGCTTATACAGAGCAGTTATTATTTTGACTCCATCAAGTTTTAGTTTCTATAGGACACTTGTTTATTGTCAAAATAGACTGGTGAATGAGTAGAAGAGTTTACTTTCTTTTAAATCTTTGCTGGTACACATATGTATAAATCTACAGGTGCGCTTAATAATTCAGAAAGTACTGTATTTTTGGCAATTCCTCCAGTGAAATGAACTGATGAGATTGCACTTGTCCAACTGCTTGGCTCATGTGTTCCCCTGTTCTTTCCAGATGAAGGCCAACCTAACCCGTAAAGCAGAGTTCCACACCTCCAGGGCTCTGTGGACGGGGATGGCCTTGCTGTCAGTTCAGGGAGGGGCTCTGGCCTGGCTTACCTGGTGGGTGTACTCCTGGGACGTCATGGAGCCCGTCACATATTTCATCACCTATGCCACCAGTATTGGAGCATTCTCATACTTTGTGCTCACCAAACAGGCAAGTCTCATCCCTTCTATAAACTGTACAGAAAAATTAGGTTTGTCAAAATGACCAAAAAAGTACTAAAGCTAAGAGAATACTTGCATAAACAACATTCAAAAATGTTTGAGCAGTTGTTGATTCATATTAATATGTATTTTTATGAGTGAAAATGACACTCCAAAGAGGGCATTTATAATTACTTTATTTTGAATTGAGCATATTATCTCCATGAGGTGGTTATAATCACAGTGTTGACTCCACCCACATGTCACTCAAACAAGAAGAGCACTTGACACCCTGACCCGAGAGAAAAGTCACACAAACTCATTTTGTGGTGTGAAACGGGCACTCTCCTCACACACGGGGGACTTTACCGTCCTCTTGCATCACAACAGAGCAGACTGTTTTCCCTATAACAGGGCTGTCAAACTATTTTTGGTCAGAATTGTATAAATGTGATCTGGTCTGGACTATACTTTTATACTGACGTGTGCAGGTTTATAGCTCATCTTTTCAAATGTGATTAAAGTTTTCTTGATTATACTTTCAAGGCATATTGGAAAAAAAAAGATTTACGTTTATTTAACATGAGTTTGGAAATTCTATCGTCTTATATTATATATATATTCTGAAGAAAAATTAGTTAGATTATGATTGGATTGAAGCAAAACTGATTCTTATTGTAGAGTAGAGCACACACACACATCATGGGTTTCAGACAGGGACCAGAACTGGATATCCCCAAACAAACTAATTCAGCTTTTTGGTTCCATCCAGAGAGAGAATTGAAATAAATATTGATTTAAAAAAATGTGGCTCCCATGTCCAGTTTCTGTAAATAAAGCTAGGATACCTTATTTTAAAACCACATCAAAATGTTACTGTTATAAAAATAAGATAAGATAAACTTACAATGGAGAAATTTACATCCATCAAGCTGTAAAAAGCCTGATCCCAGCAGACCTCAGAAGCTAAGCAGGGCACGGCCTTGTTAGTTCTCTTCTCAGCTCTCAGCCCAAAGCATCAAATAGTGACTCACAAGGCTCTTTCTTCTTATGTATGCCAAAGACTAAATGTTTTCTAATTAGATTAAGATGGCATAATGTGTTTCTTATAAAGTAAAAATAAAGAGGTACCCCAGTTTTAGTTTAGAAGTATACAAAAACAAAAGATTCTCTTTCCGTTTTTCATGCCAGTGTTGGTACGGAGGTCGTTCCGATACCCTAATAGAGGATTATTTTGGGTTCCAGGACTATCTTTACACAGAGGCCAAGGACAGACAGTTCCTGAAATACTTCTACAAAGGAGCTTCGAAGGTACAATTCAACGTAACAAGATACAACAGCCTGAGAGAGGAGCTGGCGCAGGTTTGTGGACTCACGGAGCAGGTTTCATCTCACATATCCGAACACGAATCATAACCTCTCTGCGCGCTGGGATTCTTTCAGGTAGAGGACGACCTGCACCGCCTGAGGTACCCCACGCAACTTCAACTACCACTGGAGCAGATTCAAAGGAAGCCATGAACATTTATACCGCCAGCAGCACTTCTACATTATTGTCTTTATAGTCCTAAGTTTAATAATGCAACTCCTACTTGTATACCTGCCTGTATGATCAGATATGGCCTTGCATATACTGTATTTGCTAATACCACACGGAACAAGAAAAGTTATAAAACATCTTTTTGCAATAATGGCGCTATACTTTTTATGTGTGTATGTATGTGTGTGTTTATAAGATGGATGGTTTTAACTGAAGTTTTTAATGCATTCTTCAGTTGGTATGTCCCAACACAAAACATGCCAGCTTAATATAAGGTGCTTATTATCCATACAAAGATTCAAGTTTTATGGTAGATTGGTTGATTAATGGTTGGTTTATGATTGACAATGATTTAACATGTTAAACTCCACAAACTTATATCCAAGTGTTACCATGGATACCTGCAAGTTAACAGCAGCACCAGATAGCGCATACTAAACATAGCTTTGCCTCTACAGTCTTATGATTTTCTTTGACGTTTGTCTTTGAAAAAGCCAACAAGTTCCTTTTCGGCTGTTTTTCATATTCCTTACATTATCCATGTGACAATTGGAAAACTAATTTTCTGAAGGCACAATTTGTCAACCTAAAACTGCTTTATATGAATTTACTTATACTTTATCAAAATATTTACATTAAAACAGAGCGATTGCAGAATTACCATGAGCAACAATTACATATTTGTTGGCCTGTTTTGTTTTTTTTTATAAAAGTAGAAAAGGGTGAGAAGTGGGAAACAAGACCGCTCCATTGGCTGTCAAATTTTGAAAGAGCCTGAAGGAAAATCTGTTTTGATAATTGATCAAATTTTTCTTTATTTCAGACTAAAATTCAATTGGTCCATATTTTAAAGGAATAGTAATAATATCCAATAGTGCATACAGTCAGTCCAAGCTGATCTATAAATAAAGTAAATATAGCCATCAATCGATTTCTTGTCAAATCAAACTCACACCAGAAAATACAAAATTAAGTAAATGGGGATTTCAAATGTGGCTTGTCAGGTTTTTTGCTTTATTTCCTCAGCTGTGAAAGGGGAACAGTTGGTCATTCTAACTCATTACTTGTAAGTGGGAACAGAGGCCACAACTTAAAGGGCCTCATCACAAGTCCATGTGTTAATTCTTCAAATTTGGGTTCTTGAACAGTTCAAATTTGTACTGAAACCATCAGCGCAGTAAAGGGCCACATTTTAGCCCCAATCTTTGTCCGAAAAAAAAATCAAAATCACTATTTGACGCCGCAGCTATTTACACTCTGATTATACACAGAATAAAAGACTCAAACGTTCATCATTGTTAGCGCTTGTGCTTCACAGTAAGAAGGTCCTAGGTTCGATTCCACCTTTTGATGTGGCTTTTCTGTGTTGAGTTTAAGTTCTCCCCGTAGGTTTCTCCATGATGCTCCGTTCTCTCCCACCACTAAAAACAGTAATAGTTCTGGCATGTGCCTCCATCACTGTGTAGTGAGGACATAAACGCCCACAGCAGTTCTGAGCTTTGTGACTAAAAGGTGCTACATAAATCAAGCTCATTTACATTGTAATTATAATCAATAAAAATTATTAGTATCCATTTATATATTTAGCATTTAAGAAAACTTGTTTATTACGTTTGTCAATCTTAGTCTGCACATAACTTCAGAGGCAAAAACATGGTTTATGTAATCAAATTTAATGACAGAATGTAGATGCAGCAGTTTCAGCACAATCGAGAGACTATGGGATCTTAGTGGAAACATCGTGATTGCACCATGGAGCACTCCTGGTCAAACTTTTCATTGGTCCTCAGAAAACATAATATAGATTTGAGTGATTCATCTCATGTAGACAAACTCATGAACATCATTTGAAATTGTGTGCTGGTGCGGCGTGTCTTCCTGAGGGAGGAGTGTTACCTGAAGTGGTGTAACGTGCACCAAGTAAACATGAATATTCCCTGAGGTACTTTCTAGTGGTTGACATATTTGTTTAACAAGCTGGATACATCACATGCAGCAATAATAGTACAAATATTCCCTTTTTTCCAACAGCATATTACACAAATGCCATCACTTTCACAATCCTTTTGTCAATTATTCTTAATCAAACATTAACTAGGACTGATGCTTCTACAAAAAACATGTTTAAAGTATATTGGGAAAAGTGAGTTTACATTCAATTAAGTAATATGACTTAACCCTGCTCATGGTAATATAAAAAATACAATGTATTGTCAGTACCATTACCAAACCATATCCCTCAATGACTGGAGACAGACTCTATAATTAACTTTGGAGTCATACTCTGCTTTGAGTAAACTGGAATGATTATGTGGTTCCTGGTTCCTTGTCTGCAGGCGTTGGTCTAAAGTACAGTTTTTTGGTGAGCATAGACGCAAAACAAGGCACCTGCTTCTTCCCAATGGCGGTGCGATCGTTGGAGTGACCAACGCTCCTCATGGACACTTTCCTGTTGACTAGTGTGAGCAGCTCGGTGAACTCAAGAGAATCTCCATACTTGTGAAGCAGCTCACAGAAATCCTGAATATACCAAGATCCATTGATGGTCTCTCGATGGGAGTAATAACCTTTAGAAATAAGTAAGATACATAACATGTAATGTCTTGATAAGCAAACAGAATAAAATCTCTGTCCTACCTTCAGCGACAGAGTAGCACATGATGAAGTCTGCCCCTGCAGGCAGCGTGTGGACCGCACTGGCATCCACCACAACCTCATTGGTCTTTATCACATTGTCCACAGCGTCACAAGGCTTCACGGGGACGTCATGTTTGTCTCCACGACACGCCTACAGCAGACCCAAGGACAATGGAGGTTTACCAAAAGCATGCATAGTAACTTTGTGACTTGTTAGATGTTAGAACCGACCTGTATTATAAGGATTTTAGGTTTTCCAACCAGACTCTTGCACTTGTCACCTTTGAACATGGCTGTGATATCTTGAATTCTGATCTTGCCATCATATGCATAAATATGATCTTGCTCACCATGGCTCAGAAAGATGAGCATAAAGCAGTCTGCATCTGAGTGATTGGACTCTGCAGCTGTATGAATTAAAGCAGTCATAATTACATTTCTATTGAGAAAAACATTAAGCTCTGAATTAAAGTTGTCCAGTGTAAGTACGCCTACCTTCACAAAGTATGTCCAAGATCTCCATCTGTTTGTGATTCTCATAAACCCTGACATCAAAGTTTAAGGCTTTTAGTCTGTTTAAACAAAAGATCAAAGATCCATTAGGCCTTCAAACAACACAGTTATACAAAAACGAATACCTTCTTTCTAAATTATATCGGTCAGCGTTGGTTCCAGATCGTATGTTCATCCCCAGGCGCCAGTAAAAGTGTTCTTGATTAAAAATAATTGCAAGCCCTCGTCGTTTGCTGCTCATTTTATACTCCTCGTCTGGATCCAGACCAGTTCTGCAGAATCAACACCAGCTATAGTTACAGAATTAACATAACGTAAATGATTATGAAAGTCTTTCACCTCCAGGCTGTATCCGTCTCCGTCATGTTCTTTGTGCTAGCTTTAAGCATTAAAGAAGAAATATTACACATTTTTGGAAATTCAAGTCATTCATGTCATTTGATGTTTTAGAATGTGACATGACATTGTTTATAGAAAATATTTAGTAAAACAAGAATCAAGAGTAAATAATGCTATCGGCCAGCCCTATCCTTATGCTACCACGAGAGGGGTAGAAGATTTTGGCTTTTTTTCCAAAATAAAAAATTACCGCCAGCAAATACAGCCTTGTAAAGAACATCCTTTCATAAAAACGTTTATTTTAAGAGGCAGAAAACTGCTGAGTGTGATGTCATGGTGCAATGACGTCATACTATTACAGGATCTTTTAGACAGGAGAGATACATGTTTGTGCCAGACGTTCCTGGTGGATCAAGCTAAAAACAACTCTGGTCTGTTTTAATGAGGATTAAAAGGATGAGGAAGGTTAAAAGCTCAAAAATGTAGATTTTGCAGAATGTCTCCTTTATTATTATTCAGGATCGATCATTCAATTCATGAATAACTTCCTCAAACATATTCTGACAAACATTCAAAGAACTGCACAGAGCACCAGAGAAAGGTGTATCAGAGCTTTTTGTCGCTCTTGTGCTTTTTCTGCTTATTGTGAAGCAGCAGTAGAATTGATGGTATGGGGTCAAGCAGCCTTTGTCTCTACAGCTTAGAGTCCTTGTGTCGCTCAATAGCCAGCTAAAAGCTGGAGAAAGATGCAAAAGAAAAGCTACACCTGCTTGCCCCACCCAGCTGATAAGGGTGGTACACAGGGGACTGGGCTCATTAGGTTTCATCATTTGCCATAACATACATTTATGGAGCGTATATATGCATCACAGAGTTGTGACTTGACAGTGTATTGCTGTATAGATGTATGTAAACAAATGCTTTGTTTTTGACTATTCTAATACTATCCTCATTAGAGCCCAGGATTGTGTCATCAGGAAGGACATTCAATTTAAAAGCAATGCCTAAAGTAGCAACGCATGCATCACAAGTGTTGGAACGAAATGAACATATGAAATGGAAAATACAGAGACTTTTTCTCAAGGTGTTATTCAATCTTTCAACAAAAAAGACATTGCCAAATTTTATTAAGGGAATTAGTCTTAGACATTCTTCTATAACAAATATAATGACAATGAGAACTTGAATGTGTTTTATCCTTAAAACAGCATTAAGTGAAAATTATGGATTTTCACATGGTGATTTTATCATATTGTGCAATCAGAATACAGTAAGCTGATTGGACTGGAGCAGAATACGTTACATAAATTATATTTAGTATTCTGTACACTAATCCAAAAAAATGAAGATCATTCTCCGCAGCACTTTACTACCCCTCCCCTACCTCCAAGTGCCAAAGAGCAGTCGTAAATCGTTCCTGCCAGCTTTGGCGAACAGTAGGAGAAGTAGGAGTAGCCTTTTAGCTCTGGGTCGGCTACCTGAGTTTCACTTTGATATACTTTGACACTTCACAACACAGCTTCAGTGTGTACAGAATGAGCAGGACCACTCACCAGCACTGTCCACAGTGGTCACGCTGTCCATGTCCACTCTGCCTGGACACAAAGAATCACAAATATTACGCATCTATCGAGTCTACTATCACGAACAGCATGACGGGAGCGCATATCTCAAAACACGCTTCAACCATGGATCTATAATATGATAGTCTACAATAAAGTAATGTCGTGTTATCTCGCACTTTACATAAGTTTAAATGTTCATAAACACGAGTTACCTTGGCAGTCTTCTCCTGTCTCACCTGACATCAGGAACTTTTCACCCGAACACCCACTGCCCTGAGGCTGCGTGACTGTGCACCACCCACAGCTCACAAGACCCGCCCTCCAACTCGATGGCTACAGCCGATTGGGTAAAGAGCACGTCAATTCACAACAACTGTACCGAAACTTCCGCGTTTTTACTCAGACTGCATCCAATTTCAGCAAATATGACCTCATACATATTTTTTTCTTGTGCTTTACATTCCACATTTTAGAAAAGATGTAATATCTGGTTTGTTTGAGACTTTCACCACTTAGGCCATCCAGGTCAATACAAAATCGGAAAAAAAGATGAGAAAGGACGTATATCCATGAATTTGGATGTGGTCCATGTCATATATATGATTTATATGAGATTTTACAGCAGCCATGCCTAACTTTATTATCTTTATAAGCGTAATAAGGAAGTGAAAAGACTGGAGCGGTCAGTTCTCCTGAGACTCTTGAATCTTGTTATGTCAAGCATGTATGAGCCCGTAAATGTTTTAAACGTTAATCACACATAATTTAATATAATGTTGCATAAAGAACTAGCAAATACATGGAGAGCGGTAGAGAAAATGATCATTGTAAAATACTTAAGGGTTAGTATCAAATGGCATGTATCACATGTGCATAAAAATACAATGCAATGCAAAAAATGTACATCTCAAAATGTATCTTTAAAGTGATCCCTCCATCAGCCAAAAACCGACAGCCACAGCTGACCAGGAAACACTAAGAATACTAAAACAATACAATAAAAAGTGAAATATTGAAAAGTGAAACCAAAAACACTATAGCACAATAAATAATAATAAAAATGTTTAATATGTAAAAAAGAAATGTGTCTTTAGCCTGCTTTGGAAAACAAGAACGTTCTCCTTGGCCCTGAGCAAAATACATTTTAAAGTTCTTTCAAATCCTAATGGAGAAGTATGGCTCAATCATACTTAGAAGCAGTTAACCATATTCTTGAACAATCTTTGTGGTTCATGCTCATCCGTTTTGTGTCTTTCTGTGTAGTGTTTTAAACGTAACATTAAGGACATGAACATAAGAAAAATGCTAAAAAGTGCAGATATTGTGAAAAAAGTATTTTTTACAGTTCAAACTGGAATACTTCTCACAGTAATTTGAGTGTTATAGTGATTTGAGCACAACGAATAATGATGACAGTAGAAATTCCACTGTAAATAGGGACTGAGTCGTCCGCCCATACACACACACACACAAGTTGGGCATTTTCTTTATTTTTAAATTCTCCATAAACATAATACAAGAATAAGTTAATGTAAATAGAAATATTTGTTTCCTATTCATAGTCAATCTTAAAAAACACTGTCTTCAAGGGTTTGAGTTCCTGAGTTATTCACAATTCAATAATAAAAAAATGGCTGTTGTCCAATGTCCAGCAGGAAGCAGTGGAAACAGCAGCAGACTGGATTCACAGCTCCTTCTTGATTTCGTACTGACACACACAAGACTCTCGCTGGCTGTCCAGGTACGGTTTACAGCCCAAGTGCATGACGGCGTCGAAGAGCAGAGTCACGGCAGATTCACATGCTGCAGGGAGAGGGCAATGGAGTTACAATATCCCACTGCTGCACTGAAACTCTTGTGTCATCTTATGGACTTGGTTAAATAAAACAAACAACCATAAACATGCAACATAGTAACTCTTTGGTTGTTGTCCTACAGCACTCCAGTAGTAGGCTATAATTCTTATCTTTAGTCAGAAACATGCTCATGCTTGCCCTCTTGTGGGCAATGTGTAACCTCACTGTGATGAAATGGAGCTCATCCCATTTCCTGGAAAATCTAAAGGAATTTAAATCAAATATAAAGCAGTCTATGTCCGCCTTTGTCCTTTGGTTAAATTATAAAAAATACAAAATATATGCTATACAAATAAATTTGCCTTGCCTAGAGCCACATCGGCTTGTCGCAATAATGACTATGCAAACTCGACTTTGTTAAAAAAATGTATGGCTGGTAAAATATTTTAGGGTTAAATATTTACCGTCTGCATAATGTCTGTACATGAGCGGCAGGAATGCTGCTAATGCATATGAAATATAATCAAATTGAGATCTACATAGCTAACTATTGCTTGATTTAATTTTGTATATTCAAGTTTTGATGATGAGGAATACATTTTCATTCTGCAATTACAAACCTATTTTTTTATTGTAAATCATCTGTGGAAAAGTTTCAATAATAACATTTATCACAATATATCTCAGTCAACCTAATAGTAAACATGTTTACCCTGAACACTCTGGGCCAGTCCAAGAGTGTTCTGCACATTTCTGCAGATGGTCTCCAGACAATCTTGAAACTGCTCATCACAGACTTGCTTTTCACGGCCACAGGTATCGTAGCAGCGATCGTGCTGGTTGCAGCATTTAGTCATAGATGGAATGCCTATATCAAACTAAAATGAGAAAATTGAGTTGAGTGAAGCCACAAGTGAAGCCACTTCAAATCAGTCAGTTTATTATTCCAGGTCTGGTACTTTCCACTATCGGCAATGTCATCTTGCGAAATCAAGTGCACATACAAAAATACAAACTCATTTTAATGAGTCATATGTGGCTAAAATATATTGTATACTGAAATAGTTGCATGTCTCTTTGTCTGTGCGATTTTGTCCAGGTTCGACTGTAGTTTAAAATCAGCGTTAACAAAAATCAAGAGCAATTTCATTGTATTATAAACATTACATATTTAACACTGCAGTGATATTGCTCTTGATTTGTTAAAGAGAAGCAGAGTCACAATAAAATAAAAATGTGTGATATGCTTTATAATCGAGAGAACTCAATCATGGGGCTGAGGAGGGGGGCTTAATTCTCTCTCCTTTGATTTTTACCTAATTTGGAGAGCTACTGGTGGCTGCCAAGCTACAGGTTGGAAACCCCTGCTCTAGAGCCCCTGTCAAAAGCAGTGGTCTCTGTAGTACAGCGGCCCCCACATGTCCACATGTTTTTCGTGGTAGGGGAAACGGGAGCACTTGGAGGAAACCTGTCAGCCTGTCTTCCACTCTTTGCCTTATATATGCACAATTAAATGTAAAAGTACATTTTTCCCCCTCTAATTCTAGAGATTGATCAGTATAATTGCCAAGCCAGTGTCACACCATTCAATTCAATTATTAAGTGTAGAAAATAGTGTATTCCCAATAGTAGTTCTTTTGATTTCCACTTTGCTTCATCTTACCCATTTGTAAGTCATGTATGCATATCTGTGCGTGTTCTTTTGTACTGCTAACTCATGTTTGTGCAGGTTTTGAAATAAGCATTTGTATTGATTAAGCGATTGACTGTTGGTTCAAAGCTTCAATGCAGATTTTGCTTAGTTACACATACAAGCACATCTGGAACTCCCTAATGTCAAATTAAAATACCTGGAAGCCAAAGAGTGGAGATCCACATCCATTGGGAGGCGGCTGCTTGTACCCAGGGCGAGGTGCTGGCTTGTACCCTGTGAGAGGAGCAAAGGTGGTGAAGAGTGTCAGTGCCGGTTATCTTGTACTTAGATAACAGCAGGCTACAAAAGAACATTCACTCATTAAAATGTATACTTGAGGCTCCTTGAATGGGCTACTTTAAAGCCATGATCAACAACAGCGACTATTGAGAATGTCAAACGTGAATACAATCCTTCCTTACCATCGGCGCACCTGTAGTGACACAAGCCATCATCGCCCCCAAACAAGTCCAGGGCAGCATTCAGGACGGAGTCAATCTTGTGGATGCCGTTGCGAATCGTTTTTAAAGTCATTCTCCAGTCTGGGGTCTCTGGCTCGTGTTTACAGGCAGACGCATATCCTTGAAGTCCAATGCAGCACAAACTCAGCACAAAAACATAACTCGATCCAATGTTTGGGCACATCGTACAGCGCAGAAACACGCAAGACTGCGAGTCTTTAAAAATAATAATTTAAAAGTCCTCTAAAGGACATTCCAACAAGGGTTTGATGCGTTTCTCATTTGTCCACAACAATCTGTAGTTGCCTGTCATGGAAGTAATTCTGTGCTTTAAATGCACGTATGTTTAGCGGTGTTTCACTTCCTGGTTTGGCCGTCACGTGACGTAGACAGCGACCAATCCAGCTACCAATGACGTAATATTAGCGATTGAAGCGAAATTAAAAATGTATTAACTATATATCGTGTTGTCTATAATTAAGTAATTCTAAACTAACCTGGCTAATAAGGTCACCTCTAACCTAATTGCACACATATTTGTTGTAATTTTAGTTTTGGTTTTTGTGTGTGTATGTATTGTTTTCGCATCCATCCATCCATCCATCCATCCATCCATTTTCTACCCTTTAATCCATTTCTGGGTCAGGGGGTGGCAGTCAGAGATGCCACCCAAGTCTCATAGCACCAGCCCCTCACTGACCCTCTGCAGGTGGTGAGTCCACAGGAGGACGGCTGCTCTCTGAGTGTGAGCATAGCCTTGATCTTTCAGTGGGGGCTTTGGGCAAAGTGGGGTTAAGTGTCTTGCCCAAGGACACAACGACAGCAGTCATCAGTGGGAGTCGGTGGAGAAGGTACAGAGGTGGGAATTGAACCCACGACCTTCTGGCCTTAAGGCCAATGCTCTACCAACTGAGCTACTGTCGTAAATCTATGTAACTAATTCCTAAAAAGGGTTGGTTCTATCTAGTTTCACCATGCACATTTATCAGCCTTGTCTTATTTTATTTGACAAATATAAAAATCACAGGGTCGATCAACTCTCCGCCCAAAGAGTCAAACAGTAGCTCTCAGGACTCTTTCTTACAATGCAAAAGGCAATGTGGTCTGATTTGCTCACATTTTACTTTCCAAGACTATTTCCGTTAGGACACACAAATACTTATTAATGAAAAAAGTTAGGTACCCCAGCCATTGCTCGAACACACATGTGATGTCATAAAAAAAAGTATGATATAATGTAGTAATTTTCACTTTATTTAAATGATTATTCAAGCGTTAAATAAATTGTTCTTCAATAGTTATTTAAATAAGTTCATAAAATAGCAAAAACAAAAAAATGTCCAGTTATACACAATTTGAAAATATAAAATGATTTGCATGAAAAATTGGGTCTTCATTCAGTTTGAGGAAGCCAGAAAGCATTCAAGTTTTTTCTCTTTCAGTGCCGCTAAACAACATTTGTACATTAACAGATAAAGAACACAGCCCAGAAAACTGATATAATGATCCACTGTAAGGGATATATCTGTTATATTTACGACTTGCTTCTACTTTCTGGGCGTAGAGTGCGAAATAACAGCAAACCTGGCATACTTTCAATGCCCCACATTTCCCTCCGCTAAAGCACCTCAGAAACCAGTCCCAAGTCCTGTTCTCATCTTCAGAACACATAAAAAGCTATATTAGAAAAACCCTCTCTCTACAGTGTTAAACAGCATCAGTGAGAGTAGATATTACCAGTCTTGATGGAAGGTAAGAGGAAAAATGTATATTTGAATTATGTAACCAGATCTACATAATATCATTATGTATTTGCTTCTAGATTTAAGACTTTCTTACAAACAATAACAAAACAAAAATAACGTTAAAAAAAAAAAAAAATCTATTCACATACACTTTCACATTAGTCTTTGCAGATCACCCGCCCCTAAAAATATTATTTAATCTGTCTAACTCTTTGCAGTTGTCCATGGTCATAAGTTCCGCCTTCTTGCGCATGCGGTCATCTCTGTAGACCTTAGCAGCGTACAGCAGGTCGGTTTCTGAGCAATGCAGAAAACAAAAAATAAAAGTTTATTGATAAGAAATGATAATGAGCATGCTCAGTGGAAGAAAAACTCACTTGTCTGTCGCTCTTTCCAGCAATTATTTCTAACATTTGAAACGTAGTCCTCTTCCACACTTTTCTCTATCTGATGCAGCGCAGATCCCTTGTACTCGGATTTAAAATCTTCCGTGACATAATAGTCGACCCGCATGTTTTCAGTCTGCCGTTTTAGAGTTTGGCCTGTTGACCTGAGAATGAAAAGTATATTAACAGTCTGGTTGCAGGATTTAAAACCAAAAACTGTATTAATTGATGAAAATTATGCCTTTCTTTCACAAATATGCTTAGTTTACTTTGACTTATCAACATGTGACATTAAATGAGCAACTGTCCTGCTTCGACATTTACCAAAGCAAGCACACAAACTCAAGTGAAGGCACGATTGATCAAGTGGATAACCTTGTTCAACATTATTAAAAAACATTGCAGTTCAGAGATGTGTAACTTTGGCTTCAGGAGAGACCAGGAGAGTTTTCTGAATGCATCAGAAGCCAGTTTGAATTGAAGGTAGCGGGTGCCAATTTGTTCTGATATGGTTGCAACAGGGGCATCTACAAAGACAGTTTAAATAAAAGACACCAGGATTGCGTCAAAACACAGATTTAAGCCCAAACTGGTGAGTGCGAAACAAACAACAACTAATTTACTTTTCAATGCAAGTGCTAGAGGGAGTTGGAGTAAGATTGCATTGTCCATCTTGCGCGTTACAGAAGCTCACTCGATTTAACCCAAATCTTTCATTTTGTTTTACGGCAATGAAATTACCTCATTTATTTTTGCATAAACCAATTTACAACTGCTCTGAATGAAATTACATAGCATTTATAACTATAGATTTTTAGATTTTTACACAACATTTTTGTAGGGAAAAGAAACCATTGCATATCAGACTTTATCCATTATTGTGCAGCTCTAAATAACACCTTGAGATTCTAAATATCGTTATGTGTGTACTCACGGCCGGGCATACAGACTGTATGGTGGAGGAGAAACCATCATCTGGCTCAGCACAGACACAACAATAAGGACTACAATGGGCATCAGCTGAATGAACATGGAGAAACCACCCTGAGGAATCAACAAGACAAGAAATTAGGTCTGTTCCTCTCACGTTTAAATCTTTTTAGTAAAACCGTATGAAACAATGATTATATATACACACAATACTTACATCGCCTCGTTCATTAGTTCTTTCATGCCGATCGGTGTGATTACTGTAACTAGATCTGCCGTTGCTAAAAGTGTGTGTACTTGCTGTAGAGAGAGAGAAATAAATAAAAACAGTGGTGCTAATTCATTACAAAAGCTAACCACGTATCCCGTCAACGACTCTGTTACTAACATGAAGGAAAGCCGCCTCCAAAGAACATATTGAAAAGGTCCTCTGGGGTGATGTCTGCTTCAAAGCCTCGGTGGAAGTCAAAGCCTCCGCCGTTTGTGTGACTGGGGCTGCTGGGCTCCTCCCCTCCAGAGACGTCATACTGGCGACGCTTGTCCACATTGCTAAGCACGGCGTACGCGTTTCCAATCTCTAAGGAAGCAATAGAAGACGACTGTGGGTATAGTTGTAAAGCAAACACAATTAAGACTTGAATAATCCCCATTCAAAACAACATGTACTTTTGAAGGCGTCAGTGGCTCCAGGAGCATGATTTTTGTCAGGATGAAACTTCAGGGCAAGTTTTCTATAAGCCCTCTTTAGCTCATCTTCACTGGCATCTTTACTGACCCCGAGGACGTCATAGTAGTCCTTACACCGCTTTATCCTGAAATACAAACGTAAACACATGCCTTGTCATCACCAAAATTTGACTTCCATAAGAATAATATTAACGCATTGGTTTTATATAAATTTATAAAGCTGCTCCAAACGGCATCATTCACTCCGTACACAGTGGCATCAGTCTTACCGAGTGCTCCATAGCCTGGGATCCGCCAGAGGGGCCCCGTCCCCCTGGGTCATAAGCCTCATCTTAAACCATCTTAAATCTGAAACTAACTGGAATCTTGATCCAAAATAAAATTTCCTTCACTGCAGAAGAAACTCTCGTAGTTCTTATTCAAGAGCTTACTTAGAGAACAAATCAAACCATGTGTTGAGAGGGTGAAATGAATATTGGGGCAGAGGAAAAATATCTATATGCTCCGCTGACGTAATATTTCAGCAGAGATTGTAATCCACACAACCGCAAACACACAGAGAAGATGGGCTCATAGTCACCCAAACATAGAAACTGAATTAAAAATAGAAAAACCACTGAAATAGGGCTGTAACAAGTGAATGGCTTAATCATAATCAGTCTGGAGGTTCACCTGAGGCACCTCAAATTCTATTTGTCACATCTAAACTTTTTTTTTTCTTCAGACAGAAAAGTGAAAGAAGTTAACCGTCACTCAGAAACCTCACTCTCAACCCAAAGTGTCAAATAGTGACAGGGCTCTTTCTTTCAGGAACGTAAAAGACAACATGTTTTCTAATAAAGGTGAAGACAACATGTGGTCTGATTTGTTCACAACATTTGAAGACTCAGTTGGGACAATAACAAAAATGACCTATCCCAGCTTTAACAAAGTACAGCAAATGTGAATTACTTTAATGATTAACTAATCATTCAAACAAAGAAAAACAAAGCTGCAATTACAAGAAAAAGTGGTCATCTATGAATGTGAAGCTTTATCTTATTCACAAGATAGCTTGCGAAAAAAACTCATTTCTTACCTAATCCTAATCTGAAACATTCCAAGCAATAATCGGATAAAAACAACCCTAGAAAATATATTTAAGTATGATAATGTAGAAGTGAAACATGGAAACTTATAATGTCGTTCAGAAGTCCATATACTTCATCAATATATGATTGACTGTTCACAGCACCGTCTTTTCACAGATGATTTTTGAGTGTGCTTCAGCATCATATAACTGCTAGTATCACATGACAGTTAGCTTTATTTGAAGTCAGAAGCATACTTTTGTCAGCCTGGCTCTGCCAGACCCGTGTAGTTCTGCCATGCTTCACCAGAGGCGTTTGGCTGAACCACATGGGTCTGGGATCCACGCCATACCAAACTCCTTCAGCAGATCAGAAAATAATTGACCAATCAGGATCGGTGTTACATAGGGCTTGCACCGCCTTCTCAAGCAGTGTCTGACACAGCAGCGAAAGGAATCCAAGATGGCGGACATAAAGTCAGCGAATCGTTTTAAAAGTGTAAATACAAACGTATTAAGACACGGATGTCACTTTTAGCGCAATTTGAGGCGAGATGTTGATGGTTCTATGTTGTTATATGTGTGTGTTTTAAGAGTCAAATGTTCGTGTAAAGTTTGGTTTAAGTACTGTTTCAGTGTTCCTGTTTACAACCATAGACTATATATATATTAATGGACAGAGTCACGCCTATCTCCGCCGTTCTAACAAATGGGCCAAAAATTGTGCTCTACTGGAGCTATCCAAAATGGCCGCGAGTGGTCCCGCCCACAAGAAAATTGTGAAAAAACGCATCTGCGCATGCGTCAGCCGGCGCAGCTCAATTCATTTGAACGAGAGACTTCAAAAATTCACAGCAAGTAAACTAGAGTGGACCAAAACACCCCCCTCAGCATTGACACACATGTGGAACGGAGCTTTGGGCCAAGAGCCAACTTTTGGTCCATACTGTAAAGACGTTTTCGAGAGGTCTGCCAATGCTATATGTTAGCATTGGCTAATTCTTCTTCTGGGTCCACCCCCATCGGCCCGGGGTGGTATTGCAAGCATGTCAGCGCACGTCATTTTGGCCACTTTTGAGCCGAAACCCGCCCCCTCTGGTGTGAATACTGTGATGTACAGGAAACACGGCACAGAGATTACCCCTTAGCCAATCAGGACGCAGAACACATTATGCTGGTTCTTCCTTAGCCAATCAGGATGAACATTGCAAGTTCATATACAGTGAAAATCATGCTACAAATAAATCTGCAAGACCGCGCAAAGAGAACCGATATTCATCTGAGGAGACTCCGATTCAGAATAAAGAATAAAAAATGTTACCTGTACGGAAGTTTCTGATTTGGTGTTTGTATGTAATTTTTTTACTATCATGTTTTAGATTATAGATTAGACAACGAGCCAGGTCAGATATATCCCAATGAAAATAATGTTTTTGCACTTTATGATGTGAGAATTGTATACATGCATGTGTAAGAAAATTGAGGGGGGGATATCCCCCCCTAGGGCCATGGCTAGGGGGGGACTGATCCCCCCCATCCCCCCTTCTGGAGGAAACCCTGACATGGACAGCTTAGCTCGGCACAACTATAAAATTTTGTCAGTTGCACCAACAGAAAGCTCTCGTAGATGAACTCCAACCCTCACCTTTGAACACCCTCCACCTGCTCCTTGGTGAAGCCCTTTGACTCCTGCCCGCCCGTTGGCTGGTTCTCCCTTTCTGACTGTGCATCTGCGCTTTGTGAATGAGGATCTGGTCTCCTGCGATAAGCGCCATTTCCTGCCGAGCTCCCATTCTTCAACAAAGCATCCAACAAATCTAGAGGAGCACAATGAAGGACACAATCAGGAACTGCTATCACGGTTTTGCAACAGTGTGACCAAAAGTTCAATGGCAGTTCATACAGATACCTGGAAGATCATCACAGAAGAAATGAACAGTCTTCAGGGTAGGGCTGGGCGATACGGCAAAAAAGTAAAACCTTGATTTTGTTTCCTGCTTTGGACGATTTCGATTTTAAATCGATTTTCATTAAACTCACCAAAGAAAGACGTTGCTTACAAAAATGTGTTTTGCTCTTTCCGCTCAATATTCAAGTTTCAAAACTATTTTCAATTTGTTTCCACCAATATGTATTATAAAAGTCTTGTACAGACTGTGCTGATATTGAAAGTATAATCTATGTGCTGCTGGAACTCTCACAATATCCTTCAATCGATTTCATGATTTTCACATTTTTCACAAATTCGATTTTTTCATAATCTGATTAATTGCCTAAATTTGATTTATTGCCCAGCCCTAATTCAGGGTAATGTCCGAAAGCAAGTGTTTGGGACTGACATTAAGTGACACTCTGTCTAGGAATCATTTCAATTAAATTAAAGGATTAAACTGCAGCTTGCTCAGTCCAAACACGTGTCCTGAATCTTTGAACAGTATAACTTTTTTCATTGAAACTTTTAAAGTAAAAAAAAAGCAAAAAAAACAAAATCCATCTAACCAATTTCTCACTTTCAAAACAGTTAGTTTGATCAGCCTTTTCAGACAGTAAAGATATGGAGAGAAACACACTCAACCAATCAGCTCACAGCCTTAAGCGTGATTCACCAGTTTCTACAAGTATACACCAGATCCATGGTATACACAAGATTGCATAATTTCTCATGACAGCATGTGTTGGTCTGATTTTATCACATGCAGTTTCTCGAGGGACAAACAACCCTGTCGTATTTATGAAAAAGTAAAATGATAAGCTAGGTAGAGCTAGACACAGACGTTGTTTTGGGTGGACTTTTAGAATGAATCCAGGTCCATGTTTACACACCAGCCAACTGTTAACATGCACAGTGGGCTGTCATAATGAAGATATTAAAAAAAACATCTGAGATTTTGAATAACCCTAAGCTTATCAAAAGCGGAGGCAGAGCAGACAAGTGTAGTTCTAATGCTAGTAGTAATGCTAGGCTAACTCGATGCATGACATGATTCAGCTGAGCAATCAGCCTTAAAAGCCTTACCTTTGGCTTTGTTAGTTGGAAACAGCTTCTCTGCTTTGTGGAGAAACTTCACAGCTTTTTCTTTGTCTCCTGCATCGAGTGCCCTTGTCGCGATGTTGATGCATTTGTCCGCCTCGTCCCTGTTGCCTTCCATCTTCTCTCCTCTTCCTCCCCCAGCGGAGTCAGCTGACCCAGCACACCACGTGGTCAGTATCGTCACCGTAAACACAAATCTGCACATGCTGAATGTGTTATTGCAGTCTATAGTTATTAGAAGTATTATTTTTATTATATTATAACAAGTATTATTTTGATGAGGGAGGAATAAAGTCCTTATGTTGTCAGCACTGGCGGGTAAAATGTATAGGATTAGTTCACGCGTATGAACATTACAATTACATACACATTGTACATTATTTGTCCATCCAAAATGAAAAGTTCAAAAATGAACGTTTTATCTTCTGATTTTCTCTTTTAGAGTGTGAAACTATCATAAGTAGAAAATGACACAAAAGTATGAACGGAGAAAAAAATCTGCCTGTAATTCTCTATATTTCCACCAGAAGGAGGAGTGGCATTTGCAAACTCAAATGCAACTTCTTTTCCAACTTGCGGCAAGTAACAAGGGCCATTTGATTTGAGAAATTGCCAAAACTAATATATGTTATGTGTTAAATGGCAGACAGGCTTTTAAAACATTTTTGTTTTAAAGGGCAATAAAATGACTGAGTGGTTAGCACTCTCGCTGCTCAGCAAGAAGGTCCTGAATTGAAATATAGTCCAGAGGAGCCTTTCTGAGTGAAGTTTGCATGTCTATGCAGGTTTCCTCCACTGTTCAATAGGTATAATCCTCCAGGTCTGGTAGCCCTGGCGAAGCCTCATCATCTGGAGATGTTACCTCAATGGGGACTATAATGTATAACTTAGAAATCTGAGGACTGAGACATTTTTGATGAGGGAACAATGTTGTGAAGCTCAAAGTCGACTTTGCATAATATGTCTCCTTTAAGATTTTGCAATTTTATCCTAGTTTGACATTGTATTTGGAATGATAGGTCCTAGTTGTGATTTATGACATTTGAGCTGTCACAAAGCAACCATAAAGTGGACCAACACTTCTGCAAGGTACACAGAGCAAATATTCTTAGAATATTAAGTGAACAATGTTTTCAGTGAGCCACAGTGAGAGGCACAAGAGCACGTTCATGCCACACTCCATCGTGCTGTACAACAAGTCACCGCTCTGTGACAGATAACACATTCATCTAAACAGACTTCAAGTTTATCTGCTTTGTCCTTGTATATATTGTATATTAGCAGATGACTCGTATCCTATTATCTCTATTTTATACTGTAAATGTGTTCATATTCACAGATATGTATATTCCTGAGTACCTATATCCAGATTATTCTATTCTCATAAATATATTATTATTTTCAGATTGTTACTTTATAGTTATTTTTATTGTGGAATACTATGCAATGCAATTTCCCTTGTGGATCAATAAAGTCTAAATAAGTCAATCTGGTCATAAACCGTTTAGTGTTTTAAAAATGTGTGTTGTAAATTGTGCAAAACTTAAGAACGAGGTCTGTGACCTCATCAGTTCTGGACTCTGTACATTCAGTAATATAATGCATCGGTTTTATATAGCGCTTTTTTGAACACTCCAAACGCAGTGGTGATAAACTTCTACTGTAGCCACAGCTGCCCTGGGGCACACTGACAGAAACGAGGCAACCAGTATTTGCCATCGGCCCCTCCGACCACCACCAACCATTCACACACACACACACACCAGACTCATTCTAGGCAATGGGGGTGAAGTGTCTTGCCTAAGGACACAACGGCAGTTTGGCACTTTACAGCCGCAGCCGCCCCACTGTGGCTGGTGTTCCCAGAGGTTAAGTGTCTTGCCAAGGACACAACGACAGCAGACAGAGGGAGTTGATACAACAACAAAAAACATTTACTTATTTCCTTGTGTTCTGAAACGTTCCTTTTTACTATCAAATACACATGTTCATCATTTGATAAGAGCCTTTATTTTCAATTCCATATCATTTAAAATAATCAATTCATAATAAGTTATCTAATACACATGGTTATGTTACTTTCACACTTTACATATATTTCAGTTTGTTTTGTACAAATACATTAGATATTGTTGTTTACATAGTATAATGTGACACTGCACAGAACGACACGTTTGATTTATAATCCCGACAGTGATTCAGGCCGGCGTACGTGAAGGAGGCAGTTTGGCTGTAAATGTTCCCATTGTGTTGAGTGCAGCATGGATGCGGAAGTGCAACCTCGACTCCATACTGTAGTCTTTGTAGTTTGCCCTGTAAAAAAATAATAAAAATAAATAAATAAAAATTTTATATTTAAAAAGGTGAGAATTTAATACAAAAGTTGATTTCAGTACATACTTGACATTTTCCATTATCTCAATGGCCTTGTCATGGTCACCCCTCTGCTTGTGCAACAGGCCCATTTCGTACATGGTGTATGGCACAAGGTAGTTGTTGAACTTTATTTCACCTTCACTGCAGTATACAAATGTTATATTTAAATCCTCTGCAGTCTGCTCTGGTGAATGAGAAGGATATGCTGTGCAAGTGCATACCTTGATATGACTTGATTGAAGCACTGCTCAGCCTGAGATAGTTGTCCCAACTCTCTGAGGCAAAGGCCTTTGAGCAGCTGGAGCACACACAGGTCATCTAAGTGGTATTGTGAAGGATCTGCGCATGCACACACACACACACACACACACATTAGAGTACTGTAAATAGTTTGTCAAACCATACCACAGTTCCTCTTGTTGCTGATCTCACTTTGGGATTCTTTGAGATCCTGTTCTGCAGAGGTCAAGGTGCTCAGGAAGCTTTGAGTGAGATCAGGTCTTTTTCCCACTACTGTGAATCCATTCCACACATAAATCATTTCCTGTGTAAAGTTAAACATTTAGTCAGTACTGGCAATTACCATTTGGTTGAATATTGGTTGAATATTAGACTGGTGGTCTCCTCACCAATGCTGGCACAACAAGTTTCACAGGGTTAGGGGAATTGTATCGATCAGCTTTCTTTGCAGCAAACTTTTCTGTTGGAATTGACTTCCCAGCTATTCTCATCCTGAATCCATCCACTTGTCTACAAAGTACAAACCATATCCGAAATTAAGTACAAGCTCATGAAGCCTTATTCAGCCAACATCTTTACCTGAATAATTCTTCCACATTCTCTCCCATTTTAGTCACTTCCTCCTCTGGGAGCATACTCAAGATTGCAGCTTTTAAAAATGTATAGACAGCCTACAAACAAACCCATATATTACAACTCTTTATTTTAGTCAAACAGACGATAGACTGTCTACAAACCTGTGACCATTTGCTCTCTTTACAAAGTATATCAGCGTACCGATACGCCTCCCTCCAGTTCTGTTCGAAGCAGTAAGCCCACATGAGCTCCCAAGAGCATAAGTGATGGATCTGACGCCACTCTTCTTGTGCGGCAATGCAAGCCAAGAACTTCTCCTGAGCCTAGTGGGGATCACGAGACATAAGCACTCTAATAATACAAAAATTGCATGGAAAACTGACCAGTTCATAGCACTTACTAGAGTGAAATCTCCTTTAAGAAGAGCAATTCTGGCAGAGTAAAAAAGCATGAGAGCTCCCTGTGGGTTAGAAGAAAGTTAATTTGCAATACGACAAAAGTAGTGACACAATCAAACAGGGTTTTCAAACCTACTGTGGCTCTGAATGTTAAGGATCTCCTATGCATTTTAAATAAATAATTTAGTTATATAATAATATATAATTTAATCATAATTGAAAAAAAGAATTAAACAGATCAACATATATTTTAATTTGTGGAAAGACTGTAACTAAGGTAACTCAGTCCTGTTGGATATAGGATTGTCTAATACTGTACATTCACTTACGTTTGGAAACTTCTTGACATAAGGTTGGAGCAAAGATTCAGATTCAGTGAGGTTGCCATCTCCAGTTCCTGCACCGGGACACATGACATTTAGATATAATTAAACTGTAGTTCCATTCCCACACTGAGCCTCATACCTAGAATAACGGTGATGTAAAGATGAAACATCATCAGGGTGAGAGTGCACAGGATGGAGCGCAGGCTGTTGCTGGCCGCACCTTCCCTCAGCTCTGATAAACCAAGCTCCTGGGAAATGACATTCAAGGTCAATCCCATTCAAAGTGTAAAAAGTACCAACAGTTATAAAAAGAAAATAAGCAGTAGGCGCCGTACTCTGTCTCCAGAAAAGCCTAAAAACTCCATCAGTCGTAGGACTCTAGACGGAAGTAAAGACAGCATCTGACAAAGACACATGGAGAGGACTCAGCATTTTGTATAACTGGACCATATTTCTGCATGTGGCCACTTACCAAGTTAAAAGAGCCGATGCCCATACTGACGCCACTCTTAAAATGGACATGTGTACTCTCCAGCTTTTCCCCATTCCTGACGTTTATGATGGCTTGGCATTCTCTTAATATTCCAGAACAAAGTGTCTTTAACATTCAGAAAGCAAGCACTTTGAAATATCAAGTGAAATGACTCACTTAAAAATCTGATAACTGTTTCGTATCCGCATGCCCCCTTTGATGAATCCAATTATACTCTCATCTAAAAAGGTCAACGCAGCCTTCTGGAGCAGAACCTCAGCATAGCACAACTCTGCATGCATCTCCTCTGTAAAGTTTCAGTTTTCAAATGAGCAGGTCAATATTTGTAAATTTTCATAATTTTAAAAACATACTAAAATTTAAAGCTGTAGTACTCTTATTGGATCACAAATAATACATTGTTTGTGCAAACAGACTAAGTCTTGTATTATCAAAATGTTGTTAACAGAATCAGACTGCAACATGAGGCCTTCATCATAAAAGACCACACTTTGGGCCAAGAGATAATTTGGTGAGGACGATCCGCTTTTTTTTTTTTTACAAAAATACATGGATGTGATAACAAGTGATATAACCAAACTATAGAGAGCTAATGAAGTACAGAACAATAAAGTACTCCGGCTTCAAAAGCTAACATTAGCCACACACATAAGGAATTGTGAACATTTGCAGTCATAATAAGTTACCTTCTGTGAGGTTGTCAGATGGCTGTTGTCTGTACAAAAAACTTGTAAGAGTCTCGACTAATCCAGCTTTCTTCCTGAAACTAAAATCAAAGCACAGATATAGATGAATAAATACACAATAATTTGAAAAAATACATGGTATCTGGGACTTACCGCTGACATGTCTGCAAAGCGTCTCTCAAAGAGGTCATGGCAGCGTCCATGTCTTTGGGTTCAAAGGTCATGCCTGCCTGCATCACCAGGATGCTGCTGTAGCCCATGGCATGATACATGCTCTGCTCTTTCCTATAACAGGTACGAGATTGACAATGATATTCTTCTGAAACATTTCACTACATCAATGACAACTTGCCATGGTTTTAAAAGAGACAGGGCATCAGTAAAACGGTTGTTGAGAAAATATTCCAAGGCAGTGGAGCATTCCTTCAGTGCAGTCCCCAAGTCCATGTGCGTTGTTCTACAAACATTATACATTTTTTATGCTGATCAGACAATATTTGCAATTATTTCTATAAAACATTAAAATAATACTTACTTCTCATTTTCAGATGTTATAAGATCCACCTAAAAATCATACCATGAAAAAGTCCTTACATGTTACTATTTAACAAGTTCTTTCACATTGAAGACACTATTGAGAAGAAGAAGACTTTTTCCAGTGTTTGGGCGGTTTTCCACCGTCACTGAGCTCAGCAGAGGATGTTCTGATATCCAGTGCTCGACTGCATGGGCTGATGGTAGCAATACTTCAGATAAGGAATTTGACATTAAAATGAACTGTTTATAAAAATGTATATAATTTGTGTGCAAAATATCTTGATCCTGTATTAAATACAAACAGCAGCAGCATTTTCCATTGCAAAGACGTTTAAGAATAATAGATCATATTTGATTTGTGCACATTTATTTTAGATCGCATGTTTTCCCATTATATCAATGTTAGGGTGACTAGATAAAAAGTAAAATGTATATACATTTCAAATCTGGGACACATCTGGGTTTGGGTCAACAATTAAAAAAAATATAATCTTTTATATTGTTTATATTTTTCTCAATCTCAATGTGTCAATCTAACATCACATCAATACAATGTGATGTTTTACGTACGTAAAAAAAAAAAAAGATGACAAAGATGTGCCATGGCTCAAAAATGTTGGGGAACACTGCATTAAGCATAATTTTGCCTTATTCCTCTTTTTTTCCATAAATAGTAAGAACAGGGACCAATGGTTTTGATCTGGTGTAATCTGACAGCCCTCAACAAATCAGACACGCAAGAAAATATATCTGGGCAACTGCTAAAAAATGTACAGACAAATAAAAATAATAATGTATGATAAGTACCTGTTCCAACGTATCCACCTTGGTGTCCATTATCTGCTGTCTGTGTTGGGAATAATAATACGCGTGATGCTGGTCTCTTCAAATTCCCAAGTGTTCTTTGAACACAGACATAGAGGATTCAGGGACATTTATAAGGTTGAATCTCGGGAGTGGCTTAAAGTTCAGCAGCCAAACCCACCACTATTACAGCCTTTTAACAAAATGCTTGATTGTATTGGCGCAAGTGTAAAATTGTTTAGGGAGGAGGGAAACATCTTACTAGGACTTCTAAAAAAAACGTCTAGTCTAACCTACGAAACGTCTTTTGGCTATAAACGTGTCAGCGCATCGCAGAAGAAAAGTACATTTCTGAGTAAAGATAGATTACAAACGTCAGATGGGGGCTGCATCCTCATTGTTTAAAAATACAAACCTCCTTTCATATCCTTTCTTGCTCTTGCTTCTCGTTTATTTTGACCTTTGTGGCATTAAAAACAACTTTAAAATGTAATAAATTTAACTTCACCAAACTGGAGCTGCCTGTCTCGTAAAAATGTATTTCTTCAAGAAAGTACAAGGAAGATTTTTGTTTGCTGAATTTGGACGCAGCTCTGATTTTGCATTTCTTTCAGCTGGTGTCTTTAGAGACATCTCGTGGCCAATTGACGAAACAAATCTCAACTAAACCTTGGGTACATTTGTTTTCATAAACCAAACACATTTGATGGCCCGACATAAAAAGTAAAAAATGAAATATTGTGAATAAATGACATCACAACATGCGGTCTTAATTTTCCAAGAAACCACTAAATAAAACCTTGTGAAAATTGAGAATTATCTAGGGGAGGTCCAGGAGGGATTCACGTCTTATCGAGCCAACACAATTTCCTAGTCTGTGACTTCCTGTTACTGACTTACATCATGGCAATAAAAATGATTCTGATTATAATCAATGACCCCTTTTTAATCATCTTTCAAAACATTTTTTTGTGTGAGCTTGGAGTCAAAACTGGTCCTGACCATATACTGTCTGGATATGACGCAGACATTTTGAGAGGGTTATTACTAAATCAATTATAACTTGTTATGGGGTCTCAGGCTCTGGCTGTAAAGTGCCGAATTGTTGCTGTGTCCTTTGACAAGACTGTTACGCGCCCAGGTATGGGATTAACAAAGACACTTAGCCCACATTGCCTAATTTAAGTCTGGTTTTTACATGAATGGTGGATGGTGGTCATAGGGGCCAATGGCACATACTGGTTCCCTCGCTTCTGTCAGTGTGCCCCAAGGTAGCTGATATATCACCACCGTGTACGGAGTGAATGAATTATGTGAAGCTTCTTTGAGCGTCCAAATATTTCTAAATATAATCATGTATAACTATATTTTAACCACACTTGTTTAGGAGTTTGTTGGGAATATTTCAGCTGACAAACATAAAAAATACTAAAATACTGAGGTTAATATCATTATATATCATTGATCTATAATCTATTTTTAAATGTTTCTAATATATTTGTACGATATTGACACCTTATTATAAGTACTTGTACATCACATTTCTATAAATCGACTGTTGGATCGTACCGGAAGTATTCTCCTTCACACAGGAGGCGCTCGCGACTCAACTCCTCGCCGGAATCCGACGTCAAACCAACATGGCGGCGTGTGAAGCCAAAACAAATATTCCGGAATATGAAGTCCTTGATATAAACACTAAGCCTTTTCATATTGACACTTTCCGGACAGAGTGGCTCAAGCGGCTGCAGCCTGATCAGTATTCTTACGAGCCCCCAGACGAGGAGGCTTTTGACGCCAACTTTGTCACAGAAATGGGCATTGACGAGGACACGATGGCCGATCTAAAGACTATCTGCAGGTATAGTTTGCTCAGTGTTACTCGCTGGGAGTGGAGGTCTGCGCCACGGGTAATTGAAATGAATGTGTGTTGGTGTGGACTCGTGACAATAACCCCTAGAGGCGCTGGGCATGGTTTGGTGACGTGCCGCTGCTATTTAGGCAAGGCAAGCTTATTTGTATTAGGGCTGTAATTAATAGTTACCTAATGTAACTTAAGTTCTACGAATAGGTGCGTAGTCCCTTAGGACTTCGCTAGTGGGATATCACTCGTGACCCCCAGGTCACACGCCAGAGAGATCAAAATAATTTGCTCCAATCACCAGCCACCCTCCTCTATAAAGGCCCCTGCACAAGGCCGCACCCCCTCTTGAACTCTGCCAAGCCGGACTGGCCTGATGGGCTCGTAGCTAAGGGACTACGCACCTATTCGTAGAACTTAAGTTACATTAGGTAACTATTAATTCTACGTCAGGGTGCTACGTCCCTTAGGACTTCGCTAGTGGGACACAACGCGGAGGCCGTAGGAACATGTACTCCCAGCAGGCCAGCGAAGGGTGAATGGAGCTCCGCCCGAGCAAGACCCTCACACAGTGAGAGGACTCAGGGCAGAAGAAACAATGCGTGTTACCAAGGATACGTGTTGCCAAGGATACCCCCACGTAACACAGATGTAGGTCATCCGTAGTCACAGGACGCCTCTCCCAAGGGCTCCTGACGTGGAATACCTGACCGACCAAACACACATATATGTACCGCACCTGTAGGATGCCTCTCCCAAGAGCTCCTGAACCAGGGCGGAAAGTAAACCGAAGGCCCCCTCAGAGGAGGGACCTAACGGTCTAACTCAGTCCGCTGCACTCATCACGGAATGGGCCACCGACCGGTCCGACACATCCAAAAGATAAGACCGGACGAAAGAGGAGGACGACGCCCAAGAAGCCGCACGGCACACGTCCTCGACCGACGCCCCCCTGAGAAGGGCCGTAGAGGCCGCCATCCCACGCGTGGAATGCGACCTGAAGCCCACCGGGGGGACCAGACCCTGCGTCTGATACGCCCGCCGCACAGCCGTGGCGACCCAGTGCGCCAGCCGCTGAGCCGACAGCGGGGCGCCCCTGTTCTTGGGGCCCAGACACACAAACAGCTGACCACCCAACCTGAATGACGACGTCATGGCCAGGTAATGCCTCAGCATTCTGACAGGACACAGAAGGTGCCGCCGCTCCTCCTCGGGGGAGGCATGCGGTGGCGGATAGAAAGCCCTAATCCTGATGACTCTCGACCTAAAAGCCGACGTGATGACCTTAGGGAGAAAAGCCGGATTGGGCCACAATTCCACCATGCCGTTGCCCTCTCCAAAGGACAGGTAAGACGCATGGACAGAGAGCGCACACAAGTCGCCCGCCCTCTTAGCAGACGCCAACGCCAACAAGAGGGCCGTCTTAAAAGCGACACACTCGGGACTCGCCTCCGCCGCCGGTTCAAAAGGCGGACCCGACAGCCCCCTAAGGACCACCCTGAGGTCCCAAACCGGGGGCGTTCTCTGGAGCGGGGGCCTCCTCCTGCGCGCCCCCCGCAGAAAACTAGGGGTGTGCTCAAAATATCGATTCTTAGATACATACCGATATAAAAAAAAAAGATACAGTATCGATATTCTAGCCCTTAGTATCGATACTCCGCCCAGCCATTAGGGGGCGCAGCAGCGCCCGCGAGTTTCAAAACACGCTAAGAGAAGAAGAAGAAAAGAAAAGAAAAAACTCATAGAAAATGTCGAAGATTTTAGAAGCGCCGTTGTCCCTAAAGGCAGATGTTTGGACACATTTTGGTTTTAAAGCAAAGGAAGGAAACCAAGGGATCGATAAAACAAATGCAATCTGCAAGCATTGCCAGGCTTCTATACGCCACACCGGTAATACAACTAACCTGCGCGCCCACCTGCAAAGACACCATGCAGACAAGCTAGCTTCGCCGCAGCCCTAAAAAACACGGGACCCCACGCAAACTACTTTGGACAGCGCAACATCCAAGCTTCCATCTAACTCAGTCCGTGCACAGAAGATTACGGAGTCTGTGGTGCATTATATTTGCAAAGGTTTATGTCCCTACAGTGTTGTCGAAAACACAGGCTTTCGCTTTATGATCAACACGTTAGATCCCCGTTATGTGATCCCAACCCGCAGCTACATGACCGACAAAGCAGTACCGAGAATGTATGACAAAGTCAAAGACAATGTTAAGTCAACCCTGAGTTCTGCCCCACGAGTGGCACTGACTTGTGACGGGTGGACATCGCGAGCCACGGAAGCCTTTGTTACAATCACTTGCCATTACATTAACGAGGAGTGGGAACTGATGTCGCACGTTTTACAAACGCGAGCCATGCACCAGAGCCATACGGGGTCAAACATTGCGGAGTTACTTAAAGCGGCGCTGGAGGAGTGGGACCTCGTATCCAAAGACCCGGTGTAACGCCGAGATACACTGTCTTGAAGAGATGCACTGCCTCAGCTGTTTATGATGTAATGCAAACCTGCGCATGCGCGTCTCACGGCAACCGAAGCATACCAAGATGGCGGACCGTGAATTGCTTTAAAAGTTGAAATATGAACGAATTAAGACACGAATGTCACTTTTAATGCAATTTGAGGCGAGATGTTAATGGTTCCGTTTTGTCACATGTGGGTATTAAGAGTCAAAGTCTTGTGCAAAGTTTAGTTTAAGCAGTCAACTGCGCCTGTGAAACCACAAAGCTAATGTTTTCATAGCAGTCCCCGGCTGCTGACGTAGGCTGATGACGCGTCCTGTGGCCACTACACTCTTACACTGGTCTGTCGGGTTGATAATGGAAATAATAAATTTCATTCAATGCATGTATCGTACTGTATTTAATATGATTAACAATAGTGTGTTCAAACAAAATATTTAATTAGATTGATTTTTTTCCCCATTTTCCATTATCAACCCGACAGACCAGTGTAAGAGTGTAGAGTGGCCACAGGACGCGTCATCAGCCTACGTCAGCAGCCGCGGAGGCTGCTATGAAAACATTAGCTTTGTGGTTTCACAGGCGCAGTTGACTGCTTAAACTAAACTTTGCACGAAACTTTGACTCTTAAAACCCACATGTGACAAAACGGGACCATCAACATCTCGCCTCAAATTGCATTAAAAGTGACATTCGTGTCTTGATTCGTTCGTATTTCAACTTTTATCAATTCACGGTCCGCCATCTTGGTATGCTTCGGCTGCCGTGAGACGCGCATGCGCAGGTTTGCATTACATCATAAACAGCTGAGGCAGTGCATCTCTTCAAGACAGTGTATCTCGGCGTTACACCGGCTATTGTCACTGACAACGCCGCAAATATGAGCGTCGCAGCGGAACTTGCCGGTATGTTGCATTTCAGGTGTTTTGCTCACACTTTAAACCTGGCCTCGCAGCGTGCACTGAAGCTTCCTGCTGTCGCTCGTTTATTGGGACGTGTTAGACGCATCTCCACCTTTTTTAAGCGCAGTACCACAGCCAGCCACGTACTTCGACAGAAGCAGAAGTTGCTTGAGTTGCCTGAACATAAACTGATCACTGATGTTGTGACGCGCTGGAATAGCGCACATGACATGCTCGAGCGCTTTCTTGAGCAGCAACCCGCTGTCTCCGCTGCTCTTCTGTCCAACGAGCTTAGGAAAACCGAGAAAGAAGTTTGCACCCTATGCGAGTCGGACATTACATCTGCGGAGGAGATAGTGGATGCAATGAAGCCCATGAAGATTGCTACTCTTGTAATGTCAAAAGAAAGCTCTCCAACACTGTCTGTTGTGGCCCATCTTCATGCTCAGCTCATCCAGGATTTCCAAGAGAACAGAGCAGATAGTGAGATAGTGAAAGAAATCAAAGCGGCTATTTGCCAAGATTTGAGCAAGAGGTACATGGATCAGCAAAAAGCGACCATGTATGTATGTTCAGCACTCGATCCAAGATTCAAAGCTTTGCCCTTCCTTCCTGATGATGAACGAGAGGAAATATATTTGAGAATTACTGCAGAAGCTCAAAGAATTCAAGAACTATTTCAGGTAAGCCCTTTCACTGTGTCATTAACATTACATGGTTAAAACACATTAAAAAAAACACACACATATATATATATATATATATATACACCAAGTGTAATAAAACAAAATATTCAGTTCATAATTTCAAATTCATAATAGTATGTTAGAGCTTAAAAAACGAAACATGTACTTCATGTAAAGCACTATATTAGCAAAACAATATATTGTAAAGGTTTGTCAGTTCATCGCATTAAATAAAAGGCAAACTAACTATTATACGTCTTTGAATATGCTCCTTATTGAATTAACTATGGGTTTATTGATAACAAATCTGTATTTTGCATTATAGGAAGAGGCTGAAGGGATACCAGGAAAAGAGGACAATCATGTGGAAGACAAGGATGACATTCCTGCCAGCCCGCCACCACCCAAGAAGAAAAAGGACTTGTGCTGTTTGGCTGATCTGCTTGGTTCAACTTACAGTGCATGTCCTGCGGTGAGAAACAGAACCACACAAGCCCAGGCAGAAGAGGAGATGTCAAGGTACAAGGAGGCACCACCCCTGTCTCTTGCTGAGGGAAGTCCACTCAGTTGGTGGAAAGAGCACCAGAATGAATATCGACTAATGTCACACCTTGCCAAAGTGTACCTGTGCATTCCAGGGACTAGTGTCTCCTCGGAGCGTGTTTTCTCTACGGCAGGCGATATCGTAACAGCACAGAGAAGTGTACTAAGCTCAAACCATGTTGACCAACTTCTGTTTTTGAACAAAAATCTCAAGTCATAGGATAAAACTAGCATTACCAAGAGTATCCTCAGGTTATTGTTTTGTTGCTGCAGTGATTTGTGCCTTTTTGAGGACAAATCTGGTTTAGCCTTCAGATTTTAAAATCCATCCTGCTATGAGGTGGATTTGTTGTTGTGCCAAATGTTAAAGCAAGATGTAGGATTAAAGTGATTTCATAGTGAAATATGTTATGGCAGTACATGGTGTCACAAAAAAGAATTGAATCACCAAGATTTTGTGCTTGTGTGAGCTCAGACTGTACCCTTGGAAAGTTAAATGTTGATTTGTGGTAATTTCCAGAATAATACGATTTGTGTACAAATAATCTGAGCATTTAAAATTGCAAATATTTAAGGAAAATGCACTTTGTTATAACTGTTGTCTTCAATAAATTGAAGAAAAATGCAGAGTTCTGTTGAGTAAATGTGTTCAGCATTAACTAATTGGCTCTGGCCCATGTATTTTTATTGAATCGTATCGAATCGTGCCACATTGTATCGAATCGTATCGAGACAGCTCTGTATCGAGGTACATATCGAATCGTGACCTGTGTATCGAGGTATGTATTAGGGATGTGCATTTAAAGCAAAAGTACTATTCGATAATCGTGGGGTACTAATCATTAATATTCGAATATTCGACAATAACTGCCGCCAGACTGCCCCCAACACCCACCGCTGCGGAAACAGATATAGATCCACGATTTTTCTCTTTCTTTTTTATTTTGACAGTGGATGCAATTCACAGCACAACATTATAGAACCGTTTTCTGTCTTTCATCCCATTAAACAAACAGGATATTATATACAATACAAAAGGTGCGTGTGCAGACCGGGTTTTCCTTCATAAATCACCCAATAATACCGTCGTCACGTCAAACAATTAACAAAGTGCGGAGACTTCAAACAATAATTATATAAATGTTGAACATTTTACTAAACATACCTGAGAGACAGCATTGCTGACGTGAACATTTTTTAACATGCTCGTCCTCATAATCCGAAAAATAGTTCAAGCCTAATCCAAGTTTTTATTCAGAAAGATCAGCATGTCCACATGCACGGGATGAAGACGGGAACGAAGTCTGTTTACAATAAGTCCCGCCATGGAAAACACCCTTTCCGACGGCACAGATGTGGCGGGCACACACAAGTATGCACTCGCTAATTTTGCCAGCTGAGGATATTTGTTTTCGTTAGTTTCGTTAGCGCCACATGGAACTTTTTGACGACTGCTGCAGTAATTTCTCCATCGTGTCTTCTCCAGTTTGTTAATTTTCTACGACTTGGCATGTAGCCCGCCACTGTGTATCGTCAAATGGTACGCTGCCCCCGTGCGGAAGCCGCCAGTAATACCATTTTTTCCCCCCTCCAGATATGGTACACTATTCGATTTTTTTATGATTTAACGACTATTCGAATATTCGAAAAACGATGCCCATCCCTAGTATGTATCGTATCGCCAGGTTCTCCAAGGTATACAGCCCTACAGAAAACGTTTAACCAACGGATGAGAGCGGGCTGTGAACCCCCCGAATCCGTCTTGACCCGAAGTAATGGCTGCCGCGAACACCGCCAAGGTGGCGACAGCCCTCCCCTTGTCAAAGAGCTCCTGTAGGAATCCCAGGACCCCCTCCAGCGGGCAACGCCTGGGATCCCAGGAACGGAAACCGCACCAGTCGCTGAAGAGCCTCCACCTCGTGGCGTAGGCCCTCACAGTGGACGGCTGTGTTCGATCCTCCGCAGCAGGACCGGCAGGAGACGCACTGGTGGGAAAGCGTACAGCAGGCCCCCTGGCCAGGGGTAATGAGCCAGAGCGTCCACGCCTAAGGGCGGCTCGTCCGCGGCCCTTAAGGCGAACCAGGACGGGCACTGTGCGTTTTCTGCACTGGCGAAAAAGGTCGACCACTGGACGGCCAAACCTCCGCCAGATCTCCGCAGCTACCCGTGGGGCCAGGCCCCACTCGTCCTGGAGTGGGCCCCCCCTGGACATCCTGTCGGCCCCCACGTTCCGGACCCCCGGGACGTGGCGCGCCCTGAGAGACAGGAGGTGAAGCGCTGCCCACAGCAGCGTCACCGTCGCCATGCGATGGAGAGCGGGGGACCTGGTGCCCCCCTGCCTGTTCAGATAGGAGACCACTGTGGTGTTGTCTGAGCGCACCATCACGTGTCTCCCCTGCAGCTGAGGAGCAAAGTGCAGCAGTACTCTGTGCACTGCCTCCATCTCCAGCAGGTTGATGTGACGGGCTGAGTCCGACCAGCAGCCTCCTACAGAGCTCTGGCCGAGGACCCCGCCCCATCCTTCGAGCGACGCGTCCGCGAACACCTCCACGTGAGACACGGCGCAGGCCAGAGTCACTCCGTCCCGCAATAGACCCGGAGTGAGCCAGAACCTGATGTCCGATGCTGCCACTTGGGGAACCCAGATCAGCCTCCCCCCGTCCCGGGAGGGGTGAAGCCTGAGGCGTGAGAACCACCTCTGAAAATTCCTCATGTGGCGAAGGCCTAGCCGCACCACAGCATGAGCCGCCGCCATCATTCCCAGCAGCGACTTGAGGCGCCGAGCGGGGACTCTGGGGCCCGTCAGAACCTTCCTGGCCAGACGGGTAATGTTCATCCGTCTGTCCACGGACAATGCAGCACGGAATGTCAGAGTCTAACTGCAAACCGAGATAAATCATGCGTTGAGCTGGCTGCAGCTTGCTTTTCTCCCTGCTTACCACAAAGCCCAGACGCTGTATGTGGGACAGGAACCAGTGCGTGTGGCTCACGGCCACTTCCCTGGATGAGGCCAGAATTAACCAGTCGTCTATGTAGGTTAAAATTCTTACCCCTGCGCGTCTGAGCGGCTCCAGTGCTGCCTCCACGCATTTGGAAAAAGTCCGAGGCGCGAGTGCGTAGCCGAAGGGGAGACGGCAGTACTCGTAATTCCTCTCTCCCACTGCGAAGCGCAGAACCTCCTGTGTTCCGGCACTATCGGCACGTGGAAGTACGCATCTGTCAGGTCTATGGAGGACATCCAATCTCCCTGCCTGACACACTCGAGGAGCTGCTTTGTGGACAGCATCCGAAACTGCCGTTTGGAAATGCACTCGTTCAACACGCGCAGATCTAAAATGGGACGCACCCCGCCTGACTTCTTTGGCACTAAGAGGTAAGGGGAGTACAGCCCCCTGGTGGCGTCCTGCGGGTCTACCTCCACTGCCGCGCCTCGACTCAGCAGGGAGGAGACCTCCGCTTGCAGTGCCTCTAATGATCCCCGTACCTGAGAGCGTGCTGCCCGTACGCCTCGGAATGGTGGTGGCTTTCGGAAGAATTGCAGTGCGTAACCCCTGCGCAATGTTTTCTGCAGCCATAGATCTGTCAGCAAACCTTGCTCCCTCCAGATGCTGTAGAAGTCTGTGAGGGGCGGAACGGGAGCTGGAACACGAGACGTCACGGCCCCGCCCTCTCCTGGTGTTCCTAGCAGGGAGGGGGGGTGGACGAAAGGGCCGGGGGGCCCCCTGCGTCACACCGGGAGCGCCGGGGGCGGTCACGTGTCCTGCAGGCCCGACGTCATAAGTACGGGACTGCTCATCACACGTGCTGCTGTGCCCCCCCCTGGCTCTTGCCTCATGGAGGGGGGGGGCGAGCCCCTGGAGTGGGAAACCCCGTGTTAGCCTTGTAGCTCAGAGATGCTAACACGCGTTCGGCCGAAGCACACACACCACTACTCACCAGATCCCTCCGCCTGACCTCTCTCTGGGAGGGCATAGCCTGAACCAGTGAACCGGAGCTCGTAGCTTGCGTAGCGCACTGCACACCCTGCTCTGGGGGCTGCAGGCCTAGCAAAGCAACGTTATCAATCAATCAATCAATCTTTATTTATAGGGCGCTTTTCCTGCACAGGGCAACACAAAGCGCCTCACAGTCCACACCACACAATGCACAAATCATCACCATTAAAATACAATTAAAAACACATATGTAATTAAAAAGCATTAAAATCACATAAGTAATTTAAAAACATAAAAATCACACAAGTAATTAAAAACAATAAAATAGTTAAAAACACAAAAAGTTACAACAATAAATAACAAGGTGTGTTAAAAAGATAAAATTCTCTAGTTGTATGCACGGGAAAAAAGAAAAGTCTTTAACATGGATTTGAACATTGACAGAGAGGCAGCCAGTCTCACATCCTCAGGAAGACCGTTCCAGACTCCAGCTGCATAAATCTGAAAAGCAGCCTCCCCCTGTCTAGTCCTGACTCTGGGCACTAACAGGAGTCCCGTCCCTGCGCTCCTCAGAGTCCGGGCTGGTTCATATGGGACTAGCATATCATGGATGTACTTTGGTGCAAGGCCATGGAGAGACTTGTACACCAGGAGAGCTGCTTTAAAGTCTATTCTCTGGGCCACGGGAAGCCAGTGCAGAGACCTGAGGACCGGACTAATGTGGTCGTACTTCCTGGTTCTAGTCAGGACTCGGGCTGCAGCATTTTGAATATACTGCAACTGTCTTACTGCATGTTTGGAGATACCTGTGAGCAGGCCATTGCAGTAATCCAGCCTACTGGAAACAAAAGAATGGATAAGAATCTCCAAGTCTGCCCTGGACACAATATTTTTAATTTTGGCAATATTTTTCAGATGATAAAAAGCTGCTGATGTTAGCGATCCAATGTGGCTATTGAAGTTTAAGTCAGAGTCCATTATTACTCCCAGATTTCTGACCTTATTTAAGGGCCTTAGGGAGAGAGACTGAAGGTGACAAATGACGGTCTCTCTTTGTTTCTCGGGACCAAAGACAATCATTTCGGTTTTGTCCGCATTTAGCTGGAGAAAATTGCATTGCATCCACTCACTGATCCGCTGGATACAGCGAAGGAGTGAGTCCACCGGCCCATGCTCTCCTGCAGTCAGTGAGACATAGATCTGAGTGTCATCAGCGTAATTGTGGTAGGACACTTTCATACTTTGAATTAACTGACCTAATGGCAGCATGTAAATATTGAACAGGAGAGGTCCCAGAATCGACCCCTGTGGCACTCCGCAGGTCAGGGCCATATTATCTGAGACATAGTTTCCAATCTCCACACAATACTTCCTTTCTTCTAGATAGGACCTAAACCAGCTTAGGGCGGTACCAGCAACACCAACCCAGTCCTCCAGTCTCTGCATGAGAATCTCATGGTCAACGGTGTCGAAAGCGGCACTCAGATCTAACATGACTAAAACAGAGACTTTTCCTGCATCAGTGTTAAGCCGAATATCATTTGTTACCTTGACTAGAGCGGTCTCAGTACTGTGGTGTGGTCTAAAGCCAGACTGAAACATGTCAAATGAGTCATTAGATATTAAAAATTCAGTAAGTTGTTGGTAGGCAACTTTTTCAAGAATTTTTCCCATGAAAGGCAGATTTGAGATGGGACGGTAATTTTCAAGTACCGCAGCATCCAAACTGCTCTTTTTTAGGAGGGGCCTAATGACTGCCTTTTTCAGGGCCATTGGAAATGTTCCAGATAAAAAAGACATGTTTACTATTTGTGTCAATGAGGGTAATAGACTACACATAACAGACTTCAGAAATCTAGGAGGTAGTACATCCAGACTGCAGGTAGAGGAACTAAGACCTGTGATTATCTTTTTAACAGTTTCATCATTGACAGGTGCAAATTGAGCTAGCTCACAAAGCCTCACTGGATGTTGCATTGTTACTTGTGTTGTAGAGGTGATGGCATTTCTGATACCCTGAACCTTGTCTCTGAAGAACTGTGCAAACTCATTACACCTGGATTTGGAGTAGTGTTCTAATGGCAACTCAACAGGGGGATTCGTTAATCTATTGATTGTTGAAAATAGAACACGCAGATTGTTGCTGCAGCCTTCAATAGTTTCAGAAAAGTATAATTCTCTTGTTCTACGTAGTACTCTGTTAAACTCACACAACTTCTCTTTTAAGAGTCTATAATCACCCTGGAGGTTGGACTTTCTCCACTTTCTCTCTGCTCTCCGGCACTCTTGCTTCTGTGCCCTGACCGGGCCTGCTTTTATCCATGGGGCTTTTTGCTTATTTGTGACCATTTTTACCTTCACAGGGGCAATGGCGTCCAGAACATTCAACACACTAGAGGTGACAGAGTTAAGCAGTTCATCTACAGTAGAACATGATGCGTTCTCAAAATGGATCATTCCCATAAATAGTTCACCCGTGTTTTCATTTAAGTGTCTACTTCTAACAATTTCATATTTAGCGGGTGGTCTGGTAGCAAAACACATGTTAAAAAATACACAGAAATGATCCGACAGAGCAACATCAACTACATTAACTTTTGAAATATTCACCCCTTTCGTGATAAGCAGGTCCAAGGTGTGTCCTCTGCTATGGGTGGGGCCACTCACATGCTGAGTGAGGCCAAAGGATTCAAGTATGGAACTCAGCTCTTTTGCGTATCTGTCATTAACATTATCCACATGAATATTAAAATCGCCTATAATGACTAAACCATCAAAATCTGTGCACACAACTGAAAGCAACTCAGTGAAATGATCAGTGAAACTATGGCATGACTGTGGCGGCTTGTACACAACAATAATAAGAATGGAAGAAGATTTCTTTTGTTCTATTTTAAAAGAAACATACTCAAATGATGAAAATTTCCCAAGAGACACCCTATGGGAGACAATACGATCTTTAAAAACTGCTGCTATGCCCCCCCCCCTTTTATTTTCTCGTGTTTCATGTTCAAATTTGAAATTTGGTGGTGAGGCTTCTATTAAAACTGCATCTCCTGTATTATGGTCAAGCCATGTTTCAGTCATAAACATAAAATCAAGATCATACGAACAGATAAAATTATTAATTAAAAATGATTTGTTGCATAGTGATCTGACATTAAGTAGAGCAAGGTTAAAATTAATATCAGTGTCAGTGGGTTTAGTTGATTGATTACAAAGAACTGGAATTAGATTTCCAGAGTTGGACCGTCTAACTGCTGTCCTTCTTTTAAATTTGTGTTTATTCAAGTTAAAACACATTTCTGAGCTGGTGCGAGGAACACACACAGTCTCTATTGGTTTAAAAAGTGAACTCTGTTGTACTTTGTTAAGTTCCAGATGCATAACTGAGTCAGCACAGTTCAGTGGCAGGACTGTCGTTACACTGCCAGACGGACAGGGGTCAGTGTTTGCACCACAGTACTCACCCGGTGCTGGTAAGGAAGAGGAGGGGGGTGGTGGGGGCCGAGAAGCCTCAGATGTAAACATGTGCTCGAGAAGTAACACAATCAGAATTCACAAGATTATTTGACATGTTACATACCCCCAAATGAGACTCAGACAGCGAGTAATGATGAAATGCCGGTCGGCCTTTATTGAAAGAATTCTTCCCACCCCGACCTCCTCTGCCATAGGGAGGACGGCGGTGGGTGCGTTGGTCCCGCGAGCCTCCCGTGGGTCTGTCTGGACCCGGGGGTCCCGCCTCCGCGCTGGTGGGCGGGCCTCGCGCCTCGGCGCTAGGTGCTGGGCTAGGCTAGCCGAGTCCTTGGCTGCGGTCTCCAGTCTAGCCACCAGGGTCTGCATGTCCGGACCGAAGAGGGACGTCTGAGAAACAGGCAGGTCCAGCAGCTGCCTCTTCTCCGCCTCTCTGATGTTAGCTAGCCCAAGCCAAAGGTGCCTGGCCCCGACTTGAGCTGCTGCCATGGAGCGGCCGCCATCGACAGCTAGCGCCTGGCACATGCGCAGGATCGCCGCTGAAGTGGTCCTTGCCTGTAATAAGGTGTCTCCACTGAGCGCCTGGCCAGAAGAGAGCGACCTATCCAGGGCCCCCGTGATGAAGGCCATGTTATTCGCCACAGCGACGACCTGTGCCGCATTGGCGTAACATCTGTCCAGCATAGCCATAGACGTCCTGTCCCGCTCGGAGGGAAGGAGAGGTCTGGTGCCGGGCCACACGGATGCGGAGGGCTGCAGGGCCATGCGGACTGAATCCTCGGTGTCAGGGCCACCATCCACGGCTAGCGTCTGGCACATGCGCAGGATCGCCGCCGAGGTGGTTCTCGCCTGTGACAGGAGGTCTCCACTGAGCGCCTGGCCAGAGGAGAGCGACCTATCCAGGGCCCCCGTGATGAATGTCATGTCGTTAGCCAATGTGACGACCTGTGCCGCATTGGCATAATATCTATCCAGCATCGGCAAGACATCCTGGCCCGCTCGGAGGGAAGGAGAGGTCTGGTGCCGGTGTAACGCCGAGATACACTGCCTTGAAGAGATGCACTGCCTCAGCTGTTTATGATGTAATGCAAACCTGTGCATGCGCGTCTCACGGCAGCCGAAGCAAACCAAGATGGCGGACCGTGAATTGCTTTAAAAGTGAAAATACGAACAAATTAAGACACAAATGTCACTTTTAATGCAATTTGAGGCGAGATGTTGATGGTTCCGTTTTGTCATATGTGGGTTTTAAGAGTCAAAGTTTTGTGCAAAGTTTAGTTTAAGCAGTCAACTGCGCCTGTGAAACCACAAAGCTAATGTTTTCATAGCAGTCCGCGGCTGCTGACGTAGGCTGATGACGCGTCCTGTGGCAACTCTACACTCTTACACTGGTCTGTCGGGTTGATAAAGTAAATAATAAATTTCATTCAATACATGTATCGTACTGTATTTAATATGATTAACAATAGTGTGTTCAAACAAAATATTTAATTAGATTGATTTTTTTCCCCATTTTCCATTATCAACCCCTGCTGTAGTTATCTGCAGTTCATCCAGAGTGATCATGGGCCTCTTGGCTGCATCTCTGATCAGTCTTCTCCTTGTTTGAGATTAAGTTTGGAGGGACGGCCGGGTCTTGGTAGATTTGCAGTGGTCCGATACTCCTTCCATTTCAATATAATTGCTTGCACAGTGCTCCTTGAGATGTTTAAAGCTTGGGAAATCTTTTTGTATCCAAATCCGGCTTGAAACTTCTCCACAACAGTATCTCGGACCTGCCTGGTGTGTTCCTTTGTCTTCATGGTTCTCTCTGTGCTTTAAACAGAACCCTGAGACTATCAAAGAGCAGGTGCATTTATACGGAGACTTGATTACACACAGGTGCATTCTATTTATCATCATCAGTCATTTAGGACAACATTGGATCATTCAAAGATCCTCACTGAACTTCTGGAGTGAGTTTGCTGCACTGAAAGTAAAGGGGCCGAATAATATTGCACGCCCCACTTTTCAGTTTTGTTATTTGTTAAAAAAGTTTAAATTATCCAATAAATTTCGTTCCACTTCACGATTGTGTCCCACTTGTTGTTGATTCATGACAAAAAATTAAAATTGTATATCTTTATGTATGAAGCCTGAAATGTGGCGAAATGTGGAAAGGTTCAAGGGGGTCGAATACTTTCGCAAGGCACTGTAAGTCTCTCCATGTCCTCTCACCAATGTACATCTGTGACATCTTAGCGCCAAGATGAACCTACTCAACTCTAAGACAGGCCTGCTGCTTGGACTGGCCTCCTGCTGGGACCCTGAGGATCACAGAAACTGAGCTCCTGCTGGTTCCCGGCGTCAGGAAGAAAATATGGGGCGAAAATATGGAACGTCAGACATGATGGCACAAATGAAACATTTTAACTATGGAACAGACAGAAACTGTAAATAATGCTTATTTTAATAATCAATTAGCAGGCCAATTATACTTGTGAACATTAGTGGATGATTAGTTGATCATCTGAAAGTTCAAAGAATATGATTTTTACCAAAAGTGATGGAGAACCTCTTTATTGCAATGTTGCTTGATTTAAAATTATTTTCATTCTGAAGTCATTATCGACTTATGAGTCATAAAATCTCTTCTCAGCATCTTTAAGTCTATGTAAGAATCAAAATTCGATTAATATATGACTAAATTATTTACTTACTCAATTATTCATGAGTAATCGATCAACTTGTTCTACGTCATGGTGCTACGTCCCTTAGGACTTCGCTAGTGGGATATCACTCGTGACCCCCAGGTCACACGCCAGAGAGATCAAAATAATTTGCTCCAATCACCAGCCACCCTCCTCTATAAAGGCCCCTGCACAAGGCCGCACCCCCTTTTTCACTCTGGCGCCGTTTGAGATCTACCACAGTACTTACTTCATTCTGAGATTTCTTCCTTGTTCGTCCGAGTTCCCTTCGCCCTCCGGCGTCGGACGTCGTCGCTGGATCCAGACGGTGGAGGACTTCACCTCTGTGGGTCCCACCACTCGAGGAAGGAGGAGGATGCAACCCACGTTGTGCCCGCGGATGGACCCGTTCGTCCATTACCCGACACGTGAGTGGCCTAAGCCCCTAGCAGCCAAGAGGCCTGCTCTGGGGTACGACATGTACTGCAGCGGGCAGGACTGGTCCTGGACCGGTGATCGAGGATTCAGTCCGCATGGCCCTGCAGCCCTCCGCATCCGTGTGGCCCGGTGTAACGCCGAGATACACTGTCTTGAAGAGATGCACTGCCTCAGCTGTTTATGATGTAATGCAAACCTGTGCATGCGCGTCTCACGGCAGCCGAAGCAAACCAAGATGGCGGACCGTGAATTGCTTTAAAAGTTGAAATACGAACGAATTAAGACACGAATGTCACTTTTAATGCAATTTGAGGTGAGATGCTGACAGTAAAGGGGCCGAATAATATTGCACGCCCCACTTTTCAGTTTTTTATTTGTTAAAAAAGTTTAAATTATCCAATAAATTTTGTTCCACTTCACGATTGTGTCCCACTTGTTGTTGATTCATGACAAAAAATTAAAATTTTATATCTTTATGTTTGAAGCCTGAAATGTGGCGAAATGTTGAAAGGTTCAAGGGGACCGAATACTTTCGCAAGGCACTGTATGCACAACCAGAGAAGCCAGTGCAGGGACCTGAGACCAGGACTAATGTAAAGGGACTTCAGGACAGGGACCAGAAACCAGGATTAATGTGAGACATAAGTTTTAGCTCAAACTTATGTGTACATAATGTGTACTTTCTTAATTCCTGGTTCTAGACAGCACTCAAGCTGCAGCGTTTTGAATATATTCAGCTCGTTTGGAGAGCCCAGTGAGCTGGCCGTTGAGACCAATGCATGCATGAGAAGTTTACTTCACACAGTATACCTTTTGATTCTGGCAATGTTTATGGATGGTAATAATCTGCTGATATTACAGATTTGATGTGGCTGTTAAGTGTAAAGTCCTCAACTCAATAGCTCACCACTAGACGGTTTTGGTCCATTTGCTTTACTCCCCATGGGACATGTGATCTGTTAAAGCTGTTAGTTGGCACGACAAGGCTTAAAGTGTTACATAATTTTAGTAATGTGTACAATGGCTTGCCTGATGGAGACAGCAACTTCTCTTGTGAACAAACTGATGTATTTGCTCAACGAATGGCTTGACGTTGCTTCTGTAAAGTTTCACCATATGGCATTAATCATCTATCAACTAAAAATATGCAATCAATAAGGGATGCCCTTTTGGAATAGAACATACAGTAGTTCTCTAAAACATATCACTTTTTAAAGATAAGTGACTCCAGTCTGAAGGGTTGGACTGTTTTTCTATTTCTATATGGAAACAGTTGTTGTACCCAAGTTTCAGTAAGTATGTGATCAAATTCTAATGATAGTACCTCACTTTCAAAACAGTTGGGTTTTATCACTAGTCTTCACTTTTCACATCTTTGAGATCAGCTTTTCAGACTGAAAAAGAATGCAATTGTTTTAAGTATCCGTCTCTTCACATAGAAATCTTATAGTAATGTAGTAGCTAAATGACTTAATACATTTCGATCTAAAATCAGGCAAAATTATTGTTTTGAAATAGCTGCCTTATCAATTGCATGTCCTGAAATGTTGAAATTTAATTGTCATTTCATTCTGTAGTCTTCTTGAAAATTGTCCACATTTCTAGGGTGATTTATTTCTGAATGATACAGTTGTTGAAAAAATAAAATTACCAATTCTCAGATCAGAAAAATTGCAAAGGGGCAATATTAGTTCATATTAGCATACACTGTATATGGATGGAAACCCAAAGTGCTCTTGGACAAAGTTTTGCTCCAACTCACTCAGGCTCCGACTGACTTACACTGAAAAAATATTGTATTCCTTTAAAATATAACAAGCATGTTTTAGGGCAAAACAAAATCACATGATGAACTGGTAATTAGCTGAAGAAGACTCCTAAAGATCAGTATTGCTTAAAAAAGACACACACAAAAAATAAAAATTTCTCTATTGTTGATGCACTATATATATTATTTATTTAACTCAGAAGTATCTGTATTTAGTTTAAAACGTTTTAAATTAGAATGGTGATCGCCCAGCACTTGTGATACGAGCAGGTTGCGGGCCGGAAAAGCAACACATGGGTCTGTAAAAGTGAGTGACAGCTGTGTGACATCACATTCCTGCTTCTGTTTTCAGTGTGGACTCTCTTCTTTGCCACCCCAAAGATGAGCAGCCCGACACGGATCTTGTGCCTGACGATTCGACACTAAGTACCTTGATGTATAGTATTCTTTTTTTTTCCATCCACTCTGAACATTTAGAATATCGTCCAAAAGCCCATTGGTAATTCCCCTGACTCTGTATAACTAATATATGACCAACTCAGTATGCCTGTATTTTTTTATATTGTGCATGTAATGAGACTATATCATATATTGGATTCAAATTATAAGTGGAATTACGGAAATGAATTAACTTTTGAGCAATATTCTAATTTTCAAAGTTTCACTTGTATATCTTAACCTTTTAATTTCTTCTATATGATGTTTCTTTCCCTTCCATTTCAACAGACAACGTAAAAAGAGGCAAGATTACAGAAGCACACATAAATGCAGCAAGAACAGACACGAGCATTATGCCGATGAGCTGGTGAGGAGGCTTATGAAAACACAATCTACTATCTGCCATTTTTTTTCACACTGTTTCTGAGAAAGAGTGTTTTTGAATTTCAGGAACGAGCTACGGTTGAAAGAAAACCTGAGGCAGTGGAACACCTGATCCCTGAAGGAGAGGTTCTTCTAACTATCAATGTGTTCTATGCTGCTGTTTTTGAGAAAGTAAGCCAATATCAGGGAGGTGACTTTAGATTTAAACTCAAGAATGTTTGAATGTTTCACCAGATAATAGGTCATCATGTACACATCATATTTGGCCCATAGACTACATATTAGGAGTGAACTAACAGAGTACCAATGTCCTCCATGATTTTTGCCTCAAGCCCCGGTGATCCAAGATGGCGCCCTATTCAAGTCAATGGCTTGTGCTCAGGAGGGCATGGGACATACATGGGGACCGAAAGATTAGTGGAACTCGCCCATATTCGGGCATTGTCTGGTCCTCCCGGTTCTGCGCAGTGGATGAGCTCCCATGATGCGTTGCACCAAATGTGGGTGTGTGGCTCTCATGCACGTGCACAGAGGGGCTCAGCTGCGCTTTGACCAATCAGCAGCTGCTGATCAGAGTGGATCTAGAGCGGGAGCCAAACAAAAGCAAAGTTGGTTGCATTAATGTGTAGATTCATAGAAATCCGAAGGAAGCAACAAGAAAAAAAGTTCAGGATGACAAGGGAAACTATAATCCACACTCAATCCAACCCTTATGAAAGCTGTAGGTTCTCTGTCAGCTGAGGTCGAGCTGTTTTAGTTTTTTTAGTATGCAGTCCCACCAATGTGCCCATTGGTGGGACACCTATAAGCAAGTAATACCCTATCCAGTTAACCCTAAACCTTTCATGAAAACCAGCGGACCGTGGTCGAGGGGCACTGGGGAGTGTGTGGCTCCAGGGCCAAAGAAAAGCGTTTCCTACGGGAATGACTCCCTTCTGTCCTGACCCTCGCTCTCAGTGTGGTGCTATTGCAATAACATTTCAGACATTCAAGAATCAGTCTTTATTTAATCGCCAGAATACACCAACACACACACACGTATATCCATATCTGCTCATACGCCACACTTTTCTGTCTTTCATTTTCATTCATTCATTCTCAGCGCTTTACACTCGTTACTATAAAGGCGCGCTCCCGTGTCTGCGGCGCGCTCGCACACACGTGTCCCACCGCTGCATATCTCACACTTGTTCACATTGCTCTGATGCAAACAACGCGTTGCATGCTCGAGCCTGCAAGCTGCAGTAGCAGAATGTAAACAGGAAGAGGCGGAACCTCAACTCGGACAACCAGGTAGTCGCTGAAGTTATTATTAGCGCCACCAGCTGGACCGGGCGTCGTACTACAGAAAAGTTGCTCCGGCAAGGTTCAGAGGACACGTTCATGTGACTGCGGGCCATTTTCATACCCCTGTGGCGACGATCCAGGCCACTTGGCCTAGTTCGTTTGTAAAAACCTATGTGACCGTGCCCTCATGCTCCATCCTTTCCACATTCAAATATAAAATCAAAAGCAGTAACTATGTTCCCGTCAAAAATGGGTGAGAACCCCTGAATTAGACGCTTGAATAATAATGATAATTTTTCTCTTGGCAGTTCAAGGTCAGACCGTACATGACTTTCCTGATGACCGGATCACACACATTGGCCGAGCTTCGGGACGCCATCTGCTGTGTCAGCGACTTGCAGGTCTGCGGGGAGTTCAGCAACAATCCTGACACGGTTCCAGACTTTTTGAGCAAAGTGGGTATCCGAATGTATAAGTCATGTGTTCAATTACAAGTCTACAAGTTCTCATCTGTCTCCTCTAGGATCACTTCAAGTCTGCCTTCTTCTTTTTCGAAGGAGTTTTCTACAACGACATGCGTTTCCCAGAGTGCCAGGATATTAGTATGTAAGTCTGATCGTCCTCAAGTATGGAGGACCAAAACTGACCAAAAGTGCCCAAATAATACATAACTATATAAAAGTGCATATTGGCAAAAAATGTTTAAGATATGCCTACAAATTTGGTGATGATGATAATAATAGTAGTAATAATAATAATAATAATAATGTCGGTATATTAATGATAAATGTCTTTTTTGCTCTTAAAGAAAAAAGAATAACCAAGATAAATCAAGATCAAGATAAAGATTGAATAAAAATATCAATCAACCCTTATTTGTAGAGCGCTTTTTCCTACCCAAAGTAACACAAAGTGCTTCACAGACCCTAACACGTAAAGAAAAAATTATAAACATTAAAAACAGGGCCTTAAAGACTAACTTTAAGATCACATAGATTGTTCAAAACAAACATTGAAATCACACAAGGGATTTATAAGCATGTAGAACATAAACGGAAAATGATTAAAAGTGATTGAATTAAGTAATACAAAAAATAGGCCATATCTTTCTATTTTCTTTTAGCACAAAGCAGTTGTTTGATGATTATAATAATAATAACATATATTTTTTTATCTCAAAGTTTAGGGATATCTTAATAATCATTGGCCGTGGTGAACTTCATTCATTTAATATGTTGGCAGTTGTCATCCTCCAAACTACATCAAAATCAATATTTTTCAGTTGCATCACGCGGGGAGAAGTGATAAAACCCATGCATATTAAGAACACGGATTCATGGTTTGTCAAGATCTGATATGAGGACAATTCTTATCTTCAGTCTGTGCCAGTCCATATAAACAAAGTCTGGGTCAGTCCATAACCGCTCGCACAAATGGGTGGATGAAACGGTTGTGAATTCTTCACAAAATGTCTCAACATTATTTCTTGGTAAGAAATAATAAGAGATGGAGGCTATTTTTGGTATTTTGTCCTCATCAGGGCTGATTGTAGGTCTACAATGATTCCTCAAGTTCCTATTAAAATGATTGCTATCGTTCTTAGAGGCAAAAACTCTGCCTCGAAGCTTTGGTAAAAAGATTTGGTGTGCGATGACTTGCTGCTGATCTATACTGTGCTTATATGTGGGGGTCTCATAGCGAGGCAACCCCGGTCCTGATGTCTGCGGCACATGCAGCAGAACCAGCACATGAGTGCGTCTATTCTTGCATCTGCGTGCGACTGTGGAGGTCAAACCCAGTCTTGGTCTTGATGTTCATGGAAGAATCAGAACCATACGGGCATCTTTCTGGCACAGTGGATGGCACTTGTGCTTCACAGCAAGAAGGTCCTTGGTGTAGTTCCACCTCCAGGCCTTTCTGTGTGAAGTTTACATGTTCTCCCGTGTTTGCGTAGGTTTCCTCCGAGGGCTCCGGTTGAGCTCGTTTTTCAGAAGAATGTTTCTGATTGTGGCATGTACAATTGCATCTCTAACAATTTGTATGATTTTTCTTTACAAAGCATTGATTGTTTGAATAAGACATTTCTTAAGAGACAAACATTGTAATATTTAAGAAGTGAAATAAAGTTTGTATGATTTACACAAGTGCAAATACTATTTAAACCAAATTAGGCACGTGCATAATTTTAGGCACACTTATTTTATTTCTAATATCTTTAGCACTAATTTTTGGAACTCAAAATTAGTCTTGTAACCTCACTGACCTTTGACCTCCATACACAGGTGAATCCAATCTTGATAAAGGATATTTAAGCCAATTCTACGTGTTCGCCCTCTTTTCATCTTCTCTGAAGAGAGGAAACATCAGAACTACTCTCAAATGACCTAAAAACCAAAATTGTTCAACATCATGGTTCAGCGCATGGCTGTCAAAGTCGAGGCCCAGGGGCCAGATCCGACCCACATATTAATTATCTTTGCTCCCGGGATGATATTTGATTAGTATTAGAACCAGCCCACACACAGCTATAAGATAATATTGGATTATTCCTTTACTGTTCAGGACCAGTGGGGACGAGTCCCGGCTCAAAAGTGGCCAAAATGACGTGCGCTGACATGCTGCAATACCACCCCGGGGCGGTGGGGGTGGACCCAGAAGTAGAATTAGCCAATGCTAACATATAGAGTTGGCAGACTTCTCAAAAACGTCTTTACAGGATGGACCAAAAGTTGGCTCTTGGCCCAAAGCTCCGTTCCACATGTGTGTCAATGCTGAGGGGGGTGAATTTTTTTGGACCACTCTATTTTACTCCATTTGTTAGGTGGACTTAATAAACATTGAACCAGGATACAAAAAGCTATCAGAGATTTAAGAACATTGTGAGGAATTGGAAGATTATAGGCATTCATGCAGAAGAACAAGTACAACTTTCTGGAATCGCCATCTTTGTCCCCAGACCTTATTATTCTTGAACATTTGTGATTTGATATAAAACATGCCTAATTTATTTTAAATAATTCTTGCACATATTCTGTAAATTATATAAAGTTTATTTCACTTCTCATACATCAGTGTTTGCCCAAACCTTTTCATATCACTGTAAGTACTTTGCAACAGCTTATAAGCAATTGCCATAAATGTTGGACGTTGAGTGGCTCTTCTGTATTTGTATTTATCTGTTTATTTGGATGGGACAGTATGTATTCCTTAACAGCATAAGCTTTAAATACACCAGATTGTAGCTAGTGTGCATCCTCATCTATTGTACATGTTTTTAGTGGTAGGGGAAACCGGAGCAGACACGGGGAGAACATGCAAACTCCTCACAGTAAGGTGTGAAAAGCACAAGTGCAATCCACTGCGTCACTGTGCCGCCCTTGAACAGTCGATGTTGATATTTTCCTGTCCATTATGCATTTTTCCTTTGTTTGAGTACATCGTTTTACAGTTTTATCAATCAAGTGTTTTTTCTGATCTCTCTTTTCCAACCGCACCGGACTCCGAGTCTGACATGTTGGTTTATCTAGTGAATAACAAGCGCTCAACTACGTCAAACCATTTCAAAGTTAAATTCTTGTGGTTCTAGTGTATAGGTCGGATGCAAACAACAACAGATATAATAAATAATATTGCCGATTTTGAATGACGTTTAGCTTTATGTGGAGTTTAAAGCTAACTTCCACAGGGAGGAGTTGCTATATTTTTCCTTTCTTTATTGACTGCGTATGCTTGGTTTTTGTGTGTGTTTTGTTTCCTTCGTTTAGCACAACAATTGAATGGGCAAAGAGTCGGAATTTCCCAACATTCACCCAAGCAAAAATGGAAGACACACGCTTCCAGGACCTGGAAGTGAAAGTGGGCTACCCATACCTGTACTGTCATCAAGGAGACTGTGAGCATCTGGTCATCATCACTGACGTCAGGTCGGTTATAATCACACCTGTTCTACTTACCAGACCAATGTGCATGAAGGAATACACTTAAAGGGACTGTATGTAATATACACTCATGGTGGTCTAATAAAGTAATTATAAATGCTGTTGCAAGGAATCCCCTGCCTTTGACACATCCAACAACTCCTAAGAACTGATTACAGATAGAGACCACAGACTGTCTGGTTTCGGTGACATCTATCAACGTGATGTCATTGACTGGCAATCCTGATGAGAGACGCATTCTACTCTCTGATTGGATAATATGTGTGAAAAGAAATATAAGTTTTATAGACACTGTTTTTTCAATTAAGAAGAATTAATTAATAATGACACTTTATTATGATTTGCTATCTGGGGACAGTTAAAAAATGTACATGTAATTTAAAATGAAAATATTACATTCGGCCCTTTTCACTCAAACTTAATTAAGATGGTTCTATTTCATGTATGGTACTTGATTTGACTCAAAATTCCACTTAGCTTTCCATGTTTGTTAAAATGGGCTTTATGTAGGAGTTTTACAATATTTCACATCTCAAAGGACAACACTCCAGCACATTGTAGCAGGGGCACATGTTTCTATGACAACCTGTCAATAGATTGCTCTATTTCAGTTGAAGTTCAACTCTATGGGAAAGAAGCAGTTTTTGAAAGAAATGTTGACAAAGAAAATATCCAAATCTTTTTCCAGATCATTATTTGATAGTGATAAGATTCACCAAGGCCCGCCATATTATTGTTATGTCTTTCTACTGGCCAACATCCTTATTATGTTTTTGAATATCATCACCATTAGACACCTTTTTATGGAAAAATAATTGCACCCTTGTTGATATGTGCTGACTAAGAAAATATTGTATTTATTTGGATGGGACAGTGAGTATTAAATAGACTGTACAAATACAAAAATATTTCTCATATAGTATACCCTGCCTGGATAATACTTTGTGTCCTGCGCAGTGCTAGATCATTTCAGGTCAGGAGCAGGATCCATGTAAAGTCCATTCCACTGTGGTTTATCACAAGATGCCATGTTGGCCTGTGCTATCGCGCGCTGATACCTCTCTCAATGAAAGCTCCTTGTGTTGAGTTTGAAGTTTCTCACAAGACTCTAGGAAGTGCCTCCGTAACCTTATGTCTCATTGCGCTCATAAATTTGTAAATGTCGGAGCTGTGTGGGTATAAGCAGAGCGACCACATATGAAATGAGCATTCACGTCTCTTCACGTGGGACGAATGGACACGCCGCTCAAGGGAAGGCTTTTCATGCTCTCTCTCTGCAGGCTGATGCACCGGGACGACTGCCTGGACCGGACCACTTACCCACTGCTCATCCACAAGGACCGGATCGACACAAACAAGTGCGCCGCCTGTCACGTCTACATCGGCAGGTTTGTGTGTGAAGTTTGGACACCCCCGGATCAAAGATGAAGGGCTATTTTGTTTACAATTGTGAACAGTGACGCAAAGGAAATGCTTGACGTTCCAGATCAGGCATCCTCAATAATCAGGCATTTTACACTGGCACAAGGGATGCACCAATACGACACTGGCATCGGAGCTGATAAGTTATTTTATAGTAGTAATAACAATAATCATTATCATCGTCATCATTTATTCATTATTATCTTATTTTATTTGATAGTGCACATTCATGAACATCTAGGCCACCTGCATGTGAAACCTAGACCTCTGAAACTAAGAAGGGCAGGGCCTGGTTGGTACTGTGATGGTAGACCTCAGGGAACACCAGGTGCGACAGTGGGGCTGCTGCGGCTGTAACGTGCCAAACTGTTCTTATGTCCTTAGACAAGATATTTCACCCACATTGTCTAGAATGAGTCTGGTGAGTGCTCCAATGGTGGTGTTGGCGGCTGGACGGTTGTAGTTTAACACCACTGTATATGGAGTAAATGAATAACAGGGGTGTCACGATTTTGTAATTGTAACACAAAATCGATCGAAATTACGCTGTTGGTCGTCATAGAAATCATAGAGAGGATCAACAATCACCTTCCCCCAGGTTTACATACATCAGGACGGTGCGCAAACAGGTAAAAGTACATGACGACGTAGCACACTAGTTAGCTATACCTGCACTTTATGACACCGTGGCAATTGCAGATAAAGGAGACGCGGCACTGGAGCTTGAAGCCACTCCTCCATCCATCCATTTTATACCCCTTAATCCATTTCTGGGTCGGGGGGCGGCAGTCAGTGATGCCACCCAAGTCACAGAGCACCAACCCCTCACTGATCCTCTGCAAGTGGTGAGTCCACAGGAGAATGGCTGCTCTGTTAGTGTGAGCATAGCCTTGATCTTTCAGTGGGGGCTTCAGGCAAAGTGGGGTTAAGTGTCTTGCCCAAGGACACAATGACAGCAGTCATCAGTGGGAGTTGGTGGAGAAGGTTTTGTGGTGGGCTCGAACCCACGAACTTCAGGCTCAAAGGCCAATGCTCTACCAACTGAGCCACTGTCACCCCCTAAAGCCACTCCTGCTGCTCTCAAATCACCAGTGTTGATATGTTGACAACCATGACAGCTATGTGTCTGCTATTAGATATGCTATGTGCCTGTACCATTTGCCAATAAAACTTCCACAGACCTCAGCTCACGCTAAAGCTATAACTAACGCTATAGGGTTATTTTTAGCAGTAGAAAAAGCAGATTTAAACATTTAATCAGCGTATTTGAGTGTGCTGTTAGAAAAAGAAAAATTGAGAATCAAATTGTGACCGAAAAATCAAGTCTAATCAAGGATTTGGGAAATTGTGACACCCCTAATAATGACAAGTGAAGCGTCTTTGAATGTAAACAAAACCGCGATATAAAATTAATGCATAATTACTTATCTGCAGAAAGTTAATTTCCATCCGTTGTCCCTAGGCAGGTAACACAGGTATACATACATTTACAAACATCACATATAAAACTGGACTGGTGCTTTGAGACTTGGGTGGCAGCTCTGATTGTCACCCCGCCCCCGACCAGAAATGGAATAATAAAGTGGAAGAGAAAATGAAATGAAAATCGGGACATTCTTTGACTGTTAGGAGGCTGTTCCAATAGTGTCTCCCTTTGACATACAGCACATTCTGACCTAATGTGACCACTATTTGACGCATGGATGGTCCTCCCTTTTCTGTCTGAAAGAACTAGAGCGAGGAACTAGTTGGGTACCCTTTAATTGCATACAGGTGAAACTAATAAATGACCAACACATTACACACATTCTTTCTGGTTTCATCTTCTTGTGTCCTTCTACTTGAATTTCTCATTTTTTGTTTTAGTATTGTAGGCAGCTACTTTTTATTTTCCATTCTCATCTGTAACTCTGTACATTTCTAGGGATCGTTCATTGATCCGTGGATTCACTGTTTTCACATTAGAGCATTTGATCAGGAAGAGTCCAAACCTCCATCAATGAAAATTTAAAGCTCCTTCTGAATCTATGTATTTTCAGGTGGCATACGACCAACGACCAGCTTGCGCCGAGCGACCCGTGCCTCTTCTGCGACAAGTGTTTTCGAATGCTGCACTACGACCCTCAGGGCAACAAGCTTGGCCAGTTTCAGGCCTTTCCTTACATAGACAGAGGTGCCTTTAACTGACCTGGACCTACTGCTTTATTGCTGTATGTTATAGCATCAAGTTCATTTGAAATATTGGTTAAATTATTATTATATACATGTTCAATATGACCTAATTTCTAATAAAGTTTATTGTATATGCTTGATTTATTTTCTCAGTCACAACTTTGAGTGAAAGTTTGAGGTAGACAGATTTTATTGGCACAGATATCACCCAATGTTTATTTAGATTGAATAGTTTACAAAATTATTAGTCTAGTCCAGCCTAAGGGTGAAAATGAGAATATAATTGCGTTCAGAAGTCCATTAACCTCTGTAATTGAACTTAGAAAATAGTTTCACATTTTAAGTGAGATATCAAGCCTTTGTTATAACTGACTTAGCTTGTAAAGACCCCTCAATAAAACAAATTTGAAAATTCAATGTAACCATGTTGAAAGGAATTACATCGGTTACAGAAAAAAAAAAAAATTCGAATCAACCTCTAATGAAAATGGAAACAAGATGAGTTTTAAGACCACTTTATTAATGGATTTTTGGACAAATAGACAAAAATACTCTTATATACAGAAATAAGTAAAACCTAAAATCAGACAACATGGTTAGACCTTTGGCAACAGTTTTGACTTCTGAGCAATGCAACATTATTAACACATACTAGTGACCTGGAAATGCCTAAGTGATTACGTCTCACTTTTCATTTACTAACTTCTCTACTGAAGTTCAACAGCCACTGACAGACATCCTACTGGAAGCACTCAGGATTCCTCTGGGAGTTTCAAGGCACTGCAGACACAAAAATAAAATCGATTAACTAATTGCACTAAAATGTTAAATTAACACTTGTATGGCAATCTCATTTTTTTGAACCGTGTGTATGATGATCCATTTATATAATCCACAAAACAAATTGATTATTAAGCATAATAGAAAATTATGAATTGTCCATTGGTTTGACACATGTACCTATTAGACTCTGCTGCTGGGATATCCTCATCTGTCTCCTTAACGGCCTCCTGCTTCTTCTCTTCTGGGTTCATTTCACTGCTCCCAGTCTTGTCTGTAGAGACAGAGAAAGCCTTGGTCAAACAGAGAACCAGTGCCTAAACTAACCACCCACAACAGATTTACACAAGCATGTGATGACACATGCTGAGCTCCAGACCTTACTGAGAGAATTAGGATTTTCCACCCATTTGGTATGGCTTCTCCTAAAAGGAGACCTTTTAGCAGGCTTTGGGCTAGAAGCTGTACAGTACGTACACGAGCAGCATTAAAGCTGGATGTGGTATTGAAGGAGGCCTTTAATTTTACCTTAAAGCAAACCTTAGGCAGGATGGTCATAGCTTATAAACCTCTATGTGCATAGTGTTGTGTTAGGGCAGACTATCTGGAATCTGGAATGCTCAACAGTAGGTGATTCAATCTCATTAAAAGCGTCACCTGCCTCCATGGTAATAAACAATATTAATCATCCCCAACCTATTTGTCCTCACCAGCGTAGGACAAGTACTTCCTAGTGTTAAGGGGAAAATCTTTCAGGGTCAAGGGGGTTTATACCCAGGTCTGCATCGTTTTCTTTGTGGAGAGTTTATCATCTTATATGGTTATTGCTATCATCTCCATCTTATCCTGTACTTGTCTCCCAATGGGTTTTTAGATCTTCCGTTCTTGACCCAAGACACACAGACACACAGACAAAGCCTTGCGAAAGTATTCGGCCCCCTTGAACCTTTCAACATTTCAGGCTTCAAACAAAGATAAACATTTTATTTTTTGTCATAAATCAACAAGTGGGACACAATCGTGAAGTGGAACAAAATTTATTGGATAATTTAAAATTTCTTAACAAATAAAAAAAACTCACTCCAGAAGTTCAGTAAGGATCTTTGAATGATCCAATGTTGTCCTAAATGACTGATGATGATAAATAGAATGCACCTGTGTGTAATCAAGTCTCCGTATAAATGCACCTGCTCTTTGATAGTCTCAGGCTTCTGTTTAAAGCGCAGAGAGAACCATGAAGACAAAGGAACACACCAGGCAGGTCCGAGATACTGTTGTGAAGAAGTTTAAAGCCGGATTTGGATACAAAAAGATTTCCCAAGCTTTAAACATCTTAACTCATTGACTGCCATTGACGTGTTAACACGTCAAACTAAATAGTAACGTTGTCTGCCAATGACGTGTTAACACGTCTCTCGTGTACAGCGATGTGAAGAAATGAAGAGATGTTGTAACTTCTAAACGTGTACTTTATTCTCGTACAGAACCATAGTCACTCGTGACCAAACACATGTCTCCCAAAAACGTCTCATGCCTGATGACGCACAATATAGTGGCCTATCGGCGTACATCATGACATCTCCCCCTTTGAAAACAATGGAATATCCCCAAAATACAATCTTTTTTTTTTTTTTTTTTTTTTTTAAGAAATAAACATCTCTGTAAACACAAAAGATTATCTCTGCATCTTGCCTTATCTATGTAAAACAATATTACTGCATTAATTTCAGAACAAAACATTTTAACAAAACTGTTTAACTTTGCAGTGTCCAGTTATTGCCTGTATCTCAGAGGAGCTCTAATAACTCGGCCTCTAGATGTGACCTGGACATCTTTCCGTGGTGTTTCATGCAGTGACAGTTTTGTTGTCACAACACATTGTCCAGAATCCAACTCACTGTCCTCCTGAGTGGCATCCACAGGGCTGGTTTGTTTTGGTGAGCTCGCATGTGGCAGTTCTTGTGGTGGTAGTGAGCTGATTGAAATCCGGAACTAGTTGAATGTGTCTCCTATTCCGACGTGAAATAGTCCCATTGTCCATTTGAACCAAGTATGAACGTGGCTCATCACTCTTTCCAAGAACTTTTCCTGAAGATTTCCAAGTTTTCTCTCCATCCAACTTTACTTTGACGTCTTGTCCTGGAAACAGCTCAGCCAGAGGTCTCGCTGAGTGGTGGCGGTCATGGAAGAACTTATAAGAAGACTTGGACTGCTGGTCCTTTCTCAAAATGGCTTGCTTGTCAATAGGTACACTGTTCATCTTGTTCTCCAGCATTGGCAGTGTTGTTCTGATGTGCCTGCCTGTCATAACTACGGCTGGACACACGCCTGTAGCAGTGCATGGGGTTGCTCGGTAACACATCAGAGCCAAATGCGGGTCAGGTTGTTTCAGGATGTGTTTTGCTGTTTGTACAGCACGCTCTGCGGCACCGTTTGATTGGGGAAAGTGTGGACTGGAGGTTACATGTGCAAAGCCATATTCTGCACAGAAATGCTTGAATTCCTCTGAAGTGAATTGTGTAGCATTATCGCTGACCAGCTCCAGCGGTATTCCCCATCGGACGAACATATTTTTGAGTTTTGCCAATAACTTGTCTACTGGAAATATTGGACAGGTTTGCTATCTCAATATCTCTGGAATAGTAATCTGTCACAATAAGGTAGTTTTGTTTTTCAAACTCACATAAGTCAGCTGCAATGCGCTGCCAGGGCCCTTGTGGCAGAGGGGTGGTGAGAAGAGGCTCATGTCTTTGTGAAGGTTTGTTTTCAATACAAAACCTGCATGTGGTAATGAGCTGAGTAATCTCGTTGCTGATACCCGGCCACCACACTGACATCCTTGCACGGGCGCGACACTTAGTTAGTCCTTGGTGACCCTCATGTATGCGTTTTAGCACATTTGACCTGAGCGCAGTTGGTATGACTATCCTGTCCTGAAACAATATTAGTCCATCTGCCTCAGAGAGTTGTGTGCGCGCTGAATAGTAACTATGAAGCGAAGGATGTAATGCCTCTCTTAAGGGCCAGCCATTCTGTATCAGGCTGGTAACTTTCACTAACTCTTCGTCATGTAGAGTAGCTTCTTGGATTTCCCTCAGCTTTTGTGGTGACACTGGTGCATTTGACACTACAGATTGCAAATGTACTTGTACCTCTTTGTCGGTGCTGCTATCACTTGTGCAGCTCAGTGGATTTCTGGAGAGCGCGTCTGCTACGGCCAGTTGTTTCCCTGGAACGTGCTCTGCAACCACCTGAAATCTCAGAAGGCGCATTAGAAGCCTTTGACACCTGGGCGGGGCTTTGTCTATGTCGTAAGTGTTAATTAATGGAACCAAAGGTTTATGATCTGTTTGCAACCTGAAACCATCCATCCCTTGTACATAGCGTGCAAATCTCTCACATGCCCATACCCCAGCTAAGCACTCTTTTTCGATTTGTGAGTATCGTTTCTCGGAGTCCGTTAAAGTGCGGGAACAGAAAGCTACTGGCTTTAACTTGCCCCCATTCTCCTGAAGTAGAGTGGCTCCTAACCCATAGCTGCTGGCGTCTGCGCTAATGACAGTCTCTCGTTGTGGATCATAATATGCAAGTGCCGGTGCTTTTACAAGCATAGCTTTAACCTCCATGAATGCTTGTTCTTGTGCATAATCCCATGTCCACCTGCTCTCCTTTCTGAGAAGTTCCGTTATTGGATGTAGTTTTGATGATAGATCAGGCAGAAAACGACCCACATAGTTGATGAGACCCAGGACCTGGCGCAGCTCTTCCACATTTGTTGGGCTTTCCATTTGGGTGATTGCCTTTACTTTGTCTGGGTCCGGCTTCATGCCCTCAGCACTGATTATGTGGCCAAAGTACTGTATTTCTGACTTCCCGAAATGGCATTTTTGTTTGTTTAGTTTTAGTTCACTCTCTCTGATGGTCCTCAAAACTGCACTCAAGTGTCTGTCATGCTGCTCCTTTGTTGTCCCGAAGACTAAAATGTCATCCATCACCACGACAACCCCATTGTGTCCTTTTAGCAGCTCTGACATTTGTCTTTGAAATATTTCTGGGGCGGAAGTGATTCCGAAAGGTAAGCGCTTAAAGCAGAATCTGCCCATTGGCGTGATGAAAGTTGTTAACTTCCTGCAGCCCTCTTCCAGAGGTATCTGCCAGAATCCACATGATGCATCCAACGTTGAGAATACTTTCGCTCCTGAAAGCTTTGGGGCGATATCCTCCAATGTTGGCAACATGTACCTTTCGCGCTTTACTGCATTGTTTAGACGCTTTAAATCAACACAGATTCTCACTTTTTCACTGTTTTTCTTTTCAACTGGTACCATTGGGGCACACCAGTCAGTGGGCTCCGTGACTTCTTCAATGATATCCAGCTCTAACATGCGTTTTATTTCAGCCTCCACTTTTGGTAGAAGAGGGAACGGCACTCTACGTGGTGTAGTTAGGGAATAGGGCTCGGCCTTGGCTTTCAGTTCAATCTTGACTGGGTCACATTTGAGAAGACCAATGTCCCCGAAAACATCCTCAACAATGTTTATGTTATCAAGTCTCTTGACCAGACCCATTTTCTTAGCTACACTCCCACCTAACAGGTTATGGACATATGGGCCACTTATAACAGTTATCCAAAACTTGTACTTTTGCCCTTTGTAGTAGCTTATGGCCAGAAACTTGCCTATGCACTGTACTTTACCTCCAGGACTTGTTATTTGGGGTGATTTCTTCAACGTGACCAGGCGGGGGCAGTGTTGTAACTTGTTAACTTCACTCTGTGCCATGACGGTGATGTCGGCCCCTGTGTCTATTTTGAACTCGACTCTGCTGCCATTCACAGGTAAGTTTACCAACCACTCCTCATCTGGACCGTTTTGCTCAATCATTTTGTCCTCTTTAATTGCTCCTAAGAAAAACGGATCATCTGTGTCTGTTTCTCTGGGAGTAACGGTGACTTCTTTCAGTGTTTTAGTGTAACACGCTACCTCAAAATGTCCCATTTTGTTGCATTTTCTGCACCTCTTGTTCTTTGCTGGGCATGGCTGAGTTCTCCCGTGTTGTCTCTTGCAGCGTGAGCAGCTCTGTTGTTCGCGGTGATCCTCACGTTGGTAGTGCGCAGTTGATTTACTCTTTCTATCATACTGCCGCCTGCCTTGTCTCACTGCATCCAGACTGCATTCCGCACGCATACTGATGTTCTGTTGCTTAATTTGTTCATTTTGTCTTGCTATTTGGATAGCTTTTTCCAGTGTGAGCTCCGTTTCTAGCTGTAGTTTTTGGGAGACATCACTGTCGGATATGCCAATAACAATCCTGTCTCTGATTTGCTCGTCTTTTATGGCTCCAAACTCACAGTACTGGGATAGTTCATACAAACTCCTCACAAACGCCTCCACTGATTCTCCGGGCTTCTGCACTCGCTTGTAAAAGCATGCACGGTCGTGAATGACGTTGCGTTTGGGCACAAAATGCTCCGTGAACTTAGCTATCACTTTTGAGTAATCAAACCGTGACTGTGTCCTCTCTTCATCGTCACTATTTTCATCTTCGCTGTCACTATACACAAATGAATCATATATTGGCTCTGCTTCTCTTCCCAAAGCGTAGAGAAGTGTGTTGACTTGCACTTCGCCGCTGTCTCTGTCGAGCTTCGTAGCGACCCTGTACCGGTCGAAGCGGCGGCGCCATATTGGCCACTCTGCTGGTTTGGAAAAGTCAAACGTTTCTGGCGGTCCGAACTTTGCCATTGCTCTTATGCAGGCGTCCTGTCGTCGACCACTTCTGACACCATCTCGTGTACAGCGATGTGAAGAAATGAAGAGATGTTGTAACTTCTAAACGTGTACTTTATTCTTGTACAGAACCATAGTCACTCGTGACCAAACACATGTCTCCCAAAAACGTCTCATGCCTGATGACGCACAATATAGTGGCCTATCGGCGTACATCATGACAACGTCAATTGCGTTTCCCGCTATTTTTACGTTCCCAGCTGTCCATTGAATCTAATATGTGGAGATTGGCTTGAGGCAATACTTTATGGAGCCAGCAGATGGCAGCATTGCGCTATGAATGGTTTGAACACAGCTAGATGCACTGTTTGTGGCCCTTTTTTCTCAGCTTTCTGGTGATTTCAATAAAACTTCCCTCTACTCAACTGGGGATTACAGAAGAACTAAACAAGATAGAAACAAAATTCTTTTTGCTGGTGAGAGTAGACAGCCCATTCTTTCAGAATCTAGTTTTAGATTTCAGATAGTCAAAGTACACAATATTCTGTGGGTCTTGAAAAATCAGTAAAAACCACCAGAAACGGCTGGCAATATGGGAGTACCTGTTTTGAAATGGGCTGGCAGTCAATGAGTTAAGGAGCACTGTGTAAGCAATTATATTGAAACGGAAGGAGTATCAGACCACTGCAAATCTATCAAGACCCGGCCATCCCTCCAAACTTTCATCTCAAACAAGGAGAAGACTGATCAGAGATGCAGCCAAGAGGCCCATGATCACTCTGGATGAACTGCAGATAACTACAGCTGAGGTGGGAGAGTCTGTCCATAGGACAACAATCAGTCGTGCACTGCACAAATCTGGCCTTTATGGAAGAGTGGCAAGAAGAAAGCCATTTCTCAAAGATATCCATAAAAAGTCTTGTTTAAAGTTTGCCACAAGCCACCTGGGAGACACACCAAACATGTGGAAGAAGGTGCTCTGGTCAGATGAAACCAAAATCGAACTTTTTGGCCACAATGCAAAACGGTATGTTTGGCGTAAAAGCAACACAGCTCATCACCCTGAACACACCATCCCCACTGTCAAACATGGTGGTGGCAGCATCATGGTTTGGGCCTGCTTTTCTTCAGCAGGGACAGGGAAGATGGATGGAGCCAAATACAGGACCATACTGGAAGAAAACCAGTTGGAGTCTGCAAAAGACCTGAGACTGGGACGGAGATTTATCTTCCAACAGGAGAATGATCCAAAACATAAAGCCAAATCTACAATGGAATGGTTCACAAATAGACGTATCCAGGTGTTGGAATGGCCAAGTCAAAGTCCAGACCTGAATCCAATCGAGAATCTGTGGAAAGAGCTGAAGACTGCTGTTCACAAACGCTCTCCATCCAACCTCACTGAGCTCAAGCTGTTTTGCAAGGAAGAATGGGAAAGAATTCCAGTCTCTCGATGTGCAAAACTGATAGACATACCCCAAGCGACTTGCAGCTGTAATTGCAGCAAAAGGTGGCGCTACAAAGTATTAGCGCAAGGGGGCCGAATAATATTGCACTCCCCACTTTTCAGTTTTTTATTTGTTAAAGTTTAAATCCAATAAATTTCGTTCCAATTTTACGATTGTGTCCCACTTGTTATGGATTCTTGACAAAAAATGTAATTATATCTTTATGTTTGAAGCCTGAAATGTGGCGAAATGTTGAAAGGTTCAAGGGGGCCGAATACTTTTGCAAGGCACTGTATAGATGGACAATGCTAACCATGGACAAAGTTTTGCATTATTGCTTTAGTGGGGAATGGGAGGGCAAAACTTAATCCATGACGCCACGGCAGGCTAAGCAAGGGGTTGAAACTGATGACCCCCAAAAGGGAGCAATTGCACAGTGTTATGGAGTTTATTGTGGAGAGTAGTAATGGATCAGGCACTTACTCGTAAAACATCGTATGTATGATGATGAAGATACCTCAATAAGACAGACATACATCCTAGTTTTTTCAATGCTCACTGACCTGTGTTTTCTTTTCCCTGCTCCGCTTTCTTCAGGGCGCCTCTCTTGGCCTCTTCGTGTTGTCTTTGTTCTGCTATAGACCGGTTTAGCACTTGGCTGAGTGCGCTGTCTCCTTCTCCGACGAGGAACATGCTTTTAAACTTGTGATACAACATGCTCGCCTTGTCCATGACGTCTTGGCTGGCTTTGAATCTTCGGATCTGAAGAGAAAGTAGGACGTCAGTAGGTGAACGAACAATGACAGCTGGTTGTAGATACTAGGGATGTAAAAAAAACTGAATTTTCATGACCGACCACCGAGCCTCATTAACCGGTTGAAACCGGTTAACCGCGTAGTTTAAAATATTCCACGTTCTTTGAAATAACAGCCATTTCGGGCCGCGTACTTTCCATTAGAGCAGCTCTGCGTTCTACTGGATCAGAGGCGAGACAGCGGCGCCAAAAGCAGCAACAGCTTCGGCACCTTTGCGCACAGAGAACTGCTTTTTTAATCTTCCCATTCTCCTGTGCTGCAGTTTTAAAGCTTTTCAGCAGCAAACAACGGCTCGTTCACATGGTCAGAGCAGCGAGTGACGAGCTGCGTCTCGCAGGTCTCCGCTAAAGTTTAAATACAGTATTTGTATTTATTTTGATCTCCATTAGCTGTTCAACACAGCTATTCTTCCTGGAGTCAGGCAAGGTGCATTAACAAAAATACATGATAATAATTATACTAAAATAAAAACAAAAATGATACAAATGATGACACAGGGTCTCACACACACACACACACACACACAAGACCCAGACCCAATTTCAGTTGTAAATGGTAGTTAGAGAGATTACAGCACAGTTGTAATATCACATGTTTATACTAATTTGTCAATAGATGTCTTTTTAAAAGGATTTTAAATTGGTATTTACCGTTTGCATTACTTATGTCATCTGGGAGATGATTCCAGGCAAACATTGACCTGTACATTACAGTTGCTTTTCCAAAATTTGTTTTTACTTTGGGTAACTTGAATCTGCCTTCTGTGGCGTGTCGGGTTTCATAGTTGTGCTCACCAGAACTAAAACAGAGCTCTTGATAAAGCACATTTGGAGTTTTGTTCTCAATAATGGGCGGCACGGTGGCTGAGTGGATAGCACTCTCGCCTCTCAGCAAGAAGGTCCTGGGTTCGAATCCCGGTTGGACCAGGGCCTTTCTGAGTGGAGTTTGCATGTTCTCCCCGTGTCTGCGTAGGTTTCCTCCGGGTACTCCGGTTTCCCCTACCACTAAAAATATGTACAATAGGTCTGGCATGTGCCTCCTGTACTGGCACCCCTGCTCCCAAAAATAACAAATAACAATTGTAAACCGCTTTGAGACTCCGATGTGCAGTGAAAAGGCGGTATATAAATAAAGATTACATACAGATTACATACATAATATATCTTGTGAAATTGAGTAACGATGCCTCACATCTCTCTTTCACCATTAACCAAGACAAACATGAATGCATCCACTTTACATTTGTTCTGTACGTACACCGCAGAGCAAGTCGAGCTGCCTTGTTCTGAACCATTTGTAACTGCCTAATATTTGATAATGCAGCACTCGACCAAATTTCAGAACAATAATCCAACTGTGAAGTGTGTTTATGACATCTGCTGTCATGTTGAGCGGTAAGAGATGGGAGCATCTTCTAACCATTGACAGACTCCGACCCATTCTTTGTGCTACTGTGCTCGTGTGTTTGGACCATAACAGTCTCCTATCAATTTCCACTCCCAGTAGTTTGATCTCATGAACTTGCTCCACACTTGTATTGTTAACAGTTAAATTTAATTTTGGCTCGTCCAACAGCATACATCTGGTTCCAAACACAATACTTTTTGTTTTGCTAATGTTTAACGCTAGTCTATTGTTTTTGACCCACTCATTAACACATTTTAAGTTTTTCATTAATACAGTTTTTGAGTTCTTCAATAGTTTTTTGTGATGAATAAATTGTGGAGTCATCTGCGTACATAGTGACTTTAGCTTTCTCAACTACTAACGGCAAATCATTTGGGTAAATAGAAAACAGGAGAGGACCTAAACAGCTTCCCTGCGGTATCCCACAGCTAACATTCTGTGTATCAGAGTAGCTTCCATTGAAGAAAACAGTTTGTCTCCTGTTTTCTAGATATCTTTCAAGCCAGAGTAATGCAGTTGGACTGAAACCATAACATTTCATTTTCCTCAGCAAAAGTTTGTGGTCGATAAGATCAAAGGCTGAACTAAAGTCTAACAGCACAGCACCTGCCAGTCTCTTATTGTCTAGTGCACTAAGCCAGTCGGTCGTCATTTGTGCCATGGCTGTAGTTGTTGAGTGCCCTACTCTATATGCATGCTGGAAGTCAGTGTTCAAATAATTATCTGGAAAATATGTCTGTATTTGTTCAAAAACTATCCTCTCCATAATTTTGCTCAGGGTTGGCAGCAGGCTTATCGGTCTACTGTTAGGCCCACAAAAAGGAACAGCAGAGCTCTTTTGGAATGGTATTATCTTAGCAGTTTTCCAAGCCTGTGGATAGATACTTAAACCGAAACTCAAATTTAGAATGTGTGTAATTGGCAGAGCAATTAGATTTGCTACCATTTTCAGTAATTTTGCTTCAATGTTGTCCGTGATGTGTGTGGAGCTGATACCATGGACCAGCAGCCCAAACATGCTCCATGTGGTTTGACTGGAGCTGCGTATTTGCGAGGATCCTTTGGGCTGCGTGAGACAGAGGAGCGCGACAGACCGGTATGTGTGTACATGTATGTGTGTGTGTTTACCAATGCATTGGCGCACACAGCTAGAGACGGACCCGCTCGTCACACCGTGCAAATAGGGCTTAAAATAGCGTTAAGAGACCTCCCCTCTCCCCTTTTTTTTTTTTAACCGACAGCTTTGACCGGTTAACACTGTGGCGGTCAACCACCGGTTAAACGGTCACCGGTTTACATCCCTAGTAGATACAGGTCTCAGAAAGATCAGGGTTAAGTTGTTTTGGTCAGGGTTGAATCAAGAGGCGGCAGTAGCTCAGTTGGTAGAGCGTTGGCCTTTGAGCCAGAAGGTCGTGGGTTCAAGCCCCGCTCAAGACTTTCACCATCGACTCCCACTGACTACTGTCGTTGTGTCCTTGGGCAAGACACTTAACCTCTGGGAACACCAGCCACAGTGGGGCGGCTGCGGCTGTAAAGTGCCAAACTGCCGTTGTGTCCTTAGCAACGACACTTAACCCCCATGAATGGTTGGTGGTGCTTGGAGGGGCCAATGGCGCATACTGGTTGCCTCGCTTCTGTCAGTGCCCCCCAGGGCAGCTGTGGCTACAGTAGTAGTTTATCACCACCGTGTATGGAGTGAAAGAATAATGACATGTGAAGCGCCTTTGAGTGTCCAGCGCTCAAAGACGCTATATAAAACCGATGCATTATTATTATTATTAAAAAAACCACAACTTTTTATAGCAAGTAAATAATCCTCATTTATGTTACACAAAATTATACCAAGCTCTCAATTGCTTTCTTTGTTGAAAGTTTGAAGGCTCATCCTTTCCATCTGTGGTTATACATTTTAAGCTATGGAGATAATTTTGTCCAAATAATATATTTGATTTAACATTAGTTTGGATAAATAATCTCAATTCTAATTTGACTGAACCCAACCAGACAAAAGGTTTTGGTTATTTTTCACCTCACACATAGGCCTAACCATACTGAGGAGAGGTTTTAAGACTTGGATAATTCTATAATGACTGCAGAATTAAATTAAAATGTGTATTTTTAATCATCTCTATGAAAATGTTGGCCAGATTTATAAATACAAACAAACACCATATTTCACTGAGCTTTCAGGATCTAAACAACTAATCGGAAGAATGAATCGGACAACTAATCCATTACCTTTACAGCCCCATTGCCAATGCTGAAAATCGTAAGGGCCACTAAACAATATTTTCCGGGCTGCATTATTGGTGTATATATGGTGTCGATCAATCGGAGTGTGCACCTTTTTAAGTGTAGCAATGAGCTCGCTGTGCTTCTGCAGGTGCTGCGTGGTGACCTGGAGTGCCCCGAGCTCGTCCAAAGCATCCAGACACTTCTTCACGTCCTACATATGACACACAATACACAGTACAAGCGCCGATGTTCAGGAGTCAAATGACAATCTGATGCAATCCGCTTCCTTGCCAATGAAGCGTGAAAGTACTCACTGTGTTATCAATTTTCAAGGAAATCCTGATCTCATTGTGCAGTTTGTGGAGCTTCAGGTCAGTAGACAGTTCTGTAAAGTAGAAAAACAAACATAGCAGGGTTGTGTTATGTCAATGTTTTATCAGATCCAAAATGTACTGGGTTTCTCCACATCAGCAGTGTTTTCATAGAATTAATGAATGGTGTTTCATCTGGAGGATTTATAAATAGATCTTTTTAATCGGAAGGTCAGGATTTCAAACGTTATGAATATTGTGAGAAATAACACATTGTTTTAAGGTCAATCACAGGGCTCCCAAGATTACCAATGACTACAGCAAGCATAACTTATATTTACACGGACAACATTAAAAAGGAAAGACTGGGGTATAGTTTCAGCACCTTCTTAAGCTGACCCGCATGTAAGCAAGAGCCAGGATAAATGACACTGATTGATCTTCCTGGGATCTATTGGGACAAAGAAAGATTTAAAAATACATCACGTACCTTTCTTCTTTGTTCCAGTCCTTTCCTCGCTTTTCTTTCCATCATCCTTGCTTGTTCTGGCATGTTAGCAAAGATAACCACACTATACTTACAAAACAGCAATACAACTCTCATCCCATCTACAGACAGACAAAAACACTCACGCTTCCTCCCCTTTACGCCTTTTCACATCTTTTTCCATCTCAGAAGTTTTCCTTTTGCTTCGTTTTTTCTGCAAGACGAAAAACCATCACAATAATGGACAACAAAAGCTTTAAAGATGATTGGAGTGAGCACCTCTTCATCCTCGGAGGTGGACGCGTGGCCGTCTTTCTGTCCTGGCCTCCTCCTCTTGGACTCTGGCTCTTTGACTTCGGCCTCGGACTTTTTACCCTCGTCTCTCTTCCTCTTCTCCTCCTCACTTTTAGACTCTGTGGCCCTTTTCCTCTTTCGGTCTGAATCGGTCTCCCTAAAAAAACGAAAACTTGGTCATCAACAAATGCTTAAGAAAGTCAGTGATTGCAAATAATAAGTTATTTGATCCAACAGAAAGAGTCTTTCTCTCATTTGAAACCATCTTTTGCAGAGAGCCCAGTGAGTCACCATTTAATGGGCTTAGTTAGGATGGTCTTTTGGGTGACACTGTGTCTGAGTGGATAGCACTCTCACTTCTCAGCAAGAAGGTCCTGGGTTCGAATCCCGGTCGGAACAGGGCCTTTCTGAGTGGAGTTTGCATGTTCTTCCCGTGTCTGCGTAGGTTTCCTTAGGGTGCTCTGGTTTCCCCTACCACTAAAAACATGTACAATAGGTCTGGGGCCGTATTCCTAAAGATTCTTACTGCTAAAAGTTGCTCCTAGTGGCCAAATTCTAAGAATTTTCTTAGAATCTTGACCAACTCTTAGAATTTCCCCTAAAAGTGAGGAGTAGCTCCTAGTTAAGATAAAAGCTATTCCTAAAAAATCCTAGCTCTTAAGAGTGCTCTTAAGGGGAGATCCCTTAAGAGTTGAGAGGAGGACTTTTTTTCAAGCAGGAATCATGTTTGTGGTATATTTAAAAGTCAATCATGTGACCAGCTTCTTATTGGCTGGTCAGCAATAACACCTCATCCATTTTACCTTTGTTACACAAAAGTAAGTAGAAATGGTAAAAGTTGAAAGAGGAAAAAGTGGTCCTAAATTGTCACACATTCAGTACGAATGAATGAATACTTTATTTTGAGCCATGGCAAACAAGAAAAAAAAGGACAAAACAAACAAAACAACAACAGAATAGAAGTACAAATATACAGTTTTGTTTTATTAACAACAATCCAGCTCAAAAAGGAGTGGGAGAGGATAAGACTTTTAAGCTCCCTTGTACTTGATTTGTACAGTGTATGTATAATATGTTTATATTAATATTGTTTCCTTAATTCCTTATAAGTCTATACATATCACAGCCTTTACTAATCCTAACGTTATCATTATCATCATTTATCCATATAATATTTATAATAATAATGTTCTTTATCATGTATATTATATATAGAGTAATATTTAAATTTTATATATATATATATATATATATATATATAAATATATATAATTATAAGTGCTCATGATATATACGTATTATGTGTGATAAATTGGTGCTGAGCAAGCTCTGATGATGGTGTATAAGTCTAACTTTACTATTCACAGTATTTATGTACCATTGATATATCTGACTTTATAGCTTTTGGTTATTATTTACAATAACACAGTGTTCCTAAGATTAGATTCCATGATTGAGTTTGTCCATTTTAGGGCCCTTATTTTGCCTATTATCATCAAAAATATGTTTGTTCTAACTTTTAGGATCAACCAATCACAGCGTCTGAAATGATGACTCATACCTAGCAACGGGGTCGGCCACGCCTCCTCACTAAGATAAAAGTTGTTGTCAATTCCTTGCTCAGAGTTCTCTAAGAGTGTTCTGGAATAACTTAAGCTAAGACTCCTAGCTAGGAGTTTTTAGGTTAAGATAAGAGCTCTCTGAGAGGACTCTCAGAATCTTTAGGAATACGGCCCCTGGCATGCGGCTGCTGTACTGACCCCGCCCATTTCAGTGTGGACTGAGAGACAAATGCCCACAATTGTAAACCGCTTTGTGACTCTGGTCTGTGTGAAAGGCAGTATATAAATAAAGATGACTTACTTTTCACTCTTCGGTCTGAAAAAGCTGTTCAACATATGTAAATATGTGCCACATGTGCCAAAAATACATGCATGTGAATACTAGTGATTCAACCAAAGGAATGTGTCGAATGAATTTTATTACGTGGTTTGAAAGTTTGAGGAGCCAAAATCTGATCCATACCCACCATTTCTAATGTAAAAAGATTATCCCAATAATTAAGTAATCTCATTAAAAGTTCAAATGTAAGGTCTTCTAGGATCCAGCTGCACGTTTTCCTACTTCTACCAAGGGTTGCTCGTTCCTAACTAGGGGTGGGAACCTCAGGCTACCTCACGATACGATACGCGATACAAAGCTCACAATAACGACTATATCACGATATTAATTATCGATATATTGGTCAGAAATATACCTACGATTATTTATAGCATAAATAAAAGAAAAATGTTAAGTGAAAAAATACACTTCATTTCATGATAAATGGAATGGAGATGCGTAATGTAGCCATATAGTAAGTATTGATACTAATTTCTTTTTTAATTTTTTTTATTGATACTTGACAATAGGGTTGGGCGATATGGGCCTCAGCATGTATCACGATTTTTGTTGGTATGTATCACGATATGACGATATGATAATTTGAACAAAGCCTCATATAAAAGCTATAAAAACTTAGCACTGATCATTTTAAACACACTTGCCTCAAAGTGCATTTACTGATTTATTGGCAGCAAAATTTGTAATACAGCTATTGTATATAAAACGTATTAACAAAACTGAATTGTAGAGAATTCTGTTTTGTACATACTGAAAATTGCAGGCAACATGTAATAAAGGTGAACATTTGTAATTTGTAAAATATATAAAAGTTTGTCCTTTGTAATATAAAAAGTGTAGCATTATCAAATAATTATTTGATCACTTTGGCTTATGTTTCCTAATCCCAATATAGTCGAAATTATCAAATACTGTATATATTTTTTGTATCCTTTTGCGTTTCTATAATTATGTAATTATAACTTATTTGTAATTATATTGCAATGTAGACAAACACATGCATTGAAGTAAAATGAATGACAGTAAACAGTAAATAAAGCTTACCAATGGCACTATGAGAGAGAGAGAGAGAGAGTGTCCGAAGCAAGCCACTCGAGTCCAGTTGTTTAGGGCAGCTGCTTTCACAACATTAGATCCACTGTCGATAGTTACACACAATTGCTTCTTTTTATCTAGTTCCCAAACTACTCCCATATGTTTGAGGTAGCTCCGCGTTTTGGCACAATGTCTTCTACAATCTGCATGTCTTCACCATGGTCTTCACCGCCGCCCTCAGCCATGTTTGCTCTCTGCTCTGTTGTTGTTGTCCCTGCACGCCGCTCTGCTACACGTGCCGCGCAGATGCGTCATCAAAGTGCGCCGCACACAAACGTGTCTTCCGCTCGCTGTTTTCAGTGTTAAATGATTGTTTTCACCGGTATAAGGCATTTTCTTATCATTTAATTTACTTATACCGGTACAAAAAAAATATCGCCCAACCCTACTTGACAAAAGCATATCGATAATCGATCGCGTGAGAAAGTATCATGATACATCACCATATCGATATATTGTCACACTCCTATTCCTAACCAATGTATAACCATTCATCAAATCAGTTCCATGCTTCCAAAACAATTCAACATTTCTATCACCATCTTATCTAGTATTTGATGTATTTTTGGCTTCTGTCACATTTTCATGGGCAATTTCATGTGTAAGAGCCAAAAGGAGAAGGTATTGAACGGGGATTTCAAAAACAGCATATTGCATGAGCATATTGTGTTCATATAGAAAGAAAATAAGAGAAAGGAATGATCAGATGAAAGCTATAAGGGCTGAAACATCATGAAATAAATAACTTTTTGAATGTACGATGGTTTGTTTTTCACAAGAGCCTAAAGGAAAAACTAATGTGGAAATGCAGTAAAAAAAACTCTGAATATCAGAGTTCTGGAATTGTCAAGTTACTCCCGGACTCACATTTCATTTCCTGACCCATGGCTCTCTTGAAGCGGAAGTGGCTTTTCACTCTGGGACTTTCTCCCTCTGCGTTTTTGACTTTCTCCTCCTGCAGTAAAATCAAAATTAAATTAAAGCTAACGGATCGAACAAATTCACCAAAATCCTGTAAAGTGAAGCCGCCCACCTGAACTGACGGGGCTCGCAGGCACATCGTCCTTTTCATTTTCGGTCTCGTCGGTCTGCATGAAGGACAGAGGTTTATTTTTCTTTGCAAAGCATTCACAAATGTAATCAAAAGTTCTCTCAAATGTGGTTTAATATTAAAATATATCCATCCATCCATCCATCCATTTTCTACCCTTTAATCCATTTCTGGGTCAGGGGGGTGGCAATCAGAGATGCCACCCAAGTCTCATAGCACCATAGCACCATATTAAAATATATTACAATTAAAATGTACAAATGAAATGAAAAATAAATCAATATAATATTTATTGTATTCATTCTTTTATTGTATTTTTATAACAATCCACATACAATGTTTACAAACTTGTAATATTTGTACTGATTATCAGGAAGGCCGTTTTTAATTTATTGCTAATGGTGCTTAATCACAATCAAGTGAGTAATAGATGTAACTAAAGCGCAAAAATTCCAACCAAAAAACTCACCTTTTTCTTACGTCCTTTCTTTGAATCTTTCTGGGAAACATCCTTACAAAAAACAATCAAAACAATTGTACTGTAATGAGGGATGTGGTTCTTACAGACTGTAAATATTAGCAGCAGCAGCACCATCTACTGGACAATTGCAGTCATTGTAAATGAAAACAGGTCACAGGATTTTGCAATATTTAGAAGTTTTGTGTTGCTAAGAAATTGATACAATTTAAATTTGGGGGACAGTACTTCTTGTGTCATGAATAACATGTTAGTCCTTAAAGTGAAATCAGACCACAAATCTAAACAGAAAACATGTTATTATCATTTACATACTTGAAAGATAAGAGTCCTGTGAGTCACTATTTGATAATTGATCTTCTCTTTTTTGCTTTTCTGTCTGAAAAGGCTGATCTAAAAAAGGTTTGTAAGAGGCCAAAATGACATGAATGTGAAAACTACTGATGGACCCAGACTGTTTTGAAAGTGAGATAGAAGCATTAGCATTGTATGTGGTTTGATACATTTTTCGGTTTGTGCACAATAAAGCATTCAACCTCAACAGAACTCAGGCCTCTGAAAGAGAATTGCACACAAATGTGTCTTTGCAGAGTTTGAATTGTAACTGTAAATGTCATACTTGATAAATAAGTCAAAGTTCTCACACAATTATTGTAACTCCAAAAACTCAAAAGTGACATCTCTAGTAACAGATAAAATAGTATGACACAGACAATCAATGGGCGGCAGGCATCAAAAGCCTGACTTGACACTTTGTTGGGACATTGATCCGATAAAACCAGTTAAACAAATCATAAGGACTTACTTTAGATTTACTGCCCTTGTTCTCGTCCTCCTCTGCACTGCTGTCCGAGTCCTTTTCTGTCCGGAGAGAATTGGGTGGAACCGGCTTTGGAAACAAAGACAAAACAAAATGGTTTGTCCATTTACTAATCATTAATTGTAACATATTTATATTAGAATTCCTATCCACATGCTGCAGTGCAATTATTTTGAAATGTTGATAAATGATTTGTCTGAGAAATCAGGGCTATGCAAAAATCATTGTAAATTAAAATTGTAGCTCATTTTGTGATGATAATATCAAATAAAAAGGTACACTGTGATAATAAGCCTGTTCCCACTCATTGGTCTGGTTCACTTAAACTAGACCAATGCTGCTTCAATTAAGACAAAAAAATGCTTTAGTTGTGGCTGTAAAAACCACCAAACAAGAGAACCTATACTCCAATATTCACTTAAATCAGTCTGATCTTCTGAAACTGATCTGTGAAGCATTTTGCGACAAGAGAACCAAACTTGGTCCAGTTAAAGTGACCCAGACCAATAAGTGTGAAAATGCACTTACATTTTTGTAAGGGCTAACATCTGCCTGATAGTCATTCATTTTTAATAAGCAGGACAAATGTATGCAAAGCTGTAGTACGCAACTTAAATAATAATAACAATTATGCATCCGTTTTATATAGAGCTTTTTTGGACACTCAAAGACGCTTCACATGTCATTATTCTTTCACTCCAAACACGGTGGTGATGAACTACTACTGTAGCCACAGCTGCCCTGGGGCACACTGACAGAAGCGAGGCAACCAGTATGTGCCATCGGCCCCTCTGACCACCACCAACCATTCACACACACACCAGACTCATTCTAGGCAATGGGGGTGAAGTGTCTTGCCTAAGGACACAACGGCAGTTTGGCACTTTACAGCCGCAGCCGCCCCACTGTGGCTGGTGTTCCCAGAGGTTAAGTGTCTCGCCAAGGACACAACGACAGTAGACAGTGGGAGTCGATGGTGAAGGTCAGGCTTGAACCCACGAATAAGTTCATATACTGTATATATATATTATCAACATGTCCATTGTGTATTTTATTAGGAATAACTCCAGGTTAAACTGCTTAGAAAATATAAATAGATAACAGGTTGACATGTACAGACAGACCCACATATAGAAGATGTAGATGTCATTTTAAGGGAATACCTTAGGACCGGTGAGTTCAGCTTTGGGGTTATTTTCAATCTCCCACAGTCCTTCGTTGAAGCCTTTTCGCTTATTGGGTTTGGCGTACTTATCTTTGTTGGGTTGGTATGGAAAAATGTCTTTTGGCCCTAGAAACGCTCTGAAGAAAGAAGCCAACAGAGTAACTACCGACTCATCAGACAACACATGTACAAATGTTTCATGGAGCACTTACGTTTCATGCGTGCCAAAGAAAAAGATAGGAAACTTCATGTTGGATGGCTTCACTGCACCGTCTGGAACTTCGTCAATCTGACAAAGAACAATGTTTAAATGTAACACAAGCGCGTCCACAAAAGAGCACGTTTCCCCTGATATTGATTAGAGGTCATCCTTGTTGTAGTCGCAAGTAGCAAATTGCAAAGACTGAATTCATTTAGATTCTATGCAATCAAAAATGGGACAAAAGTTGTGGGGACATTTCTCTTGATTTTAGTTTATTTTGAAGATTTCTCAATGGAAGGGTCTTTCGTCTTGTAAGCCATTATTTTCTCATCCTTTTCATAGTCTACACAAGCAGATTTCATCCATTACAATGATTATAGCCAACAAAGAGCTCCAGCTCTTTGAGACTTTTCACCATCAGGGGCATCCTAATATCTCTGCATCAAACAACACTCTTATGTTGTATTGTACGCATTTATAATAATTTACCATATTTTCCGGGGCCCATTTAATTTAAATATGTCATGTATGTATGAATCCAACATATTGTATGGAGAGGTTTCCTTTTTTATGTCCGTGCCTTGAAAGAGGAAGGCGTGTGTTTGGGCCACACTTGCCTCTGTCTGCGCCAAGTCATTTACAGACAAGTATGGGATAAACAAGTCGTAACATAAGTACATTGCAGATGGTTCAAACAACTTTAACCATTTACTTACATATGCAGGGCAGTCCTGACATAACAGATGGACTGGAACTTACTCTGGCAGGCCAGTGTGGGTATCCCTTCATCTTGGCAAAGATGAGATCACCAGGTTTCCAGTCTCTGGCCATTTTACCTGATCTGGAAGGCATATACACAATATTTATACTGAAGTCTTATAAATGTCTACTCCTTAAGCAGTATTTGCACAAAATGAACACAGATGCACATGAGGGTGATCAGAATGTCATTGATAACTGGGTGCATCTGGGACTGTCCCGCATGTGCACAGCCCCTTCTCACGGCCCCCTCCTCACATATATAAAAGCCTCATGCTAATCAAATGTGACAGTCAAAGTTACCACAGTTATCAAACACTACGCCTCAGATATTTCCAATCCGCCGTCCTCAACTTGCTAGTTTGCAAGGCAAGGGAAACAAAAATAAAATAAAAACAAGCACGACTATTAGCACATCATAATACTCACATGTACTGAGGCCCAGAGGGGTATCCACAACAAACCCTCCACCTGTGACAATATTGTGCTTTCATAGTTACCTGTGGCGAGATGAGAATGTGGTAATAGTTGATGAAAACACAGCTCAGCCCCTGTCTCTGCTGCTGCTGCTGCTGCACGCTTTCCGCTCCCGCGCAGGACCACACCATCACGCACTGAACATGGGGGAGCTGCTTTTTACATGACCACCGTGTGGGCAGAGGGCAGAGGGCAGAGGCACTGGCTTATCTGTAACCTGCTGCAGATGAAGGGACCATGCGTGTTTAATAAAAGCCAAAGGACACCGGAGGACAAAGACCCGAGTCCCCATATTTATGTATTTTAACCAAATGGATTCTTCTGTAAAAGTGGGCGTCAACTTCAACGCATGCGTACAAGAACAAAACAGAACCTTTGCTCCAAATTCAAGATTTAAAGGGACAAGCGGGGACAAGATATTACATTTTCATTTTGAATTACATCTTCCTCTTTTATATGTGTGTTTATATAATAGGTCAACATGTACAAATCATATTTGAACTTGAGCAAAAGTTGGATAGAATATTTTTTAATTGAAAATACAAATGGCTGTAATTAGTATTTATTATCAAAGAGATTATTCAACCAATGAGTAGAATGAGTCTATTGCCAGTTTTTGTGTGACATTTAAGTAGTTATGGCTCTCTTTGGCGCACCATTTGTACCAAAATAAATTAGGTACAAAAAGTAGTCATATGTAAATACACAGAGTTGGCTCTGTTTCTAACTAAACTCCTGCAGGTGTAGTAACATAACTGCAACAGATAAACAAAGCTAACCCCGTGCTTAATGAAGCCCATAAGGGAAGTGCTCATGGATGAAGTCTTGCTCCAACTCACTCTGGCTCCTAATCAGGGGCTAGACTGTCCATCAGGTATATTGGGCAATGTCCGAAGGGCTGATTCCCATTTGGGCCGGTCTGCTTGCCTCATACAAAAAATTAAACTGTAAATCCATTAAGAAATGTTCGAGGGGGGCGCCCGTGGCCGTAGGGCACTTGCTGTTGTTTGCTGTATGTACTCGAACGGGATTCCACATCCTCTGGGACTGCAGTGCATCATCTTTGGCTTTTAACTCGGTGGATTGACTTTCTGTGCAATGTGTAATCTTGTATTTGTTTCTATATTATGTTGTGTTTTTAGACTTGTGTTCAGCACTCTGGTCAACTGTGTTGTTTTTAAAGTGCTCTATGAATAAAGTTTAATTGAAATGAATTGGTACTGTGGCCATCTCCCTCACTCTGAGTACTGACATGTTTATTACTCTCTTGTAATGTAGACTATTGCACTTTATTTTAATTGTTCAAACTACATACAGTCTCTAAAGTATGTGCTTCTGCATACCATATAAATAACAGTGAAAAATATAGTACGTGGGATAAATATGAAATGTTTTTTGTGTGCATTTTTGCACATTTTTTCACACATTTTGCACACATGTGTGCATGTCTCCTTGACGGAAAAATATGCCTAGGCTGTCAAGGAGGCAAAAATGCCCAGGTAGTTTTATTGTCCTAGTCCATCACTGCTCGTATTGACTTCCACTGAAAAGTAAACTCCTCTAGCTCAGTAACTGTTTGTGTCACACTCAACATTTTGGCCAAAAAATCTGTGGTTTAGCGCTCTATTGATCCTGGTGTTAATATTTCGATAATGTCTGATCCTCATATAAGCCATAAGGATTGCCCAATCAGACACCTTCATTTGAGGGGGAAACTCCTGCCTGCATTAGTGACCATGTTAGCAACAAGTCTTCCCCATAGACTGTAAAAACTAATGTCTTCCCCTGTTAAGAGGGAACAAAGGCCCATATAAGGAATTTGGCCCTAGCTAGCTTATATTCAGGAGTTTAGTAGCTACATGTGTCAAAGGCAGGACGATTCTGACAACAAAATTGTGATTGTAATTGTAATAACTATATTCCATCACAAAGAGTGCAAGTTACATACACTCCCTATAAAGATGAGTTATCTAAAGTTTTTGTTTTCATCGATAATAAATTATGTTGAAATGTTGGTCCCAACATTGAGGTGAAGCTGATGAGGATGAAGGGCTGCAGGTGAGAAGCGAGCTGAACCAGAGGCAGGACCAGGACTGCGGACACTCCGCCAGTTCCAAGGACACAGATGGGCAGGGGGCAACACACACACAAACACAGACCCTGACATACTGTAGTCAAGAAATAACAACTCTATCAATTCTATCTTGAGTGAAGGAATTTTATAGCCAGAACTATATCATCCAAACTTGAATAAATAGTTGAATATATATAAATCTTTATATAAAACCAAAGAGTCCAAAATACGTAAAAGAAAGTTTTTATGTGGATTTTATTTGCACGCGTCCATCTTTTCCAAAAGATGTTTGAAGATTTTCCTCTAAAGGAAGCACTTCAGCGCCACTTCTTGTATTATATCTGAAAAACAAATTAAGATTAAGATTAAGAGATCCTTTATTAATGTCAGTGTTGCATCACAAGTTATATAACAGTAGGAAAGAGGAGCACACAGCACAAGATAAGTGAACAATAGCTATACTATATAAACAAAATCTCTAACTCTGTATAGAGTTAGAGATTTTGTAGACAGAATCATATGGTGATTATATGTTAGTTTGGCTGTTACTAACTTACTATTAAAAAGCTTTACTTAATAACAGCTTGTTAAGCTATGACAGTAACCAAAGCTTAACTCCTGAATACTTACTATCGAGCACAGATCTGGCAGCAAATCTCTTGTCCAACGTGGAATGGATTTCATTCATCAGCCATGGCATGAAATTAGTTTCAACATCTGTAAAATAAACAAAGCTCACAATATAAAATTTTACAGATTAGCAACAATAATGAGAATACATACAAATACAGATTAGATAAATAATGTTTGAGGAGCTGGAGCCACAGACCTGTTTGTACTGTGTCCACAAAGAAGCCGTGACAGCGCAGAGAGGTGAATATCGAGGGGACCAGGCCGGCCAAGTGCTGCCGCGTGTACGCCCGAGCTGCGATCTTGTCTGCTATTTCTTTTTCTTTCCTCAGGACTTCCTTCTGTTGGGCAATTCTCCGCTCCTAACACAAGAGCAATAGCTAAAGCTGTCATTTTTGCTTTTGGGGGAAACAAGTTTTTCTCTCACAAATGAGATACATGTATATTACTAGTTACAGAGATAAAAACAGTGTATGTATCACGATTCTAATGTTTTTGACTTTTTGTTCCACATTCCATTCAATTCAATTCAATGTATTCCTGTATAGCCCTAAATCACAGCAGTAGTCATCTTAGAGTACTTAACAAAACCGTTGAAATCGTCAATACAGATCAGAGAATCAAAAGTTAAGACACAACAAATATAGAACACATGTATTGGTCCATAGGGAGAGACCAATGTCCATGAATGTACTCAAACATTATCATTAACTATAATGACCATCAATATTTGCCAATGGTGAGCAAATGTGCATAAACAAGTAATTATGTAACTTGACTTTTCTGTTGTTAAGGGCTTGGGTGCGACTGGGCGTGGTTTGTGTTTGACAGGGGGTGTGGCTTGTGTGTGACAGGGGGTGTGGCTTGTGTGTGACAGGGGGTGTGGCTTGTGTGTGACAGGAGGCGTGGCTGGATCATCTGCTGCTGTGAGGGATTCACACCTGCATCTTATTCTTTCGTCACCATGTCCTTAACACTCTGGTTCAGACTCCAATTCTCTGCCAGATTGTCCCATGTCACAGTGAAATTTGTCAGCTTGTGAGTCTGTTTTGTTTGACTTTCCTTTTTGCGGTTTTTGTGGACTGTTTTTTATCTTGCGTTCAGGTCTGAACTTCCTGCCTTCCACCCAGCTTCTTGTCTCCACTACTCGCAAGCCTTTCTGTTTATTTTTTCCACCAATCTATTACAAATGTAACTCGTTATATGTCTAGTTTGAGCGTCTAAAAGTTTACAGTTGGAGACCACAGTGCTCTTGAAAGGGATTTAAATCTGAGGCCCTGCGTAATAAAATGTTTTTTAAAAACATGTGGGATTTTAAAGTTAATTCACAATAGTTATAGTTTGTTATATGTAAACATATTATGTGAACATTATTAACTTTTAACACATTTTCTGCAATCAGGAAGCAAATTGGGGTCAATCTGAACAGCAACTCACATGCCATTAACTATCTTAAATGTAGTGAAACGAGCATTCTAACTAGTCACTTGGGATTTATATCTTAAGTGTGTGTGTGTGCATGCAGGCAGACCTTCTCCTCTGTGTGCCTCCTCTCTTGTTCCTGGAGCCTCTGGACTTCGTTTAGCTGTGCGTTTCGTCTCTCCTCAAACGCCCTCTGCTGAGCGCGCAGACTGGCCAGCTCCTCCTCCTCCATAACCTCCAGCAGCGACTGCTCCATCACCTTTCCCACCAGCACCTCCAGGACGCCCTGGACCTCCCGGTCAAAGTCAAACAGCTGTGGGGGAATGACAAAAGAGAGCGATGGTGTGTCGTAGGAATGAGGACACAGACACCAGGCAATCCAAAGTGCGACAAGACACTAAAATCTAAATAAGTATACTTCGCTCTCAAAACATGTATATATTTATTTTATAGCATATTTTCAGACAGGTGAGTGAAAAAGAGAAATATTAGTTTATTATAATTTTGCCTTTTAAAAATTAAAATAATCATGATAATATCATATAACGATAAAAGTATTAGTCTTTTGATTTTGATTGTAGTTTTGGCCACAATTTAGTCAAAATATTGCTTTAGTTTCAGTGACATGTTCCACTGCTGTGTCTCCACAGCAGTGGAACATGTCACTGCCACAGCCACTCTGCGGAGAAAGTAAATTTCAATCGCTTGTAGTTCCTGGTTCCAAGGAGCCAACAGGACAATATCGTCGGCAAACAGCAGAGATGAAATCCTGTGGTCTCCAAACCGGACCGCCTCTGGCCCCTGGCTGCGCCCAGAAATTCTGTCCATAAAGACAGTGAACAGAACCGATAACAAATGGCAGCATTGGCGAGGGCCAACATGCACCGAGAACAGGTCTGACTTACTGCCGGCGATGCCACAGCTCTAGCTCCGGTCATACAGGGACCGGACGGCCCTCAGCAGGACCCTGTACTCCCGGAGAACCCCCCCCCTCCCCAAAAGACACCCTGGAGAACAAGGTTGAACGCTTCCAAATCCACAAAGCTTAAGTGGACAGGTTGGGCAAACTCCCATGAGCCCTCAGGTATTTGATGGAGAGCATAGAGCTGGGTTTGTATGCCTAAAGATTCTAAGAGTCCTCTCAGAGAGCTCCTAAGAGATACAGTACAGACCATAAGTTTGGACACTCTTTCTCATTCAATGAGTGTCCTTTCTTTTCATAACTATCGACTGTAGATTCACACCCAGGCTGTGTAAGGGCTATTTGTCCAATAAGGAGAGTGGTGGGTGCTGGGCCAGATGACCCGGCCTCCACAGTACGGACCTGAACCCAATCAAGATGGTTTTGGAACTGAACCCAATCCAGATGGTTTTAGGGCTGGACCACAGAGTGAAGGGGAAAGGGCCAACAAGTGCTAAGCATCTGTGGGAACTCCTTCAAGACTATTGGAAGACCATTTCAGGTCCTCTTGAAGCTCATCAAGAGAATGCCAAGAGTGTGTGAAGCAGTAATCAGAGCAAAAGGTGCTACTTTGAAGAACCTCGAAAATAAGACATATTTTCAGTTGTTTCATACTTTTTTTTTAGTATGTACATAATTCCACATGAGTTAATTCATAGTTTTGATGCCTTCAGAGTGAATCTACAATTTTCATAATCATTAAAATAAAGGACACATAGCAAAGGGTGGTCTGCTGTTCACAGGATCTGTGGTGCCAAAACTCCCTTTATGAATAACATGCCATCTAAATAAAAGCTTGCTCCCATGAGCACCCATTATCAAATTCTACTCACATATAACATAAGCAATTATTGTATGAAATACTAAATGTACATACAATATTTTATAATCCTATTTAATTATGCAATATACATGATTTAGAAAATTGTAAAAATGAATAATATATAGATATATGGTGATGATGATGACGTTATGATTAGTAAAGGCTGATATATACTGATAGACATAAGGTATTAAGGAAACAATATTAATATAAACATATAATTTATACACTGTACAAATCAAGTGCATATTATTGATAATGTCACTGTTACATAACTGTAAGTATACCACAGACTAAGCTAAGCTGTAGCAACCACATCATTTAAGTTAGGTTCATTTAGAAAAAAATAGAGGGTGGGATTTTAAAGTCCTGACATCTTCCTTTTTAAGCTGGATTTTTGTTAATAAAACCAAACATATGTATATTTGTATATTATCATGTATTGTTTATTTTTCTATTCTGTTGTTTTGTTTGTTGTTGTTCTTTGTTCTTGTTTGCCATGGCTCGAAATAATTTTTTCATTCATTCATACAGAATGTGTGAAAATTTAGGCCCACTTGCACAGTATTAACAGTATTATGTTAATTGCAATGCTGGTCATTTTTTCTACTTCAACTTTTACCATTTCTACTCACTAAACGAGTGAAATAAGACCTGTTGGTTGACTTTCAAACATACCACAAACATGATTCCTGCACAATCCAAACTGTAGCGTTTCACTGATTCACTGTCATCCAGTGTTAGGGTTAGGGAGAGAGAAGAGACAGGAGAATATCTCTCCTGTCTCTTCCGTCCACCATTTTGTCCTCTTAGGGAACTCTTAAGTCGCTAAACGTCCTCCTCTCTACTCTTAAGAGATCTCACTTTATAGGAGCTCTTAAGAGCTAGGGTTTTTTAGGAATAGCTTATTTCTTAATTAGGATCTACTCTACTCTTTTAAGGGAAATTCTAAGAGTACGTCAATATAGAATATTCTGAGAATTTGGCCACTAGGAGCAACTAAGAATCTTTAGGAATATGGCCCCTGGTCTTTTTAACCAAATTCCCAAAAAATAATAATTGTAAACCGCTTTGTGACTCTGGTTTGTGAAATGCGGTATATAAATAAAGATTACTTACTACTAATCCACTATAGACAATAATCGAAGCAATAAAAAGCAATAATATACTGTACATCGTAAAATACTTAGACCAAAGGATTAAAAAGTGCAATTGAACATCACCTAGTGTATTACAGATTACTTTTGAATGTGCTGGAAAAGGCAGCAGGTCCTTGTAGTTATTTTGTGTTTTACAGTCTTTTACAGCAGAGAGGATGCACGGTCCCAACCAAGCAGATCAAACGTAACTCCACAGGAGGAATGCTTTTTTTTTTCTTCATGCTAAACATGCATTCAGCATAGCAAAGGTAGATTTGTCACCCATCACATGTACTTTTCTGCAGGTTTTCTCTGCAGGTTTTCCCTGCTAAGAAGTACAGATGATGGGTGAGACTAATCCCCGTACGACTGGGAGCTTACACAAACTTTAAGCATTCAGCATTTCACTCCAAACCAAAGCAGACTGCGTTAACCTGTCCTGCTCCACCCAACAACTACACCACCCCTCCTGGTGTTTACTGCTGCACGTTATTACTATTGTTCGTTTATATGGATGGGTGTATTTCTGCTGCTGGACACCTGAATTTCTCCAACGGGGGATCAATAAAGTATATCTATCTATCTACAGGTAAAAAACAAGGGTTAGGCAAATGTAGGCAGTTAGTAGTGAGTGAAATGACCTCTCCCTCCTGGATCTGAGTGGCCACGTCCACACCAGACTTAGCCGGCACAAACAGAGGAGTGTCTGGTTTGTCCAAGAAAGCATCAGTCTGACACTGCACATCACTCTCCAGCACGATGTTACTCAGCTCCTCTAGATACAGCTCTGAAACGAACAAACCAAAAACATTTGACCAGTTGAAATCTTATAGGACTATTGCCACACACACACACACACGGTTGTGTCCCAAGTTTAAGTTTGAGTCAAAATGTAGCCTGTATGAGTTCTGCCAAACGGTTCCCAAAGAGCTTAAACTTTACTTCAACTAGTATGGCAGAGGGCAGTGTTGTTTACCAGTCTGGACCTCCATGTGCTGCCGGCCCAGCACAGCCTCGGGAGTCCTTACTCGGAGCTGCTCCTGAGCCCTTCTATGGGCCAAAGATTTATTCCTCTTCTCCTGCTGCCTCTGCATCTCCTCCAGCTCGACTTGAGTGGCCTGAAAACAGACTCCTCAATACCACATACATACCACTCAATGGACTCTTTCACATTGTGAGCAAGAGAGACGTTATGTGGAAGTTTAGAAGGAAAAGCAGGGATGTATTCAAATCTGCACTGACAGTTGGAAGAATGCGCTGGGCGTAGGTGTTTCCTCTGACCACACGCCGGTCATACATGATGTTTCCATATTGCGTCCTGCAATGAAAAGACACAGAAGCTGGGTGGACAAAGCTTTATGAGATTGTATAAAGCATTGAGGCAAGCCCGTTTGAATCTGAATGCTCCAATGAATTTTTTCTCATTGCACTTTTGAAAGAAAATGACTCCAAATTCAGGTACAGAATGCAATCCTTATTCTTGAACTAAAGCTTGGTCTGGCACCCTTCTGTGTTTCTGATTCCTTTATTTCTTGTCATTCCTAGTGTAAATCTGTCTGCCATGATGCTCCTTGTAAATGGAACGCTCTGGCAATGTGCTCCCACACTGAGCTCAATCAAGAGCAAACTAAAGACTCAGAGTCTTTTCACTAGACTTGTGGATGTATTTCTATAAAGCTGGAGTATATATCTTTCAAACATTTAATAATGTAATCAAATCCATACAAAACAGTTTTTACATGCATGTATTTTTTTGGCCTACGTCATAATTTACATCCACTTTTTCAAACAGAAAAGCCACTCACACAGCTAATCAGTGTGTCAAATAAGGACTCACAGGGCTCCTTGCAAAAGAAATAATAAAGACATATTGTTGTCTTCTGATTTGTTCTCTCTTCTGTAGGAGAAGTTAGGTACCCCAGCTTTACATATGTTGTCATATGCACTTTGAATTGCATTAATATATTTCCCTCCTGCCTTCGGATTAACGCTAACTAGAGGGAAATAGCCTAATTCAAGTATTCAATTATAATTGTATGAATGCAAGTTTAGTGCCATTGTTAGTATTGTAATAGCGTGCAGAGAATAAGTGCAACCAGGATTTTCAATTGTCATCGAGGGCCGTACGATAACTAGCGTTAGCTGTTAGCGGTTAACAGTTCAAATAAACAGGAACCGCACTTGATTCACATGATCAGTAATAAGTCGTGCTTACTGCTCGGGTGCTTCTCTGTATCTGCTGCGGTTCTCCACAGCTCTGGGGCGGCTGGAGAAGGTGTAGGCCCCACTCGCCTCTCTCTGGGAAACAAATGCCATGTTTCTCCCCTAAAATAAACGTTAACGGACCTGTTGAGCGCTGTTTTGTTGTGCTGTGTGATGGAGAGTGGGGGTCCGCCGACTGTTGTAGCAACAGTAACTATGGGTGTGCGAGAGGAATTCTGCCCCCGCGTGCCCGTAACTATTATTGCAGTCAATTAAGCAAAGAAAAAAATATGTGCACCATAGACTGTATGTGCACATGTATGTGCACATGTATGTGTATATATTTTGTATTTTATCTTTTTTGTTATTATGTAAACGAAGGTAGTTATTCAGCGTGCATAGGAAATATCTTAACCTACTTCAACGTTTTTCTGTTTGTTTTGACCATATTCCGTATATTAAAAGTAAATACAGCGTAGATATGAAATAACAGACAAATGCTTTTTAACTGCCCAGGGAAATACAGTCGTTGTGGTTTGTTTTGTCTCCATCTAGTTGAGACTGTAGGAATTGAAAAGGCGCGTGGTTTTGGTTTTAGCTAGCACGAGACCTCCAAGATTATAAAAGGACCAAACCTGTTTGTCGAGTTGCCAGTGGATATTGGTGAGTTGAAACATGAAGGTTGTTTATGGAAAGAATAGGCCAAAAAGGCCCTTTTTTGCACAATACCAATACAATGCAAGTCTCGTGGTTATAAAAACAAGATTAATTTTACATTGTGTTGCTGTTTCTGTTAAGTATGCTTCTACTTCATTAATTAATTTTGGTTCGCCACGCTTCTAAGTTTATGCATTCATTTTGGATAAGTGATGCCTCCAAGTTAATTAGTTCATTCACTTCATTAGCTATGCTTCTAAATTCATTAATCCATTGTGGTCAGCGTTGTCAATATGAAACACTTTAACAACGAGATGATAAATTGATAATTGTTTAAGAATAAAAGCTTATACTTTTTTAGTTTTACTTGATGATTTACTTTGACACCTTATTCCTATTACTAGAGTAATACTTTCCCTATAACTACTTCTCCCTCATCTGCTCTTCCTCTCTTACAAACCTGCTCTTCTCCCCCTCTGCTCCTTTTCTCTACAGACCTGCTCTTTTCCTCTCCTCTGCTCCTCTTCCCTTACTTGGGGATTCACTTTGATACCTTTACTTTTACTAGAGTAGTTAAAACTACTACTGCCTCCTCTGCTCCTCCTCTCTCACAGGCCTGTTTTTTCTGTTCCAGTGTAACCTTCTCCATACACTGGCCTGAATGCTTTGTGTATGTTGTGTGTGTGTGTGTGTGTGTGTGTGTCTGTTTAGAGCCAGTGGAAGACGCTGATTGTTGAAGGACAGCCTCATCAGCCACAGGGTCCCACACGGGGGCTTCGGGGAGCAGCACGGTTCAGAGCGATGAGACAAAAGGAGAGGGGCACATCCAGAAATAACCGCCAGAGGTGCTGCACGGCCCCCTGCCCAGCCTGCCGGGTGAGAGATCTCGGGGTTGGACTTGTGCCAGCTTGGTGGGGTTCCGGCTTAGGTACAGCTACCGGGAGCCCACAGGGTCGACCCCGGCAGACGAAGTGTTGGCAGAACATCCCGCCTCACTCTGTCTCCCCGGGACACACTCCTGTTATGGTTCTCCTCACTCATTTGTTAAGTCTTGTCTCTGTGTCCTGCTCCCCTGCTGTGAGAGGCTACTTATGTATGATTACTGCTACATCCTGGCCATGGCGGGGACATCAAAGGATACGCAAAGTTTTGGAGTAAATAGGCTAAATCTACAAGGCTTTGAGGGATACAGAGCTTTTTAAGATGCTACAAAATCAATACAGTCAGGATGGATTCCTGGAAAAATTGACAGAGCTCTTTTTGGCCACTATTTGTGCAAATCAAATCAGGAAATGAATTAGGGGCCAAGCAATGTGTTTTTTTTGGTCAAAAATAAGTACCGTTTTGTAGACTGAATTTTAGAGCTTCTGTGCTTTAAAAAGTAGTTGTAGCCTCACTGTCTGTGGGTGAAGACCCCTCTCTCAATATAGGTCTTTTTCCCCAGTGTTGTTTTTGTTGTTGTTGTTCTTTGCCAATGCAGGAGGGTCTAAGGACAGTGATGATCCTGGACATTTAAGGACATTTATGAACAGTGGTTGTCTTGCTCCGTATGTACCAATGACTCCTAATCTCGACTTCAAGAACTGCTGATATAATTGGCAACCCAATAAATCGGTTGACCCCTAGTTATAATTCTATCATTCCACAAACTCTATGATGTTTTTCTGTCCATGTATGCCTAATACACAGGGTTGATACAATTCTTTGTGATTCATTACAATATCAATACTTAGGTAGTGTCAAGCTTGAGTAGACAATTTTATAATAATAAACTCTTTTAAAGATAAACTTTGGAGTAAAAAAACTTACCTTGTTTTAAAAAGATACAAGAAATGTCTTCCTTTGAATGAGAAAAACAATACAACAGCTCTTTAAATACGTGAGTATGTAAGCCAAATATACCAGGAAACCAAAACTCAATATAAGCATGACAAAATATTCTGACACTATAATCGATTGTGACACATGTTTGTTTATTTCCCAATGTGTCTTGAATATCGACAGAAACTGAAGAACGTACTTTATTCTGAATATGTGACACATCCTGTAATAATATAATAAATAGAAAAAAATAACCAAAAATACCATTCTTTATGGTAAACTTGGAGCAGTGTAAAGTTGGGGCCTGGGCCTGTGTGGACCACGTCAAAGGCACCTTCTGAGGCCTGAATGAGTGATGGTGTCCTTGAGCTTCCGTGTGTGTGTTCTTATGTGTGTGTCATATGTGCACAGGGATTGGCATCTTTCCTCTTACTCCTGGCAACACTTCAGCAGCTTCAGCGATGGACGGGGCAGCCACTGGAGGATGATAAAGTGCTCCCAAGTCAGGTCAGTGCATTCATTAACACCAGAGAAATGTGCTCAAAATGTGCCTTGTTGGAAATGTGCCTTGGACACAGGGTTGGTGTCATATGTTCGTCTTGGTTACTGTAGAAATACTGTATCCTGATATAATTGATTTTAGATAATATAATTACTAATGGTACAACTCATCCAAAATAACAATGTGGATTTGACTTTTTACTACCTCATTACTACCAGTAACCAGTCAAAGTTATTTATAGAAATATCTTATAGAGACGGTAGAAGTTGAAAGATGCCCATGACCTCTCCGAAGTGGTCTTTTGTACACAGTGTGTCATGTGGGGGCACAGGTCCAGCCCTGGACAGCAGGTCACAGTGTGAGGAAGTGGATGACAGATGCTTCTGTCAGTGTTCCATCGCTGGACAACCTCCTCCTCCTGAGGTTCCTGGTCATCAGGCCTGACGTGGAAGAACAAGACAGCAGCACAGTGACCACACTCAGTAGAGGGAGGGAGGGGTCTGCTCTTCAGTCATAAATGTGTGAGTCGGAGCTGAGGACAGGCTAAGGGCTCTCTCTCTGGGCCAGGGGTGCCAGCTGAGGTGTGGGGGCGGTGGCCATCCTGCCTGGGAGGAAAGCAGATGTTTTCACTCGGGGCATGCCAAGTTTGTAGAGCAACCTTCAGCTGCTTGGAGGTCAGCTCTTATAAGGGGCTGGGTTTGGGACATTTCAGAGGCAAATGCTTCAACTTTGATAAAACAACATATTAATTATGCCGTTGGAGCATAGGGCAGAGGGTTGTAGCGCTACATCCCACCCCACTGGTTTGGATTCTGCATGAGGCTGGCACATGCCAGAGCTGCCTGGCACACGTACTGCTGTCCCAGCACTCATCTGTAACACTCACCTCAGGATTGCACTGGCAGCACTTTGGAAGCAGGGTCACACTATAGGCCACACACTACGTTGAACACTTGCCCACCATTATCAGGAAAAAGAGTTAACTCATATTTTCTGAAGGCTTTTGTGAATGAAAGGATGCCATTCTTCAGCATTCCCATGAGCACTTCACATTCATACTGGGAGAGTGGAGGTAGTGTCTCTGGACATAGTGCACTATACTCTGTACCTGGTATCCCCCACAGTCGCTCCAAGTCCAAGTCTAACCCTGTTTCCAAGACTAGTGTATAGAGTATTCTTGAGGCGCTATACTCATTGTTGCATGGCTCCAGAGTGCACCCAAAACATGCACCTGTAATTTACAGTCTATTGATAGACTTGTATGTATCATCAAATAAGTAAAAAACAAACAAGCTAGCAAACATAGTAGTAGTTTATAGTAGGTATTTATTTAAGAAATAAAAAGTTGATTAATATTGTAAAATTAATGCAAACTATTTTAACTGTGAATATATCTTAAATGTCTGGTGCACCTAAAGCAGTGCTGGTATTAGCTTGGCAAAACATGTCCTACTTTATTGTATTGGTGTATTACAAGTTTTTTAAAGTATGGCATCATTTAAATGTGCATTTTGTAACTTGTTATTGAATGTGCTCAAAAATACTTGAGGAAAATGTATTTAAATATTGAATTGGCTCACCTTTATTCTACCAATAACTTGTATCACCTCCTCTTGTTTGTTTCCATGACAAATGTGTAATTCCAAAAAGTACAACATCATTAATCATAATAATATCAGTGTATGTTGCTTACGTTTGATGATATGACATTTTAGTTGTCTGTAAACCTTGGTTAAGAGATCTGAACCATTTCACTAATCGCAATCTTAAGAGGTTTTATTCCCACATCCATGCACCGTGGCATTAAATGTCCTTTTGCCGCTTATAAAGATCTCAGTGGAAAATAGGTCAAGGTATAAAATAAGAAAGTGTTCTTATTTTATGACCTGGTGCTCCTGCTCTGGCCACAGCCCATCAGCACACACATTATGAACCACAGGGCTGTCCATCACGCACTAAAGCAGGTCTGGCCTCTCCTGTGAGGTGACAGTGTACGCGGGTGACCAGTGGGTGGCCCCGGTCAGATCTGGTCCAGAGGTCACACGGTCACTTGTCCCGACGAGGCTGCCCCGTCGTGGGTCACCTGCTGCCCGCCTCACCCCTCGTTATTTATCTCCTCTTGACAGTCCATTCCTCTTCCTGTCAAAGCCCCGCCCCCTCCCGAAGCCTTGACTTTGGCACAGTCCTCCCTGTTCTCTGGCCAATTGTGACGACCCGGGCCAAGGCATGCCGAGTGACCCCAGGCTCCAGCTCTTCTGCTAGGAGCCCATATATAGATGGAAATAATTCTAGGTACACCATTGAGTTAACAGTTTTGTTCTAATTCAAGTCTGATTGTACAATATGGGTGAAACTCGTTCAAAAGTCTAACAATGTGTGAAGAAAAAGACTCACTACACGCAAAGTGAGATGTCTCTTTGTTATAATGTTCTAAATATATATGTATCAACTGCAAACTCTATGCAATACCGTTATACACTCTCAAGTTAATTTCATTTTCAAAAGGTCATAATGCAACTTTTTTTTTTATATATACATTTTTTAATAATTTAACTAATCAACCTTGTGACGCAGTATGAGTGGTCAGCATGGTGCCCTTGCTTTCCATGGACAGTGGTCTCTAGGAGGCTCCAGGATCAATTGTTTGGAAGGTGTTTTTGGACCCCTGCACCAGAAAACCTCCAAAACAATTGATCCTGGAGCACTGTAAACACAACACAAATATAAGTAAGGTGCCCTGCTGCCCGCCCTTATAACCACTGGGTCAATGCAAGGTTTTTCATTTGGAAGTGTGTGCATGAGTTGCCCTATTAATGAATGGTTGTTGTTGTCTATTTTTTTCAGCTTTAGGTATACTAAACTGCAGAGGCATTCCGTGATCTTTAGTTGTGTTAGTCATCGCTAAACAGCAGATTTGTATATGGTTTGTGGACATTTAGACTCGTCAACACTCGTCAAGAATGACTACTTGAGTGTATTCCAGACGCAGGAACACCTCAAACCCACTTCCACTTTGACATGTTCTAGTGCGCTGTTCGGTACTTGTCATGTACAACTATGCTTGTCATATCTTCATTGCATGTGTTTAATCTATTGGCAAACAATGTTAGAAGACAATATTATCTAGCATGCTATTTCAAACTGTTGGCCGGCAGGCTCCACTCGCTGGTCCACCAGAGGGGTAATTACCTCCCATGTTGGGAGTGTAGCAGGACTTTTTGGCCCCTAAAGTCTCCCTGGACCAGGCCGGGACAGCAGTTCCTTTCATTAGGACTCCTGGCTTTACAACAGGTCCAAGTGAAGGCCCTGGTTTGGTGGGTGATAAATTGGCGGTGCTCACGGACAGGGGGTGGAGAATGACACTCAGAGGACGCGGAGGGGATGAGCGAGTCACAAATATGCTGGAGAGTTGGGATTTCAGAGGTAAAAATATCTGCAGCTGCATGGACCTGGTTTAAAGGATGGGGCGCTAACGTTCTTTTTGTGGAAACTTATATGAGGGACACACTGATTCATGAGGCCGGTACTATTACTGACTTTGTATAATTTTAGTCTAAGTAAATGATTATCTATTCAAGTAGCCTCTGCCTTGAGGGTGCTAAGTTAATATATGCTCCACAATCACACATTGTGATTGACATCAGAACAACTGTATAGAACAGGATCTATACCCGTCCCTCGAGGTTTATCGCTTTTTTCTCACTCTTCTCCCCACTGTTTTTTTTTGTTTTGTTGAGATGTTCTTTGCTGATGCAGGAGGGTCTAAAGACATGATCAATGATGTTTGATCATGATTCAACAACATTTATGGACATTGGTCATCTGCCTCTTATGAACCAATGGCTGTATGTGTTTTATCATTGCCTTTGCTGTGTTTGAACTGAATTGATTCTCTGATCTGTGTAGTGCGAATCGACAACTTTGTAAAGTCCTCCGAGTAAAGCAAGGACTATAGAAAAACAAATTGAATTGAATGGAATTGAAGTGAATATGAAGTAATATAAATGTTGACTCAATTTTAGATTTGTGACTCATCTGAATTTTGACTCATTGTCTCTTCTCTCTTCATAGGTCTCAGAATGATTAAAAGAGGACTGTTGCCATAGTGAGTAATCTGAAACAAAATAAACTCTAATTTGTGGACAATAAGCTGCTACTTTTTCTAGTCCATAGAATCCTGCATCTTATTTAGCGATCTGGCCGATGTATGTATTTTTATTGTGGTAGAGTAGGGCTGTTGTCAGAGAAGAGTTTATGACATTAGATATTTAGACAGAGATATTTTCAACTTTAATTGAATATGGGTTTGGATATTCTTTATATAACAAAAGATGAATGAGTACTGTCAACAGATTTACAAATGTATTTTTTTTATTTATTTATAACAATTACATTTTTGTAGAAAAAATACATGACGTGGTTGTTTTCTTGAGAAAAAACGTTAAAATGATAAATGTATAAAAAATCTCACTCAAACAAGAAAAGTTTCAGCAATGCTTCTTTTTTGCCCCTTGAAATTGCAAATCTGAGTCACGGACAGAGTGCAGATTAAGTAGTGGGTGTTTCACATCAATACCCTCTGCTAATCACCGGGAAAATACTGTATTGCTGTAAGCTTCACTCAGTCATTTAGATACAACCATCCCCAAAGCTAGTCCTGCTCCCTTCCTCTGCTCTCCAATGATCAGAAGGTCCATCAAGTGACATGATCCAGAATAAAAAGCAGTGAACACGTAATTAGCCGGCCATGCTCTTTGATTTATAATTCAGCAGTGCAAGATCCCCTGCCATACCCAAGGCTAGTGCGGCTCTGAATAAGCAGACGAGGTGAGCCAATATTTGTGTTTTTGCACTGGTTCATAGGTGACACGAGGTCAGAGAAGATTTATTCATTCTGATTGTCTAACTATACTGTAGGTGTAGTGTAGCAATGAGCTTAGAAGTAATTTCAAAGCTCATAGCTAAAAATTGTACTAAATGCTTTCTATATTATGTAATGCTAGCCTCCAAGAACTATGTTATATTGACTGTCACTTGTGAGTATGTGAAGGCACTTGAATAGACCTTAACTAATTTTCTCTGCTCACAGCTTTTTTTAAACTTAATTCTTAATAACTCTTATGTAGGCCTGGTTAAACAACTTAGTAACTTTGTTCCAGCAATGATTAATCAGAAACTTTCAGAAAAGTTTTCCCAAAGTTTGCTCTCAAAAGAAGTCTGTTCATTTGTAAGTACATGGCGACATAAGAGAGTGTTACAGTTTCTTATCCAAACGTGTCTATGAAGTGCTTTCTCTGGGAATTGGGCAACATTATTCCCTCTTTAGTTGCATGTTTGATAAGGCAGGCTCCACCGTCAGCAGTGGCCTGGTTTTTTCTCCCATCAGCGTGGTACACACATTCTCAGAGGGTCCCTATGGGTGCTCTGATCCCCCCGATCATCCTATATTCTGACGCCCTTATAAAGCTAATGTGCTGATTTTACGTTTTCAACCTGCCGTGATCCCCCACAATCCCCTCTGTTCCCTCCAGTTCCGCTCTCCGCACTCGAGCGAGGATCGGCGGACGCTTTGATCACAGTCCCCCGTTAAAGGTTTAAAAACGTCTCAATTCCTGACGATTGCTGGGGCCTTCTGCGATTTACTTTAAGCAGTTTCCCCATGCTTTTCCCCCCTGTCCAAAATTCAACTCCCTAAATGAGGTGCCCTCTCTCCTGGCTTCCCATCACAGCGCCGCTTTCAAGTTACCCCCGATTGGGTGCCACGTACATAAGCCCTAGATTTTGTCTCCTCCATCTTTGTCAAGCCCATTTGCCAAATACAAAAAAACTCAATAAGCTGGGTCTTCATTGCTGTTCTCCAAAGTAATCCCCAGATCTCCCACTCGCTCAGAAATCAATGCAGAGGTTGAGACGAGGTGAATTCCCTTCTTAACTCATCGGGCTGGGAAGTGATAAAGTCTTAGGATGACTTTTTGGGTAATCATTGTGCCTTCATGATGAAACTAATTGTCCTATTTCAAATGGCAAGTTTGTCCTTCCTCAGCAATCATAGAAAACCAGTAGCTCTTAAGGAAGTTGAAATGAGCTGTTAATTGATCAAAGTTTATTGTCCAGATTAAAAAAAACAATCGGAACTATAAAACAAACTTGAACCTGTTACTATTAATTAGGGGCGTTAATAGATTAATGAAAATTAACGCAAATTGTTAACGCACTAATTTTCCCAAGCCTACTATTAATTATGATAACACTCAAGAGAACATAGCTCTAAAATCTTACGGTGGCAATTTTGGCAGATTATTGTGAAAACCTTATATTCTGAAATTAACAAATACTGTTAATATGCTACACTCACATGTGTGACCAAGCTTTTACTACACAGTTTCTTATCCTATGACTTTTTCCATCATGAATCATTGTCAAGAGTTTGTAATGAAATTTAGTTCTTGGATACCCATCATTCTCTCCATTGGTTCCTGGGGCAATCGATTCGTCTCTCTGACCAATTTGAGCCTCTCGCTACAGGAGTTGTATCCATATCTGCACCAGTGGACCAGACCCCTTGAGTTGTGCTCATAAATGAATCAAATTGTAAACCCAAAAAAGGGCTGAAAATTGTCTTTCTTTGAGTCTTTTAGTTTACTGTGTAATATGAGGTGCATTCAAATTAAAGACTACCTTGATAATATTGAGCGAAGCATCTCTGTCTTGTCTTCTAAAACTCCTCCGTTTACCCTTTTATCTTTACTCTGAATATATATAATAATATACCACACAAATATTTAGTTTTTTGTCAGATGTAATGTTTTAAGAGGTTTGCGAATAAACGTCTGTAGGGCTGGGCAATCTGATAAAAATATATTAAAATAAACTAAATTTGCTCATTTTGACCATCTTGCGTTCCTTTTTTATTAGGACTTCTATACAAATGAAAAACATTTATTTTATCACCAAAATTATGAACTATAATAATTACATTATTCAATAGACAATACATTGAACAAAGTCTAAATGTGTCACTTGTTTTTGCTTCGATTTTTACATGGATTCAACTTTAAGCAATAAAACTCTGCATTCTGAGTGGATCAGGTTTTTGATTGTGGCTTGTGGGACCACAGCTCTTCATTGGATGTGTCAAGTTGTCATCCACGGTGATCCAGAGCATATCCAGTGAGCAGTGGCCAAAGACAATGCAGGAGAAGTTTATAGCGTGTAATTGACCACTCTGGCAGTCCAGGCCTGTCCCACTTTTCTAGTCCTCTCAATGCTTATTTCATCATTGGTCTGAATTTGTAAAATATGCTGTAAAATGTGTCTCGTCTTTTAAAACTGAATATCATGTCTCCCCCGTTTACCCTTTTATCTTTACTCTGAATATATATAATAATATACAACATTTGTAAAGAAAAGTTCAAAAATGTCGGTTTTGAAATAAATCATTAATTTTAATCATTGGTTATGGGACAAGACCCGATTTCCACGAGAAAACACATAAGATTATATCCACAAGATAGAGACAAGATTTTGGCATTAATGATTGAGATGCTTTGTTTCTTTTTATCCCTGTATTTTAGATGATCAAAATACAGATGTTATTACTACTAAGCATGATCAACAGATAAGACAGATAATTAGATGTAATGGGTTTCTGTGAAAAATCCATGGATCTATGGGGTATTACTAGCATAAAGCTATCCCACCCATGGGCACAGGGGGCGCCCGTGGTACTGCAAACTAAATTCACGTGGGCTACCCAGAAAAAAGTCCCATAGAACTCAATGTAAACTAAAACAGCTCGACTTTTGTGGGGATTTTAGTGTCCCTTGTCATCCTGAACTTTTTTGCTCCTTAGATCCTTCGGTTTTCTTTAAATCCACACTTTACTGCCACAAACTCTGCTCCTTTCCTTCCCGCTCTGACTCGTCTCTGCTGCTGCATCATGGGAGCTCGTCCACTGCGCAGAACCGGGATGCCCCAATATATAGGCGAGTTCAGCTAATCTCCCGGTCTCCGTGAAGTCCCATGCGCTACTGAGCACAAGCCATTCATTTGAATAGGGCCACATCTTGGATCACCGGGGCTTAGAAAAATCTGTTTTCTACTGTGGCTTCTGACACATATCGCTTTAATGGGACTTCTATTCACAACCGGGGCTTGCCTTGATTGGATAATGGTCTATGATCTGAGGAGGCTCCAGGGAAAAGAGTATTAGCATAAGATAAGATAAGATAAACTTTATTGATCGCACACATGTCACATTTGGCATAGATAGAATCACTCAGCAAAAAGACAGAAGTGTGCAAACATCATAAGGTTAAAAATATAGTCCGTGCAGGATATTATGTACAATAAAAAAGTGACTTATTGTATTGGCCCAGTGGTAGCGCTCTTGTTGCTCTGAGGGTGCCTCAGTCTTACACTAAAGGCCTTTGCAGTGGGTGGGAGGTGTTCATGAGCAAGACATTCAATCCGTAAGTAAATAATATGCAAGTGTATTAAACTGCTTCACGGAAAGTGGATGAACTCTATGTCAATGTAGTGGGGTGACCAAGACTATGTGATGGCCCAAGTGCAAAGTCGATAGATGGTGAGGAGGGGCACAGGGGGAGGGAGACGCACAGGGTTGAAGGAAGAACAGATCAATTTTGCTGTTTGATCTTCCACAGGCTCTGAATAAATGTATATTTTAAGATGTGGTTTTTCTCTCTCTCCTGGAGCAAACATTGACATTCTTGGTGTTGATTCTTGACTTTTGTGGATTGACTCTCTCGTGACTTGGACTCTGCTGTGGTTTTGCTGTGTTGATGCACCAAGTTGGTGGTCGTAGAATATTGTGGATAGAGATAATCTTTACAAGCTATAGTATTGGTTGTTCTACATGTCTTTTACTATGTGTTTAGAAAGGTTCATTTCTTGTGTCACATGGAGAGACGCTTCTGAGGAAGGAAATTTCCCATTGAGTATTACTGTCTTCCCTGTCCCTGCTGAAAAAAATCAGGCCCATAGCATGAGGCTCCCCCCACCATATTTGAAATTAGGGATAGTGCACTGTGGGTGATGTGCAGTGATAGTTTTACGGCATACATAACTTTTGCATTTAGGTCAAAAAGGTCCATTTTGGTCTCATCTGACCAAAACACCTTTGTCCACATGTTAAGGCCTGTGTACACTCGCGCTGCGCTGGTTACGTTTGCGGTTGCGTTGGACCTGCGTAGCCACAGTTAGTTGTGGGTGACGTCAAGAGTTGAATGGGCAGGTTGTAGTTTGGCAATGGCAAAAAATACGTTAGTAAAGTAATCCGGTCTGTTTCTATCAAGAAATTGAAGCCTCCTTCACCAAGAGGAATGTTTAGCAAATGTAATCGCTGGCAAAAATTGTGGCGCTACTTCCCACGGGCTCCGTTAGTAGCAAAGGAGATGGCTAGGCTAAATGATAAATGCTAACGACTCACTTGGGCGCATTACATACGTCACGGTTAACTCCGATCCAATCGTTTCAATCTGCAAAAGGAGTTAACCCCTCAATGGAGCACCTCCAGACCTTAGTACGAAATGTAATTTGTACTATGATGTGGTACAACCAGGCTAGGACAATGGTGATGATAAAGGACATTTTTGGACATTTATTAACATTGATGGACATTGGTCATCTGTCCATTAGTTACCAATGGCTTCTATGTGTTTGTTAAGCCCGAGCCCCGAACGGGGTAAGGGCCTATTGCTTTCACAAGGGTGAATGCAAATGGGGGCGGTCCGTCACTCACCACATTGTGACGGATGCGTGCGTAAACTGAAACGCTTTAAAATGATGTATCAGGTGCCATTGAAACCAACATTGTTTTTGCTCGAGACGTCAAAAATAAATTTCTTATTTATTAGGCCCGAGCTCCGAACGGGGAAAGGGCCTATTGTTTTTGCTCGAGAGATGTCAAATTCTGCCCTTTGAGCCTTAATTTAACCCCCTGAACATGCATGAAAAGTTGTAAAATTTTGCCCAAACATCAGACCTGGTGAAAAATTTGATATTTTGGTGTTTATTTTTATGGGACTAAAAAAATGACATAACAGCGCCACCTACAACAGCCAATGGGAGTTTCAGAGGTCAAGTTTGTCGAAGAGCCATGAAATTCGGTACACATGTTCCTCAACTCAAGATAAGACATTTTTTTTATCATGGCCCTGCCCTCTGACAAACAGGACAAACAGATGAAAAATTGCCGTTTGGCTAATTCTGGCATATTTACAGAAATTTCCATTAATATGCACTGTCCCAGTAATAAATAAATAAATAAATAAATAGGAAGCCCATAAATTTCACTGCAAAATGGAAAAATGATCCGCAATCATTTTCATACATGTCGGTTGGAAATCTTCTCCTCCTCGGCCGTTTCACCGATTTGCCTCAAAATTGTTCCACATCATCTCAACACATGTACCATCAAAATGACCAAAGGGATTTTTTGATCAGTGAAACGTTGTTTGAGCAGCGGAGCGGCAAAATGTGAGGTTTTTTTGGCCGTTTTTGACATTTAATTTTCTCTCGTTTGCAGATACAAAGTCTGATTTCCACAAAACTTGAATCCATTGTTCAACTCCAGGGTCTAGGTCATGTGAAAGTGAAATATTTGAAAGTGGCCCATTAGTGCCCCCTACAGACTGAGGCAAAGTTTTACATGGGGAGCCAAACCAGCTCTACTTATCATATTAATTACAATTTCACAAACATTCTTCTATGGCTACGGGAACAAATCATGACGCGGCGGCACCACCTCCGATACGCGGGCTGTTGTGGAGCGGCGCGTGCATTGTGTCACGGGGCGGCGTGGTGTGTTGCGGGGCGGTGTGGTGTGGGGAGTCGCGCGCAATGGGGAGTTGCGCATAGCAGGGGGTCGCGCGGTGTGGCGAGGGCCGTTCGACGCCGCTTGAGGCTTTCATTTTTATTGCATTTCCTGAGTTTGAACAGTTTGATTCTCTGATCTATGTTGGCAACAACTTTGTAAAGTTTTCTGAGATGAATACTGTTGTGATTTAGGGCTATACAAAAATAAATGTAATTGAACTTAATTAACCTTAATTATTTATTTTCATGCACTTTGAAGACTAATGTTTTCATAATATTTTTCTGGTTGGTATCACAGTGGTTGTGGACGGTCAGAGCTCTGCATGTATCAACAGCGCTCCTCCACTACTCCTCAGACAGCCACTTCACAACTGGGGTCTGAAGATCCACTGATTTAAGGTGGCAATGGCTAACTTCGATGATTAAAATATATAAACAGAAAAGCATCAGTAATATCCAATATTCACCTTCAATCACCAACTAGATATGACCTGGACCATTTAGTTTCCACTCCACTAAAATCACGTTCTGTTGGGAAGACAAACATGATCTTTCTTATTCAAAGCACACTGATGCAAGAGTGCCGTAAAATGCTCCAATGCTCGGACAGTGTCAAAGCCATGCACACATCGTAAACAATGTTGCGTGGTGTTGCACTCGGCTGGAGTCACATCACATAATCGTGCATGACATTTTAGACCATTCATTCATGAGCAATAGTGTTCCTAGTCGAGTTGGACTTACCTTGATACTTTAGTACGCTTAAAAGCAGGCCTTTTGAGTGACAGAAATTTTGCTAGATTCAGACCACTTATTCCTCTACCTGCATTCCCAAAGTCATTTTTGTCCTTGATCTGGCTTTGCTCCTTCTGCTTTAAAGGAGACATAGAACACAGACATAAACCATTACTGCTCTGCTCGATGACCTGCATTCAGGAGGTTCACAAAAATGGGTAGGAACAAGTTATTTTCTCATTTTTCTTCCGGTGGACGGATGGGGGAAATCCACACTGGGAGTAAAGGTGAGGGGTCTGAGGTGATTTTATAACATGCATAAAATTCACCCTTCATTCTTATTTCAACACATTTCTAATGAAGACGTTTACCATTCTAAAAAATGAAAGTAAATGGTAAATAATGCTTGAATTATTGTTTGATTTTATTTTTCTGGATTAGAGTTCCAAGGTTTACTAGAATGCCTTTTAAGGGGATAAAATGGCAGACAAACAAAGTTAATCTGCAAAAAAAATATTATACAAAATATTTGGAAAGTTTACAAATTGCCCCTTTTCCTTTTAGTTTTTGTTGTTGTTGAAAATCCAGATATATTTCAGAGCCATACAAATACAATTTCATAGCTTCTTCAGCAAACCCTTTAAAATGTACTGCCAATCAAAAAACATTGTAACATTGATTGTAACAAGAGGAATACAACTTTTTGACAAATCTGTTTTTGCAAATGAACACTTTGTATATGGCATAATTGGATCTTAAGGACATTCCAGGCAAAGCTTCAATACACAACAAAGAAAAAATGGGAGCCAGAAAAAAAGAAAATCATTCATCCATTCATCATGATAAATATTTTTATGGTTTGAAAATTAAGTACCCCAGCTTAAGGCCAATTCATTCTTCTCTTCTGCTAGCTTCAAACATTATTGAACAATTAGGACGGTACTAATCTGTAAAAATACAGTTTGTTGGGATTGTGTATGCAAGTGCTCCTTCTGCAGTATTTTATTTTCTCTATTTTTCTTTGGAAGCTTCACATGAGTCTGTGTTTGTGTGGATCTCACAGGACCATTGCATGCGACCTATGAGGGCCCTTGGCTGTGTACTGTGAGCTAATAACACAGCACTGGGGCCCGCTGGAGGGCCAGTGTGCTGGCCCCTGAGTACTGTGGGGCCGGCGGGCCGTAGCTCTGCGTTGTCTGACCCCTGACCTTGGCGGGAGCTAATGAGCTCATAGGACGGCTGAGCTGGAGCCAAGAGCAGCTGAGGTTTACTCTGGTTCCACACGATGACATTCGTTCTAATCATTGCAGAAATGGGATGGAAGCAGAGACAGACAGAGGACCTGGAAGTTAAAGTATATTTAAGGTACAGTATCTTCAATTAGGGATGTCCCAATCACTATGTTTTGCTTCTGATCCGATTCGATTTCGAGTCCCGATCCAATGCTTTTCATCATTGGTATTCTAAATTATAAAACTTTTTTTATTTTTTTTGCATGTAAACTCAATATTTTACAAGACCGATTACATTGATAGGGCCATAAAACGGTTAGTAATTCGTGTCATGAAAAATCAAAGAGAAGTTAATCAGCCTCAGTGTATTCTTTCAGGCAAAAGTAAAAAATAAAACACTCTCTTGGTTGGTACAGTATTAGAGCTATAGCAAAGCTATCAAATATTCACATATAGCTTAATAGTGCTAAACGCAGTCTTCTGTATGGGACCTCGCAACTGACGAGCATGCAATACGGCACGCTTTAAATCACAAGTTGAGTAACTCTTTAATTCAGTAAAGACAAGGGACAGACGTCTGAACTCCAAATATCCTAAAAGTGTTTAGCTGAATATTCCCTCCGGTAGATTTACACAACGCTGTATGATCCGTTTCATGTTTAGTCCGGAAATGCTGAATCAGATTTGTTGTGCTGAATGAAACTCTGCTGCTCCCACCTTGCCCAATCAACATGTTGCATACTTTACATGTTGCTTTTGTGCTGTCCCCGTTTTCTATTGAGAAATACTGCCAGACTCTTGACATGTTTTAACTACAGTATTTTTCCACACTATAAGGCGTAGATAAAAGTCTTACATTTCAACAATGCGCCTTATAATCCGGTGCGCCCTCTGTATCAATTTCTGGCTGTGTTTACAGACCAAGCTATATAGCTAGTTATATGCCAAAATGTAAAAGTCCGAGCCGGCACGCAAGCCAGATGCGTCACTCGTTAATGAATAAATCACAAATACGAGACGCATGCTTCCGATCGCGGCATTCAACTCAATACAACGTTTTGGGTCTTATAGTCTTTGTTTATGCTCTTGCACGTAGTTGTACCCGCATCCAAACCACTTTTATTTACTTTTGTTTGTAAAAAACAAAAAACACAGAAGGCCAAGTCCGTCCACTTAAATAGTCCAGGTGAAACAACACCCGTTCTGTGGCTTGTTCTCACCGACGGATCCTTGCCATAGCTACAAACATTTCTTGGATCTCTCACTGAAGCTACAAACACATTGTGGAGTATTATTAGTGTGTGGACTGACAGAAAAATGTTGGTACTCCAAAAAACATTATAGAGCAAATTGTGTGAACTTGTTCTGTGAAATCCCCTATATAGATAAATATTACTTACGTACTTACATTATTGATACAATAAAATAAAAAGATCTTCAGACTAGGCCATATTTCCAGAATTACTTCAGCAAATCTTGACAAGAAGTAAACATGCAATTAACTGGCTGGCCCTGGGACAGCTATGTTAATAATTCACAAGTATTAATTATGACATGTCTGTGTACCAAATTAGCGCCATTGCTAAAGGCATGTTAATGTGACGAGGCCTTCCTGCCGCTGCTCCCAGCCCACCCCGGCCACAGGGACCTAATTATCACAACTTAAATTCTGGGATGCTGATGAAGCAGATTTACTAGTGCCAATGTAGGGACAAGTGCCAGTGTCCACAGCTTTCTCTTCCCTGCTGCGTGTGAGATCCCCACTTAAGGCCTGTGCCACCTCACATACTGAGAACATGATTAACTGTAGCATGGCAGTATTAAGAGACCTGGCTAATTACCCCTCCACACATTCTTATCATATTAGAGCAGCATTAGGTCTCCACCATGCATTATGATAAAGCCAGATTATTGTGTGATGATGTCGTAAAAGCTCTGCATGTCAACAACAGAGTTATGTCTGTGGGGAATTTTGCATAATCTCTTTTCATTTTCATCAAGACAGCATATGCTCTCTAACATAATCTCTGGTCACATTCCTTGATTTTTCATGGAAGTATTTGGATTGCGCTTTGTTTGACCTTACATACAATACAATACAATTTATTCTTGTATAGCCCTAAATCACAACATTAGTCATCTCAGAGGACTTAACACAACCATTGAAATCACCAACACAGATCAGAGAATCAACAGTTAAAACATATATAGAACACATGTTTAAAAATGTCCATACATGTTGTAGAATGTTAAAGTGTCCTGGATCATCACCACAGTCCTTCTAGTTGGACTAACTGCCCAACAGACCCTCCTGCATCGGCAAGGAAAAACCCATCTAGGATATTGGGTCGCCGGGGTTTGCTTGTGGCGTCATTCCGGGTTTAAAAAAAATCTCTGGTTTAGCACTATCTATGATCCTGGTGTTTCAGTTTAGGGGCGATGTCATCCCTTAGTTAGTCCACTCTTAATATACAGTCTATCTATGGTAATACCATGGTCACATACCTATCTTTATTTCTGGGCCTGCAAACTCCCACACAGGAGGGCAAAAATTAATCAAAAGGTTATATTTAGATATGTTCATGAAGAGTGATGGCACTTCCATGAAGTCATCTAGTAAGTTAAACATAAATGATATGTCCCTTTCAAAGCTGCAAAAAGGCACCTGACTGTAAGTATGAAAGTTTCGACAAGGCTGGATGGATACAACTTTTACCTTAGCTTCCTTGTTTGATGGGCATGTCGTTGTGGTTCTTTTGGCACCCCCTCTGTTCTTCCCGGTTAGCTCTGCTTTGCTAGCATCGTTCTATATATAGTTCTGATTCTTTTGAATATCCCTAATTGGTTGCGCTTATTTCCCTAATATACTACTACTATGATCTCATTACATATATCAAGCTTTTATTTGCTATGATGTTGATAATTCTCTCACGACTTCTAAAAATCCATAACACATATATTTGGAAAAATTGACTGTATGCCATAATCATAGCTTTATTAAAGCAATTATCTCTAACAAACAAGGGCTTGGCATCTAGCGAGTATATATCTTATACAGGTTTCACTTTTAAACAAATACAGTTTCACCAGTAGTATATTTTTGGTTTCGTCCTAATGGTTGCCACGCAGTCCAAATTGTCATCAGCCCTCCTCCCACAAAGCATTGGGAATTATTCTTTATTCTAATACTGTTGCACAAGTTTAGTTGAAGACTGGTAACCCTGAGTGTGAATGTGAGTTTTTTTGTTTGAAATAATGCTAACAACCTTGAGCCCTTGATAAGTATGCAATAGCACTACCCAATTGTTTGCAATCAATGGAAGTTCTTTATAATTTGATGATGACTGTAAAATGGAGTACTTACATTTACAATCACATTCCAATCATGTATCTAAAGATCAAGGTCAGACCATAACCTTGGTAATCTTTGTGTTTATCAGTTTGTAAGAAATAGAAGCCTCATAATTGATAAGAGATATCACTACTGTTTGGTTTATTTTTTCGGGAACTGAGACCGCCACTCTGTATTATTGAATCAAAAATAGCAGTTTGCATGTGAACCTGGATGTGCATGAATACCTGCTTTTTAAATAGGAACTGCTGAATCCCCTGACAGATGTATTATTAACCAAACACATCAATTCAAACTCGGCAGCCATCCTCTGTGGCCCAACCAATCTATAATTTTCTTAACAATGTTTGTTTTGTGGTGGAATATAATTTTAATGGTGTGTTTTTGCAAATGCATTGTGAATAAAGTAGATACACAACATTGATGGATGAACTGTTTTCTAGATTTGCTAAATTCTCTGCAAGGATCTGTTTTTGGCCCCGTGGCACACAAAAAGTATTTGCGTTGCATGACCAAGCTAACCAAGTGGAACGCAGTTAAATGGGAGTGCCCTGTGTACAGCTATCATGACGTCCATCTATTGAGAGCCGAGGAAGTATGTCAGAATACTGGACTACCGCAGGTACATGTGGAAATGGAAATCTCTGACCCAAAGTGAATGTCTCGATGTATTTCCCCACTGGAATCACCACATAGCCAAAATTGCATTAAGCGCAACTTGTGTCTCCCTCCTCGCTGGGGGAGACCTCTGTATTGCCCCGTGTGAGATGAAGGAAATGTGTGTAAGGTAGGGATGTCTCTGCTTTGATCACTGTGTCCCATTCTGGGGTACATAGAGACCAAGGGGTTTGTGAGGGTGGTTCTTGAAACTATTTTTTAAGTATTATTAACTTACAAACATTGTTCAAAGAGGTTAATATGGGCTACCATGACATGTTATACCTAATTCTAAAGCCAATTATCTCAAGAAAACCACCATAGCATTTGATTATAAACAGTGAACCCAAAATACAATTCATATTAATACTTGGTTTCAGGAAAACATTTAAAAAAGAAATGTAATAATTTATAATCATACATAATAATAAATAAAAATATGGAGTACACAGGGGAGAAATTGTTGGGAACTGCTGGCTTAGACTAAGTTGTTTAAATGTAAGTTTCTGTTGTAATTATAGTGCAGCTTTAACTAGAGGTGTGAATGTGGATGGATGTGTGTGTGATCAGAAGTTCTTCCTGTAGTCAACCACCTTCCGAGGAAGAAATGGTTTACGACTATAGATAGATGTTGTAATTATATGTAAATATCAGTCAATTTAATCAAATTCCAACATGCAGTGGCTCTGAGGCTCCACTGAAGCACTGTAAAATATATAATGATAATGTATTTGTTTTTGGCCTCATGTTGTTCCTCACCCCTGAACAGTTGTGAAAAGTACAGACAGGGACAGTGAAGAGACATGCTTGGGCTGTAGTTATGTGGGTACTTTGGGGACCTAAATAAGAAGCTATGGACTTCACCTGTTCTAAGGGCATGATTGGTGGTTCGGACAACTAATACGAATGAAATGGTGAGCTAATGAGCCATAAAAAGTTTAAACCCTCTGGCACAAACATCTGCCACAGATGAGAGGAGTAAATAAATTGGTAGAGAAAGCAAACAAACAAAGACAATTCCAGCACCTCCTGGCACAAGAGGAGTATCAGCCAGTGCTCAGGTATCCTTGTTCTCTGTTTATCTGTGAACAACAGAGAAATGGGCCGAGGTGTGTACCTCCAGGTGCATTGTGGGTATTGCCCATGGATGCGTTGTTTGATTTGAGCGCGGGCCATGCTGTTGTGCTTGTCTGTGAGTTCTTGACATGTGCACTGCCGCATGAATAATTGAGGCCTCGCACGCAGTCAGGGTCCAGCAAGCTCTGCTGGCTCTCTCTCTCCCTCTCCCGATCACCTCCTCTCAGCCCTGCGCACTCACCCCTTGCTCCTCCTCCCCCAAGTCTCTTTGTCTCACTTTCCTTCTGCCCCAATCCAAATTGCTCAGACAGAGTGCGACCAAAACAAGGCCACTAGAATTGTCACTGAAGCTTCAAATTATTAATATAGTTCAAGGACAGAAGTACGGACATATTATTAACATGTATTTAAAAGTAAATTTATGCCTTTAAATGTAATTTTATTATGTAAACATATCCAAAAGTTAAGAGTGTGAAGTGTGTCCTTGGCCATTTGGTCAGGCCTCTGCAGCAAGTTGACTGACATGATGGGCTGGTTCCCCTGGTGAGTCCACTCCAGATCTGGAGAGTGAGATAAAGAGAATGGCTCTACCTGGGTCCGACTGTTGATGAAGACATGCTAAATCAATGAGAGAGGGCTGGAGGAGAGAATATGTGAGTGCCCTGTCTCTCTGCATGTCTCCCCTTCCCGTCAGCGTCATTCTCACAGCCTGTGGAGTTATCAGTCCAGCAGATAAACAAGCCAGGCTGCCAGATATAACTCCAATAAGTGAAACTCCATCATAACTCTAGAAACCAGCTTGGGAATATGATAGCAGAAAATAAGAAAATGAAACTTGCCATGCCCTAAGGGCACAGCCCAAGGTCCCTTTGGCCAGGAAAACTCCCTCTATTCTTTCACTTATTTATCTTGGGAAGTCAGAAAAGAATCACCATACCGTATCTTTAAAAATTTCCTCTACATGTCCAGAGTAGTTTTTGGCAATAGCAAACTCGATGTGCCAGGTGTTTTCATTGCTGAGTTGAGGACACTGATCGCTGTAGGGTGCAAGTTTGTGAAGTCTTTTTCACTCGCCATCCTCAGCCAGTAGTATCTGTGATTTCCACTTGTCAGTGAGGGCCAGTCATGCAGAGGGGATGGGACCAGTGCATCAGAGGGAGAGAGAACTTAAAGGCAGAACTGTTGAAGGGGGGACTAGCTTTGACTGGACTCACTCATGCCTTGACACTGACAGCCCTGGGAGAGGAGAGAAGGACCAGCTACCCCAGAGGAGAAGAGAGAGCGGAGGGAGAGAGGGGGGCACTGCCAGAGGCTGCCTTCTGCTTTGAAGCAGGGACTAGAAAGGGCTGAGGGCACTGTTAGCCCCCTTGAAGTGGTTTCAGTACTTGTCACTCTTTCGGGCATCGCCTAGAGCTGTGGACAGCTCTGCTCTTTCAGGATGAGGTCCCACAATGCTCTGCAGCACTGATGCTTACCTTGATGTGGTGACTTGGATCAATAGACAGACCAGTGAGCTGCTGGCCCCAGTATGTTGTGATGTTAAAATGTAGCAGAAGTGTCTCTCAATGCCAGCGCTGTTTGAGAAGGAGTGCTTCCTGTCAACACCACCTCAGCTGTGCATGGCAGGCTACAAAGTAAGCCAAGTTACTTTGGACAGAGGAGCAGAAATGTTTGTGAAGGGTTAAAAATGGCAACATTGTGCTACATGTAAAGCTTTGTTTTAAGTATTTTTTCATGCGTGCACACTCCTTTGTTCTCTCTTGTCATTGTTTTCCCTCTAAACTGTGCATAAACTTGGGCAGCACAGCTCAATAAATAGCCTGAAATACTCCTGCTCCCTAAGTACCCACTAAGTACTATTAGTATTTACTGCCGGTGTTTCTTCTGGCCCCTCGCTCGGCCTCTCAGCTCCCCTAAGATAGATTACATCCAGACAGCCTATGACCGATGGATAGGGGGCATGACGCCGCAGCCTTTGGAGAAATATGTGCTTATGAAATCATAAATATTATCTCAAACGCTAATTAGCATTAAGAGCACTGGTGATTTTATTTATCAACTTTAGCCACAATTAATAACCAGGGCCTTGAGAAGCGCACAAGGCAGATAGGCAGGACATGTGTGCCGCGTCAAGGCCATAAACTCATTATACTGGTAGACTGATTGAGGCAGCCCCATCGGGGGAATAAGTAATTGTGCCTGAGAAATTTTAATTGCCCTGAAATGTAGTCTAAATTACACAAGCTTGTTTTCCTACATAAGTAACATGGCTGAAGGGCTGGGATAATGGGGAGGTGTCGTGGGTCCTGTAATGGGCTGCTAAACACCAGACTATCCTTTTGCCTTTCCCCTTTCCTTCTTTCTCTTAAATTTGGAGGCTACAGTAGAACGACCTGTGAAGTGTAGCTTCTGTCTCCAAATACAATGTAAACTGTATCATGTCACAATTTTTCAAGATCACACATTGATCACACATTTTTTCATAGGAATGTGTTTATAATCAGCTTTTTTCATCTGCTGCTTGCATATAGATTTCTTTAAAGACTAGTCAAACGTTTGTTTATTCATACAATAAAAAACATGTACAAAAGGTTTGCAAGGTGCCTCCTCAGTCTGTGAAAAGTTCTATATAAATGAAAAAACACTTGCTATTAAAAAAGCATGCGCCATAAATAAAATCCTCCTCCTCAGGTAGTCCGGACCAAGAGCATCAACATTTGGAGAGTATAACTACCTCTGCTTATGGATTACCCGACAAATACCCGACAAATAATGTGGAATAAATAGTGGTGGATGGTGGGGGTTGAGCAGAGCAGTGTTTGAAGAGGAAGAGGGGGTGAGACATCGAGGGGATACGAGGCCGGTGTTGGGGCTCCGGGCAGCCCGTGGTCTCAACGCTAATTATCTTTATTGTGCTTCTCTGGCAGTTTTTCAGTGCAGGGTTTGTCACTGGCTCTTGTGTGGGAAGCTCTCCAGGGCCCTGGCAGTAGCCCCTGTATTACCACTGAAGGACCAGGAGTCACAAGACCTGACTGTTGTGTTTAATCCCCTTTTGGATCCAAAAAGAATGAACGAGGACCAAACCTGTGTGCCCCCAGTCACGTCCCAGCAGTCTGTATCACATACAACAGGTGATAAATCCCTCGATTTAAACCTGGACAGAACTGGACAGAACCTGGCATCCACTGCCTTCTGCGGTTTAATTGGTCCGCACATAGAACAACATACATTTTGTATTTTTGGTCCATAAAATGACATTTGCCTATTAATAGACGAATAAATATTCTTGTATCTAAAATTATTATTACTTTACTGAATTGTAAAGTTTATCCATAATTAGGGCTGTGCGATATAAACGGTATAAGCGGTATGCGATAAAAATTTGGCAAACGATAGAGATTTTTGTTTTACCGGCATATTGTCGTGTGTTTTTGAACTTTTGTGTTTGGTTTGACATACTTCTCTTTACGTCTCACTATGCCAGCTGGCATAGATAGACTAATGTACTCAAGAGAGAAGTTACTGGCACTAAGAGACAATACCAAGACTACTTTACGCCATATGATTCCACTGGAGCTAAGGCGAAAGTACCGGGGCTGCCGTGCCGGTCGTAAACTGAAGGATAAAATCAAGGCTAATATTGCCAAACGGAGGATTTTTAAGCCACCCATTCCCTCTGTTGTCATGGGGAATGTTAATGCCCTATCTAACAAGCTGGATGAACTTACCGCGCTGATCGGGAGCCAACGGAGCTACAGAGAGAGCAGCCTACTCATCTTCACTGAGACATGGCTAACTAGCCACGTACCCGACGCTAACGTAGACCTGCCCGGCTTTTCCACCGTGCGGGCTGACCGGGATCCTAGATCTAGCGGGAAAAGCAAAGGCGGGGGCCTTATCCTGTATGCGAACAAGCGGTGGTGCCATCCGAACCATCTGACTGTGAAATCTGTGATATGCAGCCAGGACTTGGAGCTGCTAGCTGTTAGCCTCCGGCCGTATTATGTTCCACGTGAGTTTTCACACGTCATCGCGCTCTGTGTTTACATTCCTCCCAGGGCTGATGCAGAGACAGCACGTGAGTCCATACACAATAACATTGCGGCACTTCAGTCCCAGCATCCTGAAGCATTTCTCCTCATATCTGGTGATTTTAACCATGTCACTTTGGACACTACTCTAGCCTCCTTCCATCAATATGTCAACTGTACCACAAGGAAAAATAGGACATTAGATCTGTTATATGCAAACACTAAGGATGCATACTCAGCTTCTCCCCTTCCTCCTCTGGGCAAATCCGACCATAACCTTGTCTACCTGCAGCCCACATACACCCCTGTGGTGAAGAGGCAAGTTGTAACAACTAGGCAAGTCAGGAGGTGGTCTTCTGAAGCTGAGGATGCACTCAGAGACTGTTTTTCCACCACAGACTGGAGTGTACTGGTGGGGTCTCATGGTGAGGACATTGAGGGGGCAGTGGGGTGCCTGACTGATTATTTGAACTTTTGCATGGATCAGGTGTTACCTGTTAGAACAATCCAGTGCTTTGAGAACAATAAACCATGGATTACCGCTGAGGTGAAGAACGTTCTGAATAAGAAAAAGAGGGTTTTTGGAAGCGGGGATTGTGAGAAGATAAGAGAGGTACAGAGGGAAGTTAGAATCTGCCTGAGGGACGCTAAGGAGTCTTACAGAAGGAAGCTGGAGAGAAAAGTTGAGAGATAACAACATGCGGGAGGTTTGGAGTGGAATGAAAACCATAACAGGCTGTGGCAGTAAGAGCAAGGTGGACTGTATGGATCTACAGAAAGTGGAGCAGCTGAATACATTTTTCAATCGTTTCAGTTCCTCCCAGACCACCTGCCTGCCCCCACAGCCCTTCCCTATTTCCTCTGATGATATTCATCACGCTGCTCATCCTCTTGCCTCTTTTACGCTCCCTCAGGTGCCTGTCACACACACCTCAACTCCTGTTACCATCACAGCAGACCAGGTAACGAGGCAGCTGCAACTCATACGCCCAAGGAAAGCTGCAGGTCCTGACAGGGTCTGTCCTAGGCTACTGAGAACGTGCGCTGCTGAGCTGGGAGACCCCCTACAGCAGGTCTTCAACCTAAGTTTGCGGCGCGGGAGAGTCCCTTCTCTATGGAAGACGTCTTGCATCGTCCCGGTCCCCAAGAAGGGACGCCCTCTGGTGCTTAATGACTATAGGCCAGTCGCTCTTACATCACATGTGATGAAAACTTTTGAGCGACTGGTCCTGCAGATCATGCGGCCCCAAGTGGAGACGACGAGGGATCCTCTTCAGTTCGCCTACCAGGAGAGGGTGGGGGTCGAGGATGCAGTCCTCTACCTGCTACATCGTGCCCTCACATACCTGGATGTGGGAGGGTGCATTGTGAGGATGCTTTTCTTTGACTTCTCCAGTGCTTTTAATACCATCCATCCCATCCTTCTCCAGGAGAAGCTCACCATCATGGATGTGGACCCTCTTCTTGTGCGTTGGGTCACGGATTATTTAACCGACAGGCCCCAGTACGTGCGAGGGGGGGGGGGCTGTAGGTCCTCAACAGTGACCTGTAGCACGGGTGCACCGCAGGGCACTGTGCTCTCGCCCCTCCTCTTCACCCTCTATACGAGTGACTTCTGCTACAACTCTGAGACATGCCACATGCAGAAGTTCTCAGATGACACTGCAATCGTGGCATGCGTCAGGGGGGGTGATGAAGGGGAGTATAGAGGCTTGGTTGAGAACTTTGTGGAGTGGAGCCAGCAGAACAAGCTTCTTTTAAACTCAGCCAAAACTAAGGAGGTGGTGCTGGACTTTCGCCGGGCACCACCCTCTCTGCAGCCCATTATTATCGAGGGAACTGCGGTGGAAGTGGTTTCCACCTATAAGTACCTGAGGCTGCAGCTGGACAACAAGCTGAGCTGGGCAGCCAACATGGACGCTGTGTACAAGAAGGGGCAGAGTAGGATGTACTTTTTGAGGCGATTGGCATCTTTCAGGGTCTGTGATAAGCTTCTCTACATGTTTTATCAGTCTGTTGTGTCTAGTGTCCTTTTCTATGCAGTTGTCTGTTGGGGGGGCAGTGCACGAAAGAGGGACACTGAGAGGCTGAACCGGCTCATTAGAAAGGCGGGCTCTGTGGTGGGTCTGGGCCTGGATTCAGTGGAGGAGGTGGTAGAGCAAAGAACGCTCTCCAAGATCAGGGTGATCTTGTCCAACCAGAGCCACCCACTGAATTCATTTTTTTCCCGCCAGAGAAGCACCAGGAGCTCCAGACTCCTCTCTCTGAGGTGCTCCAGGGACAGATTAAAAAACTCTTTTGTCCCCAACGCCATCAGGCTCTATAACAAAGCCACTTCAGGGAGGAGCAGGGGGGGGGGGAGGGGGGTGGGGTGTCTTGAGAATTGTTTTGCAGTGCCTTAACTTCTCTTTTAATGTTTTTATTGTTTTTAATGTATTTATTGTCTCGTTTTTAACTTTTGCATCTTATAATTCTTACCTATGTATGTATTGCTGTATGATTGCGAGCAAGGGACGAGTGCACAATTTCCTTCGGGATTAATAAAGTATATATCTATCTATCTATCTATCTATTGCGATAGGTCATTATGTCATAAAATTGCACGGGGCCCAACGGAGTCCCTCTCCTTCATGCTAGGTACTCTGTTGGGCCCTGGTGGGACTTGAGGTTAACCCGGCGCCTATTGGCTAAAGCTAGTGCAGGCTCTGATGCCAGGAGAAAGCACCAAAACAACCGGAATTACCCCAGCAGCATTAGCCCAGTAGCATTAGCCTAGCAGCACTAGCCTAGCAGCATTAGCCCAGTAGCATTAGCCTAGCAGCATTAGCCCAGATCGCATCCATGGGCTTCATGACAAGCGCCAGCGTGGCCCGCAGCGTCATCACGGCAGAAGTTTGATAAAGTTAGAGTCAGATTCTGACTTCCGCGGTCAATAGTTCACGAAAGCTACATTGTTAGACAAAGTAATTGTGCCAAAATTATCACATTTACATCGATTGTTCAAATCCAATGCACTGTTTTAATGCAGAGAAATCCATTGCTGCAGGCGCCGGGAAAAATGCTTAGGGAGCGTCTACAAATGTTAAGACCAGATTTGTAAACGAACAATAGCTTTTACTGAAGCTGTGTACACGCACTAAACTCTCAGACAATATAAATAATGTCTAACTGCTAACTGCTACAGACTTGGATTTCAACATTTGTGAGTTTTTTACATTTTAAATGAATACATATGTCTTATTTTTATTTTTATTGCTTTTAAAGTAAATGGTCTTTTCTGTAACATACATAAATAATGTATGTCACAGAATTTGTCTCAAGAGTTCCACCTGTTTATTTTATTTCATTTTTGACTATGTATTGTTTTTTATATGTAGTCAATGAATTAAGTTCTAAAAACTGATTATGAAATGTAATGATTCTTGTGTAGTTTGAAATTAGGACTAAAAAGTGCTCAACCCGATCCACCCAAATGGTGTCCCTCATTTTTCTGTTCTCAAGTTGGCAACCCTACGCACTAACCACAGGGTCTTCAGTACAATCTTCATTTCAAAAGCATGGTGTCTCTTTAATATGGAATAATATTATATCCTAAAAAGGTTGAAATACTGGTGATTTTGTTTGTGGAGACTTGACACACCTGATTTTAAAACTCAAAAATATATACATTAGATTCTAATATATAAATAAGTAACAATCTTGACTATTTTATGCAAGAACCTGCAAGACCTATTGAAATTCACACACCAAATTATACCACAATATATACCGTTTACCGTCTGTGACCCAAATTATACTGCAATATGAATTTTAGGCCATATCGCCCACCCCTATCCATAATTATTCTTATTTTCTCTAAATGAATTAATTACATAATTTTTAATATTTAAAGCCACTGTACAATAACAATTTTAATTTGTTTTCATGGCTGGTTTTAATACAAAAAAATGAATTTTTATTTGTGTAATGCAACTATAATGTAGGAAAAGTGTTTGACATATTTACGTGTTATTTAAAGACATCCAGTGGACATTGTGAGACTAGCAGCTCTTTTGGATACTTGATGATGCAACAACAACACATTTGTAATACATTGCAATGTCGTCAATTTGAACTTGTTATTGTGGTTATGTGTGGCAGTCCTCACTGGATGGACTCAATACTCCTGCTTTGCTTACACCCACAGAGGTGCTGCCCAAACGCTCTCTCTCATGTCAGGGTGGGGAGGCAGACAGCCCCAGAGGTACATCTCCATCTTTTCCCCCACTCTTTCTCGTCTTCTCAATGGGAGGGCCCAGACATTTCATTTGGAGAGTGAAGTGACCACTGGGCAAGAAACAAAAAGCTTGGACGTTCCACTGTTGGGGGCGATGGTTACGAGTGGAGTTTTTGTGATTTCTGACAGCCCTGTGTTGATTTACCTTTCATTCAAATGCCCGCTACTCACCGTGGAGTACTCATCCACATTTCTGATGATTTATGTTTCAGAGTTCTCCCACCAACCCTGTTATGACCCGAGTCATTGCTGGGGTTTGCATCACCTCGCCAAATATTTGTGTGAAATTCAAAAGGGGAAACCCATCAGATGGATAGAGATTGGACTGATGTGTTTGCAAAAAACAGTAAACAACATTAATTTCATATGAATGAATATGAAAGTGGCAATTCTCGCATGGTTATTTTCAAGTGGTACTCTCATCATTGCTCCAACTTTGGAGGTAAAAAAGCAGGATAGTAATCAAAGTTGGAAAAGAAGAGGTCCTCAAGGTAATTCACTGTTGAGAACTCTTTCAACAGTTATTTTCTATATTGATCTAGTACAGATGTACTGAATAATTTGTCGTCTTTGAGCAGCCTCTCTCCGAGTGAATCCCAATCAGGGAGCTATATGTCAGTCGTGTGGAGTCCATTAACACAAGACCTAGTTGATCTTTGTCGCTTCAGGGGAAAACGCAGCGCATAAGAAAAGCCAGATACGGTTTGAAAGCACCCCAAGATCATACACTGTCTTTAACATCAAATATGTGTCTGCATGGATATTCTTAATGGGTTTAACTGCAATGAATTATTCAGGCTCCGAAAGCCTCTCCCGCCAAGCATGTTTTAAACGCACAAGTGGCCAGCTGGGCTATCACCTGGTATATTCCATTCAGGTTTTTTGTCCTCAAAACTTTTCACTGTACAATCTCTCGCCTAGTCTACTGTTAATGGAACATTCTTCTTTATAGTCTTTTTTGTTTTGTTTTTTGTTGATATGGACATAAACAATACGGACACCATGTCCATAGAAGGCTTTTAGGACACATAATGCACACATTGAAAAACTGTAAATAGACTTCACACATAAAGGCCCCCGTACTATTTGAGTAACCAAAGAAGGTGCAACAGTATATACTGTAGGTTATTTTTCTTTAGGCTGAAATAATGTCCTTGTGTTCTTCGTCACTTGCATGACATTGCTTAGTATGAACTTGGTGTGTGAGTGAAAATTAGTGGCGGACGTAGGGGCAAGAAGGGACGGAGGGCGGTGTCACAATAGTTTGACTATTGAATGTAGTGAGTGATCTACTGTCTTCTCTCCAGCAGAGACTGAGGCCAGTGAGTGGTCAATACTCACGTCTCACAGTATGTCATGGGTTTCATCCCCTTCTCATACCAGGGCTTTGCATGCTTCTTCCAGACACACCCAATAAACTGGACCCCAGCACCCAAAAAAAAAACTTTAGGGTACCAGTAAAACCCTGGTTCTCTGAGTAGCATGAATGAGATGTGACCTGTTGAGTGGTCACAGAAACCCTAAATACTAAATTGCAAAGTGACTATTTCTCTCAGCAACGCTTTATTTCCGAAGCTAAATTATTATCAAGTATTTTCACATAAAGGATCAGACTGCCTCAGTGATCTAGTTGGCAAATTTAATTTGATAAATTATTTTGGTGGAATGAGTGAATTACTTCTAAAGCTATACAGTATACTGATATATATATATATATATATATATATATATATATATATATATATTGAAGTCAATAATTCCCTTTGACTGACGTATCCAAAGTCGATGCAAGAGCGAGACAAGAGATCTTCACGTTTAACATCTGCATTTAATTATCTTTACAATCAGATACAGAATATTCAACAAAAAAAGTGCTCCTAAACTAATATGTCCCTCTCCTGGCCCTCGGCTGACTGACTGCCAATCTCCTCCCAGCAGTTTCTATCAAAGGGTCCGATGACGTCACAGATCTGGGACTGGTCTGGCCCCTGGTCCTGGTCTGGACCCGGTCTTCCATCTCCACCTGAGCAAACAATGCCCCCCACCACTGGGCGCCTGATTGTGTTGGACTTTTGCCCTCGTCGAGAGTGGGAGAGAGCATTTGTTTATTCTTGGAGTCAATAATTGTCTGGCTTTTGTAAGCTGGTCCTCCTTTATGATTCTCGTACTTCTTGTGTCCTTGGGGTTTTTCCTGAGTGCACAGAGGTCTTTTTTTGGCTATGATGTTCAAATGGTCAAATATTGTCACATCTGAATAGTGTAGATTTAAAATATACAACAATATATATATATTATATATATATATATATATATATATATATATATAATTTATATGTATATAATGTATATAAAATATGTGCTGAGAGCTCTGATGGGCTGAATGAGTGTGGTCCCTTTTTACCCCTGACAAAACCTAATCTAAAGAGATGGGCCCAAACTGTTTTGAACATTAGCAACTAGTTGATTGATTAAAAAAAATAAATAAAAAAAAACCTCCACACAATTCCAGTTTTTGTGGCTTGAAAGTTATATATCCCAGCTTTAAACGCCGCCCATGGTCCCACTCTTTAAGCTTGCCATTTCATATGTAACCGTGGAAATGATGAGAGACCTTGCGGTTCAGTGCTGGGGCTCAGTGCAGGATTAGGGGCCAGCTATCTCCAGGCTGTGTTTCTCAGATAACCGCACCTAAAGCAACCTTTTCTCCAGCACACAATTACCTCTCCATCTCTGTAGTCCCGACCGCTACCTCCCCTTTGAATTACATCAGGGGCTTAATTAGTATACAAATAAAACTTCCCTTATCTCCCACCCGTCCTAATTGGCCTGTCTTTAGCTCGGCCTGGTGAGTGTGTGAGAGAGAGCTAGGGCCCCTGTAATTAGAGTGACCGGGTTCACCTTTCCCTCCTAGACTCACTGGTACTGAGGAAACCCATTGGGAGGATGAGGCTTTCTGCATTGTATGAGTATAGGCTTTACACATATTGATTAATCATTCATCATGAACAATTAGCACTACGATACCATTTTCTCCATCTTTTTTGCAGAAATCCCCCATAATAACCTGTTTTTTATTGTTTGCTAGACCTCAGTATTGGTGTTAAAGCTGGAGAAACTTACCCTTTTTGTTTTGCTTATACATTGTGTTTGTTCCAACAGAAAAAGTCTTGTTTAGGAACATTTTGTTAACAAATCAGACTACCACATACTGTCTTTATCTTATTAAAAAACATTTCATAATTTACGTACTGAGATCGGATTGGCTAATTGAGGGCTGGTTCTCTCTTTTCTTTCTGGCATTCTGCAGTAGTAAGCTGTGATTAAAATTATTAATATGATTTTTTTTCCCCCATATTTGGTGTGTATATTTTTTACCATTTTTAATTGCTTTTTCCCATACCATAATGTATATGAACTTGGCATTGGTATCCAATATTGATGCAGATACTAAACATTTTGAATCAATAGTTGATAATTCTGTGGTTTTGGTTCAGTTGATTAGGCAGATTTAAACTAAGACATTTACTGGCTAACAAAAAAACAAAAACAAAATAAGGTAGCTTGGCAGGTATTCAACATAATAATAATTGGCTCGTATTCAGCAGTAACAGCAGTATTGACAATGGTATTCATCCATCCATCCATTTATTTTCTTCCGCTTCATCCGTTGCCGGGTCGCGGGGGCAGCAGTCTAAGCAGAGACGCCCAGACTTCCATATCCACACACACTTCCTCCAGCTCATCCGGGAGGAACCCAAGGCGTTCCCAGGCCAGCTGAGAGACATAGTCCCTCCAGCGTGTCCTGGGTCTTCCCCGGGGCCTCCTCCCAGTGGGTCGTGCCCGGAACACCTCCCCAGTGAGGCGTCCAGGAGGCTCTACTCCGAGCTCCTCCCGTGTAAATGAGCTCCTCACCCTATCTCTAAGGGAGCGCCCAGCCACTCTGCGGAGGAAGCTCATTTTGACCGCTTGTATCCGCGATCTCGTTCTTTCGGTCATTACCCAAAGCTCATGACCATAGGTGAGGGAGGGAACAAAGATTGACCGGTAAATCTAGAGCTTTGCCTTTCGGCTCAGCTCCCTCTTCACCACGATGGTCCGATACAGCGACCGCATCACTGCGCACGCTGCACCGATCCGCCTGTCAATCTCACACTCCATCCGACACTCAACGATATTGTATGTATCCCTAATTGCAGGATTACTCAAACATACGGTAAAAGTACAATTCTCTTGGATTTAATGTATATATGTATGATGGCAATATACAGTACCTTGCAAAAGTATTCACCCCTTGGCTTTTTACCTATTTTGTTACCTTACAGCCTTTAGTTCAATGTTTTTTTAATCAAAATTTCATGTGATGGATCAGAAAACAATAGTCTAAGTTGGTGAAGTGAATTGAGAAAAATATATACATACAACTATATTTCAGAATTAAAAAACTGTAAATTAGCATGTGCATATGTATTCACGCCCTTTGTTCTGAAGCCCATAAAAAGCTCTGGTGCAAACAATTACCTTCAGAAGTCACATAATTAGTGAAATGATGTCTACCTGTGTGCAATCTAAGTGTCACATGATCTGTCAGTACATATACACACCTTTTTTGAAAGGCCTCAGAGGCTGCAACACCTAAGCAAGAGGCACCATTAACCAAACACTGCCATGAAGACCAAGGAACTCTCCAAACAAGTAAGGGACAGTGTTGTTGAGAAGTACAAGTCAGGGTTAGGTTATAAAAAAATATCCAAATCTTTGATGATCCCCAGGAGCACCATCAAATTGATCATAACCGAATGGAAAGAACATGGCACAACAGCAAACCTGCCAAGAGACGGCCGCCCACCAAAACTCACGGGCCAGGAGGGCATTAATCAGAGAGGCAGCACAGAGACCTAAGGTAACCCTGCAGGAGCTGCAGAGTCTGGCGCAAACCCAAAACATCACATCACCCAAAGAACACCATCCCCACAGTGAAACATGGTGGTGGCAGCATCATGCTGTGGGGATGTTTTTCAGCAGCCGGGACTGGGAAACTGGTCAGAGTTGAGGGAAAGATGAATGGTGCTAAATACAGGGATATTCTTGAGCAAAACCTGTACCACTCTGTGCGTGATTTGAGGCTAGGACGGAGGTTCACCTTCCAGCAGGACAATGACCCCAAACACACTTCAGTGGTTTAAGGGGAAACATGTAAATGTGTTGGAATGGCCTAGTCAAAGCCCAGACCTCAATCCAATAGATAATATGTGGTCAGACTTAAAGATTGCTGTTCACAAGCGCAAACCATTCAACTTGAAGGAGCTGGAGCAGTTTTGCAAGGAGGAATGGGCAAAAAAGGAGGCGACAGTGGCTCAGTTGGTAGAGCATTGGCATTTGAGCCTGAAGGTTGTTGGTTCGTGCCCACCACAAGACCTACTTCACGACTCCCACTGATGACTGCTGTCGTTGTGTCCTTGGGCAAGACACTCAACCCCACTTTGCCTGAAGCCCCAGCTGAAAGATCTCAGCTCCTGCGGACTCACCACCTGCAGGAGGATCAGTGAGGGGTTGGTGCTCTGAGTACTGGGTGCAGCTCTGACTTCACCCCCCCGACCCAGAAATGGATTAAGGGGAAGAAAATGGATGGATGGATGGAATGGGCAAACATCCCAGTGGTAAGATGTGGCAAGCTCATAGAGACTTATCCAAAGCGAATTGGAGCTGTGATTGCCACAAAAGGTGGCTCTACAAAGTATTGACTTTAGGGGGGTGAATAGTTATGCACATTGACCTCTTCTGTTATTTTGTCCTATTTGTTGTTTGCTTCAAAATAAAAAAAGACAACATCTTCAAAGTTGTGGGCATGTTCTGTAAATTAATTGATGCAGATCCTCAAACAATTAGACAACAAAACACACAAAATGCCAAAGGGGGTGAATACTTTTGAAAGGCACTGTAAAATCTCTAGTTGGGTTTTCAAACTTGCGGTTGTTGTTTCCTGAAACTCGTCATTCTATTTTATGAGGGAGTTCTGGCCAAGAACACCTTAGTAACAACTAACACACATACACAAACAACGACATTATAGAAATACATCAAACTGGTTAAAATATCCAGCTCAAGAGTAACATCTGCACATTTCAGTCAATCTCTCCTTCAATAGAAAATTAAATGAGACCAGGGGACAAAGTTCTTTTAACTTTGTAACATGTTTTGGATGTTTTTTCCAAGCCCATGGTGCCGCATAGGAAAAGGTCAATCTGCCCAGTTCAGTCAGGAGCCCACACAGGTATGAGGGCAGCTTTCCTATAATGGCTTTGTAGATGAAGATTATGTACATAATAATTATCCATTATCCATCCAATCTTAATAATAAGGCTGGTCGATGTAAACGGTATTTAGCGGTATGCGAAACAAATTTGGCCAACGGTAGAGATTTTTGTTGTACCGGCATATTGCGATAGGTCATTATGTCATCAAATTGCACGGGGCCCAATGGAGTTCCTCCATGCTAGTCTGTTGGGCCCTGGTGGGACTTGAGGTTAACCCGGCGCAGATTGGCTAAAGCTAGTATGAGGATTAGATTGCTATATGACCTACCAGGTGGACAAACGCAAGATTCTACAAGGACTCTGATTGTGTATCCATTTTATGACTATAATATGCACTGAGTGTTTCTGAATGTGACACGTGTGTCTTTCGATGTGTGACGTAACAATGACTATACAAATCATGTCCTGCCTTTATTCTTTCTGAAAAGATTGAAACAACTGAAACCACTGGAACCTGAGAGAAGTCTAAATAAACTTATTTTTCTGTTCTCAAGTTGGCAACCCTACGCACTAACCACAGGGTCTTCAGTTCAATCTGCATTTCAAAAGTATGGTGTCTCTTTAATATGGAATAATATTATATGCTAAAAATTTATTAAATACTGGATGAAATACTGGTGATTTTGTTTGTGGAGACTGGACACACCTGATTTTCGAACTAAAAGATTGTATATATTAGATTCTAATATATATATAAGTAACAATCTTGACTATTTTATGCAAGAACCTGCTAGACCTATTGAAATTCACACACCAAATTATACTGCAATATATACCGTTTACCGTCTGTGTCCCAAATTATACCGCAATGTGAATTTTAGGCCATATCGCCCACCCCTACTTAAAGTGGTTCTCACCCCCGCTCCTCGGAGCTTACGTCACTCACATTTCCTGTTAAAATCTTCCTCTAAATGGGCGTAGCCTGGAGGACTGAAGGGGGCGTGAACGAGACTGGGCCGTTTATATTGCTCTGGGCGGGGGGCTGCTGACGTCAGGTCCAACTTGCAGACGTCAGGTCCAACTTCTGTGCCAGTGTTGGCGCCAGATTCAAAATTCAAATGTAGTAATACAGGTCGCCAGCAGATGGCGCCTCACAGACGGTTTTAGGCAGAAAGTTTGACTTTCAACTAATTTGCACCAAAGTGAAAAAACTATGACCAGGATATGTAGACAACACTATTGGACCCTCATTTAAATCGTTTATCAGCAAAAAAAAGTGGATTTGAGGGTGAGTTGTCCTTTAATATGGAAGGCATATTTGTGTTTGTGCCTTGTGATTTAGTTTTTGGGATTTTGATTTAGTTTGTTCTTATTGAAGAAAAGGGGTACCTTCTACTTTTATTTTAATTCTCCACTTTTCCTCCCATACAACTAACGGGCTCATTGATTATTTTGGTTGGAAATCCTACAACTTAATGTTGGGTGACTGTGTGGTGTGTTCTTGCTGTAATTAGTGTTCAAGTGCAAAGGGGTGGGGGTGCTTGTTGGAGGGCAATTAGGACCTTTTGTTATTAAGCTTGATTCATCTTCCTCTGCCCACCTCTGCACTGCTTGCTGGTGCTTACCAAGGTACCGTGGCCATCCAGATTGTTGAAATTGGCTAACCTGCAGATGATTGTGTGTGCTGCTGAACCCCTCCTCCCCATTTACCCACTGTTGAACCCAATAGCCCGTCCCCTACTCTCCTCCCAATGCCAATAACGCAGGGTAATAATAACAGAAAAGATCCCCCAGTCAAAAGCACACAGAAGACTGGACGTCTTATAATAACAAACCAAGAAACCATTTGGGAGTACGCCCCAGAAGCACAACACCCACCAATTGTACTTTGAAATATTAAGTCCAGCCATAACAGTCATGTGGAAAAAACCAAAAGACCTCTAACAGTTTTCTAGTTAAGACAAATTTGGCATGTATACAATGTTGCTGCAAACTTGGTCTAAGACTGACCCAAAATTGGGCAGAGTTCTGGCCCACATTTCATGTAAGGCCAAGTCGAGGCTCGTGTTGAAAGTTGCTCTGTGGAGGTGAACAAATGGGTGATGAGACAGAGGATCTCAGACTGCAGCTCTGGCTCTATATAATTAAACAACTAGCGCAGCACTTGGTGAAGAAGAGGAGATGGAGGTGGATTTCCTAGATGCCACTCTGCTGTTCCAGCCCCAAAAAACATACAGGGAAGTGACATTGAGAGAGTGGACTCTCACAAGTGCCTGGGTGTTCATCTGAACAGACTGGACACATAAGACTGCTACATAATAGACAGTAATATTTAGCACTTGAATGGTCACTCTGCAGAAATCCATAGATCTATGGAGATGGCTAGCCACTACTCCCCTGACTTGTTGTTTCTATAGATTTTCGAGTAGTTTTTTTTCCTTGACATTGAATTTGACTAAATACTTGTACAAAACGTGAGATTGCGTTTCAAAATATGCTTGAATATTTGTACTTTACTTTTACTTTTATACAATGTTTGCTGGATAGTAAACTCTGTCAAATGCATCCAATCATCTCTGCATATATTTGCTCCAAACATTGTTAGTTTGAAGATCCAAGTTGAGTTGACAATTCCACCCCCATCCCTTCATCCTAACCCTTCTTTGTCTGCCTCAGTCTCCGGGAGCTTGATATGGGGCTTATGGGCAAACGGAGCCAGATCAATCCTGGTGTCAGCAGCTCAGCGCACATCTCTCCCAGTAACGGCAGGACAAGTGTCAGCTGTAAGAGAGGCAGCCGCCACGCAGCGAGGGAGGGAGCCCGTGAGTGAACAGGGAGAGAGGGGTGAGCACGAGTGAGCGAATGACCAGCCCAAGGGAGTGCACCTCCAGTAGACAAAAGATCAATTCTCTCCATTTCACTCTCAGCTCCTGATAACAAGCAAAAGTTGAGCAAGCCCAGGAGCTGTCTTGCCTTTGAAATGTTCGTTCTGGTGCTACACACTTGCATTGGAACAGTTGCGATGCAAGTGGCACATATACACACACACATGTGCACACACATATAGAATCCACACACATGCATCGATCGTCCTTAAATAAGACCCTCTTCACAGTCATTAGCTGCTCTGTTTGTAAGAAACTTCTCTAGATCTACTGTAATAAGCGCCCACACACTTGAGCTGGTCACTGCTTTGCTTCTGGATGAAGTAAAGCCGTTTGTCGTGCGCACACTTTTCAATCGTCTTATTTTAAGAATGGCATCTCCTGGTTTTACTCAGAATCTGTAAACAAAGTGAAAGAAAGCCAAGCTGGAGAGAAAACTTGCAATATGTTTGAATCAAAACATCATTTGCGACAGTGTGTCAGTCCAAGTGTGTGGTTAGTCTGTGATTGCATTCTTGGCAAAAGTCTGTGACCAGGCAAACAGACCTTTGCCTCAAGGCGGGATTCCTGCAGACACAAGTGGTATTGATCACTTTCTCAGTTCAGAAAGTTTATAGAATATATTGTTTCCTTCCTGTTGGTGCTGGTGCTCAGATGTCAGCACTTGTTGCTGAATTTTTTAAGAGATTTCCTAAAAACATGTGTTTGTGTCTGTGCCCTGAGCTTCTCATTAAAATGAACAACTTAGAGATTAATTGCAGGAGTAAACATGCATTGGCATGTTTTTATGGACACTTTTAACGTTGATGTTTCACTAGGCACTTGAAGCTAGTGTTGAGTTTAGACAAATGTTTTTTGCTGCCAAGTTTGGTGTTACACAAGGAGGAACCTTCCAATCCTGATCTGATTGTGCCTCTGTCTGTCAAAGTTTTAAGTTTTAGAGAGGCTGATGGGGTGTGACAGTTGTGTGGCTGGTTTTGTTTAAGACAATCCCAAACATGAGATATTTTTGTGGAGGTTAGAGCCTTTCCAGCTCTCATCAGAGCACCATAGGGAGTGGGCCACTGTGTTTTCAGGACAGTCACTGACCCCAGACCCCGCGATGTGCTCAGCTCCATGTGGATGTGAAGTTTCTCCTACATACAAAGTCCAAATGTCATAACAGTGTCTGTCTAATGTAGCCCATGATTAGGCTCCACTGTGGGACCCCTGTCTGTGGCCCCACCAGATGGCCAGAACCTCTTGTATGCAGATTTATTCACGGAGAGTGTTTACAGATAGCATCATTACTCTAACATCCATTTCTAAATAGGCAGTAATTGAGGCAAAGGCTGTCATCCAGTTAGTGCAGTTTTTTATCATGTTAAACTGAAAGGAACAACTTGCAGAGAGGGACAGGCGGCATCACACAATTGACCTTTTACATGATTTTCAATTACTGAGAGGAGAAAAGCTGAGAGTCCCTGTAGTGCAGCTGTCTTCTGTGCTGAACATCTGCCCGTCCAACATGGCTGCTGCCCCTCTTCTCTTCCTGCGCAGTGTCCTGGCCCGTGCTGGGCCAGATCCTCTGTCATTAGGCAGCCCAGCTGTGCTGTCACGTTTGTCAGAGACGGTGTCATCCATGACCCTGTCCGCTCCCTCTGAGAGGCATGCACAGACCTTGACTGAGCAGGAGGGTAAAGCCACGCACAGAATATCTATGAACGACGGCTGTTTGGTCCCTTCCTTGCACCCTGGTGGGTGCCACCTCTGCATGCTTCTCTAGCCTTCTGCCAAAGAGCAGGCTGGGCCCTCATCAACCATGTCAGTCAATACCAGTAAGAAGAGGAGAGCGGCCGCCTGCTGAGTCTGATGTGCCTGTTCAAAACACACTTGGAATGGAAGGCATGCTTCAATCCAGAGACTGAACCATCACCTTGGCTTAGGGCTGGGCGGTATAAACGGTATAAGCGGTAGACGGTATAAATTTGGCCCACGGTAGAGATTTTTGTTATACCGGCATATTGCGATAGGTCATTATGTCATTAAATTGCGCAGGCTCTGACGCCAGCAGAGAGCATCAAAACAAACCGGCATTCAGCAGCATTAGCCTAGCACTATTAGCCTAGCAGACACCACTGGAAACAACAAACAACAGCACGGCATTCACACCGTGTTTCTGTCTCTGTATTGTTGTCACAGCGGCCCCAGCAGAGGTAAATACACACACAGTAATCACAGTTTAAGAGTCTACCTTTTGGCCAATCAGTGTCAAAGGGGCGTAAGCTCGAAGCGCCAGCGTGTGCCGTGTCCGCAGCATCATCACAGCAGAAGTTTGGGAAAGTTAGCGTCAGATTCGGACCTCCGCGGTCAATATCTCACGAAAGCTACTTTGTTAAACAAAATTATTTGTGCCAAAATGACCATTTACATCAATTGTTCAAATCCAATGCCCTGTTTTAATGAACATAAATCCATTGAATCATCCAGTTCACTGCAAGCGCAGAGAAAAGCGCTTAGGGAGCGTCAACAAATGTCAAGACCAGCTTTGTAAACGAACAGCTTTTACTGAAGTCATGCACCTGCACAAAACTCTCAGACACTATAAATAATGACCATGTCTAACTCCTACAGACTTTGATTTCAACATTTGTGAGTTTTTTATATTTTAAATGAATGCATATGTTTTTCTTTTTTAAAATTGCTTTTACAGTGAATGGTATTTACTGTAACATACATAAATAATGTATGTTATTTGTCTCTTTATTCGTCTCACAACTGATTTTCTAACTCAAAAAATATATATATTAGATTCTAATATATAAATAATTAACAATCTTGACTATTTTATGCAAGAACCTGCTAGACCTATATTGAAATTCACACACCAAATTATACCGCGATATATACCGTCTACCGTCTATGACCCAAATTATACCGCGATATGAATTTTAGGCCATATCGCCCACCCCTACCTTGGCTGTTAACAACTTTAACTAGATATATACTCCTTTTCCAATAGCATCACAGATTATAATAAACATGTGTAACTAATTGGTATATATGTTACATTTCTCTGACTGAAAGCAAATACACATAAAAGTGTGGTATCTGTTGTTGAATGTTTGACACAATGATTTGACTAGCCTGTGATGAGAGAGTTGATAGGCGTCATAAGCTCCCTGCATGAGTGAACATTAGCCCTCACTGGAGTGTTGTGATGTCTGGTCATTCTGACGTATTGGATCTATGTGTGTCAGAATGTTACTCCCAGCCTCACCTCGGCTTTACACATTCCCATCTGCAGTTATTGGCATCGCCTTCATCCACTGACACCTCCAGCGTCCCTGGTGGCCTTTGTCACAGAAGAAAGAGAATGATCAATATTCCAGCTAAACCAGACTTTCAAAGCTGATCGCAGGACCTCGTTCTGGGGCCTACTCTTTTAATGAATTTTCTTTCATTCCGCACAAGTTTTTAAACATCAAACAATAAATCGGCCTGGGCACAGTAAAATATTTAGATCTATTGACTGTGTTTGAAAAATGTAGAGGGCAAAAACTCCAGTGGTTTGATGCTGATACATTCTGAACACTTTAATCCACCCGAGTGTTTCCTTTTATCTGGCTGGGCTCCTCCAAAAGAGGGAAAAGGGCCTCAGGAATGTTCTCAAAGATCCAGTGCTCGCTCTTAAAAGCTCCTTACCTTTAACTGCACTTTAAAGCAGTTGTCTCACTGTCCTCTTCAGAAGTGCGGCAAGAAATCCATGGAGGGATAACGTTCAGACAAGCCTCATGCAGTCATTCACAAAACAGAGTCAAGGAAGGAGAGAAAATAATAAATAGCAGTTCACTTCAGCATAATAAAGGAATATTGATTAACTTTTCACTGTGGAGTAAAGTAAGTCAAATTTCAACAATAATGATCACTTTGGACCACATTTTTTATGTGGGTTGATATTTTATTAAATACATTGATTTCCAAGTGTTTTTGAAAACTAAATGATCAAAAACCCAGTAGAGTTGATTAAAACTTGGTGTTGATATGGTAAAAATGTATAAGGAATTGCACAAATATTATAATGGTTTTGCCAGGTTTGGTAACACATGGATAATAATGCCCAAAGTCAATGTCTAACTTCTTTTATCATCCTAATGACTTCAAAATCCTGCTAAAATGTACCTGCAGAACTCGTTTAAAGGTGCATATATGTTTCTCCTTCTCTTTCTCCTCTCTTCCCTCTCTCCTCTCTCTCCTTTCCTCTGTCCTCTCTCATGTTTTCTCTTCTCACTCTCTCATGGCATTAAAGAAGAAAAAATGGAAGGGAATAGTTGATTAAGATACTCGTAAGATACAAAAAATGTGAATATCGAGTAAAAGTAAATTCACTTTTAGAAAGGGACATTCTACTTGTGAAAATTAGAAAAATGAGATAATTAAAAAAATGTTGCAGACACATTAAATGCAAAGTGACATATGAGCCTTTGTTTGTTATAATGGCTAACAATATTCTTCACTCACCCCATTTTCAAACTGTATTTTTGTTTGTTTTTGTTTATTTTGAATGCTTTTAATTTATTTGAGTAAATGTACAGGTACAAGTTTTATTTCCGGTTCATTCAAAGTGTGAGCCATGATTATCAACATCATAAAAAAAATATTATAGTAATTTCATATATAACTCATTTTTTGTACTTTGTCATTCAGAGTTTAGATTAATGGAGAAGTGTAGCTTACTTTAAGAAGTGTGACAAATGACCACATTTGGGTGTGGTCATTTTTTGAGTGGGACTAAATTACATAATTATCTTTTGGTTTAATCTTCATGCAAACTACTATATTTTACATATATTACTCTATAGTGTCATTTAGAGCCTATTTTAAATTACAGATGATGGGTGAGCAACCTTCCTTTGTTTGTACTAAGCACTAAGATAAACACAAGATACATGAACAATAACTCTATACTAAGATAAAATAAAATACTTTTATTTTAGCATAATGAAAATGGAAGAATTAAGTATTAAGGCCCATGTTTTCTAAAATGAAAATATTAAGAACCATTGGTATAGAATGCGCATGTTTGAGATCCTTACAGGAAACAAAAAACTGCACGGAAAGTAAACATACAGCATTTCTGAAATATGGCTTTGGGTTTATTCTACCACATAGTTCTAATGCAAATGCATACATATTTGACTGGGGTTGGATGCGGTGTGTTTGGCCCTGGCCTGGTGCATGTGTGCGTCTGGCTGCGTGACAATGGAACATCTGCCCAGGTTCATCCACAGCCTGGCCCTCGTAAAAGCCTCCGCCGCCCCAGCGTTTTTCTGACCATTGCGTCATTTTCCCCCTGTTTGCACTGTGCCGGCTTCGCAAATGTGACATACTCCTTCCTGCACCTTCACACGGCAGATGCACGGCCTTGGGGAGATGGGACTGGCAAGCACAATGAAAGTCAAGAATCTGGGAAAAGAGATGGAAAACAGAAAAATGCTATGTTCGCAGAAGTGTTCATACTATGTGATGAGAAAATATATTTGCATGTTGCATTTTTCATTTAGCTTCCATCTGTGAGAATATTTTTCTTAAAATGTTGTTCACCTGGATATATGAAAAAGTTGTCATTGTTCTGGTTTGTACATAAAAAGCAGATTCATACACTGTAATTATTCAGTATTTCCAAAACTAACTTCTCCCTAAATCAATCTTTTTGTTTATTCATCCCTTAATGTGTCAGTTATTCTTAAACAAATACAAATGAACGGATTCAATACACACATTTTGTTTAAAGCTAGTATTGCTTAATTATCTGACATATTTCAGTGGCAGACTTCCACTCTTTTTGTTTATCAAATGCCTCAAAAACTTCTACTTTTGAGTCTTGAAAATGTACCAAAACAGGGTTACCTCACTATAGAATGGCAAAAAAGTATACAAATAAAATCAATGTTTCTCAAAACTTTTTTTTTCATGGATGCCTTTTGGAACATAGACTGTAAATATTAACGGACAGAGTCACGTCTATCTCCGCCGTTCTAACTAATGGGCCAAAAAATGTGCTCTACTGGAGCTATCCAAAATGGCCGCAAGTGGTCCCGCCCACAAGAAAATTGTGAAAAAACGCATCTGCGCATGCGTCAGCCGGCGCAGCTCCATTCATTTGAACGAGAGACTTCAAAAATTCACAGCAAGTAAACTAGAGTGGTCCAAAAAAATTCACCCCCCTCAGCATTGACACACATGTGGAACGGAGCTTTGGGCCAAGAGCCAACTTTTGGACCATCCTGTAAAGACGTTTTTGATAGGTCTGCCTATGTTAGCATTGGCTAATTCTACTTCTGGGTCCACCCCCATTGGTCCGGGGTGGTATTGCAAGCATGTCAGTGCACGTCATTTTGGCCACTTTTGAGCCGAAACCTGCCCCCACTGTTTGAAACTAATATGCCATCACTTTTGCCTTCTGTGGGCTTTTTCAAAAAGGCCGCGGGGGCTGGAAAATGTGAAAAAATGCATTTGCGCATGAGCCCCATTTATTTAACCAGTGAATTCAAAAGTCCACAGATGCTAAACTAGACTGGTCCATGAAAAAATACTCCCCTCAGCATTGACACACATCTCGAACTACGCTCATAATTGTTTGGACCCATGTCTCATCTTTATATCAGCTTTTTCAGGCTGTAAGTGACTCACAGGGCTCTTTCAAAATCATGTTGTGGTCTGATTTGTTCACAATGTATTACTTTTAAAGACTTCCTAAGTCCACATAATGTTCACATTTTGTCAAGATTTTTTTTTTACAAGGTAGATTTATGATGGCAGCAATATATAATATCACAAGAAGTACAATTTACTTTTTGTTAGTATTTGAACAGGACTGGGATTCAAATGAAAAGATCAGAGTGACAGATGCTGGGGCCGGTGTAATCTCCTGACTGAACACAGCTTCACTAATGAGGCCGTGCAGTCGACCTGCTCTCTCCAAACAAAGCCCATAATATAGATAGAACCGTATCCACGTTATTGCTCAGGTTGACACGTGAGTCTTTAGAAACTATTATTTGTAGCCCGTCAGCTTTTCTCAGTTTGCTTTAAGTGTGAGATGCAGGAAGATTGCCTCAACCAGAACAAACACATAATTAATTAAAGCATGTGTCAATCAATCAATCAAATTTTATTTATAAAGCGCTTTTCATACATAAGATGCAACACAAAGTGCTTTTACAGTTTGGTTAAAAAACAACTCCCGCCGACCCAAGACCCTCCACCCCCAGACCACCCAACAGACCCCACCCCAAACCACCAGACAAACACACACACGCGCTCATGAACACTCATACACACACACACACACACACACACACACACACACACACACCAGTAAAACAATAAAAACATGATGAGAGACAAACTGGAGATGTGTGTCTCCAGTTTGTAGCTGCTCAAGAAGTATTTTTTTAGTTTTTATTCAAACCAAAGCTAAACATATCCAACCTGAGTATTGTTCTCGATGTCCAATGTTGGGAATAATTTTTCAATCCTTATAGTTTTTATTCAACTCTCGGGTTGGTGGAATACAAATTATTATTTAGCATTTTGAGTATGTGGCAAATAAAACAAAATTGCCTTTTTTGTGTGGATAGTTTTAACTAGGGCTGCACAATATTAGACAAAAGTGCTATATGATATAGTGGTGTGATAAGGATACATATTTCAATATTTTCATTTCCCATATAATATTAGATGCAGTGTTTGCTAATTTATTCTCCATGTAGTGTTTTGGTCTTTCAGCCACTTGACCAAGAGTCTGTTGCTCTTGCAGCAAATGGCAGAGACATGAATAAGATATGAAAAAAACACTTAATTTATGCATACAATTATTGCATATCTTTGCAGTATAAATATTGCACTTGCCATCATTGCAATAACAATATTTTGTCAATTTATTTTGTAGCCCTATAGTTTTAATTCAATTAATAGCAGTCAATAGCAGTTGTCTAAGAGGACTACAAGGTTGTTGCTTTGCCAACAACAGATCAGACCCTCAAACACTGTCAGAGATTTAAATAAATGGAATAACAACAAACACATAGGAGCCATTGTCCATAAATAACCAGTTTATGGACAATGGACCATTGATTAAAGAGGAAAGATTTAGCCTTTATGTGCACCATGCTCATAAAGGCTTGATATCAGTGACTTTTAGAATGTTTTATTTATTTATTGGGTTTGAGAGGGGACAGTATGTTTCATGAGCACATGTGACAAACTTCAACATTTTAGCTGTAGCTGTAGCACAATGTCTGTACCTGGACATACAATAAAACAGTCCTATATCACAAGTATACAAGTACATAATTACAATTAAGTCAACAATGGTAACAAGAGATGGAATTATCTCAAATGTCCCATCTGCTGCACATGCATGTCAAACTATATTTAAAAATTTTGCTAAACTACCGTAAATATTTAGTAAGTAATATTTACTTTAAAAAACAGCCTTAGCATCGGCAGAAGACACAGATTTGAGTGTCCCACAAACTGTTATTTCAGTACAAGAATGTTCATTTGGTCATTTTGTATTTATTTGGCACAGATTGATCATGGGCTCTGGATCCTGCCTTTGGACTTTTTTCTCTTGCAAAGACACAGACCCTCGAGACCTGAACAAGACTAAATTAACAGATCATATCTCCTGGACCAAAGTCTTTCAGCATGTTGAGATCAATCACTATTATTGATTTGTATTCAATTGGCAGTTTACTTAAAGTTGGGAAATATAACCTATTTAACAAAAAATTTGAGAAACATTTTGTGAACAAATCAGACTTCAACGTGCTGTCTTCACCTATTAGAACACATGTTTTAATCTCAGCTATTTGGCTGAGTGAGGACTGGTACTCTTCTGTCTGAAAAACCTGAAACAGAGGCCAAAGATTCATGCATGAGAAGACTAGTGATGGAACCAAACTGTTTTCAAGGTTAAGATCTCCAGCTTCAATTTATAAAAAGCTTTAATTTACAGTAAATGCACTATCTGTTGTGATGGGCTATTATAACATTGTCTAACCAGTAGGTGGCAGTGTAATACCTGAATGCGCAGCCATCCGACCTGGGACCTGTCCTGATCATTACCAACACACTGATGTTTTAACTGACTGGTTAAGAGCACAATGAAAGGCTGCCGTTTAAAAGTTTGGACAAATTGATGTTTTCATTGGGCTTGCATCAAACGGGTCGAGTTAAGAGAGGAGGACCTTTATTTATCCCACAACGGGGAATGTCAGTGTTGTAGCGCACAATACAGGACAGAAGGAAACACTGGAGCACTCAATCAAAATGATTAAGACAGAATAATATGGCTTTAATAAGAGGTTATTTTGATAACAAATTAGCTGGCTGATTATTCTTTTGATCAAACCATTAGTTGTTCAATTCTGTTGAATAAGGATTTATTCAATTTGACCAAAGCGAAAGCAATTTTTCTTTTATATCATTCTGTCATAATTATGTCATAGTTCTCTCAGCGTCATAAAATCTCTTATAGGCATGTTTTATTTCAATAATCGATTAGTTTGATTCACTTGTTACAGCACTACAAGAGAAACAGCTGTAATATTGACTCGTGTGAAGATATAAACTATTTTTGTTTAGGATATGTTTAAAAAAAAAACCTTTTGTTGACATTGATGCGTATATAGAATAGCTACTGCATATTTCAGTCATAAGCATGGGGTGACTCATGGTTGTGTTTTGGTTGTGTGGAAAAATGAACTAAAAATGTGTGATGGAATACGAATAGGTTCTAGGTTGAGCAAGATGCTTTTATGGAATCCAAATGCCATCAAACAACGCATTGAGTGTCAACATTTAACTACATTGAGTATTGACACAATGTAAAGTACCTGAATATATTCGTTGCACTCCAAATCAGCCCATAACACACATTTCCTCCTTATTTTCCAAAAGGAAGGCAGTCCACAATTTGCCACATTTAACAACCTCTCTTCAGAATTCCAGATTTATTTTCTGAGCAGGAGAGAAAAAAAAAAATCAATTAGCGCTAAATTTATTCATGGATTTCTGCGATCAATGCGGGTCCACTCAGAGGGGCTCGCGGGGACCGGCTTCATCCCAGTTAATGTGTTTGAAGGGGAATTACCATTGATGTTGTTTTCCCTTCCTCTCGGGTCAAAAGAGCATTCTCCGGCGCTGTCACGGCCCGCCACGCTGGTCCTTCCACCTGACCGTTACCCAGCGCGCGCTCGGAGGCAGAGGCCCGGGGAAAAGACGCATCTCCATAGCATCTCTTACTGCGGCTAATTGCGAATTCAATCAAGGCTGGAAGAAGTATCGATTGGACCAGCTAAACATACAATCCCCTAATATATTCACTCGCCAATGGCTGGACGTGGGGTCTGGTGGATTTTTACATCAGGTGTGCTGGCCTTTAAAACAGCCGTCTTTGCTAATTGGCTCCTGCCACTGTAATTTGAATTCACATGACCTCTGACAACTCCTTGATTGTTTTCATTGTTTTTGCATACTTCATTATGCAGCCCGGTGTGATCCTCTCAATCGCCCCTTCAAGGATACTCTCCGCGCTCTTCCTATCGATTTCAAACAGTCAGGTCAATTAGACATATTTGGGCATTTGCAAATCATTTTTTTCCTTTCAGATCCCCGGGCTCTAAAAATGCACTTTTGGCCCGAGAAGCACAGCTCACAATCTCGGCGGAGCTCGACATTTTGATCCACAACAGAGACTAAATGATAACCGTTTCCTTGTAAACACTCGCCTGCGGGGGAGGGTTTTAAATAGAGCGAGGCAGACTTTCACTCACTCACTTGTTTTATATTCACAACTCATCTGAATATGGACAGTTCACTAAATATACATATTAGCTGCTTTTGCATGTGAAAACTTCATAATTATAAGACCATTTCAGAAATAATTAGAACGTTGTCAACTATTATTCCTGTGTGATTTACACCTGTATTTGCAAAATTTAGAATAATCTGAAAACCTATATTAATTTCTATCTATCTATCTATTAGAATGTCCTCCTCCGTTTTCACTTTAGCTTTTTTGGGGTCAAATTTGGGTAAAAATCACTCATCTGCTATCTCAAAGGAATACAAATGTATTGTCAAAATAATTGTTAGATACAGTTCTAGTTCCCAACCTTTTTTTTCCCCTGGGTTCCCTCCATAGACTGTATATATTAACGGACATACTGTAGTCATGCCTATCTCCGCCGTTCTAACTAATGGGCTTTCATGGAGTGATTCAAAATGGCCGCGGGGGCTGGAAAATGCGAAAAAACGCATCTGCGCATGCGTCAGCCAGCACGAGCCCCATTCATTTAAACGAGTGACTTCAAAAATTCACAGCGAGTAAACTAGACTGGTCCAAAAAAATGCACCCCCTCAGCATTGACACACATGTGGAACGGAGCTTTGGGCCAAGAGCCAACTTTTGGACCATCCTGTAAAGACGTTTTTTGAGAGGTCAGCTAATGCTTTATGTTTGCTTTGGCTAATTCTTATGGTGCTTTCAGACCGAAAACGCTGAAACGCAGCAGCCCAGCTCACCAGACGCGCATTCTCTAGTTTTCAGACGCAGAGGCTTGCACACTGCCAAACGACGCACGAACACAAGCACGCCCACCTCACTACACTGATACTGAAAAAACTTACCAGGGAGGTTGAGCTGCTGCGCAATGGCCTTCCATGCCGAATCTTTCTTTGCTCTGTCGCTATATTCCGGAATGCAGACTTTCCACAACTCTGGAAAGTTTGTAACAGCGACAATGAGACTATCCACAGCTTGATCCTCCATGTTTAAATGACCGGTTCCTGGCTCTCAATGGGGAAAACATACGCCGTGTAGTGGCGTGATTACGTCAGTGGTGTGCGTGCTCTCTGATTGGTCGCTGCACGAACGTCTCGAGGAAAAGTTGTGCGGAATCCATCTCCTGTGGGCGTTCATTTTCCGCTCCTTCTCCTCCCCTTTGACTTTCCCGCGAAGTCCGTGCGTTTCTACTGGGCGGTCCGTGCGTGTGTGCCGAGAGGTCCGTGCAATGCGACGCTGAAACGCGCCTCCCCATTGACTTTGCATTGAACGCTGTCCCGGTCTGAAAGCACCATTATTCCGGGTCCACCCCCATTGGCCGGGGGTGGTATTGCAAGCATGTCAGCGCACGTCATTTTGGCCACTTTTGAGCCAGGACCCGCCCCCACTGGTTCCCTCTCACCAGTGTAGACACATCACAAGGAAGGGGAACCCAGGGAAATCTTTCACGTACCCCAAAGGTTTTTGTTGTTGAATAAAGATTATTTTTATTTTTTTCTGAATGAATACATTATTTTAACTCAAGACAATATGAACCTTATTGTACCATGAGGTTGTTAAACTCACTTTTTCCAGAGTCACGTTGAAAAACACAAGAGCTGGTTGGAGGCCACAACTTTATCAAGGTTTTACTTACTGTATCAAGGCCTCCATCATTTTCTTTAAGAGAGTTTGTTTTTTGCTCAAGTTTAAACTTTGGTCTAACTTTTAGGTTATGTAGGTCTTTTGACCGTATTGATTGCTTTTATTTTTCTTTTAAGATTATTCTATTTTTTTATTGAATTGAATGGTTGGCAATATGGTTGCTTGTTTTTTTCATTATAAATGATTACAAAAATTAGATAAAACACATAATACTCTCACAAACCCCTAGGGGTCCGCACTCCGCACATCCCTGTTGGGAAAAACTGTTGTCGACTACAGATTATAAAAGTTTTCAATTGTTTTTTGTGCATGAATATCGTTTTGAACCATCCATTCTTTTGTGTTTCAAAGAGAATTGGTTTTATACTTCTGTATTGTTTTATGGGGAACAAGCAGCTCTTTGTTTGAAGCGTTTGGTCTTGGCATCTGTGATCACTCTCATTAGTAGCGGCCAACTTGGCTCAACATTTATTTGGATTTCAAACGTATCCATTGACCGCTGTCCGAGCTCGCATCCACATCTAAGGCGTATGTGAAGGGGCCCAGCGCGCACCCATCTTCATCAGTTTTAAATATACATGCTGTGGGATCGATTAGTCACTGCTTGACTTTCTTTCTCTTATCTGTTTTCCCCACTCTTTCTCTACGAGTAAATGATTCCTTTTTTTTTTTTTACAATCAGGCTCAGAGATGAGGCGGAATATTTATTTTGCCTCGAGACAAAGTCAGCGCTCAAGTTTGACCCATGCGTATCGTCATGACAACCTGCAGGTCTCGGGCCCTTCACGGCGAGGAGACACATGACAGCATCCCTCTATCATAAACTCTGAACCAGCATCGCCCACACACCCAAAGATTGACATAAACATGTTTTAATTGAGCTGCAAATGTTGTCATAGGCCCAAGTCACGGCTTGCGCATCCCTCCAGGCGCAGACGGAGATGTATAATTAATCCAAGCGTGCTACGTTACGGCCCAGATAGGAATTATATTACATTTTTCGAGTGGCGCGCTCTGAATGCCGATAAGCGTCTGCGCTGGCCATGCTCTGGGGGGGACTTGCGGTGTCACATCCTTATCAAAAGAGCGTTTTGTTCTTGCTTTGCGCTCACGGTTATGTGTGCGCTGCTCCCCTTGCTCTTCATTCTTTCCCTCTCTCTCTCTTTCTCTCTAAAGAATCAATTGTGTTTGTACTGTATGTTGAATGCGCATCAACAAGTCCCCACAGCCGGAGCCTCTGCTTATAATGTACTGACACGAGAAGCTCCGCGGGGACCCCTCAGCTGCGGGAGGAAGGGGCGCAGCAGTCAGCGTGGGAGGGAGGCGCTGAATTGATCAACGCACGTTCAAGACAAATAAACAGCAGATTAAAAAAAAGTAGTTTGAGATGACCTGTGCTGTATGTGCACAAGTCATTATTACATTATTACAACTTCTATTATGTGCCTATTGTTTCATACAGCTGTTGTTTTTTTTTGTCAGTAAGATGTTTTTCTTCTTGCGCGATTTCTTTGTTAATCAGTCTGTCAGTTCATGGCTGTCCATGCGCTCAATGGTATGGTATTGTGGGAAAGAGGTGATGGACTTTAGATACAAGCCTCTGTTTGGAGGGAATGAGCCTAAAGATGAGAAAATGTGGAACGTTTTTGACCAGTTACAGATCTATACTGTGGTTTATGAGTCGCCTTGTGTGTACAGAGTTCATACACAAGGCAAATAAAGCACTTAAATCAAGACAAAATCACACAAAGCAAATCATTAATAATCACAGGACAATAAAAGAATGAAGATACAATCCTTCAGTTGTATGTACAGTTAAACAGAAGTGCATTTATCCTGGATTTGAACATTGTCGGAGTAGAAGCCTGTCGCACATTTTCAGGAACACTAGATTTGCACTAGAAATGTAGATTTAGAAAGCCTTTCCTCCGCTGAACCTGTTGAGACGAGGCTGCTTGTGGCTTGTCTCGTGGCAGTAGAATTGTTGAATATCACCTCTATCTAAATTTTTCTAAAGGCTTTTCGACCATAGACCACTCCTGGGCAATTACACCAGCTCGTATGGCTTACAAGTAGTTATGGAACAGTCTTCCTGAAAATGTGAGGCGTGTCTGTGTCAGGGATCTACTCTGTTCAATTCAAAGTTATCTTCACTTTGTTTAATGTACTGTGATAATTTATGTTTTATCCGTGTAGGATTTTGAATGGCCTTATACTGACCATCCTGGATCCAAACGTTGATTTTGCTTGATTATATTTTACTGAAAATTATGTTCAAATCCACACACAGCTGTTTATAACTTTTTTGAGTGTTGTTGCAAACGACAAAACAAACATAATTGTTTAAGTACCAATAGCTAATATTCCAAAGTGGAATTGGCTTTCATTTCTTGTCTTTTCACTTGTTATCTTGAATATTGTCAATATCCTGCTATTCTATAATTTCTACTCCTCTAAAACAAATGAGTGACAATAAAGAACATTTCAAAGTGAGTTATTTTAGAAACAATCTATAAAAGAGACAAGACACTTCCGAATCCAGACCTGCCGTATCACCCTAGACACTGGCTCTTTACACAATGTTGGAGAAACGTGGTCAAACCTTGCACCACCACAAATAAAATTGAGAAACAGCCGATATTTTTTCTTTGAGCAAAAATACCTATGCAATGTGGGGGAGTCATCGGCATAGAACATATTCAGATGAGGAAAATCAGCAAAATTTGGACTGATACATTTTTCTTTTTCGCACCGTTCCCCTTTTTTGTTGTGGTTGTCTTATTTTGTTTTATTACCCCCTTGTAATACTCTAACACTTCTCTAAAACACAATAATAGCTCTATAAAAAACTTTGAGTATGTCAATGAAACTGGAAAATGTGGCCAGGAAACATGTGAATAGTATTTTGCTATGTTCCCTTTAAAATGATGACTGGGTAAACTGTAGTTATTGTTTTGGGATTTCCCACAACTTCACCAAGATCTATACCATCGCATCAGTGACAGAAGGTGACCTGCTTGTCGGTAGTCCATTATGCCTGCTTCATTTGCGAGGCCAGATTCCATTGACTGTCAGCGCACACTGTGTCAGCTGGACACTGCTCAGCCTGATGGACTGTTTTTGCTTCAGACGCCATTTCCAACACCGAAAAAGGAGCTCGCGTATAACCGCTTCAGTGACAGCTACTCAAAAAACACGCGGGCCATGAATATGCAAGCCCTCTCCCAAACAGCCGGGAAGAAGATGAAAAAAAAAAAAACACGCTTGATGTGGTTGAATTTGAAAATAAGCAATTTTGCTATTTTGTGGGCAACAACATTGACACTTTCAGCACATTTCTCTGCGCGTCTCTGTCTTATCAATTTGATTAGCAGCGTGTGAAGAGTAGCGCGTTACGGGCTGGTTTCATCACTTAATATTAAATAATGTTTCAGTTTACTGTCACAACATAATGAAAAAGGCGAGGCATGCGAACAGATAAAAAGGAATCATAATTGAATATATGTGAGAGCAGAGGGTTTTTGTGAATTTTAGTTGTATGATTTTTGTATTCCTAACTTGTCCTGATTGATTGGGATAAGGACCTCCTCTCAGTGCCAAACGCTCTTCCCTGCACACCCAGTTTCATGTAAATCAACCGAGTGTGTTTCTTTGATATTGAAATTATCTCACTGCTTTCACTCGAACAGTTTGTGCAGATTATTTGGACTTTTTCCACCTTAAAATTGTTATGGAATACTGGAAGGCTTCAATTGTTAGCTAAGGCTTGTTTATGTTATGATCTGTCCCAACGTCAAGATAGCAATTTTTCCTAGAGATTGTGAGATGGAAATCCTGTCCGTACGTCAAGGATTTTTGATGCCCTGCAGGAAAATTTGATAATCATGAAATAATGTAAAAACAAAGCGAGTATATACAGGTTTTAGAGTCGCATAGTGATTATAGCCTTTCGCACACAATCCTGGAGGCTGGTGCTTTAGCCGCTATTTAATCCCACTTTGCAATTAAATTAAATGTATTCTTAGATTGGATAAATCAGGGGGAGAGGGGCAGACATCAGTTAGTCAGGGCAGGGCAGCTGTGGTATAATAAAGATTTAGCATTAAATACCTTGGATTAATGATTTTTAGAATATTTATTTTAACATTGGTGCCTATTCAACAAAAAAACAACAACAACATACCAACAGAAATAAAGATTGAAAAGGAGTTGGAGGAAGCAGACACATATTTGGTTCCCACCGCTTTCTCTCATACAACACAAATACAAAACACACGTCCAGGCACTCCCTGACCATACCTCTCTTTCCCTTACTTTCTCTGTGCTGATTACACGTTGTAAATTTTACTTTTACTGCACACCCATTGATACAGGTTATTATTTTAACCTATGACCTTATATATCCTTATCATTAAATATAGGATTCAAGAGAAATGTTTAGATTGAGATTAAATTATGTCACAGTTGGGTACCTCCTCCTCAAGTTCCGTTGCGTCACCCCCTTGTCAAAGCACTTTTGCCCAAATCTAAAGACAAAATTGTGATGCGATTATATTTCATTCCTTTGAGCCAAAATGATTGTGTGCGGCAGGTAAATCCTCCACATACCACATATTCAAAAAAGAAAGTGGCCAAAAAATGTAATGAAAACCTGGGGAGGGGCTAGATACCGGTAGTGAGAGGACTGAGGGGAGTGCAATGGTGGTTCACATCTATATGAGGATATAAAAAAACTCAAACATACATCGTGCTAAAATCAGCTTTGTGTGTTTAAATTTCAATAAGAAAATAACACGAGAAAAGTCTATTTTTTGGTCATGTCCCCTTTAATCTCTTTTTAGGAATATAATACAATGCACTTTTGACTTTGCCGTGCTCTCTTGCCCTACACACTTGCATGAGATCCTCCTAAACAAACTTTACACTTAGTATGCATCGGCCTGCACACACTCAAGCCTATACTCACACTTCTAAATGCATGCATGCTCCCTGTGTGTGTGCTCCACTCCCTCCCTTTCCTGGAAGGACACTCTGCTATAGGCCCCTCATCAGGAGAGACACACCAGCAGCTGATTCCAGGGGGAGTCCTCCGGAGGCAGCACTTCCAGTGGCTTCAGTGCATTAAAGCTTTTACCTTTTGCTTCTAAAGGCATCGGGACAAAAACAGGCCGAGCTCTTTCTCTCCACGAGGGAGAGAGAGGATGTATTGTCTTGTGAGGACACTGATTACTTAGGAATTGCTCATCAATTATTCAAACAATGGCATACAGTATTGCCTCCACCTTTAGTGACAAGACGGCCTTTCAAGGCTGGGAAGTGCACAGACACACCCTTTGCGGTTCATAAGAATCAATATGGGCCTTGGTTGTGTGCTTCCTTCCTTTTGCTTCAGTTTGTCTCTTCATGGAGTTTGGCCCCTGGCATTGCACTGTAAGACTTTTGGTAAACCTTGAAGTGCCAGCTGCTGAGGAGGCCACATGGCTTAAGCAGGCCACCATGGAGGCTTGTGGGTTTGGAAACATGCCCTTGGCTTGTCCTGAGGTCCACTCCACGCATGTTTTGTTAGATCTAACCCACTGTCGACTGGCTCTTGTCGTAACTCAGCTGATTAGCCGTCAATGAGCCTGATGAATGTCCACAGTTCTTCCACAACACCTGGTTCTCAAGAGAGCTCAGGATGAAGTCGTAGAAATTTCTTAAGCCAATGCAACGGTAGGACCACCCAGAGTGAGCATATTTGAGGTTTCTACTTTGCTTTCCTTTATAGCCTGCATTTGACAGTGTTCCCAAGTTTTTCCTGGGCCAGACTTTTGGCACGCCCTGCTCTGCCGCTCCTTCGTCACTGTCACAGGAACACAAAGGGCCAAACACACCACTCTCAGGCTCGTTCAGACTGTCTGACCAGGCCTCTTTGGAAGCCTCAGTGTTTGCTATTAGAATATCTCATTACTCTGTCTCTAAACCAGAATCCCTATTTTCATCAACCACATAGCACTAAAAAGGGCACGCACCAAAGCCAAAAGGACAGTTAAACAAATGCAAGACCTGTTTCAGTAGTTATAACTTAAAGCATCTTTACTAGTGGAGGTCTCCTTGGAAATGTTATTGCTATGACTAGGATGTTCCACACATAGCATTCAACATTTGAACATAACATTCAACTTGTTTCTCCCGTAAGGGGAAATTCAATAACTATTGTGCTATACTATGTACTATTTATAAATTAAATATGATGTGTGAGACTTGCACACATTTCTGGGTTGATCAGTGTATCAAAAAAGCCAACATTGACCTTTGCAATGCTTTGTTGTATAAATGAAGCAGCTGACTTTTGAAAGAGAAGTTTGGGTGGATACATAAATAGGCAAAAATAGAAGCAGGGAGGGCGGCTTCAGGGGGCTGAATAACAATGGCTGCCGTCCAAGTCCGGCTAATCGTATCTGACACACAGCAATTTTGAGGCTTATATCAACATTGTTTTTACAGCTGTAATTAAGCCACCTAATCAGAAGCACATTGGCCGGGACAGTGTAGGGCTCAGCAGGCTCGGCCCTGCGGCCAGGCAGCAGCAGCACCAGCGCCGCACAGGGCTCAGGCTGTGGAGGCCAGCCAAGGGAGCTGGGACACATGCACACATACACACATACACACACATACACACATACACACATACACACACACACACACAGGAGACCAGGCCCACACAGGCTTCAGCAGTCAGGGGGTAAGGTGTCCAGTTTGACCACATTTATACTGCAAAAACATGATCTCTGTGGAGGAAGTCATGCAGGTTGGTTGATGTGTTGGTTTGTTCTCCAGCCAACAAAAGTAAGTGGTTCCAGTTCAAACTTTTTTGATACACACTTATGAGTTGAATTTTTTTCTTCTGGCACTGTTTCCCAAAAAAAGTGAATGTTCTTAGAGATTTTTTAAAGTACTTGAGCTGTAACTTTTCAATTTTTTCTTGAAAGAAAGAATTTTAATATTGCATCGCAACTTTGTCGTTGGAGGAGTGGACGTGACATTTCACTTCGTCAAAGAAGTGGCGAAGTGGAAAAAGCAGATTGCTGGAGGAGCTACACAACTTGTTTTTCCTACAACATCATTTTAGCTCAATCTAAACATTTTACATGGACTATATATTTAATAAAGTGCCACAGGAGTCATAGATGATCATATTAGAGATATATGTCCCCTTTAAGAAAAGCCCCTAGAGATACAGTATCTATTTTATGGGAGGGTTCCAAAAATACATAATAAATAATAGTGCAAAGCTATAGTACAAAACTTTTACATTACAAAACATACAAGACAGGCTTTCAAAATCAGTACTCCGCTTTCAGTGCAGTTCCACATAGAAACGGCTACAAGCATAATTGTACTGTATCGTTTCGAGAATTTTATTAAATTAAGGCAAATAAATTGTAATAATGGTTTTTAGAAGCAATTAATTTATACTTTATCTATGTTTCTATTTATTGATTGAATCTTTCAGCCCTGTGCAAATTAAATGAAAAATGTGTCTTGTGAAAAGTCTAGTGCCACAGGTGCTACCCAGTTGAGAAGGCTCATGTGAAACTAGCATCATGCGGATCGAGATTATGACCCATAAACCATTAGTTATAGTTGTTTATGCATTGAAGCCTTGTTATAACTCTTAAAAAGTGTTGATAATGATGAAGATGATGATAGTTGAGATAATATTCCATTGATGGCATGCTTATCAGTATTTATCAAGGGCACTGTGTTCCTTTTGATGAGCATATGTTTGTCATGTCATGTGAGGACTACAATCTTTAGTCTTTAGGTTTACTTTGTTTTCTTTAGGTTTACTTTTTAATGCGCTGGAAAACGGCTGCAAGTCCTGAGTAGCTCTGAAACAATTGTTGTTTTGTGCTTTAAAATTGTTATTTTTATTGCTTTTTACTATACCTGAGATGTTGCTGCAGTAAAGTGTTCATGGTTTTGCACTGGTCCAGACTGGAGCGGAGAGGTTTCATGGTCCGAACCAAGCGGATCAGGTGAAAATCCACTGGAGGAATGCAAACTTTTTGAAAATGAAGCATTTAGCATTTTACTTTGGACTAGAGCAGAGAAAATGGTCCAAACCAAGTGGCTACTCCACCTTTTGACCTGTCCCGCTCCACCCAGAGGCAACTCCATCTGTGCTGCTGCGACCCGTCCTGCTCCACCCAGTGGCTACTCCACATCTGCTGCTGTGACCTGAAGGACTGTTACTGGACACCTGAATTTCTCCTACGGGGATCATTAAAGTATCTACAGTACCTATCTATCTATCTATCTATCTTGGCAGTTGGGTATAAACATTTGCCTATTGAGATTATGATGATTAATCAGTGATTAATCCACAAACATTCACTCAGAGAGGCATATTGGTGGCTATGTTTTATTCAATCAGCCTCAGGGTAGTCACGGTTATATATCAAAGCTATAAAAAAAAAACTACTACACTGCAAAAAGTGATGAACAAAGTCAAAAAATGCTAATTTGAGCACATTTTGACTGCCTTAAAACAAGATTTGCCAATGGGACGACAAAAATGATCTTGTTTTAAACATATACAAGAAATGTCTCCCTTGGAATTAGAAAATAAAGCAAGAGTTCTTGAAATACAACTTTCTGGCTTGGCAAATGTTGTTTTAAGACAACTATGAAAAAGAACCACTCAATTCAAGCAGTTATTACCTCATTTTTTTAAATCAATTTTTGCATTGTATGTTCAATATTATTAGTAAAGGAATCATTAAGACATAATTCAGTATCACTGGATGAAAAAGATGTCTGTAATTCCCCCACACTTTGGATGAAGCCAATCTGTGTACTTCAGGAAAGTAGAGGGAACATGTGGCTGTGTGCGGTCGCAGTTAACAGAGGTCCACCCTTGTCATGGCCCTTTGCCGAGTCACCCAAGTCTCAAACACACACACACACACACACACACACACACACACACACACACACACACAAGAGTACACACACATAAATACAGGAGATATGGGGCCAAAGTCAACAGATGAGCTGGTTTTAACTGGCTCGTTGTGTGTTCTGATTGTAAATTGCACTGGTGATGATTAGAGAACTCCAGCACAGGATGTCGACCCTTAAAACTGTCCAGAGAAAATAATTTTCTACAATGTTCAGGAAACTCTTTTTTCCCCCTTTCTCTTTCTCCCTTACACTACAATCTCCTGGCTTCAATTTAAACGTCATGGGGCTGTATGCAAGAAGTTGAAAAAGTAGGAGGTTCAAGAATCCAAGAGTAAAGAAGAGAACAAGATGCTCCATAAGCTGACGATGAAATGTTTTTATATATTGACTCTTTGTCAATAGACTGATAAGAGCATTTTTCCCGATTGTCACACAATCAATTGGCTACAATTCAATTTGAATTGTTATTGCCTCTTTCTCACTTACAATTGATGGCCTTAAAGGTCCTGGTGTATGTATTTGTAGGTATTATCTTTCTAAATCTTAAGATAAGTTTCAAAATCCAGTGAATGTTCACTGAAGCCTGCAACCTTTACCAACAAGTTTGATTCACAGCTATTTCCCTGGTGCTAATAGGGGAGACAAGTATTTCAACAAACTCACTCATATTGTTGGTCAAAAATACTGTTATTTGTTGTTTAGAGTACTGTATACTTGAGCAGCACGGTTCTCGCTTCTCAGCAAGAAGCTCCGGTTTCCCCTACAACATGCACAATACATAGTTCCTACATGACGTCACTACATACTGGGATTTGCCGACCCGGCGCCATTTGTGTTGGCATTCTGTGGGCAAAACAATAGAAAAAGAAGCTGAAACGTGTTAATGTCGTGATAAAGTTGAAAATGGTCATCTCCTGCTGGGTCAATGGATGTTCAAATCGTGCCGGAGGTTCTGTTAAACTTGGATTTTACAGTATACCCATCATTAGACTTCATGAATGTGAGAAGACTAAGCTTTTGTCAGAACAACAACAGAGGTTATGGCTTGCGAAGATAAACAGGCAAGAAACTCCCTCAAAACACGCAAGAATATGCTCGGAGCACTTTGTGTCAGGTGCGTATCGTATCTTATAATGTGTTGACAGACGTAATTTACTCAGTACTAACTTGTGTATGCTGATAGCTGGTAACTTGAGAGTTTCATTATTTAGCGTTAGATTACTTTATTATGAGGAGGATCGGTGTCGCGTCCGAGGCTCTCGAGGGCAACGTAAATGTATTAAATAGATAATAATAGTTCTATGGTGGGCTAAAACAATGTTCACAAACAGCATTGCTTCTGTAAAAAGATCTGTGTCATAAAATAAACTGCTCTTTACGCCTGGAAAAATCAGTTGCCCACCATTCACCAAAACATACGGTCAAAAACGCGGAAATAAACAATAACAGCAATCCAGAGTGTCCGTGTGGCATTAGCATTAATTCAATTAATTGTTAATATAATTAAAATAATTAAATGGAGCTCCAACTGGTATTAAATCTAAAGTTTTTGAGAAATGTTTGCATTGCTTGTTAATTTTTGCTGCATAATTTGATCAAATATGTAAAACATGTCCGTAGCACGTTAAACTGTGGTGCCATTGTATTAATATACAATTATTTGCTCAAAAGTTGCCCTTTTTTTCCAATTTGCGTTTGAATATCTACATTTATTCTCATTCTTCTGTTTAACGGAATGCACAAACACAGCAGCGTGCCATCAAAGATGGCGTCTCCGAGGAGGTCATGTGACATTCATTGGTCTGTGGGAACTATGTATAGGTAAAATCTAGGGATGCACTGATTGTGAAATTTTTGCCCGATGTTTGGCCAATGTTTGTTCTTTTTTTATTTATACTTCACTTTTCAATTTTTCTTCATGCAATCCCTGTACACCTCCTCATGCTTGCTTCTCAAATGTCCAATGAGATTCGTTTTATTAACCCATTTAGGCCTAAAAGGCATGGTAAAACATACCTGTAAACCTATGACTGACTTTAGAGCCACACCCTAAGAGTGTGTTATTATGAAACTTCAGTAGTTGCATCAAATAACTTCCACATATAGGAAAGATGATAAAAGAAAACAAGCAAACATGTTTCTCAATACAATGAGTTAAGAGTTTGGCAATAAAGTGGCACTATCTGTGTGGGGAAAAAAGTCAAATAATGACTCACAGGGCTCTTTCTTAAAATAAAAAACAAGACGTCTTTTGTGGTCTGTTCTGTTTGATTTTTTTCAACATTTTACCTTTGCGTACAACCAACATGCATTTTCAATGCTAGGAAAAATGTAGGTACCCCAGCTTTAAATTAGCAAATTTAGTTGTGCTTCGTGCGGAGACACAGGGGAGACACATGTACCGATCCTGAGGTTTAACAATCCAGCTCTGTTTCTTGAAGTGGTACAGTAAATGCAAATACTTGCATTTTCTACAAGTGGGGAACAGCCTGTCTGCAAGTCTATGGTCAGATTATGGCCACGTTACAGCGTTCGCTGAGCTGTTGTCAAAGCGGCAGCAGTTGCTCTGGGGTCAGAATGCTGCAGCAACGAAGTATGTGGAATCCTGTTCGAGTACGTACAACAAATAACAGCAAGGGCCTCCAGAGGCTCTGGAAAAAAACATGGTGGTGAAAACATGGTTGTGAAACATGGTGGTGGCAGCATCATGCTTTGGGCCTGCTTTTCTTCAGCAGGGACAGGGAGATGGCTAAAATTGATGGGAAGATGGATGGAGCCAAATACAGGACCATTCTGAAAGAAAACCTGTTGGAGTCTGCAAAAGACCTGAGACTGGGACGGAGATTTATCTTCCAACAGGAGAATGATCCAAAACATAAAGCTAAATCTACAATGGAATGGTTCACAAATAGACGTATCCAGGTGTTAGAATGGCCAAGTCAAAGTCCAGAACTGAATCCAATCGAGAATCTGTGGAAAGAGCTGAAGACTGCTGTTCACAAATGCTCTCCATCCAACCTGACTGAGCTCGAACTGTTTTGCAAGGAAGAATGGGCAAGAATTCCAGTCTCTCGATGTGCAAAACTGATAGAGACATACCCCAAGCGACTTGCAGCTGTAATTGCAGCAAAAGGTGGCGCTACAAAGTATTAGCGCAAGGGGGCCGAATAATATTGCACGCCCCACTTTTCAGTTTTTTTTGTTAAAAAAGTTTAAATTATCTAATAAACTGTGTTCCACTTCACAATTTTGTCCTTCTTGTTGATTCTTGACAAAAAAATGTATTTTTATATCTTTGTTTGAAGCCTGAAATGTGGCGAAATGTTGAAAGGTTCAAGGGGGCCGAATACTTTCGCAAGGCACTGTAACTGTAAATATCGCAGCTGTGCTAATTCTACCACTGGATTGAAGATTTGATGCGTTGTACCAGTAGTCTCTCTTACTAGATACTTATGTTTATTCATATTTCATCCATGTAAAACATTTCATATTCTAGTACATAATGTCAAGATCATATTTAAGGCGTAAAATATGTTTCTTCTTTTTCAGTGTATTGCACAATTAATTCGAAATAAAAGACTACTACAAATACTGCTATAAAAAAATGAACACAAGCAATATTTTTTTCAATAATAAAACATAATTTAACATTGTAGAAACACAGGCTAAAGTTGCAAGTTGCTGTTCCCTTTAGTCATTCATCAGCTCGATGGACTTGTGTGGTCGGGTTTATAGGAAATGTGTCGACAGAATAGAGAATGTTGGGCCTGTCTGGTGACAGCAGCAGCAACAGAGTGGCACAGTTTTATAGTTAACACAAGGAGGGTGGGTTGTGCCCTCCTTCCTCCCTCCCGCTGTGAGTTTCAAACAGCAGAACGCCCGTTAAACTCTTGTTGACAAGCTCTGGGTGGGACCGCGGCACATTTGCTGTGGCTGTTCCCGCAGGATCCACAAGAGAGCTCCCGCCTATAATAGCATACGCACGGTTTCAAGTGTGATACCTCACACGTTATACCTCATTGTGAAGCTCATGATCTCTGGAAACCAGTCCTTGACTTTGTTTGACTGAATTTTAATTTATTTTTGTGTGTCTGTTTTTGTTGTTGTACCTGTACAGTGGACAGGTGTTTGTTATGCATTGGGTTCTTAGACAGATTTATTAGTGCTTGATGTTTTATTTTGTAATCCAGTAGTTGCTTTGCCTCATAGTTATTTTTACCCCCCACTTATGGACTCACCATATTAACGTTATTGTCATCAATGAGTAGGATGTTCTGGCCCTTTTTATATGAGGGGATGACACGAGACATGTACCTACAAATGTCTTCCTCAAGCCAAATGTTTCCCCCACGCATGTGAAAGCCAGATTGTCAGACCTCTGAAGCTAAGCAGTGCACGGCCTGGTTAGCTTCAGCTGTGATGGGAGACCTCTGGAACACCAGGTATCGCAGTGGGGTGGCTGCAGCTGTAAAGTACTACACTGCCATTGTGTCCTTAGGCAGGACACATCACCCACATTGCCAAGAGTGAGTCTGGTGTGCGTGAATGACTAGTGGTGGTCAGAGGGGCCGATGGCACATACTGGTTGCCTCACTTCTGTCAGTCCAGGGCAGCTGTGACTGCAGTATTTGTTTATCAACACTGTGAGGAATAAACGTGAAGTGTCTTTGAGTGTGGTATACCTCAACTATGAGAGGAAATCCAGAAAATAACATTGTCTGATTTTTTAAGAATTTATTTGCAATTTATGGTGGAAAATAAGTTTTTGGTCAATAACAAAAGTTAATCTCAATACTTTGTTATATACTATAGACATTCATGGTCCAGCATGTGCCATCGGCCCCTCCGACCACCACCAACTATTCACACACACACTAGACTCATTCTAAGCAATGGGATGAAGTGTCTTGCCTAAGGACACAAGGGTAGTTTGGCACTTTATAGCCGCCCCTCTGTGGCATCTGGTGTTTCCAGAGGTTAAGTGTCTTGCCAAGGACACAACGACAGCAGACATCAGTGGGAGTCGGTGGAGAAAGTCAGGCTCAAAGGCCAACCTTGCCACTATTCCCCGAGTGGTGTGTTTTGGATCATTGTCATGCTGAAAGACCCATCCATGTTTCATCTTCAACATTCAAAATCTCACGATACATGGCCCCATTCATTCTTTCCTTTCCTATGCAAAATAACAGCCCCAAAGCATGATGTTTCCACCCTCATGCTTCACAGTAGGTATAGTTTTATGGTACCAAAATACGACATTCTCCTAATCCTTTTGAATGCGTTGGAAAACGGCTGCAAGTCCTCAGTAGCTCTGAAACAGTTGTTGTTTTGTGCTTTTGAATTGGTATTTTTGTTGCTTTATTCTACCTGAGATGTTGGTGCAGTACAGTGTTCATGGGTTTGCACTTGTCCAGAACGGAGCGGAAAGGATTTAAGGTCCGAACCAAGCGGATCAGGTAAAAATCCCCTGGTTGAATGCTAACTTTTAATGAAGCATTTAGCATTTTACTTTGTGACTAGAGCAGAGAAAATGGTCCGAACCAAGCGGCTACTCCTCCTTGTGACCTGTCCTGCTACACCCAGCGGTCACTCCACCTCTGCTGCTGTGACCCGTCCTGCGCTGCTGCTGGACACCTGAATTTCTCTTACGAGGATCAATATCAATTTAAAAAAACCTTCAAAAATAAATGCTCTGGAAAAATACATTGAACAAAAAGAAACTTAGTACCATAATAATGAAAAATAGTAATATTTAAAAATAATATCAAATAATACATAATGATATTCATAATTAATAATATGTAGATATGTACGTATGGGTATCTATATGTATGTATTTGGCGCACCACGATCCGTCTCTGTCTGCTTCATCCCTGACAATATGTACATGTGGGTATATGTATGTCTATGTGTATATATGTGTGTGTACTGTATGTATATATATGTGTATGGATAATTGTGTATTATATTATATTATTATATATAATGTACGTATGTGTATTATGTATATATCAAGTTATGTATGTGTAAGTGTTATACATTTGATTGGCAATAGGGGGTAGGCCCAGATAAGCTGTTTCAGCTTCTGCCAACTCCCTTTTGGGCTATTTTCATTCTGTAGTATTTTTTTTTTTTCTTCACATTATTATTTCTTTTGTCTTCTAAATGCCCAAATAAACAAGACTCAAACAAGACTCAATAAAGTATCTATCTATCAATCTATCTATCTTATCCTCTTCTGGATCATCCAAATGCTCTCTTGCTAACTTCAGACGGGCCTGGACATGCACTGGCTTCAGCAGGGGGACACGTCTGGCACTGCAGGATTTGAGTCCCTGGCGTAGTGTGTTACTGATGGTAACCTTTGTTACTTTGGTCCCAGCTCTCTGCAGGTCATTCACTTGGTCTCCCCGTGTGGTTCTGGGATTTTTGCTCACCATTCTTGTGATCATTTTGACCCCACGGGTGCGATCTTGCGTGGAGCCGTAGATCAAGGGAGATTATCAGTGGTCTTATATGTCTTCCATTTTCTAATAATTGCTCCCACAGTTGATTTCTTCACACCAAGCTGCTTACCTATTGCAGATTCAGTCTTTCCAGCCTGGTGCAGGTCTACTACTTTTAACACCTCTTTGGTCTAGGCCATAGTGGAGTTTGGAGTGTGACTGAGATTGTGAACAGGTGTCTTTCATTCTGATAACAAGTTCAAACAGGTGCCATTAAAACAGGTAACCAGTGGAGGACCGAGGAGCCTCTTAAAGGAGGAGTTACAGGTCTGTGAGAGCCAGAAATCTTGCTTGTTTGTAGGTGACCAAATACTTATTTTCCACCGTAATTTGAAGAAAAAAATCATAAAAAATTACACAATGTTATTTTCTGGATTTTTATTCCGATAAGGTATACCTATGATGTAAATTACAGGCCTCCCTCATCTTATTAAGTGGGAGAACAATTTGGTGGCTGACTAAATACTTTTTTTCCCCCCTGTATTTAGATTCTCTGATATATCTATCATATTCGATTATATTTTATAGGGGATGACATTAGGACATGCACCCATGGACCACCCCTGTGAGTAATATTGTCTCTGTACATCAGTCTTGTGGGGCCGCCACAACACAACACATAATAGTGGCTTGAAACATTTTCATACACCTTGAACTTTTTTGTCACGAGTAGATAAGCCAAGGAGTGTAAATCCTGCTTATCTAGAGTTGGTGGTTCCTCAGAGAATAATGACATTTTCTTTAATGTAAACATTCTGCAAGAATATATCACACTTTATATTTCAAAGTGACACAGTCACATTAATGCGTTCTAAATATTCCCAGCAGTATGGGCTGAGTTATAAATTGTCATCATTCCAAATATACTCCTAGTTATCCCAGAAGAAAAAGTGAACATAATAAGTCAGAGCTTGTGTCTGCTAAAGCTGTTTTCTTACCGTTTCTCACCAGTGAAAGTGTTCAAACTGCAGCCACAGCTCTCCAGGGACTGGTGTCTGTCTGTGTCTGGGTTCAGTGCTCAGAGGAGACCTGGACGCGAACAGACCCGGTTAGATTTATACCTTTTGCTCTTGGAATATCCCAGAGAGGTGTTGGATGCAGCCGGGGGATTTCACATGAGTCCTCTCCAGTTTCTCTGCTTCAGCATTTTGTTTTACAGAGGACATTACATAGTGACAACAGCCGTTAAAATACTTTCACACTTCATACTCAGCTTTGTGGTTTTAAAGTCACATAGACAGCGCTACACTCTTTAAATTGAACTAAAATCATCTTCTGACCCCATTATAGTTGCTTCCCCTTGTTGTTTTTAGAACGCTCCATGCATTTTTAAGTCATTTCTATTAGCCAGCGGCCATTTGTCTCAAGGAAAAAATGTCCATACCTTTATGATGAGTGATTTGGAGATTTCATGTCCTGAATAAATGATAATGCTCTCATAGATTCCCATATATAGCAGACAGTGTTATATCTTTTAATATTTACTGAGTTTTTCATGTACAGTATATCTGTTATCAATTGCACATTTTTAACACTTACAATTAATATTAGATCCAGGGCCTTGGAGATATGTTGCAGCTGCAGCGGGCGTTTCATTTCAAAGGGTTATTCCTTGAAGCTAAATACTTATCTTATTCTAATGGTACTCCTGAGAACTATGCGCTTATGCTGATCTGAATGGGAAAAAAGCATCATGTTTGAAACCTAACATGCGTAGTTCAGCCATTCAATTTATATTTAGCATGTTGTGTTTTTTTTTAGAGAAGAATAGGAAGGGGATAAAAGCAAAGGTGACAAATTTGAGCTATTTGTGGCCTATTTTATCTTGTTTGTACCCGCAATTTTTGGAGGAACTATATAATAAGGACAAAGACTTTCCCAGCTTGTCCTTGGAGTGAAGTCAGACGAGTTTCATGTCTGTGACCCTTGGCTCATTGGTCAACAGCAAAAATCTGAGAAGATTACAACCTGGATGAAAAAAATAGGACCCTCTGAACAGCTTTTGAACAAGGATTAACATTAGACCTATGCACGTGGGACTCTATTCACTTAAGTTTTTTGTAAGACATCTTTAAACAGAGTGACCAAGTGTTTCCACCGGTTCCCAGTTCATAGTTTAATAATTTAGTACAAGGGAAATTATTAATGTTCTCATTTCTGTGCCAAACCTGCATGGTGAAACGGTGGTAAAAGACCTAAACTGTCTGTTTGGGTGGTGGACATGAAACCACAGTGTCCTTGGGGCTGTCTGCTGTAGACTGGCACAGAAAAGCAAACCGCCGGGAGCTCTTCCAGAACAGTGAGGCCGCTGATGTTGACTCAGGGAGGGTTAGCACTGCCATCCTTACACTAACGCTGGCCACAGAGACACTGTCAAAACAGCATTACATTTAAAGAGGCTACGGTGAAAAGAATCTCAAGTGCTGCTTTCCTGCTTCTTGTGTTGTTCCACTTGTGTTTCATACATTTTCAACAGAACTACACAGCCAAAGGTCCCAGCTTAAGGATAGGCGTGAGGAAAAGTACGGGCAGCAGCAGACGCTCAAGGATTTCCCAAACTTTTCAGGCTGGGAATGCCCAAATATGCAAAAAACTAAAATAACTTAAACAACATAAGCCTAAACATTTACACATGTACGCAGAGAGAATTAAGGAATTATTTCTAATTTATTCACAAAATCTCAGATGTAGCCAACCATTAGAGAAATTGTATGTTCTAAAGTGTCTCATATTATAAATAGTTAAAACCGCACAATGGGATCACAAACCCAATCAAGACTCAGGCGCACAAACAGAGAATCTGTTACAAATGTCTGTCTGTCGAAACAATGCCTGAAGCGTCTGTATAGACACAGCTGCAGTTCATACTACATTTGCAGTTTTGCTGTTTCTTATTTGATAACATATATTGTATGTGCTTCACGTTTCCTGTTGGTTAACTTAACGTTACTAATATTAAACCGAGTGTATTCCATAATTGGAAGGGCAGATTGCAGAGTTTGTGCACTGCTAAAACACTGGAGCTGCATTTGGTGAATGGTCAATATCCTGGATCGATGTTGTTCAAATTTGGGAGGCCATAGGGCCTGACAGATATGAATTGCATTAGTTTGGGCAGAGTGAAGAATAGATGAATTGGGATTGTTATGTTGTGGGAATTTTGGACCAATATTTTCTGTACATACTTGATTTGGAGGTTTGGTCCTTTGAGGCTTTTGTTTGGGCCAAATCAATCCAGGTGCATAAAGTTTGTCTCTATAACTCCTGAACATAATATAAAAAGTATATGTACACTCAGCAAAGTCATTATGGTGTTTATTTGTTTGTGTTTCTCAAGGAGTTTATTTTCATAAAAAGGGAAATACAAGTTTATGCTCTAAATTGGGCTGGAAGAAAATTAGACCGCCATGTGGCTGCCAGTCAAGCCACTGTTGCCAGGTGTTCTATGAGGTGAAATCAAGCAGGCGAACGAGGAAGAGGTGCTGTGGTGAGATGGAGAGGCCGCGTGGGCAGCCAGGGGGCTTCACAGAGGAGCTGAGTGCTGGGCAGGGAAACACCATTGTACTGTTCGTCTGGAGACTCTCTGTCAAAGCCGGCCCGTCTGACACCTTGGATCACAGTTTGATAGACGGAAGAGTAGCTCTCACTGACTACGTCCTATTAAGGTGGATGTTTTCAAAGTTTGGTCTGGGCACTGGGGAAAAAATAGGAAGGACACAGAGGGAAGTGGAGCTGAGCTGAGCTGACATGCTTCAAGACCCTCCTCCCTGCGCAGCTGAGGGTCAAATCACTGCACGGCCCACTCTGCCGTGGTGTCCAACTTGTGCAGAGCGAGGTGAAGGGATAGCCAAATGCCTCTTTAAAAAGCGGTCACATTTAAAACGCACAAGCACTCAGGGACTTCAAAGCCAGCATTGATGCATGTTAACAGGGCAGGTCTTCTTGCTGTATGTTTTGTATTCTATTGTGAAAAGGCAGCGTTGTGTCCAGCTGGACAAGTGTACTCGGGGCACCGCACCGTTCTGGACCAGTGCTCTCCCTGTGTCACAGCGCAGTGAGCAGGTGGGGGCAGCTGGAGAGGCTGGCTGACCTGGGGGTACAGGAGGAGGGGGTGTTTGTTTGGACGTGAATAGGCCCTGCACCTTGACCACCTATTATGAAGCTCTTTGCTGCAATGTCAAGTGAAAGCAAGTTAATTGGGTGAAGCTGTAGAGCATGTTAGGGTGCTGGCTGAGGGCTCGCCCGCCTGACAGTTGAGTGTCAGCGGGACCCAGTCAAGTGTGGCTGAGAGACAGAGCCCTGTCACTGGCCCTAAGCCGAGACACTTCTCCTCCCACCTAAACTACACCATACACACGTACACTTAGAGCCAATTACTCTCCTTCATTTACCTATGCTCTCATACAAGCAAGAGCAACTGAGAATGACCAGTCAAACCATATTATTCACATTTATTGGTCACATAATGTTGCTATATAAGTCGACCGCACAGCACAAGTAAACTCCACCCTCCAATTGCAGAATTTCTATTTTTATTCCAATATTTTTATTCCAATATTGTCTTCATTGCTATACTGATGGTTTTGTTTCAGAAACACACAAAGCCTCAGAAATGTGTGGAAATATTCTAAATTAATCAAGTCCCAGTGGGGGCTCAGGGTATAGTCCGAAGTGTCAAAAGGTTGTGTGCTGCCCATTTATCTTCCTAAAGCTCACATTCAATCTCCATCACTGTGTCACATGGAAATGAGACCTGTGTTGTGTAGCCCTGGATCGTCCAAGTGCCACTCTCAGTATGACAAAGAGAGACTAATTAGAATGCATTAAATGATAAATGTAAGTGCTATAGCCTTTGAATTGCTGTGTCAAACACCTCATTCTGCCTATGGCGTTAATATTACAGAACATTGAATATCCCCCGCTATGGCCACCTCAACCTACTCAATGATCCATAATGTGGGCCTTTAGAAACTGATGGGCCAGAACACAGTCTTTGTTTTGAAAGGCACAAAGCATTTGACAAGGTTGTTATGGCTTCCTCTGAACAGAATGACTGATTAAGCTAATTCTGTGTGTTGCTATAGTGTGCAGATTACAGCGTCACAACCATTAACATATTGTACTTTATGGCACAGGTATTAGCGTGGTAAGAGGATGGAAATCGCAAGGTAACTGTAGAAATGATTGTAGCAATCACATTTTACATAGGAGAGTAAAGTATAGGTGTGTGGGTGACATAGTGATATGGTATGAATTAAATTAAATTAAATTAAATGTATTCTTGTATAGCCCTAAATCACAACAGAAGTGATCTCAGAGGACTTAACAAAACCACTGAAATCGCCAACACAGATCAGAGAACACATAGGTATTGGTCCACATGGGTGTATGAAGATGGGAGGATTTTTTCCATATCACTAAAAATATGCTTGGCCAATAATTTGTTATTCACATTTTTAATTAATTTATATTTAATTTCATATTTATTATTCTGAAACCATAATCTTAGCTTTACGTGGATGTTTAAGCATTAATATATCTTTCTGAGCCTGTCTGTCAGTATTTAAATTGACTACTTTCCCTTTACTGCACTATTGAAAGTCTACTATGTGTGTACTTTGTTACTTTTGTATCCATGCCTTATGTCTATTTTTACCTTTTTAAACTTGTTTTCAACTTGAGTCAAAGCAAATTCCTAGTTTGTGACTTACAATGGCAATAAACATAATTCTGATTCAGTTAAGAATATTTTTTCAAAGCAATTCAATATGGTGCATTAAAAAAATAAAGGCTATTTGCCCCCAAACTAACGATACAATAAAATACAATACTATTGATACGTTTATATGTCATTAAAAATTAGTTGTTATTCATGTCAAAATATAAGTAAATATATAATATAGGTAAGTAAAGAAAATAGACAATAAGATTTTTTTTTTTTTTTACCACACCCCTAATTTATGCATCAATTGACGGGGCTTAGTGCGCATGTATTATTTGTTGTTCATTACATCATAAAAGAGCAATTACATGAAAGAAAATATACACATTGCCATACGTTGGTGTAGACACTTCAAAAGATGGATTTTATTCCTGCTGCAACATTCTATTCAGAACATTTCATGCCTTGTTTGGCTTCTACCATCTAACCAGTTTTCACTCTTTGTAGTGGAGATATCAGAAACTCCTTGAAACAAAATGCTCAAATTATCTTCACTTACTGAGCCGTTCCTATCAGTCCGGCTGTTCCAATTTCAGTACAATGCAAAGTTCGCACTGAAATGGAAACTGAGCCTAAAACCCGAGCTTCATCTTATAATGGACTCACACACCTTTAAATCTAATTCCTTCAGCATTTCTTCCATTGTATGAATGATTCTGCTCTGTATCTCTGCGATCATCTGCTAACAGCTCAGTAAACTGCTTACAGAACCATTACTTCTGCCTCTTCCTGTGTCATAATGGATAAAAGGGTCTACACACTGTCCGATTAAATATCTACCTGTGTGAAACTGTGGATTGTTGAAAGCATGATCAAATACTTTTTCATTTTGTGTCTTTTATATTGTATTCTGCAGAATGTAAATATCAGCAAACATCTGAGAAAACGTATTGAGAAATATGTTTTGAGATGTCATCATACGATTGTTGGTTTTCTGAAGTCCAAGAGGTGTATCTAAATAGGAGCAACATAATTATTTAAATGATGTGTCATGCACATGCTCACAATAGGGTTCTCCATTCAATCTGTTTAATGCTTTCAAATCATAGAAACGTCAATTGAGTATAAGGCGTGATGGCACCACTGAGACCACCTTTCTATTTTTCCGGCTGTTCTGTAATTAAAACGAGATAAGTTTTGGGTGTAAATTTTAAAAGTTCCTAACAAAGAAAAAAGCTCTGAGAAAATCAATAAGCCATTTTAGTCTCTATCTATCAAGGCAGATTCCTTCTTGTCTGTTTTAAAGTGGGGATGTGGCACTTTAATAGGATAGCACAAGCCTGTTTGAAATGTATGCCAATGATTCCTGTCATTTCATGGCAGCCCGGCCATGGTTCACTGAGCGCCCACTTCTCCCCTGTCAGCTCGACTGAAGACAAGCATTTAGTTGCAAACTTTGAGCAGGTTGCACAAACCAGAAATGATGTGACTGCTCCTTCCAATCCCCATCCTTTCTGCTCATGCGGCAATGCCACTGATGGTCAAAGAAGAGTGTTGCTTTACTCAAAGAACATGCTGATGTAGGGAAAGCTTTAAGGTAAATAGACATTTAGAAGGTTGGGGGTTACTGTGTTACAGGACAGCAGAGGATGCTGAGCAGAATGAAAGTGTACTTAAAGGATTTGAGTGACTCCTTCATAAGGTAAGCCTCTCGAGCCACTTTTGTTAATGCATTCAGTAACCATAATCTGCTCAGCTATACCTGTTTATTTTCAGTAAATATTGGTCTCTTTCACAACTGTACTTGGTAATGTTGTCACCAGCTCTTTTATCTGAGCGTAGACTGCTGGATGGCTGCAGTCTGAGTGTATTTAGGCCACAGCTCTATATTTTCAGGCTTGCAGCACACCAAAGTAAAATCGGTTGTCAGGCGGAGGTGTCTGTGAGCTGACAAGATGCCCCAGTGACATTTCAGCTCGAAAGAGCAAGTGTCTTGCAACCGAGTGGTCAAATATCAGAGAATAGGTCATGCAGGGTGGAGCTGAGTGCTATCCGGAAGGCCAGTCTCCAGCAAACGCCAAACGCCCTCTTGACTTTGACATGTGGGACTGCTGGGGGTCAACAAGGGCAGTGGAGGGGTGGCTGTGCGACTGGACAAAGCGATGTTCTGTTTGGCATGGCCAGACACCGTGCACCTTATTGGCTTCAAAAGGAAGAGATTTTGACATTGATTAATCTTCTTAACCCTCTTGAACATGAGGGATGTGGTGGGGGCCTTTTGCTGGGGAAGCAGCCCCAGAAGATGGGCCACTCCAGTGGTTTGTACGGAGCATGGCCCTCTGAAATGTACTCTGACATTCATTAGAATATCCTTGACACCTATCATGGGAGGGCCAGCAAGGCTAGAGAGCTAGGCACAGTCTCTAGTGATCCCTGTCACTGCCACATTCTCTGAGACTGAGTCCGAGCAGGCCTCCAGACTTCCGTCCAGATGAGGGGATGACATCTGTATGAGACCTGTGTGGAGACAGTTCCAGAGACCAGCACGAGCCTAACACATTCATTCATAGTAGAGGAGGTGGTCACTTCATTTGAGCGAGTGTCTTGAGCTGATTATTTTAGTTATATCATTACATATAGGAGCAAGAAAAAGAGACAGAGCAAGTGCAAGTGTCAAAGCCTTGACAGACATCAGGCGAGCGGCCATCCTGACATAAATATTTAACACCGAAGGGCAACCTACAGCATGTCATGTCACGGCTGTGATTAGGGCAAGCGGTGACCCCCCCTCACAAAACATGGTTTCATGTTGAAAAGGGGGTGTGTGTCAGAGCTTTGTAGGCACCCTATCAAAGCATAGGCCATGCTCCCTTTAACCCTCATTTCCATAAAGCCATTCCTTTGGAACAGTGTTCCCAGCAGGCCATACCCCCTCCCTGCTCTACTCCCTCTGCTCTGGCCCAGCCTGTTGCCAGTCTGTTCTGTGTGTTTATGTGTTTGCCAGTGTCATTCCACTTGACATCAAAGCTCTTTAAAGCCTGAGAGGGGCTGCTTATCATTCAGCCAACACCATTTGGTTCTTCCTCATCGATTGGTGCAAAAATGTTTTTCCAATGTTATGTCATTGTTTGCAGACTGCTGAGGGTGAGCCCCTGGTGAATAATTCTAACCTTAATTGGAAAGAAATCTATACATGGAAGTCGACTTGCTCGTAGGATCACAACGGCTTGAAGAAACAATTATAAGCATAGAGAGGTAATCAATGACGAAGCCTTGCCATGAAATGTCACCAGATAAAACTTCCGATGCCCCTGATTTATTAGCATTCATATGAGCCTTTTTATATGAATAGCAGAAGTAAAATTATAACTAGGAAGGCAGCATATTTCTCTTCTCAATGAGAATGCAATATATATGTATTATATATAGGGGCAGTGCTAATTGATGTCTAGTGTCCACAGTTCCTAAATGGGATGTTCACAGCTTTTTACTTGACCAAGTATGTGACACAAAATACTATTCTAATAAGTCAAGCAACACAGTAAACTGGATGAAAAAACAAACAAACACTACAACAGATGCTGGATGCTTTGACACTTGTATATATTTATTATTAATGGTTGATTTTATTCGGCAGGGAGGTCACAAGTTGAACCGTGACTGAAAAGTTTGAGAAGTCATGCATTTAAAAAAATCCCTGGGCTCTAAACACCATAACTATCATACTAACGTTTCATTATGATTTAATTTTTCTAAACTTTTCATATTCCTGTGAACCTATTTTTAGATGATACATAACTGGATAAGTCCCAGTCTGACAGTTTTGCAGAGAACATTACTACCTTGACACTGGAAGACCTACCAAGACCCAAGGAAATCCTCTAAAGCTGGGGTGTCAAAGCCAACAGTTATTCGGGGGACACAACTGGACCTGTGGTATTGCAGAGTTAGGTCATAAGTATATTTTTAATGAATCTATAACTAATCATTTGAGATCAATGTTTAGATTATAAACAACGTTATGGTTGTTTTCCTGAGAAATGTAGCTATTAAGTGATGTCAGGGGCCACAAAAACAATAGTTCTGTGTATTTGACATGCCTGCTCAATAGGCCTACGCTATGATGTGAGTTACCAGAACATGTTTACAGAGCTGTGTACAGGTCGCTTCAGTCTCAATACTGCCCGCCCTGATAACTCTTCCGGTAGACGACACATTACACTGGACTGTGGTCATCGCCAGGCTCCATCTCTCCAGTTCTTTGTTCAGTCACAAATCATTCTGTGGCTCCCTTAAGTGCACGAGTTTGTTAAGTGCCCAGCCAGTACCCACACGTGGCGTTAATCCAATTCTATCTGAACATTACTGTATCTATGTGCTTGGTTGGTTTCAGGGCATATTGTGACAGAACTGGGGGGGGCGGGGATGTCGAACAACTATCCCAAGAAGGTTAGCAGGAGTCGAAGCCGTGCTCTGTATTCTTTTCTCCCAGTCACAACCAAAGACCGTAATTAAACTTTAATATCTTTTTTAGTGCTGCCCTATTGTCTTCCCCATTAAAATCTTGGGAATCCCTTCATCCCTCCGGTGCGCTGCGACAATAGAAGTCCCGCGCATACCCCCTCCGCCCTCCACCCGACTACAGGGAGACGGGAGTGGAGTGCCATTATTATTTCATGGGTTACCAGAGTCCAGCGCTCACTTTAGGGCCTGGTCATAGCAGCGAAGCGTCCGGCCCGCGGAGAGCTTTGAGTGCACAGAGTCTGTTCACTTTGGGTCCTGTGTGTCTTTTGCCTGCACGGCCCCAGAGCGGAGCAGTGCAAGGCCATTGTTGTTTCAGATTGGTTTCGCATGGTGAGACAAAGCATTTAGAGTTCCAGGGGAGGTCAGAGGTAAGCAATTGTAATGGACAAGGAAAGTGGGGCTCCTACAAAACAGAACTGTGTCAAACCCCTTGTTTTTACGAACAGGTGTCCCGTGAGTTGAAAATGCTTGGTTTCCCAACATATTCACATACTAGTATATTTTGTATTTTATTTATTGATGAATGTGTTATATTATGGAGTTTAGCGTCATTGGACAAGTTCATTTCTAGCACACTTTTGTTATAATAGTTAATTGTTTTTTTATTTGGTGAGGCTGAGGTGTCCTGATTGATGATGATTTTTGTTCACCATTGATGACTGGAGGCTCTAAGCAATGATACTGTACATGGCACTTGTACAATATTAGCTGTAAAAGTCCTGGAAGAGGGAAGTCTTGGCGTCTCTGCTCAGAACGCTGCCCCTGCAACCCAGCAACGGAATAAGCGGAAGAAAATTGATGGATAGAGCAGGACTAAATTAGTTGGTGTCTGAGTAGAGGCTATCTTTTGAAATCTGTGAATTCTCGCCGGATAACGGGTATCTTACGAGACTTCCTAATCTGCTTATCCGATTGTTTTTGAGTTCTGGGTTCTATTCCAGCTCCAGACCTTTCCGTGTGGGATGTTCAAGTTCTCCCAATGTCTGCGTGGGTTTTCTCTGGGAGCTCCGGTTACCCCTTCCACTTAAACATGTACAAAAGGCCTGAATGTAATGAGAGAATGAAAGGTTGGTGCCACGGGGGGGTTGGGGGCCGCTTTGTGTCCGTGCATCCTGAAGACGCAGCAAAGGTATAATTAATGAAAAATAGACGGTGACCTTTGAGTGGGCTGATTGACACACGCGGACAGTTACAATCTTAACCTTCCTAAATGTCAGAGCTGTAGAGTGTGGCTCCGCGGCTGACACCTGTCCTGCCCACTCCTCCAGCGCGTGGCTCCTTATTTACTATCACCATATTGATTTGTTTATGAAAAGGCTGCGCTGCCCATGAAATATTCACCAGTTGTTATTTTTTTTCTTCCGTCTCCACCACTTTATATGAAAAACATCGGTTTGTTTTTCACGACTCGCTCTAAGTCGTGTTCTGCTTACAAGTTGTCCAAACATGAAGGCGATTCCTTTCCACCATTAATTTTTAAATCTCTATTCTTTTGAATCTCCAAATTGCTTCATCTCCTTTGGCAGTTGGTTCAATCTGTCCAGCCCAGTGCTTTAAATAATAATATTGTCCAAGGATTTGACTTTTGAAGTTGTGATAAGTAAAAGGGCCGTACCATTGGGCTGTAGTGTAAAAAGGAGGATACGGCACAAGAACAATGTGCAGTGTAACATATTGCAAGATAAATGCATCACAGAAGCACAACTCCATCTGACAAGCTTTCTTTTCATTGTAAGTGATTGTAACTATCCTGATCAATAATTCTGTCTTATTTGAGTTTTCTTCAGTGTTTGAGTGCATGTATAATTTTGACAAACATTTTGATACACACACAAGATGTGTATGCAAGAAAAGATTTTTCTTTATTTATTATGCACATTTGCAAAGGGGTTGCCTGGGAATGTCTTGTTGTCAACCTGGTATAAGTTTGTGTTTAACATATATTGTGTCATGTATTGTTGGGGGCGACAGTAGCTCAGTTGGTAGAGCAGTGGTCTTTGAGCCTGGAGGTTGTGAGTTCGATACCCACCATGGGACCTACTCCAACTTTTCTCACTGATGTCTACTGTCGTTGTGTCCTTGGGCAAGACCCCACATTGCCTGAAGCCCCGCTGAAAGACCAAGGCTGTTTCACCACTGACAGAGCAGCCATCTTCCTGTGGACTCACCCCCTGCAGAGGATCAGCGAGGGACTGGTATTGGGTGGCAGCTCTCATTGCCACCCCCCTGACCCAGAAATGGACAATAAAGGGCTTGAAAATGAATGAATGAATGAATGAATGTGTCAAAAAATACTTATACTAAAATACTTATATGTGTGGCAAAGTGAAAAGGAAATCCAAAAAGGTCTGCATGTGCACACGATGGCTCACAATGCTTTTATTGTTGCTCATCATTGCTTTTGAAATTTCCCCACTGTGGGACGAGTAAAGGATCTCTTATCTTATCTTATCTTATCTTATAATAGATCTATATTATTAATCCTCTTGATGCCAAGTTCGGTTTTGGCCAAACAGCTGTCCCCACTGCTTCCCCATACGCACCATGTATGTGTGTTCAAACTCTACAGATTTCAGAACGGTTATCTCTGAGTTTTGAATTCGCCTATACAGATCAGTGAATCAAATAGTTCAAACACAGGAAATGCAATGACAAAAAACACGCGTCTATAGTGTTGACTCATAATGGCTCAAAATGGCAGAAGAAAGAAATGTTTCTGGCCTCCAAAAAAAACTTTTGCAACAACAATTATTGTGAGCGAAAACTATGAAGACTTCCTTTTTGCTCAATAGAATTATGCCTAAAACAAATATTCCAATCACATATTTTCCTCATATTATGCCGTCTAGCCCACATAACCCCTACCGAGGTTGTTTGCAGGAGTGGCGATGCTAGTATCCACTATTGTAACGGACTCATTGGATCATTGTAGGATTTTTCCCAAGTGCAAATATCAAAGACTCAAGACATCACAACTCAAATCAACATCATCCGCGCTTCTGTGAGGCAACCCAAAGTTTCCTTAAACCAATTTCAGAGAGCGGCAAAACTTTTTTTTTCTCTTTGCTTCTTGTTTGTTATTTTGTCTCAAGAAAACATTGTTAAAAGCAGCACAAAAGTAACTGAGGCAGATTGGTGCTTCTCCTTAGCTCCCCCCACCCCCCCCCCCCCTTTCCTTGCTGTTAATGCGGGCGTTCCCAGCGGAGCCGTTCTGAAGTCGGGCTGCCGTCAAAGTGATTAGGTGTGGCTGCGGAGGCCAGCTCTACCCCCGTCTTCAGCAGGTCCTAATTTCATGTGAACAGCTGAAAAGGATGTGTTTATTTGCCTTTTTATGTCGGAAAACTTCAAAGCCTCCCCTCTCCTCTGCACCGATCACCGATGACAGATAGCGTTCCCCTGGAGAGGGCGGGAAACTTCTTTTTGATTTGCTCCCCATCTTTTGGAGGCTGTGAACGCTCGCCCTCCCCGAATATTCAGAAATGCCATATTAAAGGTGAGGGGCGTCCGTTAATATGTTAATGTAATCCTCCTGTTGGGTGTCGAGATCCCTGAAAGATGGGCAGTCGTCAGTTAGTTCCTGTCGGCTGGTTTTCTGCGGGGAATGCGGCGCTAATCATAAGTGGCACAACACACGCTTATGCTAGAGCAGTGGGCGGGGAAAGAGATGACACCTCGTGGATTTATTACCTCCCAGTCATCAGCACACATTTCAACTAAATACCTAAAAGAAGAAAATGGATTCATTGTCTACACACTTTAGGCTTGGAGGCCTTTTCCTCCAGAGATCTGGTGAGATCTGGGTGTAAGGCCGTGGCCCTAATAAGTTCATTCATTGAGTATCTTATTAATGCTTTGACCTTTCGGTGTAGCTGAAGTGGCCTATCACCCCAAGACGTTTACCTTTGACTCCTGTCACTCCCACTACCTGGATTCTATGTAAAAGCTATTGATTTTATCTTGGTCTGACAGAATATTGAAGAAACACATTTATTCTCATTCACAATCACATGCTTGGATAACTTTTGTATACTGCATTTTTTATTAATTGTAAACACATCTTTGTTAGTAAATCTACTTCAGATCTCAGTCAATTTCTGATTAACTGATTTAAAAATGACAAACAAGACTTAACTTTGTCATTTTGTTTTTTTATGTGAAATAATATTTTCAGTAGAAAATATAGCCTATGGGCCTAAAAATATGGGCAGACAACTGCTCTGTGTGTGACGTTATAGTGGGACACACACACACACACTATTACAGGACTGAGACAGGAGCTCGAATGGATCTAAAAACAACTGCAGGTGGGTTTTTGATGAGGGTACAATGTTGTGTGTCAATTTGACAACAGATAAAACGGCAGATATTTTAAAATATAATGTGTCTGTTCTTTGATTTAGGTGTCTGCCAACCTCTTCTGTGTGTGTTTGTGCGCGTGCGGCAGAAGTCCATGTGCACAGATGATGCGTGGCAGGACAGGGTCCTAAAGGTCAGAGCGATGAGTTCAGGAATGACAGGAAACGATGAACCTTCCTGGGTCCAGTAAATTAACCCATGTCACGGGCTGCTCATTCCCACTGATCAATACTGAACACTTTGCTTTCAGAAAATGAGGGTCATCCTCCTCGGGCCCCTGTCTCCCTGGGGACAGGCCCTGTGCTGATAAAACAATCACTATAAAGAGGTTCCCGACTGGTGGTAAAGAGTGAGTGCAGAGGCTGCGTCAGTGTCAGCGCGTGTGGTGCAGCCACTGCTCCAATCTCCCTCCACCACTGGCCCTGGTCTGACACAGTCGCTCGATATAGTGCTTCTGAGATATGTTTCCCACTGCCCCCTCCATCACAGGCAGGCCACAGACTGCCACTAAGTCTCACTGCAGACACAGGGAAGCCTTCACACAGGTACATCCTGCCTGCTCCTCTGCTGATGCAAATGGATGAATGAGAAAGTGTGCAACAAAGCTGTTCACTTAGGGCAAGTTTTACTTAACAGTCAATTGTGCCTAGGAACTTCTTTTTTCCTCTTCAAAGCTCTTCACTTGTTGGAGTGGTTTATAAAAGGCTGCCGACTTGTGCTCTGCTCTGCATGACAGTATTCTGCTGTCATTTTCAACATTTGGTATCTTTTGTATTTCAAATATTTTCTTTTAAAAAACATTATTATGAACTTGCAGGTACAAAAGGTGCAGCAAAGTATCGACATTAAACAAGAAACATGTGTGTGTGCCAGCAAGATAACGATTAAGCAGCAGTAACAATACCATGTACAATACTATAATGCTATGATTATCATCATTATCCCCAACCTCACTACCTTCTCCATCAATATCCATCTCCTCCGTTACTTGCAATCAACAACACCTGAGACACATTCACAAGTTCAGGGCCAATAAACAACCATAGGGTAGAATGATAAACTCTAAGGCCAAAATGAAAATGTCTTCAATTTATCCATGGAACTGACCCACATTGCAATCCATGCTTTCTTTAACGCTGTGTATAAGGGCTGTGGACAGTTTCAGTTATGCAATGTTGACAAATGACAAATTAGTAAGTAAGTAAGTAAGTAAGCTTTATTTATATACCGCCTTTCACAGACCAGAGTCACAAAGCGGTTTACAATTGTTATTTTTGGGCACTTGTCCTCTCACTCCACACAGAGATGGGAGCGGGGTCGCCGAACAGGAGGCGCATGCCAGACCTATTGTACATATTTTTAGTGTCAACAAAAATACAAATGACAGGTGTACTTCGCTGTTTGCAAATCAACAAATGAAATCAAATACAGTTTTGTTTCCTTCTGACTTGAGGTAGTGGGCATTGGAGCCCGGCTGAGATAAACAGAGTTGGACGCTGTTAGGGTTGGTCCATTGGCCCAGGGAAAGTGCTAGAACAGCAGATGCAGTGAGGCTGCGTAGCCTTTTTCCATTAAGAGTCATTTCCAGGTCCAGCCTCAGCCGGTGACAAAGTGCTCTGTGCGTCTTCATTTTGTGCTGATCCCGAGTGAGCTGCAGGAGGAGGGACAGTCATCAGTTACTGCTGCCGCCACCCCCTAATTGCAGCTACAGTCGATGTGTGCATTTGGACCTTTTTCAGAGGCCTACATTATTTATTGAGAGAAAAATATGCTATTGATTTTGGATGGTATGGTGAGGTATAAGTGATGATGCTAAAGAGCTTACAAGACTTTTGAGCTATAACACAAGCTTACAAGACTTTTGAGCTATAACACATATATATGGAGATATATGGATATATCTCACGTCACAATATTTGAATATAATGTGAAGTGTGGATCTGATTTACAGGTTTTTTTGTATTTATAAACTCTTGAACGAGAAAAACCACTTACATGTAAGACCACAGCAAAACTAGTTGTCATTACATCTGGGATGCATATAGGGTTTCTTACATTTTTGAACATTTTGAATCTTTGACTTAGACTATTGCCGTGATAACTTTGTAGGATTACATTAGTCCTTTTTTAATTGTCTGAGAACATATCGATATTTGGTGCTGAGGGGGCTAAAAGGCCCATGATTTGGCATAAAGTGTGGCACTCCAGGAGTCCAAACTACATCCAGAGGAGTTCTTCAGTACTCCTAATAAAACACATGCATGTGGCGAGTGACACACATAATCCAACTGCAATCTTTTCAGACATTTTAACAAGCCTGACAAGTCAAATAAAATCAAAGGAACCAGCCTATAAAAAGTGCTTATAATGGTTAACACAGCTTTGATACAAGAAAAAATACATTGTTACCCAAAACATAAGTCTTTGCCAGACTACCACTTTCTTCTGTTTTACAATAGTTTTCAAATAAAACAAGGCTGGCTTTCACAGTGCGGCGAAGGTAATGCTTTGTAAACCGCACTGGCCGCCCTTTCCCACTAAAGCCCCGCACTGAGCAGAGCATACCTGCGATGTTTGATTTGATGTAATTGAAACAAGCCCACTGTGCATCCTCGCCAGCGCTGGTTCTCTCCATGTAAGGAAATGTTTGTGCTGCTAAAACCTAATGAATCCAGGGCCGTGGAGCTGGCACCGCAGCCGCCTCACCAGGACCTACATGCAGCGCCTCGGGGTGCTGTCCCCTCTCTCCTTCTGCAGCTGCGAGAGCTTTAAGCAGGCCCACCTCATAACATGAAACAGTGAGAGCGAATACAAGTACAATTAGAACAAGGGAGAAATATTGCTTTGGCATCATGAGGTCATTATCCGTCTTTTATTGCTATTCATACAGTGCTTTTATTTTGCTTTATATGAGGCGCATTGGCCGTTAATTGCAGTTTGCTTGTTGTTGCCGGTGGTGTTTTTAATTTGGGCGGCTGTGAGGAGGGGAACAGCATTACACCTTTTGTGACCTGTGAGTTTCCCTATTATAATGTGGGAATCTCCCCAAAGCCTTTGATGAATAAGATGAAACTCACACAATATGCCTCAATGTGTTTGTGCACATTATTAGGTACTGGTTTAGTCACTTTTTGTGCTGAAAGATAAGTGGTTCCATAAAGGCTGCAGCTTCAAGGCCAAAACTATAATGACACTAAAATACATTGGAAAAAATGAAATGTAATAAGTGTATTACAAGAAAAAAAGCAACTATGTTTTCAATTGTCAATAGAGCCGTTAGGGGAGCTTCAGAGGAATATAAATTACATTCAAAATTATACTGAAAATGTTAATGACAAGGGAAAACAACTATAACGTCATTACCTGTGAAAAGTTGATGTTGCATTTTAGTATGCAAATAAAAGCATATTTTTGTATGATTTGAACATTAACATTTTACTTTTACAAGACTCTTCTGTTGGGACAAACAAAATGTATTACTTTTCATTGCAAAAAAGGTTTAGTACCCCTGCTTTAAGCAGTTCATCGCCACCAATCCACTGCAGAATATCTCCCTCCACTCCTCCACGCTCGCAGCACCCTCAGGCCTGTAATGTGGATCCCGGGGGCCCCTGTAGGTCCTGATTGACTGATTGGTGGAGATGGATGCTTTCTGGATGCTCCGTGGGGCATTTAAACAACATTAGCAATACTGGGTAAGCACAGGGAGGCATTATGAACTATGAATGATGCTCTCCTGACAGACGTGCGATGACAAATGGACAATTTTATGGATACCTGGTGATTGTCAGTACAGAGATGTAAAGGGAAATGTGGTAATCTATATGTGAAATAACAAAGCGTCCGTGGGGCTTAAGTTACCACAGAGGACATAAACACAACAAAGCAATCATCTGATGTGTTTATAACCTGGAATTGTGAGTTGAATATTCTTCTATAGATTTTGAAGTACCGTAATTTAATGTCTAATTTCATAACAATAACAATGTATGTATCCCTTGTGTGATATTTTATTATAGGCACTCCTACTTTGATCCTACTTGAAGCTGAAAGCTGGTCAAAGCTGTCTGGTCACCCCCAGAGAGAATATGCTATTTTAATGTGATAGTAAACTGTTGCTGTGGCCTTTTTGCCATTGATAAACGGATTAGAAAATTGCCGCATTTGCTGCTAAAAGACAAATCCTGATAGCTTTCCATAATTGTTTGTGCAATTGTGACCCTGAGAGAAAAGTTGTCTCCTCTTGTTGAAAATCAATGTAATCTTAGCAGTTGCAGTGTTTCATTCGTTTTGATACTTTTGAATGGAGCAGCTTACATTGTGTTTTTTAATCACTTATTGCTTATTAACCTTACTAGTATGAAAACCATGACATTACCCTCATGCTACATTAAGAAGGTGGTGCTAGATTCAACTTTGAGGGAGCTGAGGTGGAAGTAGTGGAAGTGCTGGGCAGCAAACATGAATTCTTCTATCAAGAAAGAAGAAAGAAGAAGAAGAATAGGATGTATTTTCTCAGACGGCTGGCATCATTCAGGGTCTACTGCAGTGTTTTTCAACCACTGTGCCGCGGCACACTAGTGTGCCGTATGATATTGTCTGGTGTGCCGTGAGAAATTCGTCTACTTTGTCTAAAAATAGCTGCATTCGCTGTTGACGAGCGGTGACTTGTTTTGAACTGTGAGTAACCATGTAATACTTTTTCAAATCAGTAGATGGCAGCAGATAGCTAAGTACTTTGAAACTGAAAAATTGGATGCGACCACTGGCTACAGGTCAGCATTGTGGCGAGAAAGGTAAAATTGGATGCGACCAACAAATGTGGGAGGGAGCGAGACAAGAGCTTTGTGGCGAGTGAGAAGTGAAAGTGATAGAGACGTTTTTGAAAATGAATTATGCCGTTTCTGAACAGGATTAACATCCTCCGCTCTGCCCCGGGGCAGCTGTGGCCGCGTTGTAGTGGTTTAACTATGAAATGTACAATTTTTGTACAACAGCTCTCGCGAACGCACTTCTGAACTGGGTACCGAGCGCAGACCGTAGTCGAGTGGACAGAACCATAGACATGCGGACCGGACAGAACCATGGACTCGCGTTCAGGACCTCCCGTGTCCCTCATCCAAAACTCCTGAATTTAAAGCTCGGATACCTAAATTTTTCCCATGCACTAACAATGCATGTTCTTTGTGTGAGTTATTATTTGACTATTTGGGCAGAGAGTGGATTTTCTTAGTTTTTTTCCACACAGTTAGTGCCACTGTATTCCCAAACTCTTGTTAATTGTATCGAGAAATATTAAATAAAGCTTAATTTCAAGGCCTGGACTTAAGCATTTTGATGAGAATAACTGTATATTGTGAATATAGGCTACAGAGTATACTGTATACATTATAAGATAAGATAAACTTTATATATCACACAGAGTATGTACAGTATATATTTTTTTACATTAGTACTGTATACATTTTTACATTTTCTCCTGGAGGTGTGCCGCAAGATTTTTTCAGTGAAAAAAGTGTGCCTTGGCTCAAAAAAGGTTGAAAAACACTGGTCTACTGTACATGTTCTACCAGTCTATTGTCTAGTGTCCTTTTTTATACTGTTTTTGGGGGGGGGGTACAAGGAAGAGGGACACCGAGAGGCTGAATTGGTTCATTAGGAGAGTGGGTTTAGGGTTGGACTGAACCTGGATCCATGGAGAAGTTGGTGGAACAGAGAATTCTCTTCAAGATCAGGGCAATCCTCTCCAATCAGAGCCATTTCCTTATTTTGTTTTTTTTCCTGCCGGAGAAGTACCGTGACCTTTGGACTCCTCTCTCTTAGATGCTCAAGGACAAACTTAATGGTGCCATATTTCACTTTTCTTAATTTTTCACAGTTCATCCTATGCACATGTGTGCTAATAATATGTTGATACACCATACAACACTCAAAACACGTACGTCAAATTATAGCCATTTAGACTATATCCACACAAAGACAAAACGCTTATAATTTCAGAAACTTTTTCTGTAAACACGGAGTTAGCTCAGTAAATGTGTGCGTCCATATGAATGTAGTCAATACGCCTGAAAACGCTGTGAAACTATGCCAGACCTGTTGGTGGCGCTGTGACGCAATGACGGGATCAAGCCCAAACTTCCGTGACGGGAACTGGGCATGCGCAGAATTTTGTAAACAGACAACATGGCGAGTGGGCGAGCTGGTACTACATTAGTATGGACGGACGATGAGGTTGAACTGTTGCTTCGGGTCACACTGGATTACAAAACCAACAAGCCATTGGCCCAGTCCCAATACCCACACTGCACCCTACGCCCTCCTATGAAGTGTGCATTTGTTTGAAGTGCGCGCAAGGGTTTGAGTGCGCAGGTTGCAAGCGTGCACAAAAGGTGGAATTGGGACATTGCACACTGAGTGCAGTTTACGTCATCGACTCGTCAAGAGATGGTCATTTTCAGACCTAAACTTTATAAAAATTAAAGGTAATTTTGTCTGACCCTTTGGGAAACAATATGAATTGCTTCACACACGTTATAATACATTTATATTAGTTGTTTTTAATTAGAGATAGCGGTATAATTTTAAGTTAAATGTGGGTAACTAACTATCTGGTCAGTTTTTATACATTCTAAGATTATTGTACTAAGTGTAAAGTTTAAATTGAATGTTATATAAATGATTGCTTTAAAAAGTTATTAAATTGTTAAAACACAATGTCCGTAATTCTTCATCAGACGTTTATGCTTCTTTCCAAGTAACATAGCAAAACTTATTTACACACATACTGCATATATATTTCAAAATGTATATTTAATTGCATTTTCCCGTCGTTTTGGTGTGTAGCGCAAAGAATTATGGGCAATATCCTTCGCCAGAGTGCGCATAGATGCAGGCTACGGCAAAGTGTGGATCAGGGGCGCAAAGGGGGCGGGGCCAAATACCTCCCTGGAGAATTGGGACACCCTACGCACTCGCACACTTTATCGGGAACGCGCAAATGAGGGGCGCGAGGGTGGAAGTGCAAGTATTGGGACGGGGCCATTGTTGTTGTCATTATTTTCTGAGTGCGGCGCATGCGTGCTTTAACAAGAGGCGGGGCGATGACGCAAGCGTCTCAGATACATTGCGGAGAGGCAGTAACCACGGAGCGGCATATACGGAGTTTTGAAATCTTTCCACTCTGGGACCTACTTTCAAAAATGTTCGTTTACACCCCCCCAAAACGCCGGCCTCGTATGGACGATACACTGGATTGATAAAGTATTTTTGCGTTTAGGCCTGAGCTTGACTTCGTGTGGACAGGGCCTCAGTGCAAAGAGGTGATCTCAGCTCATGTGAAACGCTTGGATCTGTGCTCCTCTGCCTATAAGCCCACCTCCCCCGCCCGCACGGTGACGTAGCATCTCGCTAAGTTCCGAGGTAAGCAAGAGCTAACTGTTCAGATTTCGCTGCTACGGTCATTTCACAGCTGAGAATAAATGTTTTCCAACAATGGCAACCCGTCACATAGAACCCTACAGTATGTCCTCAATCTAGAATCAGACCCTAATTATTTTGTTCACAGTGACACACAAAGAGTTAGTTGCATTGTACTCACAAAGGCCCTCATGTATGAAACTTGCGTACGGCCAAATCAGGGTGTAAATGAGGCGTACGCAAAATATTTAGACTTTTCCGCATTTATCAATCTGGACGTGAGGGTACGATACGCAAAAAATGTACACCAAGTCAGGAGGTGGTGTGAATGTGTACGCTCATTTCACCCTTCATCACAACACGCCAAAACACGCATGAAATGCAAGATAAACAATAAACATGGTCCCACTCTGGCAACATTATAAGCTGCGTTTTCATGGAGCATCATGTTTCGGAATTTGAATTTGCGCATCAGAAAAAGTCTAACACTCTGGAAACATGTAAACTTTGAATAAAGGACAGATCATGATGAGGAGCCTCTTCTGTTTCTATGATTTTAAATCTGACTTCTGTGTGTATTATTTTGATATGTATGTTTTTAAAATGTGAAGCGCTTTGTGATCCTGGACAGTGAAAGGCTCTATATAAATACACTTTAACCGACAGGGATGTGTGACCCAGCTATTGCTGTGGCAGGCTCTGCGCTGCGTAATTACTCATGGCTATTTGTATTCCTCATTCACATCTGGTAAAGCAATGTATGTTTTCATTACATTTGTGTGAGCCTCACACAGACACACACCCCATTAACGCATGGACCGCTGGACTATGGTATTGCTCACTCCAAATGTCTCACTGTCCACCCGCTGCACACTCTTGGGAATGCATCCACAGCAGGTGCCATGAGAGGTCGTGCCACATAACTCCTCAAATTATGTCATTCAGAAGTTTTGGCTCCAGAGCTTCTCTGTAAAATCTGGACCGCAAACGCTCTCGAAGCGCTGTACACTTGGTACAGCGCTTCAGTGCATTCACAAGACGCTGCAGACGCTTCATTGATGAGAGCCACCGCTGCACAATATATATGAATTCATTCATTCATTCATTCATTCGTTATTTATTCACTTCTACAATTCAAGAGAATTTTTTCTAATTTATCAAAACATTTTTGCAAATTTGTTCAAAACGGAGCTGAGTACATACTGTAGCGTAGTGTAGTATGTAGAGTATATTTATTTGCATGAACAAACAAACGTGCCGTTTGACGCTTCCAAACAGTCTTTTTGGCCGGCTTCCTGTTGACCTGTCACAAAAACGGGGCGTTTTACAGGCGATTGCTGCATAATTATAGGCGTGACTTTCATAAATACGTTAGTTTTCAGCCACGGGATTTATGTACACCCGCAGCTGCGTACGCTCAGATCTGTGCGCATCTCACACGTTCATAAATCTGACGTTGGATCTTGCGTATATGGAATATACACCCAAAATATAAAAAAAATTCTGCACAAGTTTCATACATGAGGGCCAGACTGAGGCTCCTGTTAGCGTCTTTTATGTTGGAAACAACACCATGTTTTCAGCTCAGCTTTTGAGTATTTCAAGGTAACTATAGTTCTGGAACAGTCTTGAGTGGTGTCATCGTCACTCACAAAAAAAGATCTGCAAGTTTTGTTGCAGATTTCAGACTCGATTTCAGGATACGAGGCAGATCCCCGTGAACAAAGTCGATCCCCATTCGCCTCATTCTCCGTCTTCAGTCAAACTCTCGTCACATATTTACACCAACAACACATTTTCTCCAAGTTGAAATGAAGCTAACACAAAAAAGTACAGATGCTCATTTACAGTCTATGGACCACACATTGGACTCGGAGAGAGGCTGCATGGGCTGCATAGACGGCGCCGATTCCCTGGATCAGTTTCTCCCCTCTGTCAATCAGTGACGCGTTTGACGTCACAGATTGTGCCAAGTCACGATTTGAAACAGCTTGTTTCTGTGCCTCTCAAGAATGAAAGAGAAAGATTGCTCTCTAACTAAAGCTTGAGGGAATCAACTAATAAAGTTCTCTGGGCTTGTGTATGAAGGCCACATAGCACTGTAATCATGTTTAAACCAGAGAAAAGTCACAAAGCGTAATATGTGCCCTTCAAAGCCACTTCAGGGTGGAGCACAGGGGGAGGAGGAAAATGTCTTGAACATTGTCTTGCAGTGCCTTTACTTCTCTTGGACTTGATATTTTTTGTATTTATTTCATAATTATCTTGCTGTGTGTATGCATATGTTAGCAATGGACTAATGCACAATTTCCTTCGGGATCAATAGATAATTTATCGATTGACTCTATTGTCTCTGTAGTAAATTTAATCCTCTGCATTTGATCCAACTTGCCACTAGGGCCTCTGCCAGGAGCCTTTGTGGCTTTGCAGATGTTGATGCTCGGCTTAGTTAGGACCAGAGCTGCAGGATATAACCTAGTGTACATGTGGTAGGGGAATCCGGAGTAAATCCACACAGACATTCGGAGAACATGCAAACTCCACTCAGAAAGGTCCTGTTCCGACAGGCATTCGTTTGAGCGCTAACCATGCATTTTGAAAATATACTGTATATTGTTTCAACATCACTTGTCTTATATGTTATTAATCAGACCTCTAAATGTTTACAATAAATATAATTTGCAACACAAAAATATGGAAAGTCATACCCGGTGACCTGGTCCTTTCCGAGGAACCAGTTCTCCTGGCGGGCTTATGGGCTCTGAAAAGATGGTTGCCACAAGATGGAAGCAGTGTCTCTGTGACAAGTGGGTCATGAAGATTATTGACCTGTTGAACTATACCTTACACTTACTCTAACTGGATACACTCAAGATATCCAGACGGATGAATAGATAGTATTCCCCAAAACCCCCAAAAAACCTTCTTTATTCACCCTGCATGGTTTACAAGGTTAGTTTATTTCCATACTGTTCTGCTTTACAAAACCAAATAAAAATAGTGAAACATATCAGTTTTTAATCTCGATTTGAACTTTGTCAGAGACGAATTTGCCTTCATTTCATATTGAATATTACAACTCATATACTCTACTCTTTACCAAACAGGACTGGATTGAATCTATCGATTATCTCTGTGTAGTTTCTATATCAATACATTATTTAATATATGCACATTATTATTTACAACTTGTTTTTGCCTTTGCTACAATACTATCTATATTTTCAGTTCACATCCCCATACACACAACCCAATCAGGCAAACAATATCAATTATACTATCAATTAGTATATTTACATGCCACATTTGTAAATTTCCAGTCAAACAGTAATTCCCATAATAAGAAAAGAAACGTGCGATAAACATAGCTCATAATTGGTTGAGGCAAGGCTGGGTTTAAATTAAATTAAATTAGAGGCTTTTCCCTTTTCCCAGCGAAATGATAATTATCTCTCAGATCCGCGTGGCCATTTGCTAATAGATATGTAGAACTTATTAAAGTAATCAGCGGCTGTGGAAATCCATTTTGAATTGATTGTGGAATGTGCTGATTTGAGGGTTGGTATTATTTGGAGGATGAGTCTGCCGTGTGGGAGCGATCGCTAAAAGATCTCAGAAATGAATGGGAATTATCCATATTCAAAGTGGGGGCTTACAGGAGTCAGGGCTGAAATGCACCTTGATTAAGCTTTCTAATATTATTATCGCAACATGGCAAAGCGAGACTCAACTGTAAGTGGAAAAGAACAGGCATATTGTACAATAAGATTCAATGAGTAGGGCTTCAATTGAACTGAAAATAAATTCTTACTGAAGTTTGCCTGTCCTTCGTGTCCTGCCGAGCACATTTTCCCACGCTAGAATGCACTGTCATTTTATTTGCGTGGTCTTGAATGGAATATACAAGTTGCCCTGTTGTTATCTTGTATCACATTGCACAGATGTTGTTAAGATACAAGCTAAGAAACCTCAACAGTAACACCACTTATTTCTTAAAATCCATATGTTATTAAAGCTGGACAACCTAACTTTCTTTGATTTCATAAGCAAATGTTCCTCGGCTATATACACATATGACATACACTTATACACTTTTTCTTCTTTTAAAAATATAAATCTACAAACAAAAAAGACATTCATTGTTTTAAAGATACAAAAATAAGTAGTCATGTGTACACTGTTTTTCATAATTGTAGCAGCAGGTGACTTGCAGGTGAGTGCGATCTACAACTAATCTGACCACACCATGCTGTCTTGATCTTATGAGAAGATCTTTTACAATGGGATTTAGCAAAGCAGTGTTCATCTGTAACTGGAACAGTACATGCATATTTTACAATAAGATTCAACGACTAGGGCTCCAAATGAAACTGAAAAATGAACTGAAGTTTGACTCAAGAGCGGCCTGTCCTTCATGTCCTGCCGAGCACATTTTCCCACGGAAGAATGCACTTTCATTTTATCTACGTTGTCTTAAACTGGCTCAAAAAAAGAAATCAATGTGTATTAGTGCCTTAATATGATTATATGCATCTGGAATTGATGTTTGCGTTTTAAAAGAGTCAATGTCAGTTAGGTATGAGACCATGCATGCACGCTAAACCTCATTAATGGCTGATCGCACAATGAGGCCAATTGAATGTGCGACAGAGCCAGATGCAATGTAATTTTCATTAAGGAGTAAGGGTGGGCGTTTAACCGCAGGTAAGCCAGGCGTGTGCAAGATTCATTTATTTATATTTGAATCCAAATGTGCAGTTCTTTGCTTTCCCCTAAATGCATAATGTAGATAATATTCAAATGGAACTTCTTTAATTTAAACAAAAAACGTAAATTTTAATGCAATCTGTGTGCAGAAAGTAAACAGAATATAACAGGCAATATAACAAAATAATCATGTTATGTGATTAGATACAGAAATAGGTTGTTGATAAATCCAATAATTGAATAGTTCAGATGACTTGTGTGTGATTTGTGCTTTAGAAAGCTCTTGAATGATTCTACAGACGTGGTCAAGAGTTAGGAACCTTAACAGTGTCATCAATTGTTTATTGAGAGACATTATTTATTAAACTTTAAAAAAATTATGGATTTTAGAATTCTAAATGTTAATCGTGAACGTGTATTTCTCATTCACAAAACCAAACTGGAATGACATATTTGTTTTCCAGAGAGTGCGGCGTCTTGTCAAGCTGGAGCCCTTGAAATAATTCACCAACAATATTCCATCTGACCCGTATCGCATAACAAAGATTACCATTGTCATTACTAATTACATATGAAAATAACCAGAAACTGTAAATGTCAAATTCTTTATGAAAAACAAAATGGGATTAAAAAAAAAAGTTTCTAAATATCCTACAGCTTTCAAAAACATATCTATCTTTTCGCTTCACCGTTATCCGAGTCTAATTGAGATATCATATTATAGTTGTGCAAAAAAACTAAATAATTTGTCAGATTCCTCATCCCTGAGACCGGAGCCAAAAGCACGTGCATGAAGTTGTTTTGGCATCTGTCTTCGTCATCTCCCGCGATGAGTTCAAATTTTAGAGATATGATTATTTTGACAATTTCCACAATAGATTATTTTGTAAAATATTATTTATTATTAACTGCAACCAACTTACATGTAAAGCTACTAGCTATAAACAGGCAATTAAAACAAAATAGTCATTAAATAGGGAAGTTCTCACAGTAAGTAACTTTATCGACCCACTCTGGGAAAGTAAACATTTAAAACAGACCTAGAAAAATCACAAATAACATTGTAGATAGCAAGAGGAGAGTAATTAACTTATAGTAATAATCAGAATAATTTTTCTAAATATACATACAGTGCATTTCTAAAATATGCTTGGGGGAGTCCATCTGAGTGAATGATTCTGGCCACCCTGGGAAAGCCATGTTCCAGCTTCTTCCCTCTGGCAGAAGATATCGCTCTCTGAGATGCAGGACATCTCGTTACGCTAACAGTTTTTATCCACAAGCTATTATCAGTGTGAACAGAGCACTTTAATGATTGGCACTTGTTTTGAACTGTTTTAGTCGATCGATTTCACAGTGACATTTGTTTACTGTTTTATTTGTTTTATTTTTGTCTTTTAATGTTGTTTTATGTCTGTATTTGTCTGTGCACACTGGAGACTTTTGCTAATGTATTCCAATGTGGTTTTTTTACTGCAAATGGCAAATAAACTGAATCTGAATCTGATAGTGAAAAATGCGATTATGCTTGAATAAAAACAAGCGCTTATTCACTTTGTCATTTTTTTGCAATGAAAACTAGATTGAATGGATATTAATAAATGTTGCTTCTAAATGTGTTATGATTGTTCTTCATACATTTTACTGATTAACCAAACAATCCTGACATTTCTATGTGTTACCTGTAATGTCTGTTTGATATTTAGCAAGTAGGTTATTAAGTACTCACAGCTTTTATCTCAAATGTCTGCAAACTAAAACAAACAGCAAAACATACGTCAAATAAAATGAATAGATAAATACATAAACTATTACATGGGTTGGACAAAGCAAATTGTTGGTTGGCTCCACCCTGTCTCCTTCAGTCAACACAAACCGACACAGACACACCCAAACACTCTCTGAACCTACACCTCTGCCTGCACCCATCACCTGCTCTGCACTGAGGACCTCACTCTCTTTCCTCCACATCCTTCGTCAGCGCTTCCTTTTTAGATATTGTTTCAATCTGAAACAAGTTTTGACTTGTTTTGAAATCCAGTTATTTGAAAGAGTAAAACATTGATTTTAAAGGTGTGTCCGTGAAATATATTTTTAAGTGTTTTTGTGCACTGTTATATCGGCTTACATACTATTACATTTGGATATAAGCTAATGAATGAATAAATGGCAATTAAATTAAATCAAAATACAGGACCAGTGATCTTGTCATTATATACGTTTTTAAACTTGAGTGGTTAGTACTCAAGCTGCAAGAAGGCTTCGAATGTCGGTTGGACCTTTCTGAGTGGAGTTTGCATGTTCTCCCTGTGTCTGCGTGGATTTCTCAGAATTCACCCTACCTGACATTGGTGGCTTTGCAGGTTGGATCAAAAGCAGTGGACACATTTTCCTAAAGTTAACTTTACATAGATAGATAAATAGATAGATAGAAGAATTCATATAATCTTTTGCTTTCCCTGAACTGTAATTAGGGTTAGATTTTGCCCATAGGTGGCAGAGAGCTTCCAGATGCCGTGAAAATTATTTAAATACATTTAACAACAGTATTTTTTTCAAAGCCTGCTTTTCTGTCCCATGTAACCAACTCCGGTCTCTCCCCCTTGCGCCCGCCCCGTCCACAGACCCAGCCTCCTCGCCGCTCATATGATCTGATTAGAATTTTTACGTGGAACTCAGCGCGGACCAATTAACAGCAGTGGGCCGCGGTGTTCCAGGCGGTTGACAGGGCCGAGTGCATACGCTGAGGTGCAAAATCATAATTTAGGGCAGTTAAAGGCAGACCCCGGGATCAGCAGGCCCCACAATGCACTGGGTGAGAAAAGGTGGCCCAATTAGTGGCTGGCCGGAAGCGCTGCGAGGCTAACCTGGCAATTGTGCGCTCCAACGAAGAGATTAGTCACCAAATCCTATGTGGGAGTCTCTTAATCTTTGTAGCTCCATGTATCTTCAACTTCAATGTCTTTTACATTACATTGCGTCTGACTGCTATTCCTTATGTATTCACTTATCAGCAGCACAACCAGCCAGACACATACAAAAGCTGGGGCTATTTGCGAATTCTATATTTCAGGGCTGTAATTATCGATTTGTTTGTAATTAACAATTAGTTATTATTATATTTACATTGTATAATTTTTGTATGATTCATTTATTATCACAAATGGTCAGTGAGTGTTTTTTTTTATACATTTGACCAAAGCAAAGCTCAAGCGATGCCCCTCAGGACATCTTCATAGAGGTTCTCAGCATATTTAAGTCAATGTGAGGTTTAAAAAAAGATGTATAAATTACTAAATTAGTTTTATCAGTTTGTTTAACTGATAAAAGATTTAATTTTGTTAATTTACGTCAATTTTTGAGTTATTTTATAATGTATATATAAACATTATATGTATGGTATAAAAAGTCACATTCATGACTGGAAAGATATCTAAGCTCATACAGTATTTCATATATTTATGTATCTTTATTTCAGACTCAAAGTTAATTGGTCCATAAAAAATAAATATAAAAAAACTATAAAATACAGGTTTAACAGTTAAAACACATTATAGAGTTAAGTTACAATCTTTCTGTCCACTTTTTATGAGCAGAAATGTCACTCGTTAGAAAGATTGGAGACCCCAATACAACAAGTGAAGTAAATAAACACATGCACATGCACACACACGTATTGCACATACACACACACACACACACACACACATTATGCACAGTAATGCGCACACACATGCACACACACACACACACACACACGCACAAACACACCCTTTGAATTGAGTATTATATTCATCAAGTATGGCAAGATACAAATGTTTGTATACTGGAACGGAATATTACCAGAAAGAAGCTTGAATGAATGGCTAGACGCTCACTCAATAACATTGCTCAACACGATCACTTAACCTCTTTATTCAGTGGAACTGACCGTGCAACTCTGCAACTATGTTATTGTTTAAAAAAGGGGGAAAACATAAAACAAATTACACATTGTTAATAGTCAGTAACTGTATAATTGCATACATACAGTAAACTTGTAGGAAAAACGACAAGGGGCTAGTTTGAGACACAAATTGAGAGTCAGTTTTTCGAAATATATTGATTTTTGTTTTTTTCTGTTCTCTGCTCTCCCATCTGGAGTGTGGAGACAGCAGCAGCTCCAGAAGAGGGTGCCATAGATCCGGATCCACGCTGCTCTGTGCTCTGTCTTCCTCCTCCTTCACCCGCACTCACACATGACCAGAGCTGAGGCACTCTCCCATAAGGACACTTATGTAGTATCAGTAGTGGTAGTTGTAGTAGTGGTAGTAGTGGTAGTAGTAGTAGTAGTTGTAGCTGTATTTCTAGTTGTAAAGGTAGCAGTCTCTGAGGATTTTACTGTTGCCAATTTGTCAATTCGCCAAATCTGATTACAGATTCAATTAGAACACAGGAAATGCAATGATAAAACAAACAAGTCCGTAATATTTTGAAGATTATAAGACAATTAAAAACATTCCAGTACAAGGAAAATTAGGCTACTATTTACATTTATTTTTAAGTTTGTTTTATTACTATTAAATTCAAATGTTCTAAGGTCTTTCATGTTACTAAATTAGTGAGTAAGTAATCTTTTTTTGAACAGCACTTTTTACAGACAGAGAGTAACAATTTTGGTACAATGATAAAAGCACACAATTTCACAGATTTCTTGTATACAAGTCTATACTTTTCTGCTTTATTAAGCCAAAGATAGATATTTAAAGTATGAAGTTATTGTTAGTGTTGGGATATTCACATGTATTTTTGTTTGTGTGCTCCTCATTCCTACTGTTCTGTACATTAGAACAGGTATAAGGCTTTGAAGGTTCTTTTAAAGAAACAAGAAGGTAAAGAAAGCTAGTACTGCTTATTTACCTGACATGTTTCGGCGGTACACTTCCGCCTTCATCAGAGGTGCCACGTGACGGTGTGACGCGTCTCTTATCAGCTCTTGTTGCGGTCAGTCTCGCAGATCCCTCAGACTGACTGCATCCCTTGCCGCGTTGTGGTCTCTGGAGAAGTGAATCCCAAGTGTGAGCCAAGGTGAAAGCCCCCTCGTCTCTGTTGATGGTCTGTGCGCCCCGCTTCCTGATTTCAATCGCCTCTCGTATCCATCTTCTGTATTTATGTTATTCTGTTCCTACTATTTTTGCATTGTCCCATTCCATTATGTGGTTTTCTCAGTGTTCTGATATTGCCGATTTGAGGTTTTCCTTTTTGCTTTTACTTTCTGGTCTTATTAAAAGAACCTTCAAAGCCTTAAACATAAGCCAAAATGAACAGGTATATTATTACACCTTATACATATGATAACTACACTATATAAGTAATAGTGACTGTGTCTTTCTAACCCTATCCTTAACTGTATGGAAGGATTTGTGATTTGCTTTTTTGGTGAAAATCAAACATAAAAAATATTTGCTGTACAATCACTCTATTGTTATGATATTGCTGGCCATATATCTTTTTGTTTAGCTTTGAGCGACTTAATCTTTCTTTCATCCTCACCAATTTTTTCCCCATCACAATTCTTTACCGGTGCGCTCCCTCCCACCCTCCTGTATAGACCCATAGGTGAGGAGTTATTCCTGCATCTGGCTCGAGGTTCCACCAAGCTTTTTACATAATCAAATCAATATTGCTATGATTCACCCTCTGGCAACAGCCGCCTCGTGCAACTTTCACTGGTGATGTTTGGCAGCTCACGGGATAAAAAAGACAGCGTGAAAAAAATAAATAAAATTGTAGTTAAAAATCTCTGGGCTATTGATTTTGTGCCTGCACGGTCGGCTTCTCCCCATACCACCCATCTTTAACGCGCACTTCCCTTGTTCGGAATGCTTTGTTGTCTGTCACGTTTCAGATTTGAGCTTTCTTATTGTTTGTTTGCAGGTATGTAAAAGCGGCCCGTGTTGAATTGAGGCGGCTTGGGTCTTAGCTTGCCCCCATATGCATTAGTTGTGCTGATGAGTTGATGGCTTATTGACAGCAGTGGAGGGCCTCAAACAGAATTCACCAAACAGGCGATGGATATGACAATCAAATGAAAAGTGACTTAATCAGACAAGCTGGAGTTGTGAAGCTGGGTTGATGCGTGACATGGATGCAACAGGACTGTGAGGATTTTCTTCTACAGTATGTATTACTTTAAAGAAGAAATGTTGTCTAGATTTTCACACAAAGTGCCACAAGGAACCATGTAACTAGATAATGTATGTATTTATGTCTGAGTATTACCAAATAGGGGGGTGCTGAAAATAAATCAATAAATCAATAGAAAAATATTGCTATTTTTTAAAAATTGGGCATAAGATATTTTCTATTTATTTAGTGATATAGATTTGTTTATTTTTGTATTCATTTTTTATTTCAATATGTTTTAATTAATACTATTTTGTATTCATGATAGAATATTATTCTATTATTACATTATATTATTCTATTTTGTATAATATAATTGCACACATTGCAAACAAAGGTATGAGTCTCAGAAGATTTTTCAACAATCAATCTTTAATAAATGATATGTAAATGCATCTTTTAAATTTGGCAGAGCATGAGATAATGAGCCATTGTAGAAATTGAATTGCTTATAAATATATACTATCGAATTGAAAGAGCCCTGCATGTTTAGGTTTGTATCCTATTGTGGTTTATTGATCTACGTATAGAATTTGCCAATTGTAAGAGCCCTATCATTAAATGTGAATGTATTTGATAAATTGACTTGGATACATATTCTCTGTAGTTGGTTGCTCACAGGTATTGATCAGATTGTTTACTGTTTTGTTAAATCTTATCTGAATTGGACTTGTTTAAACAGGTTTGTTGAGAGTAACAGCCCCCATCAGCCCTGGTTTATCTATCACGCCGCATGGACGTGTTGGGTCTGCTTCCATAGCTCTGTCAATCCTTCCGCTTGTCACTCTTAACTGAAAATCCTTCTTTATGATACGAGTCCACTTAGTGGCTATAAAAACAAATTTATCTTAAATGTTGGATTCATATTGGATTCATAAGTGTATGAGACAGAACAAAAATCAGAGCAAAATGGGTCGGTCTGCGTGTGTCAGACATTTTTTGATTTTCCTTCACCAGAGTTTGATTGAATACGTTTGAGTAATCCCAACGTATTTTGAGCTCAAAGTTGTGTGCTTATAAACAAATGTTACATGAAATATAGGCTTCTTGCTGCTGTGGAAGAGGCATGGCTTTTCTGCTGCTTTGGTCTGTGGGCTGGTTCATATGCATGTGTTTTTTGTGTGGACCAAAATAGTATTTTACAATGAGCATCATGCGGAATAAAATATACTATAGTTTAATACTAATACCAGAAAGCAAAGCATGATGCATGTGTGTGTTTAGATGCCAACTTGTGCAGTCCCACGACACAGGGAAATAATATCAAATTAATAAATGACCCATACGTGAATATTTTTTACGTATTTTTTCTTTGATTATAGGCTTACTTATGTGTAAGTGGTGACTGAGATTCAACAAATCTTGGGGTTTACTATTATTGTTCGACTCATTTGAACTCAACAATGTGAAATTGTATTAAAACACCTCATTTGTTTGGTATGTATTTTTGAGATTCGTTTGAGCTCTGTTACTGAGTGAGAAAGAGCCTTTGTATGAGTATGGACATTCAAATCTACAGCATTTAAACTCATGGATATGCGTTCAAACTGCTGCTTTGAATGAACATCATAGTACTGGAAATATGTTCCAAAGTAGCATTCTACACCTCATTCTTTGAACTTATCTTTCGCCACTCAAGGACCACTTGTAACAGTACTCATATTTTATAAGGGGGTTTGTATCATTTTGTTTTCAGTAGCCAGAAGCCCTAAATTGACAAAGATACTGTTCTGTTTAAGATGGCAAATACAAGCACTGCTCCCACCTGTCATACAGTATTTGCGGATTAGACCGGATGGCAATATATGCCAAAAAATGTACTTAAAAAGTCACCAGATAAGAAAGGTAGATTAAACCACATGTGACAATACAGGCTTTTATTAGTACTTAGGTTGACCACGCAATAAGGGGCAGTAGCCTGGTATAAAAACAGGTACGCAACTGTACGTCTGCAGCTTTCCTTACTTCCTGGTTCTGTATGATGTGCAACATGTGAGTTTCAATTAAACAAAACTTTGTGAAACACGCCACAACATGTTGAACTATCAGCTGGCTCTGTCATTCTCTCTGGAATCCTGGGCTTTGGAAAAGAGATGAACAATTTTCCCTGTGGTATCAATATGGACATTCTTAATATGAATTGCACAGTTCACATTAAAAACAGTAGCCTTCAATGTAGTCCTGGCTTCAGTGGGCGGGTCTCTCCATTTTCTTCACAAATGAACGCCCAGTCTGGCCGAATCATGACTGGTGGCTCTGGAAGGGACATGAAGGTCTGTTTTTAGTAACCCTCTACTGTGCTATTCTTGCTTCTTCTTGATGAATTTGGTGGAATAAGGCAATTATTTGTGTTGCCGATCATGGTAAGGAGCCGATGGAAATGAGTCTTTATGGCTAAATCCGTCATACTATGTTGATTAATGTGTACTGGAGTTTATTTTTTATTTTTTTGATCCACCAATGTACCACTATGACATCACGCTCAAAGCACTTTAATGCCTTTGAAAACTAAAGTAGTGCCCATAAATTAGTTCTGTCAATTTTGTTTCACTATATATTTTCTACTGAAGATATTAAGTCACATTGTAAAACATGACAATAGCAATTAGTCTCATTGTAAGGTTTAATGACCAGAATAAAATGTGTAATATTTCTTCTGTAGAACATGCTTATACAATCGCCTTTTAGCTGTTACTGTTTCTGGCCTGTTAATGTTACTGCGACTGGAGCTGAAGGGAGTGAGGGAGAGAGTGGAGAAGAGGTGGGGGCGGTGGGCTGATGGTGGCAGTGATGGTCGTGGTTGTACTACAGCATATATCGCATCGCATTGATTCGGTCCATTTGGTGGACTGAACATGAACCCAATAATCAGATCTTGCTTAAGCACGCGCTTCCTCGGTAATTGACTCTCGCGTATTGATTAAGACGTGTCCCAGGCCCTGCTCCTGCGCTAATGCAACTGAGAATGAGACTGACCCCCTCGCGAGACCCCCACCTATTCGCATTGACACCGACAGCCTACACATTGGGCAGATGACACACCGAAGCGCGCACAAGCCGAAATAGTCCTGTCATTGGTGCGTGCTTTAATAGATAAAGCTGTCACGGCTGGGCTGCGCATCTCACCGGGATGCGCTCCAAATTAGCCGCTCAATAATTTATGTAGAATAAGCAAAGGCTGAAAAAACACAGGGCTTAATGTGTGGTGTTCAGATTGAGCGGTGGCTGGGACATGTGCGTTTGTGCTGATTGTCTGTCTGAATAGGTCTGTATGGGAGTGTGTGGCTGCTCTGGGTAAGTGAACTCACTCCTTTGGGTTCAAGCACAAAAAACACTTGCTCTTGCCATAGAAAACACACACGCCTTTGCTGTGGAGGCCACTCGATAAGCAGACTTGACATATTGATTTGTTTACGGTTGTACAATGTGACTGCGCATACTTGAAGTGAGAGAGGGATTGGATTTCCCCAAATAACAGTGTTTATGAAGGAAAGAATCAGATCTATGATACAAACAAAAAAGTAATGATGGATTTTGTTTTTGTCTGCTATATATTCATTAAGATGTTTAGAAGACAATATAATGAGTGTATCCTCATCAAGGGTTTGGTATCCAAATTTAAAGTCAAAGAAAAAATGAGACAATGAGACAACGAGACTGGTAATATATCATAAGATACTGTATTTCTGAATCTCTTCCACACCACAAGTTGGTGGAAACCAAACCTTTCACAGGGAGTTTTCTTTAAGAGAAACAAACAAATATGTAACTTGTATGTAACATTTAAAAAGTGCAGTAGCTATAGAAGAAAATATGTGGATATGATTTGGAAAGGCTCCCTTCTCTGTGAGCTACAGTCTGTTGTTGCTGCCAGCAGAATACATTACCCTCGGCTGACATGGTTTACACACACATCTAGTGCTGCCCTGTACATTTGACATTTCTCCCATATGGCCATTTGGAGCAGCGCTGAATGACAGAGCCTTTGTTTTACATGCTGTTTTGTTGGCGAGATGAGCCTTGATTTCCATCACCTTGATTTCCAAGACATTCATGCATATACACTCACTTTACCCCTCCTACTAACTGACTTCACCATTGAACAGCAGGGTTACAGTGGCAAAGCTTACGAACACTCTAGTTTGATATTAACCCTTATCTTGTTGGGACTGAAAGTCCCATGACAAGAAAATATGTTGCCAAGGATGTTGCAGAAGATAGTTGTGTTTGTGTCTTTGAAAAGTGTGATCCAAGTGTGGTGGTGTGTGTGTGGCCTTCAGGCCTCTCCTGCTCCTGCCCCTTTGGGAGATCTGCCTGTAGCGAGGTGAAGCATCACTCTAAACCACCCACCCCCTCTTCTGCCTGTCTCCCAGGAGTGGACCGGCACCTCTCCGCTGGCCAGAGGGAAGACCACAGCCTCTCCTGGGCCCTCTTCATGTCTCCAATCAGGCTGCATTGCCATGGCCCTGGGCGGCTTCCATGTGATAATCTCCGCCTCCTGCGTTATGCATTGCCCTGATGAATTCATCCTGTGACCACCTGGCACTGGCTGTTAGGATCTGGAGTGTTGTTTTTGCAGCCGAGGCTGGGGCAAGCGCTAAGAGGGACTGTTTTCTGACTGTCAGAGACCCTCTCGCCCTCCCCTTCTCTTCATCTCTTCTCCTCTACCATCGGCAGAATGTTTTAACCTCACACAGACCCTGCATATGTGCTCGTGTGGTGGCTGCAGTGGGATGCTTCACCTCAGCAGGACCTGTGTGGGAAAAGCCCTGCTTGGTATTTAAAAACGGAAGGGCCTTTTACTGTAAGACAAATTGAAACGCAGGAGGCCAGAAAGGAATGTGGCTGTCAGTGTCAACAGCTGCACGCTTTTCTACGTGAATAATCACATAGTTTGACCCATGGAAGCTGAGGATTGTATAACACACATTTCACTAAATTGAGGGTCAATGCAAACATATGGCAAAGCTGGTGCCTCGTAACTTCTGACTTCATTCAAAGCTGCTTTTGTGACCTCAATTAAATTATGGAAATAGAAACTTGAGGCAGACAGAATCACTGTTGTGTTTCAGTGCTGGGTTTTATAACATAGGTTCAATCGAAATAATGAATTAATAGATGCATTTTTCATAAACCTTCTGTGAGAATGCGTGCCCCGATGCCGAAGAGTCCACATTTGAATAGAGTCTCACATGTGCTTTATGGAGTCGCACTGAAATTGCTTGTGGCTCAAAGCATTAGAATTTCATATTTTCTTGGTTGCTACAGTGTGTGTGGTGTGTGATAGAGAAAGCCAAATGAAGAGTGAGTACTAGTACGAGCAGTGTCCATGTCCTTGGCATCGCTCCAAATCTATCATTTACACTTTCATATAATTGGTCTTATTGACTGCGCATTGACATCGTTTCGTTTTCTCCTAGCGACAGAGCGGGTCAAAGAATTTTACAAAGTACAAAAAAATGAGGGACTTTCCATAGTTTAGTTGAACGCCTCGTGCCATCCAAACCTGGTGATGACACACTCAAGCCAGCACCCAGACTGATTGGAGAATAATGGAATCACAGTGCGGCCAGATCAGGAAACCAAACAAGCAATTGCAAAACGGTTTCTCAAAGCGCCAAAAAAAGCATATTTCGACAAAATGAAAATAATCAAATGAGGGCTTGCCTTGTTTATTATCCCTTGTTATGTAGCGGCACAAGTGTGAAAGATAAATTGTGGCATATGCTGTGCACGCCAGGAAAATTCGATTGTGGTAATATTTATGCCACAGTCTTACAAACCACTAGTGATGTATGAACACTGGGTACGTTTTACTATAGGACTGCATTCTTTTGAAATTCACAAAAACAATTATTTTAGCATAAACTAGAGCTCATTTGTAAGTGCCTCTATGGATCTTTGTTCCCTGGTATGATATTTACATAGGTGATACATCTTGAAATGGACATAATCTTATATTGTTCTCTATAATATGATAATCTATGACCCCTGTGGCTCTTCATTAAATATATGATTCATAAGAAATGCTTAGATTGAGCTAAAACAATGTTTTGGAAGAAACAAGTTGCGTAGCTCTGCCTTAAGTCCCCTTGGGCCACATAGCCCCGCCCCTTTATCCATGCCTCAGGGAACTGTGCTAGAATGTTTTGCTAAGCTCCTCTGCAGGCAAAGTTGTGATTATATATTGTTTCTTTGTACAAACATGACCGTACAAGGTGGGTAAATCTTCCATGTATCACAGATTCAGAAAAGGTTTTATTGCTGTAAATGTACCGTTATATTTGGTCTGAATGTTTACACTGAAAACGCCTTGGCAAAATCACTTGATCGCAAGGCGGGTTAAATGGCGAGCCGTTCTGACACTCCAGCCCTTGTCGCCCCAGGTTGACATTCCCATGTTTCTGAGAAATGGAAATGAGGAATGCAATGGGTAGAGCTTTAAGATCATAGTTCTTCAAAAACACTATTATTGTATTTAAAACAGTAGGAGGCCATGCTTATTTTCACTCCAGTGTCAACTTGGCACCTGTCAGAGATACAGTAGGTTAGCACTGTACCCTGCAACGCTACCCACCTTGTTTTTATTCTTCTTAAAACGCTTTCATATTCTAACTCTTCAACGCAGTACCATGACAATGCCATGTACGACCAATAAGAGAATTGCACAACATGTCGACACTAGGGCGGGGCGATATGGCTGAAAACTATTTCGCGATATATGTGATTCATATTGGTCGTTATCGATAAATAAAACTTAATTAAATACATTGGTCATGTCGGCTAACACGTTAGCAGCACTTGTTTACAGTCACGGGGGAATGAGAACTCAGACTGGAAGCATATTTTCACAAGCACAGTGTCCCCCATTGTCAGTCCTGGTTAATTCTTGTATAATTCCGGTTTAATCCTAGTTTAGCTCCTGTTTTGGCGGTTTTCGAGTGTCTTCAGTCTTCTTGCTTTGGCGTGCGTGTCTCTGTGACCACTTTACGGCTCTCTGAAAGCTTCCAGAAGAAATAGTTGCTTCTGCAGCATGCATCGAGTCGGCGTGCCCACTGACCTCTGCTGCACCGCAAATGCGTTTCCTTGCACGGACATGCATCGCCATTGACACGACATTGAAACACGACCATATACTTTATATATTAATGGACGTAGTCACGCCTATCTCCGCCATTCTAACTAATGGGCCAATAATTGGGCTTTCATGGAGTGATTCAAAATGGCAGCGGGGGCTGGAAAATGTGAAAAAAACGCATCTGTGCATGCGTCAGCCGGCAGAAGCCCCATTTATTTAAACGAGTGACTTCACAGCGAGTAAACTAGACTGGACCAAAAAATTCCACCCCCCTCGGCATTGACACACATGTGGAACGGAGCTTTGGGCCAAGAGCCAACTTTTGGACCATCCTGTAAAGACGTTTTCAAGAGGTCTGCCAAGGCTATGTTAGCATTAGCTAATTCTTATTCCGGGTCCACCCTCATCGGCCTGGGGTGGTATTGCAAGCATGTCAGCGCACTTCATTTTTTTGGGCATTTCCCAGAATGCCTTGTGGTGCATTCCTCTGTATACGTCCCCCAGAATGTCGTGTGCTTCTCGCTCGGCTTTTCTTCCTGTTTTTTCAAACGTTGTTAAGTTAAACTATCGTACATTCTATCGACCCCATTTTCTAATTAAATAATAATAATAATTAAACAATGCACCTTAAAATGTAATAAACTTTAATTAAGAGCATGCAAGGGGGGAATCGCATGCTGGCTTTCCCCCCTGATAAAAGAACACCAATTTTGAATAGGTTTGAGACACTGCTTTTGTAGTCTCAGCACTAAGTTATCTCAGCTACATCTTTAGGCCAAAGTTCCACGATGAAAAATTAATCAGAGGGAAGTAGCTTGCCAGGCTGTCACTCTTGTCTGCTTCACAGGACTTTGGACTTGTTAGCCAGCTCGCTGCAGGCCAGGCCCCATGGCTCAAACCATTGCAGTAGCTGCTGAGTGGGCAGGTGTCTATGTCAGTGCTCTCTCTTGTTTTCCCGGGCTAACTGTTTGCCTTTCTGTGCCTCTGATCATGAAGACTAACCTTAATCGTGGTGGGTGAACCAATCTCTGTGAGCTGTCATTAAAATGGCACCCCTGGGCATGCTTGTGCTGTAGTAATTTTGCACTCAGGGCTATTGAAGTCGCCAACTAAAGAATCACTTTCTTCTCCTCACCAAACTGGCGTCAAATCTCCCATCTTAATCCCAGGAACAGTGTTTGATTGAACATGACAGGCCTGTAACTAAACTTGAAAGGCACCATGAGTACAAGCTGCTGTTGTGGCTTTCCTTCAAAGGATCATCAGCAGCTTTTTTGAAGGAAGGAACTAGAATTTGCTGAATGTCCAGATGTTGAGCACTTGTTTTTTTAAGTTTTGAGTTTTAGTTGCCACAACCTTTATAATGTTATACACTGTTAAATAAATGGGCCACTACCATACATTTTGAACAGCTTAAAACTCTGCTAAATGCTAAATTCTTAAGAAAAGACAAAACATGTTTTTCATTTGAGCCAATTGGGGCAATATCATTGATTGTCTAATGAAGGTCAGGTTTCCAGGACCATACCTGCATGTGAAAGCTACATCCTGTCAAACCTCTGAAGCTTAGCAGCGCAAGGCCTGGTTAGTAAATTGATGGGAGACCTCTGGTGACACCAGGTTCCACAGTGGGGCAGCTGTGGCTGTAACGTGCTAAACTGCTGTTGTGTCCTTTGGCAAGACACTTCACCCATATTTCATAAAATGAGTCTGGTGTGTGAATGGTTGATGGTGGTTGCAAGGGCCCATGCTGACTTTTTTCCCAATGTGCCCTGTAAACAGCTGTGCAGCCATTCTTTCTACATTACGTGTTATCTTTTGATCTATCACACAGAGTCTTTATGTTTTCATCAGTTTCTCACTATGCCAAAAGTATTATTGTCTCATCATGAGCGTGAATCACTTTTAAGCCCTGTTCAGACCGCCAACACCTGAATGCACTGCTGCTGCGTTTTGGAAAAGTATGGTGGGTGGACTTTTCCTCTTTCTCTTCTCAGCCCTGATTGGTTGATGGTGGTGGCCAAGAAGAAGAAGATCAATTAAGCCATTTTAATCGTCTTAAAAGTCAGTTTTTTTTTTTAGAAAAAAACGACATTCTTCAACATACAGTGTTGAGGATTTGTACTTGTCAGCTTGCCCTGATTGGTTGATGGTGGTGGCCAAGAAGAAGAAGATCAATTAAGCCATTTTAATCGTCTTAAAAGTCAGTTTTTTTTTTTAGAAAAAAACGACATTCTTCAACATACAGTGTTGAGGATTTGTACTTGTCAGCTTGTCACTCTGCCTGTTTCAGTTGTTTGGCTCGCAGTCAGCACTGGAGTGATGCCATTGCTGCTGGCGGCTCGTAACCTCTCACTAAGCACTCACTTGGGTCGGGCTTAACCAACTTCACATTCTCACCCTCACATCAGAGTTCACTGTCCTTTGTTAAAGAAAGTAAAAAGATTAATCAGGAGAAAGAACTATTATATTCTATTTTACAACAGAGAATAATTGTATTTCGTAAATCATACAGTCATGCATTCATTATATTGACTTTTGTTCATATTTTCTTTTTGCATAATTAAAGATTGAAGTAGATGGTGCCCCAAAATTCAATATGTAGACTGATTTTTAATTATTTTGTCAACGTCACTTGTCACTGTAGATACAACTTGAATAGTTGATGACCAAAATTCCCTGGTTGTGAATGCACGTATATCAGGACACCCACGCCTCCTCCTTCCGTCTTGATGCTCCTTTTTGGTCACACTATCAATCCTCAGAACATGACAATTTTCACCACTGTATTGGAGTTCTATATACAAAAGATGATTTCCTCTAAATATTGTCACATTATAATGAATAATGTATAATAATAATGGGTGGCAGCTCGAATTCCCACTCCCCCAACCCAGAAATTTACTAAGGGCTTGTAAATTAATGAATGAATGAATACAACAACAAAATAAACATTCTAAAGACTATGTTTAAGGGCCATTTTTAATTTGTTAACTAAGCCAAAGTGTATTTTTTTTCTTTTACTGTTGCATAATGTAATCCTTGACCCAACCTCTCAATTTTTTACTGTTGTAATATTTACTCTCTGGGTTAGGGTTATATCAGGGTTATACTGCATTATATAATAGCTAGGGCCAGGAAAGGATGCAAATTAAAAAAACAAAAACAAATGGCAAATTGGAGAACAATAAAGCACAGTTAAAAATAGACCCTTATAAGCACTTATGGAGGTTAGCATGCACAAATCACCTAGGCCTTTAGGAAACGGGACACAGTAAAACGCGTAACAGCAAACCAACTTTTATTCCTAACATGAATTGCGTTAAATATTATGTGTTTCGAGTGCTGGTTGTGCATTGGATCACAGCAGAATATTTTTTGTGTGTTTCTCCCTCTTTGTTGTGTGTTCTCATTTCTGCTCCTCCATACTGCTGCACACTAATAAGCTTGTCCTGTAATCGTGTTAGGCGCCCTGTCGGCCCCAGCCAGGGGACCTAATTGGGACAGAGCCTCGGACAAAGTGAAAATTAATAACTTTTGTCAAGCTCCTGGCGCGTCGTCTTATGAAGCAGCGCGGGTCAATTAGAAGACGTGATACGATAAGGTCCGAGCAGCAGAGGAGCGCTGACTCAATTAGGCCGACGACTGGACTCTGGAGCCACGGCCAGGCTGGAAGATTGGGAGCGATTCCCTGCCAAACTACAGGTTAATGCGCCGCAGAATTATGCTATCATAGTATCTTTGAGATGACTTTAGCAAGTTAAGGTGGCATGGCGTTGGTGCTCATTTTTCATTGTTAATCCCAAGTGTACAAGAACCACAAATCAACACAAACTCTCTTATAATTAAAAAGTTCAGCAGTTAAAAAAAAAATCTTTTCAATGAGGTGTTATGCAGTACTCAACTCTCAACAGCTTATCTCCTGTACCATGCAGTATTCAAAGTCAAAGTTGTGTTTCAATTTCTTTGTTCATTTGTTTTTTTTTTTTTTTACACATATATTAAGTATTAAGTAAGTACTGATAATTTATATAGCGCATTTTACAGACCAAGGTCACCCAAAGCGCTTTACAAAGTTCAGAGTTCAGATATTGTTCCAATACCACACACGGTGATGACAGAAGCGAGTCGCCGAACACACTGGCGCATCAGCTCCAATCAACACCATCCATTCACTCTCTCATCTACATTCATACCTATTGAAGTGGTTCGAAACCCCGTTTTTCATCGACCCCCTATACACTGCTCTGCTTAAAACTGCAGAAGTGTTGTCTCGAAGCAACATTTCAAGCAAAAGAAAATCATACTAATTTCGATACCACTGCAATTATTCATATACATAATTTTTTTTAATCAGAATCACCTTATTACGACATAAGGGTATGGCCTAGTGTACGATAGGATACTTTTCAAGACAAAAGTTTCCCGTCTTAAAGCTATGTCTTCAATCTGCGGTTTGGGAAAAGACAGTCACAGGATTTTTAAAATTATATTAATATGATAAAGAACAAACTAAAGGTACAGCCCTGAAACTTTATATGAGATAGAGGACTACTAAAATCAATAAAAAAAGTAGGGAAAAGAATGTACAAAAAAAGTAGGAAAATGTTTGCTGGATGCCAGGTTGCTAATAATGAAAATGTATTTTATTTTTTTTCGCGCTTTCCAAGACACTTCACAGAATTGTTCATACATTCCATACTGGGTGGTGATAAACCACTACAGTAGCCACAGCTGCCCTGGGACACACTGACAGAAGTGAGGAAATCAGTATGTGCTATTGGGTAAGTGGGTGGGTGTCTTAAGGACCAGTGATGGGCAAGATACTTAAAAAACGTCCTTGGACAACAAGGATGACCTGAAGATGACCAAATGGCTCGAGGTCTACTATATATATTGTTGATTTCAATTGAATTTTGCGTCGCACAGATCAGGTACGTATATCCCTAGTCATTTATTTTCTTTTAACATGGATTAGGATTTAAACATCTCAAGTGCAATTATTATGTATTCATTGAATCCAATATCCATCCATCCATCCATTTTCTTCCCCTTAATCCATTTTTGGGTTGGGGGGTGGCAGTCAGAGCTGCACCCAGTAAACATAGCACCAGCCACTGATCCTCCTGCAGGTGGTGAGTCCGCAGGAGCTGAGATCTTAAGTGTCTTGCCCAAGGACACAACGACAGCAGTCATCAGTGGGAGTCGTGAAGTAGGTCTCGTGGTGGATTCGAACCTACAACCTTCAGGCTCAAAGGCCGATGCTCTACCAACTGTGCCACTGTCGTCCCTTCGAAGGATTATTGGATTAATTTAGTTTTAATTTTAGTTTTCCTTGTCATCCTGAACTTTTTTTCTTCTTAAATCTTTCAGTTTTCTTTAAATCCACAATTTAGTGCAACAAACTGCACTTGTTTTCTTTCCGCTCTACTCTGAGCTCTGGATTTGGGAGCTCATGATGCTATGTTGTGAATCCAATTGCTTTCCAAACAATTCCAAATTTGTTTCCGATGTTTTTAAGGATTTTTTCTATTTTTGAAACTTCACAAAATGCTTTCACCTGATGTGACAAATGCATGATTATCTTCTTTTGTGCATGCCATCACAGAAAATGAGGATTCACCTGCCCCAAGCCCTGAAGGTGCATACATGTAACAGCGATATCAGAAGAGCTGTGTGAAAAGTGTTGCTTTAATTAGAAACAAAAAAAATACCGTAAGAGGTTGCATCGACCTTTTTGAGTCCTATCAACTTCAGCTCTTTTTCAAGTAATAAAGAATAATGAATTCAATTTAACAGAATGCAAAACTATTACTTTGAAGTGATTGATTTACTTAAAATGTGTGTGTCATTTCAAAGCAAAACTAACTTGGAGATGATCAATTTACTCAAAACTTTTTTGCACAATATATTTGTTTTGTCATCAATGGGCCACCAGGGTTATAGAAGAAATATTTAAAGAATTTTCTCTTAAAGCAGTAAAATCAGTATTGTACAGGGTACTATAATAATATTATACAGTTCTTATTTGTCAACCAAAAATATAAAATAGTGGAAAATGAAGTATATAGTAATTACTTAAAATATTTTACATAAAAGTTTTGTCTGATTCACTTATTACAGTGTACTGATATAATGATTGAGAAGAAGCCAAAATGGAAACTTCTCTGAGCCCTCCCCTCCCTGTTTTATCACTCCCTCCTGAAAGAGCTGTGCGGGACCAGCTCCAGGAAGAATGGCAGAGCATGAGTGTCCGGGCTTACTGGAATCACTGGCTTCCTTTTAACACCATCAACATTAATGGGTTGTTTGTTGTTAAGCGGTATTATGCAGCACCAGATTAAAAACACTGAAAGCTTCACATTTGATATGAGAGCATGTAGACAGTCCCTCAGCCCTCCCTCTTCCTTCTACACGTGCTAATGATTGTGTGTATCCCAAGACCGCCACAACACACGTTATTTAATTATCTGCCTTACTTTCTGTCAATACTGTAGGCGAAGAACAAGCGCCTCGGCAGTGCGAGCCAAGAAGTTTGTCTGTAAATAATTTTACTTTTCATAATATTTTGTCTCAATTTTGTCCTGTAGAGAATCTTTTTTTTGCAGTGTAATAATGCTTGACTTTGCCACTGTTGTAAATTATTCACTCCCAATTGGTCAATCTCAAAATACTTTCCTACACTATTGGTAGCACTTTGTTGTTGTGCAGTTAATGAATGCACACTGTCATTTATATTAGAAACATGGATATAATTTAGGAAATTGTAAACAAAGAACTGTCAATAATTAAATGACCTAGATCAAGTGGATGGTTGGTTCTGAGCTGCTGCTAACATGCAAGAAGGACCTGGGTTCAATTCTACCTCCAGACAGGGCCATTCTGTATGGATTTTTCATGTGTCTGTGTAGGTCTCGTCCATGAGCCCGTACCATCAAACACAGAGCATAGGGGTCCTGAATTTAAATCCACCTTTCTATGAAGCTACTGAGACAGAAGCAAAATCGCTCCAAGACCATGACCACAGCAAGCAAGATGTGATGATAGCAAGTCAGAGCGCTGGTCCAGGTGATCAGAACAGGGCCAGTTCTGTTGTTGTCAGGGCCAGAGTAACTCTAACTAGTCTTAGAGGATTGCCGCTCCGCTTATTCAAGATACATTATTTAATTTATTTAGGGATTTGAAATTTTTGGAAAGTTTTGTGCAAATATTCAATGGAATGCAACTTTATTTACATGACCAGCATGTTTTTTTAGTGCGCCTTTCTAACACATGAATATGTTTTTAACCATTCCATTGTAGCTCTGGCTTTATGTTAAGGGTCATTGTGCTGATGTTAGTTCTCTAGATCGCTATCCCCAATCAATATGTTTTAAATTATAAAAAAATCAAATTAAATGATAAGGAATTTGAGATATGTCAATGTTACAGTACTAAATCCTTTGAATGATAAAGAATCACAACCCTTCACTAAATTTAACCAACATTTTAGGAATTTACTTTCTATTCCTGAAATCCAGTTGCCAGATCCATTTGGCTTTACCATTACTTATATCCTATTGAAAACAATCAAATAGCCACAAAACAGCCCTCCTAATGTACTACAGACATAGTTTTGAAACATGAGGAAGGCATACTTTCCAACTTGCAATTTAATCTTCGGCTACATCAACTCGTAACCTGGTAAAGAGTCCCACACGCCACCAAATTATTGTTTCTTCAACTGGACATTTCCACTGCCTCCCATACAGGTAAAGTCGACAAATGGGCCCTTAATGCCATTTGCCATCCCTTTTTACATTCCCCTGCTCTGTCATCACGTCAGCATACCCTTAAACGCATTTCTCCAACTTAACCAGCACTTTATTGTGGTGTGTTATTTTGTCCAATCGAATTAAAGAGACAGCAACTTGGAATCCATTTGAACTTGATCCTTTCTTAGCTTTCCTCAACCAACCCCATTAACTGTCATCCTTGTCCAGAACTCCTCCTGCGCACCGGTCCAAAATGTGTAAGCTGATGCGTCGTCAATAACCGTGCAGGGAGAATTGCGTAGTCTTTAAAAAGTAAAACCTTATATTTGACGTCTTTCCACCGAGGCTGCAGATTGAATCAGCAACAGCGCGGGCCCAGCTCTAATATGTTTAAACAGTGATGAGACGCAACTCTACACTCCGCGGAATGGGACCACGGCACTCTGTCTCGGCGTAAAGTGGCTCTCATCCGCGAAGTTATGAGTGTAGAAAACAGACACTGGAGTGAGTTTACCCACATTAGAGAGTTCTAATCAGGGCTTCGGAGACCCATCCCCATCTCACATCTCTGCCATGAAACACTTTCCACGGAGCCTGGAGAGCGTATGGAGGCAGCAGCACAGCTGCTTGAATCCCTGTGGCGAGCGTCCGTCTTTGCGCTTGTTTCTCGGATCTTTCCCCTCGTCGTCTGCTGGGAGTCTTCTCTTGATGCTGGCTGCAAAGTGAGAGGACGCCATAAGGCCCAGAGCAACCACACAGATTTATTGAAACTTCGTGTCCCGTCCCAATTGCTCATTTGTCAGGAGACCTAATTTACACTGGCCCTTAAGACTAATTGCAAATTTGCCAAAAATGCTGATGTCGCTGGAACTGAGGAGGCTTTTCTTCTTGCCCCTCCCACGGTGTCCCTTGCCATGCATTTGCTAATGTGTTTCATCTGTAGAACATAAACTGCAGTCTTTTTCCTGTGTGGGTATAAGAGAGAGCGGTGGTGAAAGCACAAAGCTCTAATGGGGCTGTTAACAAACAAGAAAAAAGTGACAAAACACATAACATTAAGCTGTACCAGACTAATGACCTCCCTATCCCTCGTTTTAAAAGTTATCAGCAGCAGGAACACAACCCACGACATTGAGACACATGCCAGTACATGTTTTAGGTTAACCAGACACCACATGGTAATTAGCAGTGCAATTATCAAAGACAATGTAAATATGCAGATGGCAGTGTCAGTTCTTTGCTTGGAAGAATGTAATTTAAATCTGTTATCCAAGTAAAAATATACTCAAAAAATAATACTAGTTATCACAGAACCACTAAGACGTAGCTAACAATATTTGTTATAATAGATTCATATTGCAATAATCTATTCCTCTCTCTAGTTGACTAAACGGCTTTGCACACTATGGGTGACGTCAGCACTTGGTCAGGCCACCTCTTCTATAAGCAGAAACCAGTAATTTACTGTATGTAAAATTCATATAAAATTCATACTTTTTGTTTCTCTTACTCACAAGTATTTTTTAATTCTCTAATTTGTACCTATATAATTTCCATTTCTATTGGCTCAACGCCAGTCTCACAGTAATGAGAGGTTTTGTTTCCTGAAATATTCACATTTCATTTCAGACAGCGAGAAAAGTAAATCATACAGTATGTATTTTTTCGCTGCTTCACTGTATATGCATGTAAAAACTAGTGATAGGACCTAAATAGTTTGAGAGCCAGTAACTAGTTAGATCTATTTCATTACATAGATAAATTTTTTGTGAGAGTTATCCCACCTTTGAGTGCTTGCAACTCACTTTTATATATTTCCCTTTTATGCTCTTGTTGTAGTTTTCTATTGGACTTGAGAGACTTTGAAAACCATAATTCGTTGGACATCTTTCCTTTGAATATTGCTGCTGCTGTACCAAAACACTTTGAATGCTTGTATAAATGTCTCCATCACAGAAAGGTGCATTCCTGCGGTCTCCACTAATAATATTTCAGACAGCAAATCCTTGACGAAGTGAAGGCTGTTGTTGAAGATCCTGGCTTCACCCAGACTATAGATTACATTTTATTTCTACATCTTCCAACCAAAATGTTTATCTGTTTAAAGAGAGTGTGAAGTATTTTAGCCGCAATGGCAAACAGGGCTGCAGACTCTGAGTTGAGCGCACAGAGCTCATAGACTTTGATTTGAGGGATAACATGCAGCCACATGACTCAATCAGAAGATCCCCTCCCATCATCAGCCGTTTCTGTGGCCGTCCTCACATGCAAGTATTTAACACTGACACATTCTTGTCGGGAGCACCGTGTTTGGGAAGTCTTTGCATGTGTGCGCGCTTGTGGAAGTAGGCTTTCATTTTGATGAACGGCTTCCAGTCATGATTCTCTTGTTCTCTCTCCTTCCTGAATTGACTTGAGGATTATTTCAATCGACATTTTCCTTTAAAGCAACATGCTAAGACTAAAGAAAGCATTTCCTTTTCCAATTATGATGTGATGAAGGAGTTATGGCACTTTATGTTTGCAACATTCACCTGTTCCCGGTGAATGTTGGCCTCCGACAGGGCTGCCCTTTGTCACCGGTTCTGTTCACTGTATTTATGGACAGAATATCTAGGCGCAGCCAGGGGTCGGAGGGGGTCCGGTTCGGAGACCACATGATTTCATCTCTGCTGTTTGCGGACGATGTTGTCCTGTTGGCTCCAACGAACCAGGACCTGCAGCATGCACTGGGACGGTTTGCAGCCGAGTGTGAAGCGGCTGGGATGAGAATCAGCACCTCCAAATCCGAGGCCATGGTGCTCGACCGGAAAAAGGTGCCTTGCCCTCTGCAGGTGGGTGGAGAGGTCCTTCCTCAAGTGGAGGAGTTCAAGTATCTCGGGGTCTTGTTCACGAGTGAGGGAAGAATGGAGCGTGAGATTGACAGGCGGATCGGTGCAGCGTGCGCAGTTATGCGGTCGCTGTATCGGACCGTTGTGGTGAAGAGGGAGCTGAGCCGAAAGGCAAAGCTCTCGATTTACCGGTCAATCTTCGTTCCCTCCCTCACCTATGGTCATGAGCTTTGGGTAATGACCGAAAGAACGAGATCGCGGATACAAGCGGTCGAAATGAGCTTCCTCCGCAGAGTGGCTGGGCGCTCCCTTAGAGATAGGGTGAGGAGCTCAGTCACACGGGAGGAGCTCGGAGTAGAACCGCTGCTTCTCCACGTCGAGAGGAACCAGTTGAGGTGGCTCGGGCATCTGTTCCGGATGCCTCCTGGACGCCTCCCTGGGGAGGTGTTCCGGGCACGTCCCACCGGGAGGAGGCCCCGCGGAAGACCCAGGACACGCTGGAGGGACTATGTCTCTCAGCTGGCCTGGGAACGCCTTGGGGTCCCCCCGGACGAGCTGGAGGAAGTGTGTGTGGATAGGGAAGTCTGGGCGTCTCTGCTTAGACTGCTGCCCCCGCGACCCGGCAACGGATAAAGCGGAAGAAAATGGATGGATGGGATGGATGTTTGCAACAACACATGCAGCAAGAAAAAAAAGCTGTTGAGGGGAAGTTAGAGGGTTCAAGCAATTATCTGATTGCTAAAAACATTAGATGTCAAAGAACAACATGTAATTGATCCGATGTGTTAGAATTGCGCTGGGCCAGATGTACAAATGTGTGCAAGCCTGTCAATGTAATCGCTTACAGCTTGACCGTGCAGTCCATAAGGTTTGCACCAGGAGGGCTCAAACAGCAATAAAATCCAATTCCAACATTTGCTAGCATTAGAAAGTGCAATTTGATTGGCAACATTCACACTGTAATGGGCTTATAAAGGATTCCTTGGGCCCAGAACAATGAGCTGGAGGGTTAGAGCAGTGCCAGGTCATGGACACCCTGCAATTCACAACATCCCCCCCTTCTGGGCATGCTTAGTTTCCTCCATCTTCACCGTGCCCTCTGCAGCTCTGTTTAAAAGCCAGTCGGGATGTTCCAGAGGTATTTAATAGTCGGGCTGGTGGAAGTGGGGAGGGGATATCTGGACCTCCCACAGGCAGGTTCAACCTCAGAGCCACGGCTTTTCTGTTTGCCCCACCCCATCATTGCACTCGTGGTCTCTCCGTCCCCTATTGCATGTGTTACAGTAAAGTCCAAAACATAAGAGACACCTCACTAGCGCTGCCCGTAGCTCCTCTTTGTGGTGGAGACAATAGTGAGGGAAGGAAGGCACACACATAGGGAACACATTTATCCAGGCAGAGGGCCAGAGCGTTGCGTTCCCATGGACCTGCTCAGGGGGAGGACTGTTGAGCACATTTTACACGTAAATATCCTGAATTGAATGTGGCACATGCAGGTTTTAGCTTTTTTCCCCCCTCTGCTTTGCTTCCCACATGTCTCATCCCTTTCACTCAGATCAGGCCCCTGTTTTGACTGAGCATCCAGGCCTCAGTGGCCAAGACAGAAGTCAGGCCAACAGAGCAGGACTTTTTTGATTTCTTTGATTTATTTTACATCAAGATTTCAGGCCTTTGTTTTATGCCTGTTTATGAAAAAGTTAGCCAACTTTATGGATGGCCAGCTGTACCCAAGTAACCTTTATTTGTAATATTTGATTTCTTACGCAGTCCAAAAAGTACAGCCTGCTAATGTCAAACATCATACCTTGGGCCTTTGCGGCTGTGAGATAACCACTGTTTCAATGTAATTTCTGTATGAGTTCTGTAATCTCTGATAACAAACTAATTGCATATTTTTTTATGGGGTCTAAAACCTAAACAGAGAGCACACACGCTGATAAGCTTTCTAGCTTTCTAATGTGTGAACATAATATAAACTTGAGCAGCAAACAAGCATGGAGCTAACAATAACTCAACGTTTCAACACAACTTGTGAGCCCACAGTGCAGACACAAGGGTAAAGCTGATGGGGGTAAAGGTTACGGGACAGAAACAACAACAAACGCAGGCAGATATATTTCCACATACATCACAACATTCAAGTAGCATTTGCGATAAAATAATTATTTTTATTGTATTGGAAAGTTCAGTGGTGTAGAATATATGTTGAGAAACTCACTGTTACTTTTGAATGTGAAACTTTAGTTGCTGGCTCTGCAGCTTGCACTCGTCTGAGTCAATCCCTTTATTGTTAAAATATTACATTACAAAATATTAAAATAAGAAAGCCCAGGTATCTGTATCGAGACTGGAAAAGCTGAATTAGCTCGTCCCTACACCATACCTCTGTCAAATGGCAGTGGCACTTTTGCTTCACAGCAAGAAGGGCCTGGTTTCAACTCCACCTCCAGACACGGACTTTCAGTGTGTAGTTTGCATGTTCTCCTCATGTCTATGTAGGTTTCCCCCTGAGTGATCCGGTTTTCCCAGCACTAAAAAACACCTAGCCAGCTGATTTCCCCGTGTCTGTGTTTGCCGTGTCCACCATGCCTCAAGGGACAGCTCATATTTCTCTTTAACATTCTCCACATTGACATCTATTTTCATTTCACACAAACAGGAGCCTGTAATGATTTGTCTTGTCAACTTGCCCCACTTTTTTTTTTCTCCACAATACTTGCCTGAAAGCGTCCTTCGTCACCTTGCGTTGGTGGATGCCTGCGTGCTGTTAAGTTGTGCCTGTCAGTCCTGGATGTTTGATGTTTAAATACTCGCTGCCCATTGCCTTGAACTGAAACGTACTCATTCTGTGATGGTCTGTTTCAGTCTTTGATTCTGACGCTAGAATCAATTTAGAGTTGCGTTTGTGATCGTAGCGTGCCTGTGTTCTCCTCCCCAGTGGTGCAGGTGGCAGTGGTAGGATTGTGGAGTGGGTGTTCGCTCCCTTTCAACAGTCTCTTCACATGGCCTCCTGCCTCCTTTGTCTTTTTATAGCCTCCTTCTGGGAGACGCTGCACTCTCCCCGAATACAACACAAGCCAAAACAGCTCTCAGTTCGTTCGCCAGAGCCCGATACCCAGGGAATACCGCCATTCCTCCCCTACTTTTCTTCACACATCTTCTCATCTCTCAGTCTCCCCCAGCACTGCTGCTTCAAGCCATTCAGGACGGACGCACAGTTTTGGTTTTCAAGAGCAGAGGTGATGTCTGAGTCACAGCAAGTCATCTATTTTCAAATGAAAGAAGGGATGATTATTTAAAAGATGGATATAGCTTTTGGGATGAATCCGCAAAATAAATCAGTATTTTTGGTCTTTAAACCACTTTCGGTCAAAAGGCATTTTACTTCCGGTTTGTTGTGTTCTCGTTTGACAACATAAAATACACTTTGGACACCAACCACCCTTTACGGCCTCACGATGAGGCTAATTAAGTATTCAAAACCAAGGAGAACTCCACAGCAGTGTCTTAAAACTTTGCCACTTGTGTTGTAATTCTCACTTAGAGCCCAACCACACTTGACATTTGAACAGTTACCAGCTCCATAAGACGTTCCTGTATGTCCTGTATGTGATCCAGGCTCTTCAATACTGGTCCTTTATTCATTAAAAATGTACGTTTGAAAATCTGTTTTTGACGTACAAACCTCAGATTCAGATTCATTTATTTGCCATTTGCAGTAAAACCACATTGGAAAAACTGTGCAAGACTACCCCAGTGTGCACCAGGCGGCACACACCAGAGCTCTTGCCACGGCGCCATCTTTACGGCGCCATGCGAAACCTGACATTATATCCACTGTATATCGGTCATAAAGTGCCAAAATTAAGTTGAAATGGCTTTTACTGTGATAAACTCACCCAGTTTTGCGCTGTAGCTTACAATGGAACACAGAAAGTTTGACAAATTATCAAACTTATTTCCTTCATATCAGAAATTTGTAGAAACATTTTTGAACAAACATTTTCGGCTACACCCTATGAGTCAGGGATAGTCAACCTATTTTTTTTCAAATGAACACAGACAAATGGATGACCTTCTAATCCAGAAAATATATACCTCACTTTGAACATTTTACAGCAAATATCTAATTTAGTTAAACAAAGTACAATTTTACCAACCAGGTAAAAAAAAAAAACAGAACTTCACCAGACTTGAATTAGAATTTACGAAATAGTTCTATAAAACACAAGCTAAAAAAGATATGCTGTACTTTTTCTAAATTGAGCCAAGATAAAAACTACTTGATTCAAGAATATACTGCCTAAGATTGTATTACATTTTTTGGAGAACATGGGCTGAGGACCGGATTAGTGTGTTCAAAGGGCCACCAGAACCTCTGCTTGACTCTTGAGCCACTTTCCTCTCTAGTTTAGATAACTTATTACCCCTCCACTGTGCCCTGGCAGCTCCGCACATGCCATGCCCACGTTGGCCCTTCTCCCTGTGCCTGTCCCGCAGCAGCACGCCCCACCTGCAGCCCTGCGTGGCATCAGACATACAGGCGTGCCACTGCTCTGACACGCTCGTTTGTCTTCTGACCGCCACAGCATATGGAGAGGGCTGGCACTGCACAGATGTCCACTAAGTGCTGATGAAGGGAGAGAGAGCCGTGGAGGAGTGGGACCTGAGAGCCTCTTTATCTGCTCCAGAGGAAAGAGACATAATCAGGAAGTAAAGCATGTATAGGCACTGTCGAATCACAATGGAGCAATAGAAGCTGGTTTTCATGTCCCGCGGTTTCTGATGCTGTAGTTGCAATGGTGCATGTCCTTCATCCTAGTGAAAAAGCGATTTGGGACTGATTCTTTGGAGCTGAACTTATCTAGTGTCTAAAAACAAGTCAAGCCTCCGTCATACAGAACAACTTTGTCTCCAGATTGTCAACGTTGTTGTTTACTAATCATTAGTGATGTGCCGGCCGCGACAATACTTCAAAGGCAGTTTTTTGTTGAATTGCGTATAGGGCAACAGTGGCTCAGTTGGTAGAGCATTGGCCTTTGAGCCTGAAGGTCGTGGGTTTGAGCCCACCATGAGACCTTCTCCACCGACTCCCACTGATGACGGCTGTCATTATGTCCTTGGGTAAGGCAATTTACCCCTCCTTTGCCTGAAGCCCCTGCTGAAAGATCAAGGCTATGCCATAGAGCGGCCATCCTCCTATGGACCCACCACCTGCAGGAGGATCAGTGAGGGGCTGGTGCTCTGTGTACTGGGTGGCATCTCTGGCCACCCCCCCACCCCAGAAATGGATTAAGGGGTAGAAAATGGATGGGGTATACGTGTGTGTTGAGGATGTAGGGGGTGATGTTCAAAGCCTCATGAAGTGTCTGTACCACATGACTTCGGTTGATTTACAGTGGCACTTCAGCAAGTGGATCATTTTCCCGTGTTATTTTATGAACCGCAGCTGTACCTGGTGTGGAACAAATGTACTTATTTGTGTTACAGATGTATTGCTAATCATCTACATATAAAATACTGTCACATTTACGAATAAAGCATACAATGATTCAATTCAATAAATTTTGGTCTAAGAGCAGGCCTAAAAAAAGTTGTTGATTTTCCAACACCAGATCAGAGAACTTGACAGTTTGAACACAGGAAATGCAATAATAACAAAAGCATAGGAGCCATTGGTCCACAGGGAGCTGGATTACCTATGTCCATAAATGCATGTCCTGAATCATCACTGTCCATAGATTCTTCTGCATCTGCAAGAAACTACAAAAAATTAAACGGTGGGAAAAATATGAGAAACCTCGGGGAGACACCCGTAGGTGCAGAGACCTATGGATTCTATGTGGATCTGTCCACTGAGAAGAAGGTGGGTGTGGACTTAAGCAGTAGGTAGAGCAGGAATGAAAAAATTGCAGCTTAGGTCTGGTAGCTTCAAAGTCATGAAACCTCAAGAGGGGGACAAGACCAGCTCTTCAACCTGTCAGTGGTAACTTACGTTGGGATAGCGCACCAAAGACTTCAATAATGACATCACCCGTGCATGGGGGGCAGGCGAATGAAGCCAACAGTGCAGCCAGAGATGGAGCAGAGCTTTCAGGGGTGCAAGAAGGACTCTTCACGGCACTTTGAAGTCTCGCTTGACGAGGCTTTGCTGCTGCCTGATACCGGCCACGATGTTCTGTGCACGGATTGGCCGCAGGAGTCACCAGGGTGGCTTATCAGATTTATTGGGGCTTAGTGGTTGACGGTTGGTGTGTGTGTGTGAGAGAAAGATAAAGTGGGTGGAGAGAAGGACCGGGAGAATAGGGAAAGGGTCATCCCGTTAACAATCCACGTGTCCAAGTTAATTTAGACAGCACCCCAGGGTCTCATGTGAAGAGGCGAGTCTATGGCTGACCACTTAATGCAGTCTTTAGCTTTTAAGCTCAGCAAAAGTCCATGTCACTGACAAACTCCATCAACATGACTGTACAAATGGACTTAACTAACTATGAATAATACTTCCACATCATAGACTGTGTAACGGACGTAGTCACGCCTATCTCTGCCCTTCTAACTAATGGGCCAAAAATTGGGCTTTCCTGGAGTGATTCAGAATGGCCCCGGGGACTGGAAAATGTAAAAAAATTCAAAAAATCACAGCGAGTAAACTAAAGTGGTCCAAAAAAAATCCACTCCCCTCAGCATTGACACACATGTGGAACGGAGCTTTGGGCCAAGAGCCAACTTGGACATTTTTGAGAGGTCAGCTAATGCTGTATGTTAGCATTGGCTAATTCTGCTTCTGGGTCCACCCCCATCGGCCCGGGGTGGTATTGCAAGCATGTCAGCGCACGTCATTTTGGCCACTTTTGAGCTGGGACCTGCCCCCACTGTTCCATATCTATAGGTCATCATTGTTCCTTCTCAAACCTCAACATAATTGCAACCTTATGTCCAAACAGAATTCATGAAGCTTATTGCGTTTTGGTCTTTTCCTGGATTGTGTGCCATTGTTTAAAGGGGTCGTGTGTAATATGCACTCTTAGTGGTCTAATAAACTAAAAAAAAACAAAAAAACATTGAAATTACAGTCCATCTTAGAATCATGTGCGATTTGTAGCACCGAAGCACTGATTTGATGTAATCCACCTGCTGGGCTTTAACTAGAAACGGTACAAACTATGGTTCTATTTTTTATTTTTATTTTTTATTTTATAATTACTGGCCATACTTGGATGCGAAAGTCAGATCCCGTCAGACCCCTCAAGCTGTGCAGGACAGGGATAGTAATGTGATGGGAGACCTCTGGGAACGCCAAATTGTTGTTGTGTCCTTAGGCAAGACACTTCACCCATATTGCCTATATGAGTCTAGTGTGTGTGTGAATGGCTGGAGGCACAGACTAGTTGCCTCGCTCCTGTCAGTGTACCCCAGTTCAGCTGTGGCTACAGTAGTATCTGAGTGTCCTGAAAAGCTCTGTAAGACCAATGCATCATCACCAATAAAACTGGCAACCTAAAAGACACAAAAAATGTAAACATGAATATCATGTCATTGTATTCTTGACATATTTATAAGTCCACTTTGAATCAGACCTGTTCACATATAAAAATATGATATGTATTTCAATGTGTTTCATATGTGTTTATGTTAGGGCCGGACATAAAAAAATATATAATTAATTAGAGGCTTAACACAAATGGCCATGGACACGCCCCTTTACTTCCAAAGTCACAGAATGCGACTTACATTTTGCTACAAGGAACACAAAGGTTGGGTTTGTTTTCAATGGTTGAAAATTTGGGAAATTTCAATATTTCGTGTGCATAATGCTAGTTTTACCATTTCTGCCACCATTGTCAAGCTCCCTACACTATAATAGGGTGTTGATATTCCACCTTTTAATGGCGGTGTACTGCATGGCGAACCACAATGTCACTTCTGTCAGATTTCCAAGATGAGGTTTGAGGCACACTTCAAAGTCACCCTAATGAGTGGAAAAACATCAGCTGCTCCTACATGACATTGAGGTGTGCCATTTTCTGCTGTTGCTGCTTTGTATTTCACAAGCCTTCTCTTCCAAATGTTAGCAACTCAGTTTTACCTCCAGCGCAAACAAACACTGAAGTATCGCCCATTGTAGCCTGTATCAAAGGCAGCATTTGTTAGCAATAAAACGCTGGTTTGACAGAGCTCCAGAGCTGATGCTTGCGCTCCAATATGAGCCAACATTTATTTTTTAACTCAGAGTAAGGTGAAAGCGAGAAAGAAGGCCATAAAATCTCCACAGTGCTAATGTTTTCTTCCCCTTTCTGTCATCTGCTTTGTTTTGATAGGCCGTTTGGAGAATTTGACCCCATTAAAGAGCATATCAAATCTGAGACACGGCTCTAAGCCTCTGTAACAGATATGAAGAATCGATAAGGAGAGCTGTGACGGAAAGACTTCCAACCCCTGCTGAGCTGCTTTCTAAAGGACGTCTGTGTGACAATTGGCCCATTCAAGCTGTTCAGGTAGATCATGAGGATTTATTAACCCTTATAACACTGAGAAGAGCCGACAAACTGACTGCAGAGATTTATTTAAAGCATCTGCATGTAAGCCTGTCATTTGCTGGACGATAAATTGCCTCAGAAATTATTGCGATAAGCGATAATATTGTTGTTCTGAGATCTAACACAATGGTAATGATGCAGTTACACCTTTTCAAAGAGAAATTGACTTCTATTTTTAAAGAATATTTAACGCTAGAACACCATAAATGAAGAAACAACCAAAAACCATGAATACAATAGACTCTGTGTCTGTTTACAAAAAATTAACTGGAATAAAACTGCCAAGACCTTTCTAAACAAAGTTATGAAACAGTTGCCTCAATAGGCCATATGCAAAAATCATTTTAGAAATAATTTACGCCAGTATTCCCGCCTCCCCACACACCATACGACTGACAAGTGACTGACATGAGGGTTCACTCATCTTTACTTGCGTTCAGACCGCTGGAAGTGGATGTGCGCTGACATGCTTGCAATACCAACCCGGGCCGATGGGGGTGGACCCAGAAGTAGAATTAGCCAATGCTAACATATAGCATTGGCAGACCTCTCAAAAACGTCTTTACAGGATGGTCCAAAAGTTGGCTCTTGGCCCAAAGCTCCGTTCCACATGTGTGTCAATGCTGAGGGGGGTGAATTTTTTTGGTCCACTCTAGTTTACTTGCTGTGAATTTTTGAAGTCTCTCGATCAAATGAATGAATCAAGAATGCAGCTCTACAGCGTTTCTGTGTTCAGAGACCTTCCAGAGACTTTATATAACAGCAGTATGTGTTCATGGAGGTGCGTCATAAGTTTATTTTATTATTAAACGGTACCTCTGCATCGGTGAACATGCTAGCTGTGCTAGTTTAGTCACTACTAGAGAATGAGAACTCAGGCTGGCATATGTTCACAAGCACTGTCTCTCTCATTGTCAATCCTGGTTTAGTCCTGGTTTAGGTCCTGTTTTGGCTATCTTTAGTATTTTTGAGTATTTTCAGTCTGCTCGCTAAACCGCTAATGTCCACGTGACTGCTTTGCGGCTCTCTGACCCGAGAGAGAGACGAGGAAACAAACAAGCATGCAAATGGCATTTATTGCGGCCAGAAAAATTATTGAGCTAATTTTAATTATCATGCGATTAATTGATTTATTGAGTATCGCGACAGGGCTATCTGAATGCAATATTTTAATTTGAAATTACATCTACATCTTTTATATGTGCCCTCAAATAGGCCAACATTTTCTGAACAAAAGTTTAAACTGGAGTTATTTTTATATTAAAAATACATCGACCATTGTCCAAAATCTTTGAGTTTTCAGTTTTCAAGCAGATTGTCCAATCAGAGACAAGAATTACTTTCTCATTTGAGTTTCCAGTTTGTTAGAGTTAAATCAGTAACAGTGCATATTACGTACGGTCCCTGTAAGACTTCAGTAATTGACATATTTTGTAAAAATGCTGCGGTACACATCTTCTCTCTCATCTCTTATCTCTCAAAAGGCAAGTAAGAGAAGTAAAAGGTTTAGAAAAAGATGAATGCACATTGATTTAAATTTCTCAATGGTGTCAAAAATTAGGTGTTCTATGTTTGATACTGTAGATATTTAATGATGTTTCTATTGTTTCATTTACTTTGTCAAGAGGATGTGTCTCGTTTGCTGCATAGTGTAAAGTGTTATTTTTTATTATTTTTTTCTTTTTTAACAGCACTTTTGTCATCTTTCTTCTACCTTTCTGGGGCTGAAAATATGCATCACTTCCTTTGCGTCCTTTCAAACTGCCACTATACACCTACAGCAGATCTATTCAACTTGCGGCCCCAGACCCATCTTCCAAAGACTAAAATACATTTTATTTATTTTCTGCAGTTTTGACTCTGGTTTAGTGAGGTTTAGTTAGATAAATATGGTTGGTACATGTTCACTCAGTCCATTTCTGGCTGGTTTGACTGTGATGTTGTTTTCTGTGTTTCGCCGAAGTATTGTAAATGCTGTCCTAAACTCATAATTGAAAGCAAATTTACATGTCATTCATTGCAATTTATGCAGCTGTTTATGTCCTACAGCCATAGGTGTATTTTCCAACTAAGGGGAGCTGGAGCCCAGGGGCCAACCATAATTAAGGAAAAATGAATAAATAAAGGCATATTTGTTGATTATTATGTCAATCACTTAAATTTAAACAGTAAGAGTAATTTAATTAATTTTGCCATACTTCAATACATCAATTCTATTGATCGATGTTTTCATGTCTCTGATTTATCACAGGGACAATATTTTAAAAACATCCTGTGGTAAGCAAAATTCTTGAAGTGAAAGCTATATGTCTTCACCACACACTTTACACACTTTTCTAACCATTTGAACTCACTGCGGCTGAAGTGCGATCGCAGAGATAGCAAACATGTTTGTTGTAGGTCTGAGTACTGCAACAGCTGTCAAAAGTTGTGCATACACTGTAAAATACAGCTGCAGAGGACTGATGGCTACAGGAATAGTAGTAATAGTCCTCTGCTCACACAAGCCACAAGGTTTTCGGACTCATTTAAGATAAATAAAGAAGTTATTGATGTTGTTGGAATATACACAAGGCACAACAGAAGCACACTGTAAAAACAGCGCATAAAAAAATGCACACAAAGAAAACTGCGAAGCTGCGTAAGTAACCGCGTTATAGCGAGGGACCACTGTTCGCATTACAAGAGGTCGTTCAACATGTATTTCGATGCATTATAGAGTGCAGTATTAGGGATTTTGAGTTGATGGGAGGGGCTAAATCCTGGGTAAGCCCTGGGGCCTATGGGTACATTAAGGTGGCCCAGCTCACAGCTGAGAGACTTTCGACACGCTCTGTTTTTGATTTCAACTTGTTCCAAACGATCTGACCCTTTCTTCTTTGAACTATCTGAAGGTTTGAGCTATTGTGCAAGGATTTTGATATCATAAGATTGCAAACTTAGACTTCATGACAAATCTCTGGCAGCTCATTCTTTGTGTCATTGTTTGACCCCCATAATGAAGTATCACATTACGCTTTCATCTCTCGTGTTCAGTGTTTGACCGCAGTCTTTGTCACCCATTGGGTCCTCTCAGCATCAGCACACACGACCATGTAGGGGTAAAAACGTACAACCCTCACCCTTCCCAGGTGGTGTTTGCAATCGGATTGGTCTCAATATAGGCACAGAAGAGGCCGGGGTTTTTTCAGGTCCACCATGCAGTGTGTCTGTTGGCAGCTTGTTGGGCCAACATTGTTTGACGTTCTACCCCTAGTGCGTTTGTGAGCCTTTGAGGGCTTTATGGCTCGCTGTGACTCTGGCGCCAATAGGTTCCAGATGCGGCCGGTGTGGGAAAGGCGGAGAGGAGCGAGGAGGGGAGATGGGGAAGAAGCATAACCAGGTGTGACCCATTGCAATCTGGGATGTTCTCCATGGATATCCAGGCTAATGCGAGTGTGCGAGCTAAAGAAATAGTCTGTCTGAGGCCGGACACTGCACGCTACGCACATGGGTTTGCCCTTCTCCTATTGCGAGAGTAACCTGTACGTAAACCCTCTGCCAAGGCACGGACTTCAAGCTCCAGTCTTGTTGTTCAGCACATTTGCTGCTGGCACTGTAGAGGGCCGACATATGGCAGCACTCGAGGCCTGCTGGCCCCGAGCTGGGACTGAACCGAGCTACAGTGGCCATTGGGAGGGGAGCAGTCAGCAGGACCAACTGCATTCACACACCAGTGTTTCTTTATGGAACAAATACATGATCTCTTAATCTTAATCAGAATTGATTTTATTCCAATGGCTGTAACAAGTTGATTGCAATTTATTGATTACTAAATTAGTAATAAGTAATCTTTATTTATATATCAAAGTTTTACATTATTGGTGTTCCAGAAATTTCCATTTGCACTCAACAACACAAGGATGTCATAAGCGAGATGTCGAACACTCGAAGTCCAGAAGCATCACCTTCCATTCTCATTACATTAAGACCTATTCTCCTCCTTGTGAGATAAATAAAGAATATCTTATCTATTGTACATGTCTTTACACTGACGCAGCGAGAACATGCAAACTCCATACAGAAGGAGACTAGGATCCAGCGCTGACCGCTCCGCCACCGTTTGGCCCAATAACAATAGTAATTAATGAATGGTTTTCTTTTCAACCTCACTTAGACTTAATCATGATGAAGAGGTTTTATAATAATTCTATAATGACTACAGAATGTAATGAAAGTGTGTTCACAAAGTATTCCTACTCAAACAAGCCAATGTGTAACATCACTTGAGCTTTGTTTTGGACAAATGTAGAAAAAAAATCCCTTTTGGGATTTGAACATAAACTGAAAAAAAATTGATAAACTGAACAAAAAAAATTATTCCGGGAACCCCAGTTTCCCCTACCACTAAGTCACGGTGTCTTGGATGTGCAGGATTATAAATCTAAATAAGAGGGTGAAATGGATTCAGCACCTTATGTCTCCTTAGAATGTGTACTTCATTCCCTTTGTGTTATTGTTTAATCCATCGGCAAAGCAGGTATTATATTTTTATAGAGCCAGGATGAGGTGAAATGCCACATCGGCATTTGCAGAAGTACTGAGTGTTCTCTTGGACACTGCTGCTGCCACACCGTGGGCCTGCTCTGCAGATGTTACATACTGTGTTTAATACAGACCAGTCTACTGACAAAATGTTTGAAAAATGTTTCATGTTTTCTATGTTATTAAAGTTGTCCCATTGCTGTAAATCTCTGGGAACATTAATTGTTTGTGTTTGGACAAATAACTGGATAATATCACAAACACTAGAACAGGTGTTTTACCAAGTGACAACATTGTTACCACAGACCTGGAGTTGTTGTAGCTCCATGCGCCACAAACACGTCACGTCCTCCCACTCCTTCTGTCTAAATGCTTAATTTTCAAACCTGTTACGCTATGAGGAGTCCTCCAGCTTAATTATGTCATGGACAAAGCCATTTTCTGTCTTCAAAACAATAGTGTAGCAGAGAAAATTCCAACATTTGAAAGGCAGAATGCAATTTCCACTGGGTTTTGCTCATCCTGGTCATCTCTTACTAGACTAAAAGCAGGACTAAAAGTTGATGAATACCATGATTGGGTCAATGATAATGTTTATTAATTAATCCGAAAAGTTAGGTACCCCAGCTTTAGCAAATGATTCAAAAACACTTAAAACCAAATATTCTCAAGGCCCAAAAACATATTCTTTAACATGACTTGCCTATCACACCATAAATGAAAATCTCCACTTAAACAAAAATGTTATCTGTGTTTTCCAAATAAAAGTCTTTCCCTGGGCTGTCGATAATCCCCTACACTCAAATCCTTCATGTGCAGAATAAACAAGGCCACCCCACCTATGCGCGCTCGCAGAGGTGAGCCCCGGACGCTCGCCCCTGGGCCACGCGCACCGTCCGCCTCCCGCAGATTATTTTCCAGCCAGACCGGGGGACTCGTGTGTGCTTATCAGGGGGCGGTGGCAAGAGGGTCAAACCACAAGGGGAATAGGAATACCTCAAAAAGTACTTTCCCCGCAACTTCACCACTGCTCGCGAGCCTATTACACAGATAGACATTCCCTCTTCCGCTTCGGCAGTCTGCCCCCGTGTTCGCGAGGGGCCAACGTCCCAGCCACATCTCAAGCTAATTTACAAAGATCCTGAATTATTCTCTTATCTGGAGCTTTAAAGGTTGTAAGGTTGATTAACAAGCCGCTGTCCTGTTTATCAGTTTGGGCTGGGTGTGGAAAATAGCCTGCGATAAGTGCACAGACCATTAAACATTCTATTCCCCCTAATATTTGTCGGCAACCATCTGCTTAACTGATCTGCCTTCACTTTAATTAAAAGGGATCCCCGTCTTGTTGGGGTCATTATGTGCTCGCGGACGCCAGCAGAGGGGTTTGTGATGAGTTCAGCGTTCCCTCTGTCCCAGGGTTGCCAAAGATTTCTCTTCCCTTCATCCTCTCCTCCACTGTCCACTGTTAACTCCTTCTTCTCAATCACATTTTTTCTTGGATTTTGTATTAAACTAGATAAGAATATTATTTGAAAGTAGTATATCATTTAAGGTTAAGAGATTCTTTATTCGTCCCACAGTGGGGAAATTTCAGTGTTGCATTGCTAGTTTTTAAACAGTAGGAATGAAGAGCACACAGCACAAGATAAATAACCAATAATTCTAGACTGAAATAAAATATCTAACATTAGCATAATAATGAAGCGAGTATACAATTTCTAAAGATGAGTGATATGTGCCAGGTCTTTGGATGCTGATTGTTTACAGTCCCTGTTCAAAATAATCTGTCTTTTTACAAGCTGTTGAGACATTTTTCATTCACATATATCCTTGAATATCTTCTTAAGCTTACAAAGTTCAACTTTTTTATAAAAATATTATTTCCTCACTGTGGGACTAAGAAAAGGCATTTTTCAGTTGTTCTGCTGGGCGGCATGATGGCTGAGTGGATAGCACTCTCGCCACTCAGCAAGAAGGTCCTGGGTTCGACTCCCGGACGGACCAGGGCATTTCTGAGTGGAGTATGCATGTTCTCCCCGTGTCTGCGTAGGTTTCCTCCAGGTTCTCTGTGTGGAGTGAGAGACAAATGCCCAAAATAACAATTGTAAACCGCTTTGTGACTCTGGTCTGTGAAAGGTGGTATATAAATAAAGATTACTTACTTACTACTATATTGTTTACAATATGAATTAAAGTGACCCAGCTCATGTTTCGTCAGTAAAAAGGGCCCCTACATCTTCAATATGTGTAAGTAAGTGATCTTTATTCATATAGTGAATTTCACTGACCAAGGGTACACAAAGCGTTGTACAATTTTGGTGTATGGTATTTTCTATTCACTCCGCTCACAGTGATGACGGAGAGAGACAGTGAACACCTGGCGCACCGTGGCCTCCAACCAACACCATCCATTCACCTTTTTCTGTGAATGTGGAGTGGAGAAACTAAAATAAAGCACTGGCGCTCTGTGTACTGGGTTCAGCTCTGACTGCAACCCCCAGACCCAGAAATGGATGAAGGGGAAGAAAATGGATGGATGGATGGAGAAACCAAAGCACCGGGAGAAAACCTGCCCAGACATGGAGAGAACATGCCATTTACTTCTTCGAATCAATCCTCTTTCTAAAAAATATGTTTTCATGTCCATTCTAGTTTCAGGCACAAAAAGCGTTTTCTTCAAAATCTGTAACTTCAGTTAAATTACTTTCTCGTCAATTGTGTGCTTTCCATTTCACCACAGTATGTTTGATTATGATATCATATAATCACAACTCAAAAATCATTATACCCAATCAAAACATTTCAACAACTAAAAACAATCATTGGTTCTTGTTGTGGCTTTAAAGCTGGGATACCTAACTTTTTCTCACAAAACAAATCAGACCACATCATGCGGTCTTCTTCATCTTATCTTTTGCATACTTGCCCCGTGAGTTACTACTCTACGCTTTCGGCTGAGAGCTGATTGGCTAAAAAAAACTATCTTAGGATGTGAGAGAGGCCAAAATATAGGTTTACGTGAAAACTAGTGATAAAAGCAAACTGTTTTAAAAGCCAGGAACTAGTTACGTGCTTTTAACTGTAAAGATAAATCTGGCTGTGGCTTGAAAGTTAGGTACCGAAGCTTTACCAATGCCCATACATATTCACAATTGCCTAAGATCATTTTGCCAAAAAAGGCATGCAAACATAACTCAACTGGGGAGAAGATTGCTGTTGCAGTTCTTTCAAGGCGTTATACAAGATTTTAGCTTTAACCTGCTCACCACCTCATACAGTCTGTATGCTTAAAGAGTTTCCAAGTTGGATAATTCTGAATGTGATCCAATGTTGCTGTTGGAAACTTTTCTCTGCACTGGGGAAGTGTGCAGATCTACTCCGGGGCTTGAGGCTCTCCTGTAATGGTTTGATTTGCCCAACACTAGTCGGATCGATGCGGCTGTTTACAGTTTCTCCCTCTCTCATCCCTTTTGTCTTTTTTCTAATTTAGTGTTCCCAAACCATGGACAGGGTCTGAGTCCGTCTGCTGCGCTTGCATCTTCACCCTCCTCCCCGCTCTCCATCACTGTCCATTGATGTTTCTCCCCTCTTTTTCTCTCCTCCTCTTCCTCTCTTCTTCCTTGGCTGGGCTTGGGAAAAAAAGAGCTGCATGCCTCCACACTTCTGGACAAGACTGATGGCTCGTCAATAGCATTAGCCAGCAATGCAGGCCTCACTGGTGTTGAATTGAATCGATAGGGCCCAGTCTTAAACTCTGCCATGGTTTGGTCCATGTTGGCCACACATGAACTTACAGCATTCATTAAGTGCTGTGAAATTTGACCAACATCTCAGCTTTTTCTCATCTTACTTTGGAAGAAGTTATGTATTTAATAATTTATACAGATTTATTTTTCCTTTTCTTTTTTACATTTTTTTACATTTTTATGTATTATCCTTTTTTTAAAATACTTTTCTATTATAAATTGTGTTTTCTTTATATCTCCTGTTTACTACTTTACTACAAACATATAATAACACAAAGGAAAGAGGCTATTAGGCATAATTATATATACAATTTTGTACAAACAAATATGTAATTTCTATTCAATTTTGTTTTTATCTAATTCGGATATACAATTACAATTATAATATGGTTTATGATCCTATTTTTGCAATTTTAATAGAACAAATTTTACTTTTGCCACAGTGTTAACGAACACGAACATTAAACACCCCGGTTTATATCCTCTTCATGATGTTTCTGGCGTCAGTCCAAGCTATCCTGTATATTTACCAGTGAAGAATGAAGGTGTGCTTATAGGCTGGCCCACGCCTCCTCTGTGATGGGTGGTGGTAACCTTTTCACATCCTTCTAATAAACAGACAAAGTTGCTCTCTAGACATTCTGAAGTCCACATGCCTGCCTTAGCAGTTTTCGCTGTGGAATGTGCCCAGGGTTGTTCATAAGTAGACACTGATATAAACCAATTTTTAAATATCTTTTGCAGATAAAAAAAAAAAAAAAGTTACGTAAGTGGCAAATAAAGCAATGCAACCAATGTGTATGCATGTTTATTGTGTAGTAGCGCCCCCTGGGATGAAGAAATGGATTTGGAGAGCTCATAACGTGGCACACCTTCCTGCTTCCTGGTGTGTTTATGTGAACAGCGCAGAAATAGAGCCAGGATTTGGCCTTGTGATAAGGCCTGCTGGGGAAGCTGGTCCGAGTTTCAAAAAGAGACAGCAGAACGTATATTAAAAGCGTAAATTTGAAGATTTACTTTAGACAAGAACTTAAAAGACAGTCCTGTCCCTCGGGTGTGTCTCCTCCTGATGAGGTTCACCTTGGAGCCTTTTGGTGGCTCAACCCACAACGTTCTGGTTTAAGATAATAAAATGTCCGACTAGGGCACACACTCTTTAACAGATAAGAATGAAATGTAAGCATATTAAAACTATGACAATAAACCCATGATAAGATAAAAAATAAATGTAAGTGACATTTTAGTAGATTCAGGACACAGGTTTATTGTCAAAAAAGATTGGTAAATTACATTGATGTGGATGCTAACAGTTCAGGTGAGGGTTTTTAAATCATGTGTCCATTTTAAGCAGTCGTCTATCAACTCTGCTTTGCATCAGCTGTTCAAGTACAACATGCAGATCTGCAGCTCGGATTCAAGTGTGTTTATGTACTGTACTAGCCAATGTGCTAGTTCAATCTGAAGAGACCAAGACAGAAACATTAATGCATGAAAAAGATTGATTTGATTGGTGCATTGACCCCGGCAGTGACACTTGCAGAGGGGAGATCGTCTGCTGCTGTAGATGATCTCAGACCCCCCGGGGTCAAGCACTGTTGGTGGCTAGAAGCATGGTGTGAATGGGGTGCAGGCGGAGCAAGAGCCAGAGCTGGAGCCAGAGCAGGAGTCAGAGCAGGAGCCAGAGCTGGAACCAGGGCAGGAGCCAGAGCTGGAGCCAGAGCAGGAGCCAGAGCTGGAACCAGGGCAGGAGCCAGAGCAGGAGCTAGAGCAGGAGCCAGAGCAGGAGCCAGAGCAGGAGCCAGAGCAGGAGCCAGAGCAGGAGCCAGAGCAGGAGCCAGGACAGGAACCAGAGCAGGAGCCAGAACAGAAACCCAAGTAGGAACCAGGAGTTGAGGAGACGCTGGGGCGGTGGTGGGTGTTAAGAGCTTCAGGAAGGGCCGTTTATCGGGGAGTGGCTGCCCGCTTCTGTCAGTGGGTTGTCAAGGGGCTAGCCGGGCTGTTTGATTGGCAGAGGCTCGAGGCTGGCAGCTGTGATGGCAATCTGCCTGTGACTCGGGGACGCCAACTCACTCCCCCCCTGCTGCTCTATCCAGCTAACCTGCAGGAAGGAGCCAGTCCTTCCCGCACCGCCAGACAATGATGCAAATCACTGTCTCACCCCTGTCCCTTTCGCATCTTGCATCTGTATGCCTGCCTCTCTACATCCTGCATGACCATTGTCTGTCTGTTTGCACCTCCATGCCACTGTCTGATTGCCTCACCACGGGCATGGCGCCTACGCTCCCTATGCGCCTCCTGTACTGGTGGCCCCCTCCCATCTGTTGTGGGCGTGACTGTCTTTATGTGTTGTCTATGTAAACAGGAAGCTGAGCTCTGCGCGCCAGAGCTGATGCATGCTGCCTTTGTGTGTATGAGCTCTCCGCAAGTGTGTACAATAAACTTACGCTCCTGATTTAAGACAAAGACCTCTGAGCTTCTTCCTAGCTTTGGATAGAAACTTCCATAACAATTTGGCGTTGCTGACATGTCTTGGCATGGATCCTTTCGGCGGGGACGAGCGGCTGCGTTTGGCCGACCTGGAAACAACACCAGCCTCTGCTCTATTTGGAGACAAGGAGGGCGCGCTCGTCCTGCGCGTGAAAGGAATCTTTGGCCACACAAGACCAAAAAGAACCTGATTTGGTGAGTTTTGTCTTTTCATCTGCGTAACAAGCCCAGGGCAGCACTTAAGTGTACACGGGGATTTGTTTATTTATGTATTTTTGGGGTATTTCATTCATTGCCACAGCATAGACTGTGTGCGGGATTTTTTGGGGTATTTTGTTCTAGATTGAAGCTAGCGGCTGCGTGTTAGTATCGCTCAGTAAGCGACCCTGGAGATATCTCTAGTGCCTTCAGCCAGGCCCGCTCCGTTTCAAGAACGCGCGCTCGTTGGGTATATAGAACCCACGGGGGGGGAACGGAGCGCTCCAAAGTGGGTAAGAGCAGGGAGAGACTAAACGGGTTAGGTCCATTGTTCTGTACGAGAAAATGGGGAAAAATCAATCTAGAGATGCCACACCGAGGGGAATGTTAACGTCCCCCGTTACAATGGCAATGGAAAAACGGTTCGGATCTAAAGCTATGGAGTGCTTGCCTATGGTGCAGTTCATTTGGCTTTTCCGATAGAGGCTCTATGTCTCTGAATCAATTACGCATCTTGCGTGATAATTTAGAAGAAGAAAAAAAAAAAAATACTTGGTTTTAAGAAAATTACAGCAGAAGATGTTAGGGCTATACTGAAACACCAGACCTGTCTTGCCATGTGGGAGGATTTAGCTACAGAACGGGACCGCAAAAAGACGAATAAAGCCATAGCTGCTCCACCTTCCACGGAAGGAGGGGACGCACAGGCAGACGCACAGGCAGACACACAGGCAGACACACACACACACACATCCCACACACCCCCCACCCTACCGCCCCTTCTCACCTACTAACCCATTCACAGAAGGAGCAGAACTCCATGCTAAGTACGCGCCCAAGCAAAGCGCTGTGTTAAAAAATGTGCAGACTACTGTTGTGCCCTCTTTCTCTCTCTACCCAGATCTGTCTACGCTTTCCTCCGTGGCCCCGCTGTATGAAACCGGCCCCTGTCCTACGCCTGAAACACCGCCGCGCCAGAGCCAACCACGTCAGTGCCTCCCAAAGCCTCTCGCATCTGCTGACGCCCCACAGGAAGTGGCCTCCGCGCTGCCAGCAGCAGAAGGAGAAGCACCAGAAGCAGAGCCGCGATGGAGCAGGGAAACGCTCCGGCGGGAACCAAGGCCCACAAATATGGTGGGCCGAGAAGGACCGGCGCTGGTCTTCAGACCCTGGGGGCCGAGCGAGTTTCATTTGATGACGGAACTACTTATGCACGCCAAACATGCAATTTTCTGTTTGGAAACATTTAAAACTCAGGCTACACTGCTGTCGGTCCAAGCCCCTAATTCCTTAAACCCCAATGACATTTCCAAAAAGGACAAAAAGGGATGGGAGAAAAACAACGGACCATGGATATGCTGGAACTGTGGAAAAGTTGGCCACAGAGCAAGACAGTGTCGCAATCCGCGACAGAGCGGCCAGCAGCACTGGCAGCCGCAGCAGAGCGGCCAGCAGCAGTGGCAGCCGCGGCAGAGCGGCCAGCAGCAGTGGCAGCCGCGGCAGGGCGGCCAGCAGCAGTGGCAGCAGAACCAGAACGTCCCGCAGGAGTGGCAACAAAACCACAACCGAGAGCCGGACCAGTACCAGCACCAGGCACAACAGAGTCAACACGGACAACAGCACCGCTATGAAGGCTCACAACACGGCAACCACCAGATGCGCCACGAGGCGGACTGACTAGGCGGGGACAGACAGCGGGCTGGCGGTGAACACAGGGGTGCCACGAAGGAAACCGTACGGGAGACTCATCTACCGGGTAACGCACACATACACGTCACCGAAGCGATTACTCATCTTTCACGTAAGTTTGAACCAACTGCAATCGGCACGTACACATTTTTTGAGAAAATTCATGCTAAATTTCCAGAACATACGCTAACAATCTGTGGCGAAAATGTTACTTTTTTAGTTGACTCCGGGGCAACAAATTCTGTGCTAAAAAGTGACAGCCTTTCTGTCTCCCCTAAAATGAGTGGCCGCTTCACATTCTCATTAGCAGCGTCGGGAGAGACGACTAAAGAGCAATTTACGTCACCGCTAACGTGTTTTGATTCTCAGGGCAACCAGCTTAAACATTCTTTTCTATATTCCCCATTGTGCCCGGTTAATCTACTAGGCCGAGACCTTATGTGCAGACTCAATTTAAATCTGCTCTCAACACCAAGCGGCCTACGGGTGGTACACGCTAGTGACCTAGCAAATGCTCCATGTTTCACCGGCATGCACAAGGAGGCACCGGTCCCAAAAGTTAACTACCACTGGAAATTGACACCAAACCCTGAGATTGCTAAGTTATTAGCCACAACAGTGGATAGAGTTACGCCCGCACAAAATTTGGAGGTCAACCACGCGAACGACCTAAGCTGCTCTCTCCGGTCGTTCCCAGACAATAACTTGGAGTTTGAAAATTCATGGCTTCAGTGTAGTGAAGATAGGCTACAAACGGAGTATGTTTATTGGGATAGGCACCACTCCATGGTATCTGTGCTACTTAATGAGCAACAAAAACATTTTATCGTGAAACAAAGGTGAAGTATTAAAGTTTGAGACTAATTTACATTTTTTAATGAATCCGACCTGGCTTTATTGAAAAAGAAAAAAGAAGGAAAAAAAAACATTTTTAAGTAACAAGAGCTCATTAGAGATATAGGGGACACAATCGGTGATAAGCCCGAGTATAGACCACGTGGTAAACACTAAAGTTGGAAATGGATCCTTTTAGGAAAAATCTTTTACAGCTCTGCATGTTCTGCAGGCTCTGAAAGTTGCAACAATAGAAATAGCTCATGAGACAATTGTAATTGGACATGGAAAAATATAACAAAGTTAAAATTACAGGCCTTCTGTGTGTGTTATATGTTTGTGTGTGTTATATGTTTGTGTATGTTATATGTTTGTGTATGTTATATGTTTGTGCGTCATGTCAAAGTACACTACGTTGACCTTAACAACCTGGACCAATATACTAACGTGGGGAATCGGCCTGTGATGTGAGTGTGATGTGAGTGTGATGTGAGTGTGGTGTGAAATGAGGAGTGAAATGAGGAATGCTGAACGGAATCATGGAATAACAAATGTTTCTGTAATGTTTTAATGTGATCATGGAATAATTATTTTTTGTCAACAGCATACGGTGTAAGTACTAGAGATTCAAAGATAACAAGCTTTATTGAACAGGTGTAAAAGTGAGAGTACTCTGGGATGAGTACTCTGAGAAAAGTACTCTGCGGAAAGTACTCTGAGATGAAATACCTTGCTGAAGATATTGGGAGTCCCTCCCTCTGCTGTTTGTCCTGACAGTGATTCGGTCCAACCGCAGTGAGCTGTCGTTGGTTGAAGGACAACTTTGGTTTGTAAACTCACATTTAGGGGAGTATAAAATTAGAAACATACATTTTGTTGTTCTGTATTTGGCTACAGCCCCTACCCTGATGTCACACACCGTCTGTCAAAGCAGTTATGTTTTGCCCAATTGGAAAAAAGATTGACAGGCGGCACAATGCCAGGGAAAGTGGGCATTTTTTGTGTTTTTTGTGTTCTAATATTTCTTTTTCAGATGAGAGATAAACTACCCCTGCTCCAGGGATGACAGTAGCATGGATCATGAGGAAATGTGCCTCTACCTTGGCACCAAAGCCCACAATATGAATTGAGGACGATCCGGGAGAAAGCAACTGGAGATGAACGGAACAGCAAATCTACACACACACACTAGGTCTCCCTGACCCAACCTGGCCATTCACTCAGACTGTGGATGAGCGGTGTGGGTGCATGGTGTCGGTACTTTTGCAGTCTCACGGAGGGCCACTGAGACCCACTGCTTACTCCTCAGCAAAACTCGATCCCGTGGCAGCAGGGTTGCCTCGCTGCCTGCGGGCTGTGGCTGCCGCTGAGAAAGCGGCCCTAGCATCACGTGACCTTGTGGGATACACTGAACTAACTTTGCTTGTGCCCCATGCTGTTTCCCTGATCCTGCTAGAGCAGAAAACCTCTCACCTTTCTGCGGCTCGTTGGCTGAAATACAACACGGTGCTCCTTGAACTCCCCAATGTCACGGTGAAAAGATGCACACAGCTGAACCCCTCTTCACTGCTGCCCACGCCAGAGGAAGGGGAGGCACACTGCTGTATCGCCACAATAGAACAGATATGCACTCCCAGGCCAGACCTGAAAGAGGTATCTCTGACTAATCCTGACTTGATTTTTTATATACAGATGGAGCCGCGTCACGTGACAACACTGGGAAGAACCGAGTCGGCTATGCTGTGTGTTCTGATTTTGATACTATAGACTCTGGTAGTTTGCCCCACCATCATTCAGCACAAACCGCTGAACTGGTCGCGCCCACCAGGGCTTGTGAGCTGGCAGCGGGCAAAACGGTTAACATATTCTGTGATACGCGTTATGGTTTCTCTGTGGTGCACGACTGGGGGGCACTGTGGAAACACCGCAATTCTATGAAATCTGATGGTAAACCAATTCTTAATTCCACACAGGTTGAACATCTGCTGAAAGCTGTAATGTTGCCCTTAGAGATCGATGTACGCAAATGCCAGGCCCACACTAATGCCACTGATCCCATCTCTGCAGGGAATCGGCGCGCGGACAAGGCAGCGGCATACTCACCTCTACCCACACACACACACTACCTCACTCAAGACGTTGATATTTTCTCCTCTCTGTCAACAATGCAGGCACAGCAGAGACGATGCTGTGGGAGGGAAATGGGGCTCAACGACGGCATGGTGTGTGGCTGGGACCGGACCTCAAACCGTGCTTACCACGGCATTTCTTCAGACATTTTGTGATTTTAGCACATGGTCGAGACCATGCCTCAAAAGGAGGGATGTGTAATTTAATCACACAAAATTGGTATACGAGGGCGGCACGGTGGCTGAGTGGATAGCACTCTCGCCTCTCAGCAAGACCTGGGTTCGAATCCGGTCGGACCAGGGCCTTTCTGAGTGGAGTTTGCATGTTCTCCCCGTGTCTGCGTAGGTTTCCTCCGGGTACTCCGGTTTCCCCTACCACTAAAAATATGTCCAATAGTTCTGGCATGCGCTCCTGTACTGGCCCCTCCCATCTCTGTGTGGAGTGAGAGACAAATGCCCAAAAATTAACAATTGTAAACCGCTTTGAGACTCAGATCTGCAGTGAAAGGCTATATAAATAAAAACTTACTTACTTACTTACTTACTTACTATACGAAGGGTTTACGGCATTTGCACAAAGATTCTGCCAAACATGCGCTATCTGCCTCGCGCACAACCCAGGTAAGTCCCAAATTATCCAACAGGCTGCTCATCCTCCGCCCCTGCGCCCATTTCAACATGTCCAAAGGGACTTTGTTGAACTCACACCATGCCAAGGTAAGAAATACTGTCTGGTGGATCTCTGGCCCAAATGGACTGAAGTCCACGATGGGGTGTCCCGAGAGAAAATCTCTAGTGACAATGGCAGTCACTTTGTAGCAAAAGTCATTGAGGAAGTAGGTGAATTTCTGGGCATTGATATACATAAAAACCGCAGTTACGCCCCCTGGAGCGGAGGCGCGTGCGAGCGAGAGAATGACACTCTGAAAAACAAACTTGTTAAATCTGCGAACAGACAGACCTGTCTTGGATCAAAGCTCTGCCGCTAGCCCTCATGTACATGCGCATGAGAGTCAGGTCAGGGTCAAACCTAAGCCCATTCGAAATCCTCTTTTGCCAGACCACCCAACTTGGGCGCGGGACCCCCGAACAGAGATCTGCCAAGCACCTCTTTGTGTGATGACGACATGCTGTCCTATTGTAAGGAAATTAATGCACTTTTGCCCTCTATTTCTGCCCAGGTCAGGAGCGCCCTGCCACAGGCTGCGCAGGCGGCTCCGCACAAGATCAAGCCAGGCGACTGGGTCCTGGTGAAGGAAACGAGACGACAACATTGGCGGTCCAAGCGCTGGCTGGGCCCATTCCTCGTCCTCCTGGTGACGGATACTGCCGTTAAGGTCGCGGAGAGGACAACTAGGATCCACGCCAACCACTGTCGTGCGGTGCTGCCACTGAGGGCCATAGACGAGGACACCGAGGGCACGGACGGACCAGGCCCATCCGCGGCTCCCTACGCTGAAGAGGTCGGCCGGCGTGCGGCCACCGTCGGTGAAGCAGGCCAACAACAACACCCAGAGAATCCCAGCGTTCCCGAGGCGACCCCCCTTTGCCCAACTCCCCCACTCCCCAGCCCCCGGACCCCAAGGCCACACCCCAAACCCCGAGCACTCTGCCCAACCGAGTGCTGAGGCCAAGGCTTCAACGCGATTAGAGTCTTGCCGCTCCAAGACCAAACATCGCCATGACCACTAACGCTCCACACACGCTCATAGGGAGCGGTGCCACTGACTGCAAGACGGCACTGTTCGTGAGTATTCCCGCGGAAAAGACTACCGAATGTAGTCCGGCTAAGACCGGCATGGGCCCTTGGACTGTTATGCTGGCCACGCTGACAGTACTTTCCGTGCTGACCGTGTTTATTATGTTAGTATCGTCCTGCTGTACATATATTCCGGCTAATGATGAGGACGGAGGTCTTATCCAACAGGGCATAGCCAATCTGACTAGACTCCGGGACGCCATGCAAGCGGACAATGTCACGGACACTCCTCACGGTCAGGACTGGCTCCTGTCCTCCTGGCGGAGTGTGCTCATTAATCTTGGTTTAGCCCTATTGACTGTTATGATTTTATTTTCATGTGTATTACCTATGGTGTTTCGGGCCGTTGGTAAAATGGTATCCACTCACTTTGTGTCCATTCAATACAAAGACCCCGAGGCGGACCTGGCCGCTGTCCCACTGAACTCCGATCCTGATTATATCAGCGATTCGGACGATGACTTTGTCTAACGTTTTTCTTTCTTGTTTACCTTGTTTTTATTTTTCCACTTGTTTCGCCTACAGTTTAGGGGGAGGGTATCACAGTGAAGAGCTTTGACCACACCCTCGTAATACAAGAGGCTTGGGTGACGGCAGCCTAGCCTGCCCATCAACAACTCTTGTTTTGCTCAGGGGTCAAGGTCAATACTCACCCACCTGAATGTGATCTCTGTAAAACTGGAGTTTCTACATTATCACGGGAGAGGAGTGTGATGGCAATCTGCCTGTGACTCGGGGACGCCAACTCACTCCCCCCCTGCTGCTCTATCCAGCTAACCTGCAGGAAGGAGCCAGTCCTTCCCGCACCGCCAGACAATGATGCAAATCACTGTCTCACCCTTGTCCCTTTCGCATCTTGCATCTGTATGCCTGCCTCTCTACATCCTGCATGACCATTGTCTGTCTGTTTGCACCTCCATGCCACTGTCTGATTGCCTCACCACGGGCATGGCGCCTGCGCTCCCTATGCGCCTCCTGTACTGGTGGCCCCCTCCCATCTGTTGTGGGCGTGACTGTCTTTATGTGTTGTCTATGTAAACAGGAACCTGAGCTCTGCGCGCCAGAGCTGATGTGTGCTGCCTTTGTGTATGTGAGCTCTCCGCACGTGTGTACAATAAACTTACGCTCCTGATTAAGACAAATACTTTTGAGCTTTCTCCTTGCTTTGGGGTATGTAATTCTACAACACAGCGCTGTGTGATTGGCAGGCCCTGGTGGGCGCTGGGCGGGTGAGAGCTGTGGCCAGTCTTTCAGTCTGAACTTGCGCGTTCAGCTTCATTTTTGTCCAGTCTGCTGGTCAATGCCAGCATTAAAGGGCATGTGTACCCCCTGTTGTTAGGTGGGAATTTAGTTTTTCATGTTCCAGAGTCAAACTCATTTTGGTCTGGCCAACAACTACTTGGTTTCTTGTGGTGCGTGTAACGTCTGCCTCTCTTCTGTCAGTCTGTCCTAGGGCAGCTGTGGCTACAGCAGAGTTTGAGTTTGAGTATATTTTATTGAAGTGTCATGCACAAAAGTGCCCACCATGGGCTTATGTGATACTGAACAACAACATCTGATGGCTACTGACCACATACATACAGCACATAAAAATCAGAAAACCTTTTACAATTTGGTGCCTCATACAGGATACAGAATCTGTTGTCTCCTCTCCCAGGCTTTAGCAACAAAAGAATCAAAGGCAAAAACTTCATGGCGATACATCCAGTTCATAATTTCTCCCTCAGGCCACCAAAAGATCTCTTGATGAGAAGTATTTAATTTCTCAAATAGAATGTTTTGATACTCAAAGTAAAGTGGACAATACAAAACAAAATGAGGCGCATCTTCTACCACCCCCAGGTCACATACTGTACAGAAGCAGGCCTCTTCAGGAACTGCTTTAAAACAGCCTACCTTCACTGCCAAAGGCAAAGTGCCTGACCTCAGCTGGGCTAACATAGAACTCAACGTAAATTTAAACAGCTCGACCTCAGCTGACAGAGAACCCACAGCTTTCAAAAAGGTCGTATTTTGTGGGGATTTTAGTGTCCCTTGTCATCCTGAACTTTTTTTCTTCTTAAATCCTTCGGTTTTCTTTAAATCCACACTTTACTGCCGCAAACTGTGCTCCTTTCCTTCCCGCTCTGACTCTGCTCTGCTGCTGCTCTGATCAGCAGCTCTGATTGGTCAAAGCTGAGCACAAGCCATTAATTTGAATAGGGCCATCTTGCATCACTGGGGCTTGGTAAAACTCCTGTTTAAATAGATTGTAATGTCTTAACTTAAGTTTCCTGCAAACGTCAAGTTTCCATTGTGCTTTTAAACTCCGTTAACACGTTTTGTTTATATAAACGGATTTTAAATGAGAACTTAAAGGTGCCATATTTCGCTTTTTTTCATTTTTCACATTCCATCCTATGCACATGTGGGATAATAATTTGGGTGGTTTACCACACAACACTCAAAATTATAGCCATTTCGTGCATAGTGGTGATGTCACCTCATTTAACCGGGGACTGCAGATGGAAACTAGCTGTTTAGCTATAATCTGGTGCAGAACATATCTGTCTTTGAGCTTAATGTCTCCGTACATTGTCCCTTCAAATAAAGACTAAACTAAACTAATGTGAAACGCGTTCCTCTATGCTCCCCCCGCCCACACGGTGACGTAGCTTCTTGCTAAGTTCTGAGGTAAACAAGAGCTAACTGTACAATTTTCGCTGCTACATACAGTAGTAATTTCACACCTGAGAATAAATTTTTTCCAACAATGGCAACCCGCCACATAGAGCCCTATGTCCTCGATCCAGAATCAGACCCAAATTATTTAGTACACAGTTACATACGGCGAATTAGTTGCATTGTCCTGAGCGTCTTTTATTTTGGAAATACCATCAGGTTTCCAGATCAGCTTTGAAGTAGGTTCCGTTTCAAGGTAACTGCAGTCTTTAGTGGTGTCACCGTCACTCGCAAAAAACATCTGCGAGTTTCGTAGCAGATTTCAGACTCGCGGATACGAGGAAGATCCCCGTGAACAAAGTCGATCCTCATTCTCCCTCTTCGGGCCAAATACTCTCGTCACATATTTACACCAACAACAAATTTTCTCAGAGTTGACATGAAGCTAACACAAAATGCACAGACGCTTATTTACTGTCTATGGACCACACGCTGGACTCGGAGAGAGGCTGCATGGGCTGAACATGGAGGCAGGCTTTTGATGTCGCAAATTGCGCCACGTGACGATTTGAATCAGCTCCTTTCTGTACGAACAACAAGCGCCATTGAATTGATATCGTCTGCACCGAGTTATGAACGTAAAAAGCTGATGATTCCACAAAGCCAAATTAAATCAAGTTCAAATTTGAGAGTTTAAAATTCATGTCTGTCAAATTCTATTTAGTATGATGGTAGATAATGTAGATGTCATTAATATCTTATTGTGAAATATGTCAGATGGCCAGTATCAGTAGCATTTCTTGAGCTTTTATCCATGCTTCAACATTCACAGACCTGTTGTTTTTAGGTCCATCCATGCTACAAAGGCATTGCCCCACCCCTTCTAAATGCTGCTGTCTCAACACTGGTGCACTATGATGATCCAAAAGGGTTGCTTTCTTTATAGTCTCTGAAATTATGTCTTTACAGCCATTTTTTTGCCATACATTATATTTGATATTGAAACAAACAAATAAATTCAACCTCTCCATTGTGTTGTAGAAGTGGGGAATTACATGCTGAGATCTTTCTTTATCATTTATATATGTTTGGCCGTATATTTCTACTTACTGCATGAAATATACACATTTAACCTGGTAGTCATTATAATTACTTTGGAGTTTAGCTAGAAACATTACAAACTCAGTGTACCGTATGACTACTTATATTTGCACCTGAATCATTCAAACATATGTGTGGAACTATTTCTTTGTTTGTGAATTTTGTTCATAAATAAGAGCCAAAAACATGCAGCTAGATATTTGACCTGCTCTCTGATTGGCAATCTGCTTGAAATCCGTAATCATACATTTTATAGATGGGCGGCACGGTGGCTGAGTGGATAGCACTCTCGCTTCTCAGCAAGAAGGTCCTGGGTTCAAATCCCGGTCGGAACAGGGCCTTTCTGAGTGGAGTTTGCAGGTTCTCCCCGTGTCTGCGTAGGTTTCCTTCAGGTGCTCCGGTTTCCCCTACCACTAAAACCATGCACAATAGGTCTGAATGTAGATGAGAGAGTGAATTGATGGTGTTGATTGGGGGCTGATGCGCCAGTGTGTTCGGCGACTTGCTTCCGTCCTCTTTAGATATCATGTCCATTGTATTTTTAATCAAGAATATTTCCACTTTAGTTCAGAAAAGGTCAAATATGATTTGTACATGTTGACCTGTTATCTGGGGACACATAAAATATGTAGATTTAATATTGTATATTGTCTCTTTAAGAAAAAGTTTCCCATTTACATAACCGTCCAAAGTAAATGGTCTTATTGTCATTTTTATTTCTTCAAGTGTCTGAAAACCTAATTGCAATATCATAAACATATTGTTCATGTCTGTATCTCTGCACTTTAATGCGTCAGATGGGCGGATGGGCAGTCTGACAACTGATGGGTCTTTGCTCCGTCAACCTCTGCACCCCTATACTCTACTACCCCTCACTACAGCCAAGCCTACTCACCCTACCACAGTGCCTACTCCCTCCCGCCCTCCTTCGATCCCTCCCGCACCGCTGCCTTGGTGTGATTGGACACACAGCCCTGATCGCTGCCTCTCAAAGGTCAGCGGAGGGCCAATCGATGGCTCCCGGCATCAGAAACATGCTCGCTCGTGTAGCGGAGGTCAACGTCATGCTTCCCAGTGGGAGCTTGTCACCGAGGCGTGCGTGTCGGGCAGAAGATGGCCGGGTATCTTAGCGGCATAGGGGAGTATCTTTTACAAACCTGCTCCCAATCAATACCATCCTGCTCCATTATTCTCAAGACGGTGCAATTTTGTGACACGGGATCAACACTGGGTGTGTGCTCGTGACTAAGAGCAGTGGTTTCTAATTCAAGGTCAGCTCCGGGCCGTGTCAGTCGTGAGTTTGGAGCAGTGGTGGTGATGGGGGGGTACGTGATGTTCCTGTTGGTTACCAGAGCAAACATGACATCGCTGCTGGAGCTCATATCAATTTGTAATTCAAGCAGCAAATGATGTCAGCGAGGGTCACTTTGTGTAAATGACCTCGTGTTTGTCTGTGTGGCTCTAAGCGCCTGGACATCTGAACAACACTTTGTTAATTTATGTTATTGTTACCAATAATTCTACACTGCAAAAAGTGATGAAAATAAGATGTTGGCAAAATTGCTCAAATTTGGCAAAATTTATCTTGAATTGAGCACATTTTGACTGTCTTAAAACAAGATTTGCCAATGGGACAAGCAAAAGTATCTTGTTTTAAAAAGATACAAGAAATGTCTACCTTGGAAAAAGAAAATAAAGCAAAAGTTCTTGAAATAAGAGAAATGGCTTTGTCACATTTGCAAATATTATTTTAAGACAGTCAGGATGTACTCAAATTAAGATAAAAACCACTAGATTAAAACATTTATAACCTCATATTTTATCATTTTTTTGCAGTGTGTTGATTCTTTCTGTGTTTTGAGCAAAACTTCTTCAACGAAACAGCTTTTTTATCTGCTTTGCGACATCAGAAAGACAGACGCACTTAACAAGGCATGTCAAGGCGACTGCATATGAGAACACCTATCAGCACTTAAGCTTTTCCAAAACACTCGGGCTATAAAAAGTTATTCTATCACAACTAATTATTACTAATGATTATTAAAATAATACATTTCCTAATAATCTAGCAATTGATTAATTGTTTTTTGAACCTTCCATAAACATGGAAAGAGGAGATTTCATGGCTCAGATAGTTCTATAATCATGGTGTGTACTTTTTTTTTTTTTTTATTAAACAACCCAATGTTTAACAAGTCATTTCAATGAAGCGGTTCTCCAAGGGCATCACATAAGCTTTGTTTTGGTCAAAATGTCAAATGTATGAAAAATCCCATATTCACTGAGCTTTTGTGCTCTAAATGCATTGAAAGAATAATCAGGAAACTAATCGATTATCAAAGTAATCATTATTACAGCCCTAACAAAACACGCTTCCCTTTGATGGAACTGCAGAATGTAGTTGTTGTTGTTTTTCTGATGCCTAATGTAAACCTTTCATTGTTTGTGTTTTTAAGGGCTGTTTCCCAGCACAGTGCCAAAAAAGCACTGTGTCAATGAAGTATCCATTATGAGAAATATTAGGTCACATCATGATATTTTATTTAGCTATTCAAAATAAAGCATACATATCTGTAGTGTTGACTGTGTTGAATTATTATTGGAATGCCATTTCCAATTCCTGGTTGAAAAAGGCATTACCACAAATTTCTAATTTTTGTGAGGCATGTTTTACGTTTTCTTTGTAGCTCCCATTGTAGATTTGTTCATACTTGTGTGAGTGACTGAAGCTAATTTAATTTGAGATGTGATTGTCCATAGGCTGGAGTGAGGCACCCTTTGTTTGGCCTTCTCTCTAATTTGCTAACAGCAGCAGCGCTGTCCTCTCGCTCCTGTACATCTTTTAATGACTCTATTAATCTAATCGTCCACTAATTGGTCAAGATAGCTTTATCCCCCAAGATTTCTATCAAAGGCAATTAAATAAGCAGTAAAACCTGCTGAAAGCTCTGTGCCTTGTTTCTGGAGCTTGATTGACATTAGTCTGTCTGTATCTTTATGCCATATCTGAACAAGACTTATATTTCAATGTTTGGTGGTAAATTATTGGCACTTGAGCCATGAGTGAGTCTACATAATACTTAAGTTCTAATTTTAATAGTGTTAGGGTTAGGCTTAGACATACCTTTGTAGATTCAAAATGAAACAAATAAATACATAAAAAATACCGAAAGCTTGTTAGTATAAAGTGACAAAGACTATATTGTACAATATACTGTAGATACTGTGTGTATTAACAAGAAAGATACAGAAACAAAGTGAACAAAATGCCAGTGACTGATAAATCTTTAATATAAAAAATTGTACAAGAATTCTGATACAAATTACAAGAGGTATCTGGACAAAATATGAATAAAATTCCATTTACATCCCAAAACCCTTATGCATTTTATGCAAAAACCATAGACCGTTATGATACAGAAACAAACACAAGAGCGTGGAAAGGAAAGAAAGAAGAAGAAGTCTTTGAGAAGAGGAGCGGTTCACCTGTCTGCAAATGGGAAACAGCTGTTTAGCTCAAATACAGTATTCATGAGGCGTCCACATCACCATATCCTCACTGGAGTGTCTGGTGTAACTGCAGCCATGCAGGGCTGTGACGGGCTGGGGCCATAATGAAGCCAGTGGAGACACACACATGTACTACAGACACAAACACACATTCAAAACAAAAATTATTCACCTGAACATTAGGCTTTCACTCAAGACTTGAAATGGAACTGAAAGCATATTCTGTTAGTTAAATATTTTGGGGGACATTTAAACATGTCACTAAAATCCTCCTTCTCATGTCTTTGAATACTTTTTAGCACCTCCTCCTTTCACATGCAGCGTCTCAGATAACGTGTGACCGCGTTTTCCTTTGTCCCTCTGCAGAATCCTTGTTCTCTGTGATCAATTATTAAAAACTCACTCAGGCGTGTTGTGGTCGACCTATTGGCTTGTCACTGGGCAGCTCCTGGGCCCGTTCTTCAGGGGTCTAAGCTTGAAGCGTGGAACATTTCTCTGTGGAGGTAGATGGGGGAAGATGGTGTATTTGTCAAACCTGGAACATCTGATTTCTCTCTATAGGCTCTGGTGCTGTGGGTCCAAATAGCAAAGTCACCCTGGACCTGTGTCTCAGTCTTATACTCTAATTACTGTATACTGTATATCCACCCAGTCGCTGTGGCTTGAGATATACTATGTCATCCCTTTTCATTTAGCAAAGCATTTTTTTTAGGTCTTAATTTTGGATGAATAATGGATAAACTTGGTTGACCACTTGCTTCTCTCCAGGATGCCATGTTTTACAACACAGTATAAGTGAACATAGAGTAGTTTCCTTTTCCTCTCTGATATTTTTCCATCCTCCATCACGAGAGGTTAATAAGTCATCTTCTCCCTGTCACCGCGTGCCCTGCCCACATCAGCCAGCACCATTGAGTTCATGCATGTGTGTGGGTGTTGTTGCGTATTTGTGCCATTGTGTGTTGGAAAGACAGCTGTCAGCGGGGGTTCCCAGAGAAGCACTTCTTTCCTTCCACCCGAGCGAGGGCCGCAGGGAATTGAATGAGTGAACGAGACAGTGCGCGCCTCACTGAAGCTACTCCTGGGAACAGGCGAGGGTTCCTGTACTCAATTTTCTCTTCACTTGGGATAAACAGGCAATTACCCATCCCTTTTTCCCTATGCCGTGGCCGTCCGGTGAACTTAAGCATACACTATTAGCCTGTGTCCCAGTAGAACCTGCACGGTGGGGTGTGGAGGTGGTGAGTGAGTGAGTGGCGGCTAGGAGAAATGGGCAAGGCGAGCTGTTAAATGGCCGTGCACTGACAGACAAAGAGAGAAATAGAAAGAGCCAGAGAAATGCCAGTAAATTACCAGTGACCCTGAATAGGTGCGTGAACGCTGGTTGCGAGTAGCGGAATCGAACAAGTCAAATTGAATTGTTGAAGAGCGCATGCTCCCCTCTTTCTCCCTCCCTCTCTCTCTCTCTACGCGCTCCCCTCTTTGCCTGTCAGTGTCACCGTGCTGTCAGCAACCTTGGCGTCTCGCGGTGTAGCCAAGTGACAAGTGAGTTATTAGACAGAAGACGCCCGGATGGCAGCGACGCCTCCAGGTAACGGAGAAGCAGCACATTTTTTAATGATTGTTGCTGTCATCCTTTCCTCCCTAGTCAGCCCATCCACCTCCGCAGCCCCTTCCATCAGGCTCACTGCGCTGCCTGCCCTGCCTGCTGCGCTTTATCTGAAACGAGAGACGAACCAACTGCATGTGTCATACGGGGGAGGCTTAAAAAAGACATGAAGTATTTCGGCAGAATAGGTCGTGTCTATATTGTGAAATGCCTAATGGAACACTTACATGGATGTGAGAATACTGTACAGGCTTAAAACGGCCTTCTTGCGTAGCACCAGTCGAGTTGTATAGTAACACATTACTAATATTTAATAATAGAAACCGAGATGTATAATTTTTTTTGTCTTTTTTTCAAAATAAACCATCCTGGACGAGACATCTCCATTTAGTTACGCTACCTATCAATAAATACCCTTTCCCTTGGCTACTTTTGCTCCATTTTGGCAAATATGTGTACCGTACGACGATCATTAAGTTTACATTAGTAGCCAACACTTTTAGATTTAAATATCACAGCAATACTTTTTAAGACTTAAGTGCAATGGGGCCTAATTGAAGTTCACTCACATTTGGTCACAATTATTTGTATAAACACTCTGTATAAATATGTGGGGCATTGATGACTTTATGCTTTTGAAATTGTGGGGCAGTAGAAGAAGTTCTGCCAAAATACCATTGATGGACTTTTTGGGCAAATGTTTGGGGTATATTATTGGTTTTTGTGTCTTGGGACAGGAGCCATCAGTGAGCCCACATAACACTTAAAGTCACCATTGCAAAAGTCCTCATTTTAATATTATTACACATCCCCTTGTAGATGCAAAGTGCAAAAAAACATACAAAAGCTTGTTAAAATAAATTGACAAAAGAAAACAATTTGTTATACAGAGAATGATATCAGCATAGGAGCCTCGAAAAGCATGCCGGCAACCTCTGACGATCTAAAAAGTAGATAAAAAAATTCACATGGTTTCTTTTTTATCCTAAGTGTCATGAAGCTAAAATAAATGAACGCAAAGCTAGTAAGTTGCTACCTCTTTCTTGCCTATATCTGGAAGTATTGTACTTGACTGTAACATAAAGGTAGGAGAAGAAACCGAAACGAACGACCATCAAAACACAACTCTCGAACACCAAAAGCCTCATTTCGCGACAATATTTACAAATGAACTGTCATGCTTTTTTGTAAGGGATTCGTTTAAAAGTTCTTACACAAATACAACAAGAAAGTTTTTTTCTTTTTTCAGTACGATCTTTTCGGCAGGCAAAGTCACAAATAAGAGTAGATTCTTTGACAGACGGAAAATAAACCAACAATCTCGAAAGAAAATATATATTCCCGAAAAAAGAAAACCCCAAAACTTCCGTCCATTTGTGGAACTCCCAACTTCAATAGTGTCATCGTCACATTGATAAACCGCATTGAATGTCAGTGATTTGTACATACAGACATGTTAGAAATCTTCGCTAGACAGTCAGACTTTGGGTGTCCAGTTTTAAAGTTTGTGGCAACGTTGGAGTGATCGAAATTGAGGAAGAGGAAGGACGAGGAGATATTTCAGTCCACGATGGAGGAGAATGGTGCGTTTTTGTGGAGATTGGGGTTCTGCGAGTGTCTGTTGCGGCTACGCACGGAACTGAAAACCATATTACAGCCAGGGACTTTGCATTTGTGCATCTCCCGCAGATGGACAGTCTTGTAGTGCACACGCAAAGTCCCCTTGTTGCTGTACATCTTGTGGCAGATATTGCAAAGGACGCCGCCGCCGCTTCCCCCCGCGACCGGATGGCACGCAAACTCCGCCCCGGTCTCGCCGCTGTCACTTTGCGCACGCCTTCTCTCCACGCTCTCCCCCTCGCTGTTCACCTCCTCCTCCTCCTCTTCCTCGTCGTACAGGTCGTCCAACAAGATGCCCTCGTCGCTGCCCTCGTCCGACCCGGGGGACGAGTGGACACTGCTGCCCGAGTGGAGGCTGGACGCGGTGCTCAGGTCCAGAACCGCGTAGTCCTCCGGCGGAGCTCTAGAGAAGCCGTTGAGGTGGTTGAGGTGGTGGTTGTAATGGGGAGGATGGAGACTACTGGGGAAGTGGGGGTAGATATTGTTCATGGGGGAATGGGGGCCCCCGACAGCCATCCCCAGCATCGGGTCCAGGCCCATGTGGTGGTGGTGGTGGCCGGCGTAGAGCTTGGCCAAAAACCCGACTCGCAGGTCTTTGGGCAGAGGCGTGAGGTGGGGGTCCAGGACTATGTCGTCCAGCTCTTTGGTCAGCAGTTTGCGGTGCAGGTTGATGTTGGAGCTGTGCCTGTGGAAAGGATGAAACATCACTATTAGATATCTTTATGTTTAGGAATACATTTTACTGAGATTGCAGACTGAAGTGAAGTGAGGAAAATTATAAAATCGTTTAAAAGTCCGTTAAAAAGTACTTTTGTAATTCAACTTACAATCTGAAACTCATATTTGACAGACCAGTTAAATGCAAAGTGACAAATAACAGTTGTTTTGTTAAAATGTGTGAAAATTATGGCTCTCAACTTGTAAAATCCCTAAAATAGAACTTTTTAAAATTGTAAGCCATAATCATAACAATCATAACTAACAAAATAAATGTCACTTTGCATGTAATTAATCAATATAATATATTGGTGTCACTATTTGAGTTGAATTATAGAAATAAAATAGTTTTCATCCAATTTTCTTTCGGTAGATATTTTTTCCCACTCTAAAAAGTATGATTGGCCAAGGATGAAGCTTCAGACAGTGAGGTCAACTTATTTTTGTTGACAATTTTGATATGAGACCCACAATTGTTAATACTGATACAACTTTACCAGTGTGTGGAACTTCTCCAAATGTCTCCATGGAGAGACTCTAGCTAGAGTATTTCATAGTATTGCTTTAAATGTACCAATCTCCATGGAGACAAACAAAACAACAAAAACACCTTAAAGGTAAATGAATGCAACATAGATGTTTAATGCCATGCCATGGGACATTTCAGACAAAGCATGAGCACCACGACCATCTACCCATGCACCCACCAGAAAAAGTACCATCTGCTTCTTTCATGGAATAATCTATATGTTTATGTGTATAACGAATTACTCCACTGAATTTGTAACCCACAAATTAATCAGATCACAAAATGTATCAAAATGGGTATTTAGTATTTTGAAACATTATAACAAACAAAGGCTTGGCAGATGTCACTTTGCATGTGATGAGTCTATATCATACATTGTTTTCACATTTTAAGTTGCAGTACAGAAGTAAATGAACATTTGAGTGATATTCAAAATTTCACCTGTAGTATTTTATATCCATTTTTAATAATAATAATATTTAATCAATGATGCGTGTATACAGTGTTGATACAAGACCCACAATTAATACGACTTTGCGTGTCCAAAAAGTTCCATATAAAACTGATGCATTATTATTATGATTTTAGAAGACATGTTTATACCAAGTCATTCTATGCTCCACAGCAGTCTTGTACCCACATTGTAAGTGCAGGCACCGAGCACTGGCCCCTGTTTACTGCTGTCAGCATGTCTGCCCTGCACAGGCCTCAAATCCAATAGAGTCTGACTCAATTAAATACTCTGGCATATTGAATGGGAGTTTATCAATTGATTGGACTTGTGCTAATGTGATAATCGAGGGGAACTGGATAGCATATTAGCAGCAGGCCCTGACAGCATTATCGTATTGGTTCCCTGCTGGAGGCTGCTTAATCCGCCACCTCAATGAACTTGTCTTTATGTGTGGCTCTGTGCGTAATCAGAATGGGCATTTTCCCTGTACGTGGTATTGTACTGGATTTTGTAGTACAACACAGCTACGTCAGTTGGGGCGGGGTTCATTTGCTCCACTGTACGTCTGTGTCTAGAAATTATTAGTAAAACCTCTAACAGTTATGTATAATACCAGATGGCACCATAAACAAAACAAAATAAAAAAAGACATATTTTATCTAACTCTAAGACCGACGTAAAATGTGTTTAAAGTTTAAATGATCTATCAGCTGTGGTGAACTTGTTATAGCCCTAATCTAACTGTACTGGCACTCTTTGCCACAATAATGATACAGCACACATAAAATAAACTTAAGAAACTCATAACCAGTGAATACACACGGCCCACTCAATTTTGTCAAAATGCAAAACTATGCAAACACTCCTTTTAATGTGAGGGGTTTCCATGCAAGCGGGGCACATGTGTTCAAGCAAAACCAAAACTCAACAACAGAACAGAAAGGGGTCATCCTGAGGAGGATGGGCAAACATGAGGCACAATGGATAGTAGAGCTTACCAGCAGTGGCAGGGTTGATGCAGTCAAAAAGGGTCCCTTTCCTTTAATTATTTACTTCCCTATCCGACAATGTCCTGCAAGAGGTAAAAATACATTTATATCAGGGACCCTTTTCTGTGAAGCAGGCAACCAGGAGCCCGTCCACGAGAGCATCGTCAGCATTGAGAAGCGAGCGTGGCAAATCGATTGGCCGTGGCTGTCACTGCCCGTGTGTGAGTGCTGGAGTGTAAAAGAGAAAATATACTACTTTTATAGTGGAGCCTTGATCAAAAAGACATCGTAAATCCCCCTTTTTATCCTTTGATAGTTCAGTTGTGTCCATATAGTGTTAAGTTATGGCTTAAACAGGATCTCTCTCCGACTTGTGCTTGCGTATTGTACTGCGCTTCATGGGCCACACTTTTGCTCAATGGGCGAATGCTGTTGAAGATGCTCAGGTAGGCAGGTCCTTTGCAACATGTCTTCATAAAACAACACCTTCACACTGCTAATAAGCTCTAAGTTAACCGTGTCTATCTCCTTTTTTAATAATACGTCACTTGTAATACACTTCCAACATGTCAGGTACAGTCTATAGTGGCTTTTCCTTCTTCTCTTTCCTCCACAGACCTGATTTGCCCCAGTTTGTGTGCCGCTACTCCTCCCTGTTGGCTAGTAATGTTCCTGGCAAAGCAATTTGACAGTCTCATCTTCACCCCAAAAAGGTGGGGGTGGAAAGAGTCTCGCAGGGACCCGTTTTTTGACTGTGCAGAGGAGGCTGCAGTCCCGACTGGAGTAAATCATCTTTATGTGTGTGTGATGGCCCTTGCCCGCTTTGTGAGTCTGTTTGCGTCTAAATGATGCTGATAATGTGTAAATGAGATGCAGGACTGAGTGGTGTTTACGTGGCACCACGGTTCTTTGTCTTTCCTGTCATTTGGTTGCATTAGGAGCTTTTGGGTTTAAGTAGGAGGACACAAGCACAAGGAACATCCATCAAACTCTGTCACCGCAGATTCTGGGTTCAATGATGTTAGTCTACCATCCGACACCGTGATGAGTTTTGTGTGGTATGTAAAGGCAAACTAATGGGTTCAGTGATATAAAAGTAATTGAAATTTGTATGAGACATGTGCATGGCTGTTGGCTGTTTGACACTAAAGAATAGACTAGATCAGGGGTCTCCAACCTATAGCTCAGGTGCTACCAGTAGCTCACCACCCCCTCGCAGGTAGCTCACCAATGGATTTAGAAAGTAACAAGTTTAATAATGTACTGAATATTTCAGAATGTGTTAATCACTTGCTCACAACTATTGTAAATGCAAACTCACTTTGTGCACTAGTAACACATAATTGACTGGTGATAAGAGTACCCATTCTGAAGCTCGCTCTCACAAATATATAAACACATTTTTCCCAGGACGGCTTAAAGGAGTCGCTCTTTGCCATTTTTGTCTTGAAAACCAGCTCTCCAGGGAAAAAGGTTGGAGACCACTGGACTAGATACACTACTACTACTAATTATTCTTTATAATAAGCTGTAATCTAAATTTATATAATCCTTGTGATGCCATACAAAAGTATTTTTGACTAATTTATCTGACATAGATTAACCGCAGAGATGTGCTGATAAATGTCTTTTAAAAGATTTTTCAATAAGTTATCAAACCAAATGCAAAGCTGTAAAGTAACCTAGTTGGTGTAATTTTTAGTTCTATGCACCTCATAAGTCAGTTTGCTCCAACTTTTGCACACACCTTGATAAAGTACCCCTATGACGTCTAAACTACGCCTTCCTAGATGTACTTTCCGTCTTTATAATATGGGACAATATTTGTGTTTTTTTACTTTTAGCAGCAACATTGAATATGGAAATACACATAAATCACACATCTACTCTCACTTGCACAAAAACTGACTGTATTTCAGTGTTCTCACTGTATCAATAGATCTGTGTGAATACACACAGATCTGATAGTGCTTTTCTTTTGAAACAGCATGTGTCTTCTGCTTGCACACTCTCTCTCTGAACGCAGTGCCCTTTGTTTAGGAGACGTAGGCAGCTGAATGTGCAGGGGCCCCCATAGCGCGCAGGGACCCCGGGAGCCGCACAGAGGAGCCCAAAGACTCACTGACATAATTAACCTTCAGTGTGTGCATTTGGAATGGCCCGGGCCGGGACTGCCGAGACCGCCGGGGGAGTGAGAGAGGAGCTAGGGCTGCCGCGGTGACATACAGGGAGCAGGTTAAAGCTAGGTTAACGAATGAACTGCTATATAGATGAGATAAATAAGGAAATGCTGTCCCCTTCTTAAAATGTGATTAACGAGGCTAATAAGTGTGTGATTCCTAGTGCAGGCCTTTTAGCTACAAGTCATCTGTCTATGCACGTTTACTTCTCTGCAGTAAAGATCACTCACTTTGCCCAAGGCCGTACTAAAATAACTGCCCTGTATGAATTGCATCCAAGTATTGCCATATATCTTTCAAACGTATATCATTTCCTAATTTAAAGAACAATTTAAAAAAACAAAGAACCCTAACTGAATACCACATGCATTAAAAAACAAATCTAACAGAAAATGCTGGTTTGGTGCTTTTTATGGTACATTTATTGTTTCTACTGTCTTTGGGATACTGAACTTCTTTGAACCCAAGGCATCAGATGTGTTAAGTGGCTGTGCAATATGTTCCAGTAAACTGTACAGAGTGGGACTGATATGTGCTAACAAGCCCAGGTGCTCACTGCTGGCCTCACCTCCTGATGCGCTAATACATGCAGCGGTTTGACAAACCTCTGCTAATGTATGCGGCTTCACCTGACAGTGACAGGGTGATGCAGGGAGGGCAGGTACACAGCCCTGTGCAGATGGAGGGTGCAAGTATGAGATGTTCTCCCCTCACACCTACTCTTCAACTTTGGCTTGATGCAGCAGATGTCCCTAATCCTGTCTTAGAAGTACAGCCTAAGTGTAGTGATACTCTATTTTTTCTTGCTTAAAAAGAAAATATATATTTATGTTTCCATCCTAAATATGCTTCAAAATAAAATGTATCCTGGAAAAGACACGTATTACATGTTAGATTGAAGAGGTGTAAGACTGACCTGTCTCGGCTCCGTCGAGAGGGGAAAGCAGCATTGCAGCCAGCCACAGTGCAGACATGCATCTCTTTGAGATGCACATTCTTGTAGTGCAGCTTCATGCTATATGAGCTCTTGAAGCTTTTCTTACATACATAACAGATCTTGGGGTCGGGGCTTGAGCATGGGTCTCCATCGGGTGACTGAGAAGTTGGGAACTTGGGTGGGCTGGCCCCATAGCCCATAGAGGAGATGAAGCTCTCGTGAAGAGCAGCCATACTGGCTGCCGCTGCCGCTGCTGCTGCCATGCCTCCATTGTAAAGGCCGTACTGTCCCATGCAGAACATGTCATAAGTAGGGTCGCTAAGCTCTTCCTTTATCTTCATGGCAGGCTGATGTGGGGATGGGGATGAATGGCTCTTGCCTTCATTTTGTTTTAAGTGTCTTTCTTCTCCAACCTCATCGACCATGTCTTTCTCTAGACCCCTGCCCAGTCTGTGGTGTTTGTGCTGATCTTCTACATCCATCATTTCATCCCGATAGAACATTTTAGAGTCTGAGTTTTCAGATTCATTTTCAAAGTCTCTCTCATGGTCCTGGTCCTCTGATGTGAAACTGTCCATACAGCGCATGTCTCCTGTGCTCCTGAGATCTCCTCTACTGTCACTGCCTGCTCCGTCTCGGCAGTCATCCTCACTCCTCATCATTCCCCTAAGAGCCAGTCCTGGACTCATTTCATCCTGAGAGGGAGACTGCTGCCCACTGCCTCCACTGTGGTTCCCTGTGCTGCTGCCGTTGTTACAGTTTCCATTCATCTTCAGGCTGTTGTGCAGGAGAGAGGACTGGTGGTGATGGTGGTTATGGATATGATCATCATCCTCATCTTTGTCCTCATAGTCATCTGCCACATCAATGACTTCCTTTTCAATTTTCACTGGCATACTGGACTTGCGGGGCTTCTTTTTGGGTGTGGGGTCACTGTTGCCCATAGTACCCTCATGGTTGGCACTGGGAGTGGATAAGCGGTGAGACATGGGGCCTGCCTCTGATACGTGGACACTGTTGTGTGCAGCTGCTGCTGCAAGGAGCTGCTGCTGCTGGTCCATCAGAGAGGTGCTGTTAGTGGTAGTGGGCAGGATGGGGCTGGTGGGTAGGGACACTGGAGGACTCACCAGATCTGCAGGAGACAGTAGTGTGCGGTAGAATGGGGGCACAGGCTGGACTGGCTGGACTGACTTCAGCGAGGGAAACATAAGGGGACTTTGGAGTGGAGACATGGGATCCACTGGAGGTGTGGTGAAGCCCAGTGGGGGTCTTCCTGGGCTGGTTAGTGTAAAGGCTCCATTTTTGGTGCTTGAGATGACTGGTGTACCAGAGTTGCCAGTGGCACGAATAAGATCTTTATCACGGTTGTTGCGTAACATTGGCATGTGTAACCGTGGATTAGGATTGGCACTGTGACGATTGCGACTGCGGAGTGAGCTAAATACCATGTTGCAGCCCTCGATGGTACAACGGTGCTTAATCTTCAAGTGTACAGCATTGTAGTGTATTTTGAGAGTGCCTTTATCATAAAAGGTTTTGCCACAAGAGTTGCAACAAACACGCCCCTTCCGTGAGGTGGACCCCATTCGCCGCATTCGGTGCATTTTGGAGGAGAAGGAAGCATGTGTTATACTTTGTTTCTGCTCTTCCTTGGCAAAGTGATGATGGACTTGTGAGTCGGTCATAGTGCTGGGCTGCTGTGTCTGACTCTGGGACTGTGGTAGTCCTGATTGTGGCTGTGGTGTGGATTGTGACCGGAGCTGTGACTGCTGGGAGGGGGTGGGGGAGATAGGTGAAGCTCTGTTACTGGGCTCTGTCTTGGGTTCTATGTGATTTAATGATCCAAGGCCTCCTCGGCTTGGACTCTGGCCTGAGCGGAATGGAGACAAGGACACTTCGGATTCACTAGTCTCCACCTGCTCTCCCTGGTTTGGGAGGGAGGGCTCTCGCAGACGCAGAGCAGACTGCTCCATGGGCAGGCCGTTAGGGGGTAAGCCAAGCATGGGTGCAGACACTGGGTTGATGTACTGAAAGGGCAGAAGGAAGGCAAGGCTATTGGGGATGTTTTCAAAATGATGGATGCTCGATGGACTACTGCTTTCCATATGTGTTATCAGCCCGGGGCTGCGGGTTCTGTTGTTGCTCTCAATAAATGTCCTAATCCCGGAGTCAGTCTTGGAGGAGGGAACAGTGACTGCCTGACCTTCCTTCTCCTGGATGGCCATCAGTTCAACAATGGACTTGGTTTCACCAAAGCGGAGGAACTGCTGCAGGGTGATGATCTCCTCTTCCCGAGACATGATGGTCCAGCGGTCCAGGACCTTGCCTGCAGCATCCTGCAGACCCCAGAAGAAAAAAGAAGACAAAAATACCAAACATTATTGATTGTGCATAATCAGTATGGTCAAAAGAGAACATAGAGCAGGGGTTAGTTTGTAAGGGCAAGCTTTTCAGCTTATGAAATTCAGAGGCCCCTGGAGCGACAGGCAGCTCACAGAGGTTTGTCCAAAGCCTGACAGTGCTGAGTCCCTCTTGTCCAACAACACTTCCTGTTTATTCATTAAATAAAGACTTAGTGGATAATCTAATACAGTGATTGGGAAATGAGATGCAGCTTCACGTCAGGTGTACTTGAACCTGAAATATGGATCTGGGATTTTACATTTCTGTGAACTTTTCTTGGGACTCCCTGTGATCAGGAAGCGAACCTGAGGATGTTTACAAAATGTGCGAGCAGATGCAGAATGGCCAAAAGACATCGTAGAATCATTCATGACAACCACTAATGACACCTCTGCATTCATTTTCTTGTTTGTCTATGGGCACTCAAACACCCCAGGGTGAGTGGGACAGCATCATGGGAAAAAATCAATATCCTTGTGATCGGGAAAAAAATAAAAGAGAATGTTACATTTAAAATAACTGTGGAAGAAGATACGTGATTTTAGTCAGGAGTGATATAGAAGATGCACACAAGGAACAAGTGACAACAGCATACAAAACAAGCTGTGACAATTAGTGGGAATGAAATTGTTAACATGAGAAATGTTTCTCGCTGCCGGCATGTATAAAAGATAAATGGCAGCTCTAGTGAGAAAAAAGCAGTAAAACCAACATCACAAAGCACAAAGGGCCTGTAAGGAGAAAACACAGGATAAATGTTTAAAGAGAGAGAAAGAGAGAGAGTGAGAGAGAGAGGAAGGGAAAGAGCTCAAGAAAAAGAGGAATAAAGTGAGTGGTTTCAAATCATGCCTTCAGATATACTGGAGAAATAGACTCTTCTGAGACCAAACATCAATAGTCACTTGGGTATTTGTTGTTAAATATACATTAAAAAACATTTTACACTTTCATTCTGTGTGCGCTGTGGAGTTTAGCCTGGAGGTATGACTTTCAATTCTAGCCTGACCACTATTATTTCAAACTGCAGGGCCATCTGGGCATTAGCACTTCAATTTTATTTAATTGAAACAAAAAGTAAAGGCAAATTAGAAAGTGAAAATTGTTTGAGCTGGAAAAGAGCAGAGCAGTCAAAACAATTGCATGTCTTGTTGATCAGTTTCCTCAAGGAGATGTCATAGCAAGTTAAAAGTGATTATGAAAGACTTTTTTCATTCCATGTCCAATGAAGTAACTCATGTCAATAAATTCTTGCAAATAAAGGTGAAAAAGGCTGTGAACTCAACCCTTCCTGATGACTCTTATTTAGTTGGTCAATTTAATTTATACTGAAGAATTATTCCTGCATTGTTTGCATACATTGTTTGTTTTTTCTTCCAGTTCACAATATGATAAAGGGCTGTAATCAATGATTAATCGTAAAAAACAAAACAAAAAAAAAGCTAAAATTATGCACCTTTGTCTGATTTTTTTTTTTTACACACATTTCCTTGTTTCATATGTTGTAATTTTTTGAAAACAAAACAAAACTGAGGAACATTTTCCTATAGAAGAGCCCTCGTAAAAAGTCGATATATAACAATTTATTTTTATTTTACATGTCAACATATTTAATTCTTCTCTGGATGTATTTAATGTTGTTATTTAAACTAATGGATGTTAGTCTTCCTGAAGATGTGAGACAGGCCTCCTCTCTGACAATGTTTAAAACCAGGTTAAAGACGGTTCTGTTTAGCTGTGCATACAACTGAGGGATTTTATATTTTTATCTTTTTTTTTTTTTTAATGTACTGTGATTATTTATGATTTTAATGCTTTCTTGTTCTGTTCAGCACTTTGAGTTGCCTTGTGTATGAATTGTGCTATACAAATAAACTTGCCTTGCCTTGCCTTGCCTTTAAAACAGTTTCTGTGCTGTTCAAAAAACAATCGATTACTAGAATGAATTCATAACTATTTAATTGTGTTTAATCATTTCATTGCTTTAGCCCTTCTTCATTAAGCAATGAAAGGACACATTTTAAGACAACATGGTTGTGACTGTATCTTTCCCACTCCTCTGGATCGAGAGAGAGACACACATATGCCATTAGGAGCATTTTTATAAGCAGGCACTCATCCCCCAATTAGCTTAATGTGGCCCTCTTTGGCTTATACATTTTCCACACGGCCCCACCTCTTCTTGTTTGCTTCTTTCAATAAAATCTCATTAATCCACCCCTCCCCCTTCTCCCCCATTGCTATGACATATTAGTCTGTCATTAGGCATCCAAGAGTCCTTTAAACAATCCGGCGAAACCTCACTTTGCCAGGTTAATGACGATTAGCAAATAATTACAGCGCAGAGACAAAGGGGTACCCACTTTATCTGTAGGATGGCTTGCTGCTGTTAGTTTGTTTTATCTGCCTGCCTTCATAGCGATGGCAGTGTTTATTCATCACGGCGGCATCGCAGCGGAATTGTAATTCATCGGGTCTCTGATACCACGCTGCTGTGGGCGAGGAGCCGCGCATCTACGTTGCAAATTGCTGACAATGAGGATGAGCAAATGATGGCCTTGTCACAGGCCAGGGCGCCACTGTCAGTTAAAACAAATCAGGTAATTACGCAATTAGCAGGTTATGTGTAAAGCCCTATTAAAAGCCTGCCGATGTAGCTGAGGAGGTCGCTCCGTGTGTGCTGGGGATCAGCAGTGTAACATGTACAAATGTTGTGTTCAGTAATCATCACCTATCATATTCAGAAAATGTACTCGGAAAGCTGCAATGTGATATGCCACGCCATGCACCAAGCTGCAAAAAGACAAATGTTTGCCACCTCTGACCTGGCCTTTGGACCCTCATCTCGACTTTGTCACAGAGCGCATCATACTACATCATGCACGCGTCCAGAATGACAACGCTTACAATTCGCTGCCTGTGTGGGATGACCCCAGAGTGCCGCATTTGCATACTATAAGCAGCCGAGACGGTATCATTTACTGAAGGAACGATAACTACTCAAAATGGCAGATCCAACCCTGGGAATGACATTGATTAGCCAATCACCTTGCCATGAATGCGATCTCCAGCAACCCTCAGAGGATTCCCCATTGATCTCTGGCCCTGCTTTCAGATCCCATTCCTCAAAAAAGCCTGTATCCCTGTGTTTGCCACTTCAAGGGAGGTTAAGCAGAAGTTCCTTATGATCTGAGAAGGTCTTGAACCTTTGGCACTATCTTTTCCATATTCTGTTTTCCATCGCACCCTGGCCTGGTCTCATGAATAATGCAGACGATCTAGTGGCGAGAGGTGCCATGGGGGATGGTGTTGAGGCAAAGCCCATTGCCTGGAGCATCACATCAGAGGGCAAGAGCTCCCAAGGCACCAGCTGCACCCCCATTGGCTTTGGAGTGGCAGGGCAGAGGTCATGTGTGAACAACCAGAACTGCTGCTTCCCCTGTGATGGACCACGGGGAAATCAGCAGCCCCTGTCCAGACGTGGGTGGAGGACATTTGTAAGAATCACAGAGGTTGAAATTTTCACTCTGATCTTTGAGAAAACTCTACATTCAAGATCTGTGCATCAAGCGAGTACACTACTTTTGGATGTGACCTAACTTGCGTGTCGGGTAAACTATAGCTAGTAAATAGATGAGACATTGTATTTTGTTATAACTTGGAGAATATTAATGCTACAATGACAATTATTAGGTGGCTGATGTGTCAAAGTGCAAGTTGCGTTTCAATGGAATTGTCTTGCAAATATTACAATTGTCTGCAAATTGTAATATATTTTAGAAGTACATTCATTATTTATCATCCGAGATTGGTAAAAGGTTGGTATCCCATTTTCAAAATACCCGGCATTGTAATAATTCAAGCTGTGTTCTGCGATTTCACAGGAACCTCTTTCAAAAACCTATAATTTTTGAAAAGGCCTAGTCACCCGTTATTCATCTGAACCCACTGACCCTCCAACGTCGTAGTCTTCTTTATTCATTTTACATATGTCCCTCTGCATCTTTTAAAAGTGAAGAGGACAGAGCGTTGGCCACCGCCCAGCAGAGGTGCAGATGGGGCAGCACATGGAAGCCATTTCAGGCCTTGTTGCTCTGTGGAGCGAATTCACCCTGCTCCCCTTTCTTTCTTTTTTTAACAAAATGCATCACAGCACTAGCTTATGAACAGTGGCTGCCTGACATATCGATTCCCTGTCTTCTCCCACAAAGCGCACACAATAACGCCGGATTGCCTTATGCCAGCTGTGCTAATGAAACCGTGGTCAACGTGTAAAAACTCAGCGGAGCTAGTATGCAGCCAGGGGGGACGCCTCAGAAAAGAAGGTTTCACATTAATTGAGGGTGATTTGTGTGATGTGCGTGGTGTGGATACGGCAGGTCAGTGACGCAGGGGAATGGTGGACAGATGTAGTAGCCGCTCTGCTCCCTCCAGGGCTGATGCAGAGCAGTGAGGCGGCGGAGGAATGGGCTTTGTGTCTGTGTGCGTTGCAAGTGTGGCGAAAAGGGATCTGACCCCTTTTCCTTCTCATCGCATGTCTCCTTTGTCTTCATTACTGTTTTGGCAGGAACCTGGTGCTGAACGGGTGGCTTGGCATATGGTCATAAAAATCATATTGCAAATTTTTTACTTTTGAGTGGGTACCATTTTTTCAACTACTACCAGTTACGTATTGAGATATGCAAGCAACAGAAAGCACATACCAGAGCTGTGATCGTACCCCTAATATTACTGTTTAAATATTGGTGTACTCTCAAAACTAGGACATAGTAGAATGTTGTGAACTAATCACACCACATCTTGTTAAAAAACATGTTAACTTGCATACTTGTAAGAAAAAGGCCGATGATTCACTATTTGGCTCAGTAGGCTGAGATGATTGCGTGAGGTTGTTTTTTGCTTGATCTTAAAATGTGACAGAGGCCAAATATACATGCGTGTGAAAACTAGTTTGAGAGTGAGGAACAACAGATTTTAATACATAGAGGTTTGAAAGTTAGATAACCCAGCTTTAAATTCATCATATGTTTTGAGGGAGTCAATAAAGCCCAGTTATCCAATATCACTCAGCAAAAGCTCTAAAAGCAAATAGTTTCAAACTTCTGTATGTTATGCTTTGACAGGAATAAAGACCAGCATCCATAACGTGTAAAACGAGACATTCACGGCCAATCAAAAGAATCCACACAGCACTTTGTCACCGTGTTAAAGGGAAATAGACTTGAATGGGTAATGGATCGCAGCGAAGGCAAACCTCCCGGAGTCATTTTGTTTTCGGACCGAGAGGGAGCAGATAAAGGTGTCTGTAAGACGCAGACACACTGCATTAGGAGCGCCTTTCAGCTCCTCCTGTGCATGCGCATGGTGCTGGAGGAAAGAGAATAAGCTAATGGACTCTTTACTTAATGTGATCAGAGCCATTATTGACATGCTGCCAGGAAGATGCAAGACCATTAACTGGATCCTCTCTCACTGGTACCTTCCCTCCACCCCTGGTTTTCTCTGACACTCCTGCACTATAGCCATGGAGGGTCGGGGAGCACCAAACACATGTCACTGCGTGGGAATATGAGAAAATGTATTGATTTGTTAACTCTTCTAAGTTTTCTATCTTGACTTTTTACATTGAGGGTTATGATTTAAAGCATGGTTACCTGATTTTCAAACCACAAAAAAATGCACTATGTAATGTAATCCATCCAACTTAGCCTCTGTCACATCTTTAGATCAGCTTTTCAGAGGACCACCCTCAATCAGCCAAAATGTATTATTTATGAAAGACACCCTACCTTTTAACTCTAATGGTTCCTTTGCACTTTTGAATTGCCTTGTGTATAAAAAAAAACGTTGCCATGCCAATATATGAATTTATGCATCACATAATATTTGCAATACCAGAAACATTAAGACACCACAGTCCAACTTTGGATGGTGCGATCTCTATTCCAGCCTGTCTGTCTGCAGTAGAACGCTCACCAGCTCGCCCTGTGCCAGATTGTACCAACCCCAGCAGCTCATTGATGCATAAACTTTCATCGGCCCGGAGTGCGCGACCATGTTTGTGTGTGATAGTATGCGTGATCATCAGGGTGTACAGGAAGTGGTGCGCGGGTCTCTCGGGGCCCGCGTCCAAGTCCCTGGGCCTGTCTACTGTCATACATTCCTGCCCTGTGATTAGTTAGTGCAAAAATAAACACCATTACCATCTGGTGCTGCCTCCCCTGTAATGTAACCTATCCACACTGGAAAGCTTTGGACCATCACAGAGCAAAGAATGGAGAACAATAACAGGAAGTGGACGTAGAAATTGAATTCAGATTATAGTGATTGATCACATTTGTCCATGTTGCTAGCAAGCTAATGAATTGGAAATAAAATTGGAATTATATATTGAAATTGTGTTGACACAGTGAGATTGAGAGCTGATCGGCTGAGCGAGGGTGGTCCACTCTTTTTCACTTTTCTTTTTATTTTAGTTTTAAAGATGTGACAAAGCCTATAGACACATGCATGTGAAAACAATAAAGTATTTTGACAGCGAGGAACAATTTTTAAAACAAATTTGTGGTATGAAAGTTAGGTACCCCAGCTTTAAAAATGTCACTGTTTATCCAACCATCCATTCATGTTGTCCAAAATGATTAGCCTCCTCAATAAATTAGTCAAATATCTCCCCCCAATGTAACCGTATACACTTTCAACATGCACTTGCTTGGTTTCCATAGATCATATTGCTCCATAATTCGCAGGTAATAAAAAAAAAAAGAACCCCAAAAGGTTTACTAGCAGTTCAATCGAGATCATTGAGGCCATCCCCAGCCAGCAGATGTTTGATCCATCCACAGCACATCTGGCCCTCCACACACACACATACACACGCACACATTTCACTCCACTTCTTTTGTGATTTTCATTGTTCCTCACGGTCTACTAAGCTCTACGTCCCCCCTCGCGGCCTACAAATATTCATCCTACTTCATTTACTACATCTTGTCGAAACGTCACGTGTAGTTAAAGCTAAACGCTATTGGTTCTCTCCGGGAAAAAGCCCCCAAAAAAAAGACATGAGAGCAAAAGTCCATTTAGAGCCATACAGATCCTAATGGCTTCATTGCTATTTTTTATTGTTGCAAGGATGTACCGGTTTTGGAATGGTTAAAAGTGACTGGGCGAGAGGGCTGTCATCTCTTGCTAACTCCCCTTAATAAATGTCAACTCCAGGACCCAGCAGCCAGTCCCGCTCAGGCTGGGTGGCCATGTCAGCAGGTCTGGAAGCCGCAAAAATGTCGGCCCGGGTGACACGGGGAAGCAGACAGGCCCTGATTGTTTGAGCTGAAGGTGTAACTGTTTGCTGCAGTGTGAATTGGCCATTTAGTTTGGTTTGTTTGCAACGGACTGACGAGGGAAGGAAAGGCGTTCATGAAATCTTTTCCGTTTGATCGTTACTCGAAGTTATTAGTCTTTGAAAGATTTTGTTCAAGAAGGTGTTAAACTTTACTTGTATGGGACTAAAATGTATCTGGCTTTTCAAAAGACTACTTGGTAAAGGGCAAATTGTAAACCTTTCAACAACAACAAAAATCCCAAAATGAATAATTTATCTGTGCCAATAAATAAACATAATTTCGGAATAGTGCTTTGTCCATGTTCAACCATTCAGTTTGTCTTTGAAGGAAAGTTATATATTCAATTCCTTTTTTATTGTAGTAGTAGTAGTAGTAATCTTTATTTATATACCGCCTTTTCACTGCACATCGGAGTCTCAAAGCGGTTTACAATTGTTATTTTTGGGAGTGGTGGTGCCAGTACAGGAGGCACATGCCAGACCTATTGTACATATTTTTAGTGGTAGGGGAAACCGGAGCACCCGGAGGAAACCTACGCAGACACGGGGAGAACATGCAAACTCCACTCAGAAAGGCCCTGGTCCAACCGGGATTCGAACCCAGGACCTTCTTGCTGAGAGGCGAGAGTGCTATCCACTCAGCCACCGTGCCAACTGTAACTTGTAGTTACAGTTGTTTCGGAGAACTTTACAAAACTTCATCAACAAAAGATTACAGAATCACAGGGAATGCAATAATAAATACAATAAACACAATAAGATGTCCATAGATGTCCTGGATGTCCTTAGACCCCCGTGGATTAGCAAGGAACAAAAAAAAAAATTGTTTAAACATTATTTCCGTAATCCACCCTATTTAAAGCTATTATTTGTTATCATTTTGATGATTATGTTACAGTTCATTGTGCATTTTCAAAATAAATGATATCTTCTGAGATTTTGGGTTTGTGAGCAATCAACCTTATAACAGTTAAAGGCTTGACATTATTAGTCTCACATTGTAAGTTGTAATACAGAAGTAAGTGGACTTTTGAACAATATTCTAATTGTCCAAGTTTCACATGTATATAAAACAGGTTGTCTTTCCAAATTCAGGCGTTTCAATAAGGGGGAGCTTTCCCTTATTGAATCCTACACATGTAATGTAATCTCCGTATGTTTGTGTCTGGCCCAGCCTCGCAGTGCTGTGCAATACTATTGATCCCCATAGCTTTGTGGTCTGCAGGCCTCCTGTCTGTAAACCCAATGAGCCAGAACACCTTTACACTGGCCCTCTCTACCCCTCGTAGCACTACATCCTAAACAGCCATCAGAGAAACTCAATACAGACACCAAGTCCTCTCTGGCTGGAGCAGCAGTGCCCGATGATGTCCCAGCGGGCAGAAGCTAAGTCAATTGAGCCTCAGCGTAGCATCTCACCTCACAGACCTGTTGCCAGCCTAATATGTCACGCTAATATGTCTCACCATATGAATTACAAGGCTGAGAGAGGTATCCAGATGCAATAAGTATGGATTAGCTAATGTTCGGGGTCCTGTCTGCGTCTTGTCGGGATGAAGCAGGAGAATTATCCGTTGTAATAGCCTTTAACAGGGTGTCTGGCTGTGGCGCGGAGGTGAGATTGGGCCATGCAGACTTCTGGGAATTCTTATGAGCTCTGGGAAATGAACTTTCCGTTCAAAGGCTAAGGAAACCAGACAGGCTAAGAGAGACAGCATTGAGAAAATGATTAGCAAAGACGTATGTGAAATGTATGAGCGCAATGGGCAGTTTAAGCCTTTTTTTAACGCATCGATTTGGGCTGGAGGGGTTGAGGTGTTTGGGTTCAAAGGTGCCGGAGCCTCTGCCTTGTCTGCTCCATGTCTTAAGTGTTAATACATGAACCCATTGATTTGTGTTGTACTTGCATAGATGCCCTATGTGTAGGCCAAATCGCCCGACAGAAGGCGAGTGGGAAGGGAGCACCAAGAAGAAAACGAAAATGTGGGAGAAGAGGTTATAGAGTGGTCAGATGGGGGCGTAATTAGAAACCTTGCTACCACTAAACACTATATATTGATCTGGGATAAACATCTTTTCCCCTCAGCCAATGTGCCTGGGTGCTTTAATAATTCAAACCTCACATAACTCGCACCCAGGAGCCATCTTGCATGCACCTGAACAGTAGGTCTGACTTCGGCCTCTGTTTGTGCTGCTGCGGGCATAGGTGGAATCCTCAATGCGACGTATTGATTGCAGTATTTCATAATTAATAACCGGTGAAGTGGGGAAGGGCTTTGTTCTATTTACATCTGGCTTGCACATACTTATAAGTGTGCGATTAGCTTGAAGTCATGACAGTTTTTTACCAATAATTGTGATGTTCTGTCTTTGAGATATTTGTCAAGTTTCAAAAGTAGTCATCTGGACCAAGGTTTCAAAAAATGATGCCGGGGTGGAGGGGTCAAAATGTAGAATTTGATTTGACTGGTATTATTGTTCTAAACCACTGAACTCAGAATTGGGCATTTTTTTTATTTTATGATATTTTGCCGGTTTTCTGTTCTGTTTTTTACTACCTACTCGTGTGCAGCATTTTGGAAACTCTATTGTTTATGGAAGTGCTATATAAAATATTTGGATTTCACATTGTAACACATGCCTATGTTATATGGCCTATGAAGCACTTTGTGATTCACTCTACAAAAAAAAGTTGAATGATTGATTGACTGATGAATGGACTTTTGAACCACACTGACATTTTCAGAGTTTCACCTGTTAAACCAATAACAAAACCTATAGTATAATCTAAGAAAAATGCAGGTAAGATTAGGGCTTGTAACTATGTTGGTTTCCTACAACATAATTACACAAGAAGGCGCAAACTTCACTCATCTAGCCGTGCACCCTGGCCCACGTGGAGTTATCTCGGCTCAGACAAGGCCTCATTCACAGAGGTGCACACAGGGACCTTGCTTGCCAGTGGCGTTCCTTGCAGGCAGATGTGGAGAGAGTGCCAGGGGCCTTTGCGAGGGCCCCGGGTTCAGGGCCGGGCACTGCTGTTGCACTCTTTGAAGATCTCCTCATGGAAAAGTGCAAGCAGCTCGCTGACAGCACACAGGAGCAGTTAGTGTCCTCGACTGGTGCACAGATGTGGGAAAGCTTCAAGGTACAAATTGGACTAATTACTGGGGTTTTCAACATCGTTATCTGGTAGAAAATGTCTATTATAATTCTGATTTGGTGTTGCATAGGAGAAAATGTACTCAATAGATTTGACCCATGCAACACAAGGGTTTTGCCAAACAGTAACTATCTGAAGGACCATACGTTTGAAATCATGACAAAATCATGGCAATCCATCCATCCATTTTCTACCCTTTAATCCATTTCTGGGTCAGGGGGGTGGCAATCAGAGATGCCACCCAAATCTCATAACACCAGCCCCTCACTGACCCTCTGCAGGTGGTGAGTCCACAGGAGCTGAGATCTTCCAGCGGGGGCTTTGGGCAAAGTGGGGTTAAGTGTCTTGCCCAAGAACACAACAACAGCAGTCATCAGTGGGAGTCGGTGTAGAGGTGGGAATTGAACCCACGACCTTCTGGCCTTAAGGCCAATGCTCTACCAACTGAGCTACTGTCGCCCCTCTTCACATCTGCCACATCATGGCAATGTCCAAGAAATTAGAAAACATATTTCTAAACCTTGTGAGAGTCACTATAAAACACTTTGGACTGAGAGCTGAGTGACAGAGGCCAAAAATGTATGCATAGAACCATTATACTGGTTTGACAATACTGTTTTAAGTCATACAAGCAAGTCTCCATAGAACAGTACAAAAAATGCATTGCGATCTCATAGTGTCGCCAGACCAGAAGCGAGGTTTCTGGCAAAGCAAAACCAATTCCTTCACCGTTATGTCACGAGCACGACTGCGGTTAGCCATGTAAGGTCCTGTCCTAACCTCTGCTCATGACACGGCCTTTTGCTGTCGAAATTCCAGCGAGACAAGCAAAACAATTTGACTCTCCTCTGCGCTCTCTGTTACCTCCTCACTTTACATAATTGCACGTTACATTTCCTCTGGATCCGAAACAGTGATGGAAAAAGAGTCTGCTGATCATTATGTTTTGGCACTGTTAGAGGCCACTAATATACGTGTGTGTTTGCCTTTCGTAGTGTGTGCGTGTGTGCGTTCGCCTTTATAGCTCCAGTGTGCAGCCTCTTGAGAAAAGGCCAGGGCAAATAAACGGACATTACAGATATGAATAAGCCACAAGCCTAATGCGACCTCTGCAACAATATGCAACCAAACAATAGTAGACATTTCATCTTCTTATTGTCTAATCGCCCATTTGACTGCCAGCGTATTTCCCCTCTTAACCCTTGAGATACTTGCTAATGGCCCTCACAATGGAATTATTTACTAGCCGTGGCAGGGGGGCAAATGGGTCAAATTGTGTGTTTGTGCTGCGCTTGGAATGTGTGCACCAGCTCCCATAGTTAGTGAATGAAAGGCTATGATGGAGTCGGTGAAGCACACTAGCTGGTAAGAGTGTGTGTGAGAGAGAGAGAAAGCGAAGGAGGAGGAGTGCTGGAGCTCTGAGTGGTGCTTGCTAAAGTGAAAAATCATGCCACAGAGCGCAGGGGCCCGCCGCCGTCCGCTGGGAGAAGTGACTACATCCACACTGGCACTCAAGTGCTCTTAAATACTCCATCTCAGGTCCGCAAGTGCCCCCACCTCTTATACTCCCGGGTCCCTCTCTCCGTATAGTTCTCCCCAGGACAGGAGCAGGTACAAATGGCTGTTTGCTGTACAAGTCCCTCAACGTGTTTGTGTCTGCTCGCAATTGTCCCGAACAGCGTGTAAGACAGAAAAGGGAAAATGGGCTCTGTCTTTATTCACAAATTGCCTCTTCGTGCACAAAGGTGGCATGAAAGGAGTTGTCAAAGAGCTATTAGAATGGTCAGTGCTTTAAGAGCTCACAAAGCTTCTGTCAATACACGTGTATTCACCAAAGAGCAAGCAAATGTCATTGTGGAAGAAGCGTGAGCAATTAGTCAGGGTGGACCATTATATTATAAGTTTGCTTCAATGGGTCAGTTCTCAAGATTATGTCCTGTGTTGTGTTGGTTTGTACTGTTATGGATTAAGTAGGGGACTTGCATACACTATTCGAGATTATTTTTTGGGCTGGTTCTTTTGTTTAAACTGGCTGATACTAAAACTGAGGAACCTAACTTTATACATTGTGATCCAAGTTGAAACAAGATAGCTGTGATTGGGGGGGTTGCCATTACTGGACACTTCCTTGATGCCTGAAATATTGGCCGATTTCGCCCTTCTTGCGCCTGTGACATTGCAAAGTTACAGACCTGCTTCTACGTCTTGCGCAACATCTTTCAGACCATATATTGTAATTACTGATTTGCGTGTCACATCAGTTAGAAACAAAGCTACAAAACGGTACGCATCGTCAATTTGTGTTTTCCACCGCTCTAATTACCAGTGTCACAGAGACACCTGCGTATGTTTTGATCCCAGCGGTGAAGGCTGTCTGCGTCAAAGGGGATCAAACTGTCACCTGCTGGGCTTTAACCCCGCGGATGCCAACACCTTCATATTGTAGATGAAACACAACGGAGAGACAGGCCTTTTCATTCTCGCACCTACTGTTAACGCGGCTCTTCTGTCAGCGCGGCCCGCATTATCTGTGTGTGTGTGTGTTTGGACTGCATCGTAGACATATTTCCCAACGCTAATTAGCACGACGGCGGCCCGGGGGCAATCAGAGCTGAGGTTAATGAGAGGTGGGGTGAGGCATGGGGTGAGTATCGCGCTGTCACCCTGAAGGCTCCTGCATTGATGTGACATTTCACGTGTTGAGGTGGAAGAGAGTGAGAGATCCTGTCTGCGCATCTTTGTCTGTTCTATTATCTGCCTCTCATGTCTCAGAGCGAGGCCCAGATGTGACGCTGTTGTTTCTTGCTTTGGATTGAATTTGTACATTGTGAAGAGCGTGAAAATAACACTGGTGTCTAACTAACTCTCTACAGTATATCATTTTTAACCAAGCTAACATTAGTGAATGCCTAAAAGTTATGACATTGTTATACAATAATGAATAGTTTTTGTTAGATTTCCTTGGCTTAATGCGCACTAAACCTGAACTGTGACATTGGGAGAGGACCACCCTCACTCAGCTATCTGACCAACAGTCAATTAGTGGATCACAGGGCTTTTTCTTACTTATATTAAGGATTTATTCCCTAATACAAGACCCCTTTAATCGCCTTTACAAGACTCTTTCTTATGGAACAAACTAAATGGTATGATTCATAATTCAAAAAGCGGACACCCATTTGCAAAGCTGCATAATGCTTTTTAACGTTCAAAATATACATATACTGTATAGTTAGGTACAAATATTCTAGACCAGCTAAAATAGACTTTATATTCAAGCAAATGTTGTAGGTTGGACTTGTGCTGACCTGAGATGTTATTTTGTGTTAGTCCCATTTTGCTGTATGCACGTGTCATGTAACTGTCCCTTCACATGTCAAACCGTGCGCGTGTGGCGGCGCTGACGTGCTGATGCGCATGGTGTCCCGTTACTTAAGTTGACAGAGGAAATGGACCGGGCCTGTGGCTTGTGTGGCTGTCACTCACACACAGCTCTGGGACTCAGGGGGAAGGATGGGGACACAGAAAGCACATCCTGCATTATTAAACAGAGTGCTACCATTAGCGACATTTATCCACTAGAATGACTCGATCAGGCCGTGGAGCAGATCCTCATATGAAGGCTGCGTGGTGGCATGGGCGGATGGGGGAAAATGGTTTATTTTGAGTGAAGTCACCAGTCACCAGTTGCCGTTGTTTTTACCAGTTTTCATTTCTGTTTCAGTCTAACTCAGCTAGTATGTATGCAAGTTAGTAGTATACTTGATATGGGCATTGATCTTTCAGCAGGGGCTTCAGACAAAGTGGGGTTAAGTGTCATGCTCAAGGACACAACAACGGTAGACATCAGTGGGAGTCGGTGGAGAAGGTCTCATGGTGGGCTCGAACCCACAACCTTTAGGCTCAAGCTACAATTTGTTTGTCCCAACATGAAATTAATCAGACCACAACAAGCTGTCTTAATCTTATGAGAGTACATGTTTCTTAGAGCTAATTGTGTGAGCTCAAACCGTTTGAAAAGTAGTTCTGGTGTTTACCTTATTTTCAGTCCCTAAAAGATCCCTGTATCTCAAACCCAATCCCGAAACTTTAAAATGCACTTCCCCCTTGAGAACAGATTTCATTTTTTTTCTTCTGTCACTTTCCCCTCTGCACGGCTTGTCCATGTTCTTTTTGGATCCCTCACCCGTTAACAATAGCGCTAGGGGGGCTCTCGCACAGATGTAAGCGGTAACGGCCGTGCGCTCGCCCCAAAAGCAAAAAGATGAGCGGAAAAAGACGGAGGATGAGAGCGAGGGGAACAGACGGCTAACGCTGCTCACAAGCATCACTTGTCAATTTACAGCGGCTGCTCCTTGAACCGCACCGTATAAATTTCAAGTGTGACATCCTTTTCTACTGCTTCCAAGCCGCCCGCGCTCGTCCCAGCAGACCTCCTCCCCAGACGCATACTTGGAAACCTTAAGTACAGACATGGTGCCAGATGTAGCCGGCCTTTGCTTTATGATTTTATTTATTTATTTTGTTTCACATCATAAAGGGAAGAAATATCACTTGAATTTAAGTTTCAAAAAAGTTGGCAATATTAGGCTTAGCCGTTGTGACCTTGTGAAACTTTGTATTATATTCTGACATATTGGATGGAACATGGTTAGACGCACTAGATTCGTCATGTGATGTTTCAAAACTCGTTTCAGTCTACTTTCATGTTTTTAGTTTGGAGCTATGCATTCATCGAGCATGAAAGCTGGGGTACCCAACTTTTCAGGCATAAATTATACACATTGTTATATCCAACAGAAATTACTGTGAACAAATTACCACTTGTTATTATTAGAAAACACATTAGCATTTGCATACTGTATCTTGTGAGTCTCTATTTGATGCTTCCGGGGTACTGTAGTCCTCTCGTTTTTGCTTTTCTGACTGAAAAAGTTGAATTAAACTTATGATAGAGGCCAAACATACATGCATGTGCCCAAGCTGTGAAACTATTTTTCTTATCCAGGAACCAGTTACATGGATTTTATTTATTTGAAACATTTTTTTGTGGTTTGAAAGTTAGCTACACCTCAAGCCGTGGTGCAAAATTGTCGCACATGCACTGACCAAGTATACTATTCTTTATAGTGCTCACATCATTGCAACCATCTAACAGCCATTTAAACTTTCATACACAATGGGATTTTTTCAATGTTGAGGTTTTGAAATATTGACTTTCTTTCTACTTTCTATTGGCAGCAATTGAGGATAGATGGTGTAACGTCTGGGAGTATTTGAAGTGGCCGCGGGGAGCACACTGCGCACACATGTGGACAGCGGCGCATGATACCGGGCCGGGCAGTAAATCAGTGCGTGGGTGTGTGTGTGTGTGTGTCTGTGTGTATGTGTATGTGTGTGTGTATGAGTGGGCTGTGGAGATGCGCTGGCCAGAGAGTGTAGGGATGATGTGTACGCAGCAGATACGAAGCAGAGTGGAGACGGGGCAGCTTGGCACGGCCCGGCTTTGACTGATGGCACTTGCGCTGCTCCCAGACGTGGCCTTTCTTTAATCTCTCCATCCCCTGACATAAAACTGGAAGAAAAGCAGGAGCAGCAGGGACCAAAGCACTGGTCACATGCCAGATTGATTTTTACTTTTTTTTAAACTTTGGAATACTTTTAGTTTAAGGTGGACAGGACGACTCACCTACATGCTGACACTCGCTCATGTAGACAGAACAAAGAAAATGAAATGTTGACGGTAGCTCTGCACCTGACATGACTTTTCTCCTGGCAGATCTGGTGCCAGTTCACTACTTTTGCGTTTTGAAAAGTTTCTGTAACCTGCAGCAGCACCTGACCTCTCATCAATCGATTTAAACTACACAAATTATGCAGAACTGACTTTAATCCTCATTAAATACATAAATCAACGTTTGTCGTAATCTTCTGCACTGTCCTGTGATGCATTGGGCTGATTGAGGGTGGTTCTCTCTGATCTGATGTGACAGAGGCCAAAAATACTTGTATGTCAGAACTAGTGATGGAACCAAACTCTTTTGAAATCAAGAAACACGTTTTGTATTACATTTTTGGTGTTTTGAAAGTCGGGTACCTCAGCTTTAAATTATACCAACAAGAATGGAAGAAAACTTGAAGCCTAATTGCATGATTCTATATCCATATGTATTTTTTACTGTCCCTTATGCACTTTTAGCTGTAGAATGACAAACGCGTCTGCTTTTCACCCATATGTTGCATTATCGCACGGCTTAAATCCCTTTCTTCTGTTTTAATTACTTTTCTTTCCACCTCAATCTCACATGAAAAAAGCTACGCGGCTCTCAGCCAGCTAAGAATCTCCAAAGAAAACAGCGGCCCAGAGGAGGACGAGCCGAGGTGCCTGCGCTAATGCGTGATTGCGTTATGAGCGCAACACCTGTTTCAACTTAAAACCGGGGAGGCCAGTAGCGAGATTAGAGAAACATGCCCATAAAGGGAGAAGCTTACGGCTGAGCTCTGATAACAAGTGAAAAAACCTCACTTATTTCAAAACACTGAAGGAACCGATGTGGTCTTAATGCCGTGGAATTTGTGCGCACCGGTACACAGAGGAAAGCTGCTGTCATTGTGCTGAGTGAATGACCCAAATACTTTTATTTTTACATGTTACTGTTGTTTTAGAAACCTGGACAATATATGTCATGGGCTGGGTATCCTTCAGAGCTTGCCAATTTATCAATATACAATCAATTCAATATGATATATTTCACACAATTTGATTTTATATTGTAACAAATATAAAACACAATTGTTGCATTATTTTTTGAGTTTTTCTTTTTAATTAATTATTGGTACTTTGACGTTAATAATGTTTAAACAATCAAATAAAAAATCTGAAAAAAAAAATCTATATTTTACTCTATAAAATAATCTATACAAAAGATATTGATATTTATCTTCTTTGAGCACACCTTTATATATTCAACTAATATTTCTGTTCTCAATATTTCTGGGGCTCAATGGGCTCAGTAGGTAAAGGTTTTAATGCTATAGTTATTGTTGTTTTAATTTGTCATTTACATACTCAACGAGGGATTTATGATGATATTCTTTTCTGAAATGGTGATACACAGATGATTCAACAGTCTTGAAGAGGAAAGGAGTCCTCCGATTGCTTACTTGAATGTGGTCTTCATCATTCTGCTGATGTTTTGTAAAGCGGCGAAGAATAGTTCTCAGTAGTGAGATTTGAAATGTCTTCACTAATGCCATTTTTTCTCAACAAAAATGAATATTATTTTTTCACTGTAGCTGCAATGGGATATTTCATTCTATAATGTACCATGGTGAATATTTCGGTTATTTATATTTTCCTATATGGGTTTTACCTCTTCAGAAGCTATAAGGCATGGTGTTGCTGTTGGGGGTGGGGACGCTGTAGCAGTGGAACTGTGGGCGCTAAGAAGTCCTGATCTACGGCTGATCCCGGCTCTCCTTGCACGCCGATTAGGTTTGCTTGGCAAAGTGGGAAAACGCTCTGTACTGTGTCACCTCAGTGGGTTGGATTTTGTCAGGGATCAAGCTCAGACTAGAAGAGGCCCCACTGCTTCACATAGGTGTGATCATTGTCAGATTGTCAGGCCATTTTGCACATTGTTCAGACGCGCTAAAACAAGGTTATGTAGAATATTGGAACGCACAGAGATAGAAAGCTCACACTTCATTCTGTGCTATATCATTTTCTTTTTCAAGTATGGTCCATATCTATTACAAAACTCATGTATTTGCTGTATTTATAGGCAAATTGTGAATTATATTACAATATTTTCATACATAGTTAAAGATAAAGTGCCAATAAGGATTATAAATGCTTTTAAAGGTGCGGTATCTAACTTTCAAACTACACAAAATGTGTGGTTTGAAAGTATAAACCAAATCCATATGCGACAAAACATTTTGGTTCTATCCCTTCTCATTCATGTATTTTTTGGTCTCTGTCATATCTTTAGATCAGCTTTTTAAGACAGAATAGTGAAACCGATAGGACCACCAAATAGTGACTCACAGGGAACTTTCCTACAAGTATCCATCATGTAAATTGTAAAGACAGAATGTTTTGATCTGATTTGTTCAATATATTTTACTTTTATAGTACTCTTTCTGCTGGGACAAACATGTATTATTTAAGAAACAAAAAAGTCAGGTACCCCAGCTTTAATACAGTGTCTACTTATGACATTATAGCTATGTCATGTAAGTTATGTTAAGCAGTTATGTTATGTCTTTCCTTAAAATTAGATTTTGGTTAATAATAATCTTACTAAAAAGTTTGGGCAAAATTTGACCCGGTATCATTTTAAATGATTTTGAGCAACTTGTATTTTGTGCAGAAAATTACATGTTTTGAGCATTTTATTTCTATTATTATTTGAATTGTTGACTTTTCTCATAATTGTGTAAGGCTGATCCAGACAAAAAAGAAAAGAAAAAGAAAGATCATTACTAGTATACACACTGAGCCACGCGACTGTGGTCTCTGAAATAGCTGTATCCCCCTGAGGACCCTCTCACAGAGCAGCCTTATCTATGTTTACACTGCAGAGAACATCACGCACAACTATGAGCCTGGCTGCGCACAAACTTGCAAGCTTCAAGTGCGTTTGTGAATAGGAATACAAGAATGTGTGTGTGCGCGCATGTTTGTGTGCATGCCGAGGACGTGGAGGCACTACCAGGCACCGGAGCAGAGCTGGCACTGAGCCGCAAAAGCCCCGGATGAGAGGAGTTCGCCTGGGAGAGTTAGAGGGGGAGAGGGAAAGAGAAGTTCCACCAGATCTCTGTGGTGTTTGTGCTCAGAGCAGTCACCTGTAGCAGCGCATCGATCCTGCTCCCACAATGCCCTGCTGTCTTTGTTGATTACTGCCTTTGCTTCCCTCTCTCTCTCCTCCCACACACACACACACACAAAGTCACTCACACACACACACTTGTATGGACAAAGAAGCAGCGTTACAGGGACATTACCATGACACGCAATTGTTGAAAACTCCAAAAATGTGATTATGGTTCAAAAATTCATTTTACAACTTACAATGTTGTGAAACCAATATATGATACAGATTCATTACACAAAAAGAGACATAAACCAAGCCCTTGTTTGTTATAATGTTAATGATTAGGATTTCCAGTTCATCTTTAAAATATTCACATGTTTTAAGACGTTTTATTGGAATTTCTAGACACTCAATTTCACTTATTTCTGCCTCTGTCACAGGAAAAACACACATACATACACACACACACACACGTCCATGTAATGCGAGTGCTTTTTTTGGCTTCTTATGCTATTTTCATCTACGACCATCATTTCTGGGGACTCTGTCCAGTGAGCAGCGTGCCAGTGACAACTCTCCTCGCTCGGTGGTCCCTTCCACTTACCAATTTAATAAGACAGTCTTTAGTAGCACGGAGCCAGGGCATATGCTAGAGCTGGTAAAGATTTTTTATTTCCCTACTTTTACACAAGCTCTTTTTTGCAGCAAGCCCAGAGGCAGTTATTTGTGTGTGTGTGTGTGTCCATTTATTATCCATTTATTACAACTATTAGTCCCCTTTTTCTTTCTCGCTCTGAGCTCCCCGTTACCTCAGTGAAACTCTAATAAACAATCAGGGCTGCACCATGCTGAGAGACCCTGTAATGGGCTCCTAATTAGCCACTCCAAACAGCCAAGCGCGCCTGCTTCACGCCTCGTTTTCTGCACTCATCTGCCCAAAACTGGATGAATTGATTCCATTTGCTTGCCGCTTAATGCACTGATTGTTTATTGGCATGTCTGGGAATAAAAACAAACAAACAGAGTAAAAAATGTCTTAAAGTCGGCAAAGCGTGCTAATACTAATCGCGACGGAGGAACCCATCTGACTTTGCGGCTGCCAAGGTCTTTCGGAGTGAACTATGCGCACTGCTTCCACAACTCGCTACCCCTTGCTCCTCGCGCCCTTCGCCCAAGTCCGCTCAGCTGTCGGGGGGGTAGTCAAGCCAGACCAATTGGTGTGGGCTACGTGGAGGAAAAAAATACAGTGGCCGCATTCTTATACCTGCGTAAAATACTTAATAAAGCCGCTCAAGCACGACACGTCAGCAGGAGAGCAGCTCGGACGGAGGGCAAGGTTTAGAGAGATAGGAACCAAAAAAGGTAAACTGATATTGTTTAAAGGCCAGGAGATTTTCATTACGTAGTGAACAGGTTGTGCTTTATAGAGCAGGCTGTATGCAAATGATTAGAGTGGCACATTTCATGGCAAAATTTGCATCGAATCCATGGAGTTTTAGTTGTGTTTTAGTTATATTTCAATATTCATAATCATGTCATAAATTGGGATTGGTTAGCTTGGCTGTTTCTTGTTTGGATCTTTGTAGTGTGAGCTTTTATCAACACAGATACAGAATGCTATATTTTTTACTTCAATTATTATCATTCTGTCTGGAGTTAAATCTGTACCATATGACTTGTACAAGTTTTTTTTTTTTTTTTTTTAAGCGTGTGAAAGTCAAAGTGTCCAATAATTCACCATCACAGACACAGCGGTCTCAGAGTACTGTCTAGCCACAGTATTTTCTAAAGTTGGCTGTATTATATTTCATTTCTCCATTCTGGCCAATGGGGAAATCCACAGTGAGTTTACATGAGATATTTAATAAAACACTTTGACTTAAGTACAGTATTGCCCACTACCAGTCAAAGTTCACCATGCTGACAATAGCGGACACTTTTTGATTTTTTTGTCTTGCATTTTAGACTTTGCAGTGTGGAAAGTCTAAAATTACTGGTTAGAACCCTCCTGAGCTTCCAAATGCAGAAGTAGCTATGAGATGATGCAAAAAGGCTCCTTCTCTTAGCTCCTCCCCCTTACCCTAACCCTTGTCATGGAAAAGATCTTTTTTTGGACACAGCCCAGGGCTCAATCCCAAAACTCTGAGTTGTAAGGTTAGGCCGCACACATTACTCACTTCAGATTACCACACATTTAATTCTAAACAAGTTGAAAGAAAAAAATGGCTATTGGTATCATAGCTGCATACAAAATCTCACTACAAATCACATAAGATATCGCATAGAGGTCGGCTATTTCCAATTTGCCCGGTTTTGCTCGCGATTGCCACCCAAGGAATCAGGCAGGCACGGAAACATGAATTGGGCATGGCCTTTATGTGTGAGGTCCCTAGTTCTCCCCTGCTACTTTATGACTGAGAGCTTCGCCGCTGAGCCCTCACCTCAGGACACACTTGGGTCTGTAAACGTTTCCATTCGTGGGGGAAGTGACACATATTGAGTACCACCACGGGGGGAAACAGAAACTTGCACTCGGACTACAGTAAGCAGAGAGGCTACTGAATCATCACAGTGACTGCATATGCTGGCTGTAGTGGGTGGCTTTCATCAGCAGGGACAGGACAGAAGGGTCATGTTTTAGTCTGCGGAGTCATGTTTTAATGAGCTCCTGTTGTAGTGTGGAAAGAGTTGCACAAAGGCACTTTTAGAACATCTGTAAACAGCCGATAATGCACAAACAAAAGAAACACTTTTGCAATAGGAATATGTGACAAAATTCTAGTATTTGGGCTGCACCTTTTTTGACAACATCTGCAATTGTGGTATATCTGTCCAGTAATATGTTTGCAATGCAATTTATGATCCTACGTAATTCCAACACATTTCAGAATATGTTTCTGGAGTTCTATGTTGTCTTGTATAAATAAGAATGTTAAATCTGTCTAAACACTTGAATTAAGTAGTTATTTATATTTACAAACTAAACTAAAGAGTGAGCATTTTGATAGTTTTGATAAATTATGACAAAGAGGTGATGTCTCATTTAGAATGAGAAAACAATGCTTCTGTTGACAACAAGATTATAGATTTTTTGAGTGATATTTGTAGTCTCTTTCCTGATCTAAATTTTTCCTGATTTTTCTTCTGCTTTATTCGTTGCCGGGTCGAACTGGCAGCAGTCAGCATAGACGCCCTTACTTCACTCTCCACACTGTTCCCAGGCCAGCTGAATGGCCTGGGTCTTCCCCCCGGGGCCTGGAACACCTCACCATGGAGGCATCACTTTTTGTAATTTGTAATTTTGTTGTCCCTGTATAGCCCTGTTGTTTTCTGACGCTTTCAATTTCCATGCTGAACTGTTTCGTACATTGGGTCCCAAATCACCACTTATACCACAATAATGATTTCCCCCTCTCTCACAAACAATTCTGTGCGACAATCAATTGTGCACTACCCTCTCCTGCTGCAGATCGATGGCGAGGGATGCTACTTGACAAAGCAGTGCTCCGCTGGATCAACACCTTCCCACTCTGTCATTAGTGTCGCTGACCTTGAAGTAAAATTCAATTTCCACCAAGCAACAGAAACACAAAAAACCCTCCCGAACGCCACTTAAAAATCCCACCGCCATTTCCTCCTTTTTCTTCCGAGACAGGATGCTATAACTTATGGATCAGGATGTACGCGGCCAGGACAGGGAGGCAATTATGAAATGGCACGCTTTGAGGTAAATAAAATTCACATTTGGGCAACTTCCCAGTGTCAATTAAAGTGGGAGGATGAGGAGGTGTGGGGTCTCCGGAGGTTGTTACGGCAGCGATGGGGCGACTTGTCGGGGGAAGAAAGGGAGGGTAGAAAGAGAAAAGCAAATGTGGAGAAAGAGATGATCCCAAGATGCTGATCGAAGGAACCAGGATCACAGGGTGTCCAAGAAAAGGGGGTGTCCGTGTTTTAACACAGGAGGAATATTCTGTTTTATTGTAATGACGACAGAACTGGGAGCGGTAAGAAAGGGGAAGTACAGAGATGCTTTTGCTGCTATTTACTTGACTTTAATTGGACTTGTATTGACCAATATAACAGTGTAAAAAAGACTTCAACTTTGAAGATTTTTAATGCGCAAATACAGTGTCAAATGAGTGCATTGTAAAAAGTGCTAGGAATAGGGAAAAAATAAACTTGTATTTTAGCTGACTTAAAAGTTATACAATAGAACAATCCTGTTTTGTCTTATTTTAATCGCAAAAGAATTTTGTTACTATAACCAGTAAGAAAATGGTAAACAAGACATTTTATACATTCCATGGGCAAATATTGTTTTAAGACCGTCCAAATGACTTAAACCCCAGATGGAAACCACTTAATTGAGGCACTTGAAGAAGAAGTTTTATTTTGCAAACCTTTGCAGCATTCATAGCTTGTTCATTTTTTTTTTATTTTCACTTGATTTTTGCAAAACAGTAAGAAGAAAATGAATGAATAAACTGTATATCAGAATTTGCCGTTGGAACAAGTCATTTAGTCTTATTTCAAGAACTGCTGAATTTTTTTCTTATTCCAATGAAAACCTTTAATGCATCTTTAAAAACAAGATACTTTTGCTTGTCCCATTGGCTAATCATGTTATAGGATATGTGCTAACATTTGACCAATTTATCAAATTTTTCATCACTTTTTGCAGTTTTGTTTTTGAAAAATATTAATTAATTTGAAATATTTTGGCCCTGTACCTGTGCATTATGTATGACTGTAGCTTGGAAAATAAACAGGCAAATCGATTTAAAACATAAAAAGGTTAAAGTAAAAAAAGGCCCTTTCCTTTATGAATCAAAATTTCTCACCAGAGGGGACTATGCGGAGAGCAATCATCCATCATGCGGGGTAGGCTGCATCGGCTATACCCCTTTGAAGCACTCATAATCATTGGGAGCCAAACCAAGGTGGCTCTTCCGCTGTGCATAGTGCGGTTTGATCACTCCCCCTGGGATGTCCCGGACCGACCATGTATGTTTAAGCTATCATTTTCATTTCCCCCTTACTTGCCCCTTACATAGCATGTTAACTCCCCCATCACATTTCATTATAGGCCCCTTCCCCGCCATACGTCCCAACATGGAATATTCATGACAGCTGCATTTGACCGTATATATATCAAAAGTTAAAATGACGTGTTGAAATATACATGTGACCACCGAGCATGTAATAGATGCATTAAAGAGGTTTCCAAATGTGCAGTAATTACTTCAACTGTCTCCAGAGAGGAGGTAGCACCATGTATTAGTTATTTTTTACCCACTATATGATCAAATTGATAGCATAAAAAATAAAAAATCATGTTATATGTTTTTGACCAATATTGACTCAATTCAAATTAGTCACTATCAAAAATGCTAAAATGTCTACTCATTGGCTTATTTACTATGTTTTATTCACTGTTGCTCTTCTCTATGTTGGTAATATGAAAAATAGCAACTTCAATTTACTTAAGACACAGGGATTTACTTTGTAAGTCTTTTTGACTGGCACTGCTGGTATACAGGGCTATAGATGTGTATTTTTCAAGTCCAAGATAAACACAAAATTCATTTAATACAAGTTTAAAAAGCTATTCAAGTAAATGTCAGTTAAAGACCCATGCTCGCTGATTGACAAGTAAGCTCTCTTCTCGCTGGTCTAACGTAGCAGGACCATCAGAAGGTCCTCAGAAAACTCCTCCAGCTATACATAGTGTCATGTTGATGTTGGCATGTCTACTATTTTGTTCCACCATATTTCAATTCTGCTGCCATTAATGAGTTACCAGCCTTATCTGAAAATCATGCTTCCTTATCTGGGCTGTCAAAGAGAGGTGAGAGATTGAGAATGTGCTGGGAGAGGACACGGTTAGGACCACTGGGGAGGACAGGCCTGGGTGTGTGTATGTAGGTGTGTGCATGTGTGTGTGTGTGTAAACGTGTGTGTTGCGCAGTAAAGAGGGGGGATATCACCTTGATTCAGTACGCCGGCCCTCTTTGAAGTGCTCGGAGCTCTGCGCGGCCAGCACAGAGCCAACCGTAAGCCTTCCAGCGAAAAAGTGAAGCCTGACCTCCCCGCCTAATCATAACCATATGAACATAAGAATTTCCACCTCGGGAGAATGCTTTCTCTGCCGTCCATCTCCCAGGGTGAGGCATTAAGTAGTGATAACAGAAAACAGGTTGTGAAGGGGAGAAGGGGCGGTGATGGAGAGCCAGGGTTACAAGTGTGCCGTATGCAAGAGACTGGAGAAGAGGATTGTGTCCAAAAATGTTGTTGCAAGGAGCCCGACTACCTAAAATGGAAGTTTCTCAGGCGAGGATCAAGAGATACGGTGACCTTCGCAGTTGACAGAGTGAGAGACAGAGCCTGGTGCGGACTGAATAAGAGACAAGGGAAATTGAAACGTGACTCTAACCCAATAAATAGTTTGGTGAAGCGCTGTGGAGGAGCCAAGTGGTACCTCCCCGAAGGCCTCTGGACCCACCTGCGACTGGGAATGGTTTCCTGTCTTACACTAACACTGTTGAGGGCTAATCCATGTAATTACATCTCATATTCCACATGTGTAAGTACACATGTACACATTACACTCAGCAGCCTAATAACAGCCAGTCCTCCTGCCCACTTTTAACTATAAAACCACTCTTTGCCTCCTGCGCGGAAGGATTGTTAAAGCCGGTGTAGCTAACCTCTTTTTCGTAAATAATGTTTTTCTTTTTTTTTCTCTTGTTAAAGTCAAATCAGACCACAACATCCTGCCTCCATCTTTTGCATACTTCTAATCTTTTTCTCGATGAGGCACTATTTGACGGTTTGAGGATGAGAGCTGGTTTTTCTGGACAAAAATGCATAAATGTGAAGACTAAACCAAATTGTTATGTGAGCAAGGATCTGGTAACAAGCACTGTATCACTGTTCATTATTTAGTGGTTTGAAAGTTGGGTACCCCAGCTTTAAATGGACAGTGATGACAGTTATTAGTTACAATTATAACTCACACATGCAAAACTGTATTGTTTTAGTAGCATGCAAAGATCACAAATGAGGGAATATGCTTTTTGTTGCTCAATAAGAGACATAATTATACGTTTTTTTGGTTTCGTCTTCTCACTGTGTCCTTTATTATACTTTCCCATAACTCGCTCTAGTCACTTTTTAAACCCTTGCTTCTGTCCTGGGGGCCTGGTTTGCTCAGACATGATTGTGCGGCTGCGTGCGTACAGTTGAGCGTCTGATAGTTTGAATAAGCATTCCGCCAAGTGTGCACACAATTAGGGTTAGGCTGCTTGTGTGTGGTGTGTGCATGTGTGTGTGTGTATGGTGGTGGGGGCCGTTAGCGGTTCCATCTGGGTCTCCTGGAAGCTGCGTGGAGTCAGGAAAACCACATCTCATAAAAGCGGAGGCTGCCTTATGTTCTACAAGGACAGAACATTACTGAGAATGTCGCTTTGGCCCGCACGCCGGCTGCAAATTCCCTTTCCCTCCACTCCCCACTTTTTCGCTTATTTTTCACTTGGTAAGGGATAAGAAAGTGGAAGACAAAATAGACAGTGTAGGAGACAGACGCGGAGAAGGCCGGCCAGCACTGATAGTAAATCCATGTGTTGGACAGGGGCGCGAGCAGTGACAGGGCGCGGGTATGCTGGATATAAGGCGGGCATGTGGTTTTGATGGGTCTGGACACGAGCATGGGACAGACGGTCAGAGCAATAGGAGGGGGGATTGAAATGTGCAGCGGAAGAAAGACTGAGAGAGATGGCAGGGAAAGAGGAGTGGTCCAAAAATGACCGCGAGAGGAGAAAGGGTACTGCCAAAGTCAAGGGTAACCAACAAGAAGTCTGTCCCGGTTAGAATTACTTGTTCTAGCAGTAAAAATGTAATAGCTGTAAAGTACTTGTACAGCCGTAATGTTGCGGTTGCGTTTGGAGTGCCATACACAACTTATCACATATCACATTTTACAGTTATGACAAAAGTATATAGGGCTGCAGCTAACGGTTATTTTGGACCGAGAGTTTCCAATCAGACTTGCTCCACTGTTTTTTCTATTGTTGAGGTTTCTAAAGTCATTCTCAATCGGTTGAAAAATTGTGCTGAATGTTTTGAGACAGGATAAGCATGAATATGGTTATTGACAAAAATCTGAACTTCATAGTTTTTTGACATCTTGAAATAATAAATATGGTCTTTTGTCTGTGGTTGGACTCTAGTATAGTCCAGATGACATGGATACCAAATACAAAATATTTTATTTGGAAACAAGTCGCAATTTTTTGATTAATTGATGGACAAAACAAAAGCCAATACTTATACCATTAGAATTATGTTTTTATGTTTCAACCATTTTATATCATTGTACTCATCAATGCATTGCTGTAGCTCTACTGTGAGAAACTCCGCCCACCTGTGAAAAGGCTCTACTTTCAAACGCCGTACTCTGTGATGAATCCTCAAACTATGACGTCATGGATGGTGTTATGCCTCGGATTTAGTTTAGCATTTTTTTCTCCAGTTAAATTAAGTTCTTTACAAAAATGTGTGCCTTCAATTAGTCCGCGCCATGTTTTATTTCAGTCTAAATCTAGCAGAATGTTTTTTCACATCTGTTTGTCATACTTTGTTCATCCATGTGTCTTCTATAAGACTAGGGCTGGGTGTCTTTCAGAACTTTTGTTTCATACGCATCGAGATACAGGGGACTTTGACTTCGAGACAGTTCGATAATATGTTTCTGAACAATACACTACGATTCAGGAAAAACTCTAACCTTCTGCCCCATAAAAATACTATACTGATACATTGATATTTCACTGATTTAATATTAATTGATAAAATATTATAAAAAAAATACTAAATAGATTCAAATGACTGAATAAAAAAATAAAAATAAAAATAAAACCTAAATCATCATATTGCCAAATAAGTAAATATTATCAAGATCCTGTTAGAGCTAAAATGAACAGAATAAATGCATACCAATGGTTCTTCTGGTATCCAAATCTCTATTATCTTCCTATTTTGGACATTTCTGTTTCCAACAACAAAACTCAGGCATAACACCCGACCCGAGCGATAGAATCTTACATTGTTCAACCATTTTTGGCCACAACAGAGAACGGCAGTTTAAAATGGTGCTATTTGTGTGTCTGATGGAATATAAGTGTGTGTATTGGCGTGTTGTGGTCAGGGATGAGAGCGTGGATTCTGTCAGGTCTTGTCCTGCGCTCTCTGGCCCATCACTGACAGCCCAGCGCACTGACACCTGGCACACAGCACACTGGACATGCCAAGAGCCCCTCCCACTTATTCTGGACAAAGGGATTACTTTTACCCAAGATTCATCTTATTTTGCGAGTCCTACATGTCAAAAAATATATAGCATAAATTAAGCACTTAAGCACATCTGTTTATCTTTAAAGAAGAAAGGTTACGCATTATGTTGGCCATTAAAATTTGAGGATATTTACTGAACATACATACAGATACAAAAAACAGTCATTAAACAGTTTTTTCACATTTTAAAAAGACTGGCTTGAACCACAACTACGTGATTGAAAGTGTAATTTAAAAACTAATTTATGGCCACTTCTTCTGATTTTAAAAGTCATAAAACAGCTTGTTCAAATTGTGCCATACAAGTGGCTTTTTGAAACCCAAACCATGTCACCCTATTAACACCACCGCTACAAAAACAACTCTATTATCTTGTTCTGAACATTTCATCTGCTGTTTTGTGCTATGGCGTACACAGACAGAAATCACTGCCCAAAGGCTTGGGGGAGAACGATGATTGGATTTCATAGCTACTTACTGGCTAATAGGGCCTTCCAATGACTGTCCTCAAAGAGCGGACGCGGCTCTTTGAAGCCGCTCTGAAGGAGATGGAGAGGATTTGGCTGGTGGCGTGGCATTAGGCTAACCACTCTGCAACCAGCTGACTATTATTACCATCCAGCTGATCAAAACATACACAAGCTACTGTGCTCTATGTGGAACACGCAGGCAGAGTTACGATGGGAAAATTACATTGTTTTGTCACTTCCATATACAAAGAACACTTATTTTATGAAAACTCGATTATAAGGTAAGATAATCTTATTTCAAGTGAAAGGGAATTGGATTAATATTTTTATTCATCCTGTCCCTTTTCAATAAATGTACTCTGGTCCCTTGTTCGTCGTCGGGGTTACGTTCTAACAATAACCGAAATAACTGAATAAGAAGCAAAATCCCCCACCACAAACTGTATACACTTTTCTAACCCTCTGAACGCACAACGGCTCAAATATATCTCCAAAAACAAAATATGTTGAAGATTGTAGCTCAAGAATACAACTTTTTAGCATTTTTGATCTATTTTTGCAATTGAAATAGCTGAAGTTAGATTCCTTCTTTACTTATAATGCTACCACTCTTTCTGGGCCATCACACTCAGACTACAATCCCATACAAATGCAAAGCTGGTCTGTTGTGCGTTGTTTGGGTGGCTGGCTGGCTGAGGTGTGTGCACTTGGTCAATCCCCCTCACCTCCATGCGAGTCCTGCATGGTTCCACTTACAGCTCACACTCCTTTTCTCCATGCATAAAGATAGGGCCAACCGTGCACGCGCCTAACCACACACACATGTTCTCTGGCTCGTAATGAATTCATTCAGGAACACTTACAAAAAAAAATCCCTCCTTCGCTGATTGAGAAAGTGCCTGATTCCAATTACAAGAAAAACAGATCGGAAACAGCCTACAGTGGTTTAGTAGTTACCTATAGCGTGACATTTTGTGTAGTTTTTTTATGGCAAGGTGCGGTGTTGACAGGCTGAGAAAAAAGGCCAAGTTGAAGTGGGGGAAAATGTACTAAAGTGGCCCGAGATTTTAATTATATAAATTTGTCCAAACAGTTGGTTGTGGTAAAAGTGGCGGCCGAAAGTGGTGGCATGAGAGATCACTGTGAAAAACGGTCTCACAATTGAGGCAAAACTGGAACATTTTGGTTGAAAGCTGCGTTGAGTTCAGGTCTGGGTTTATTGGGACCTCTGTGATGTGTGGGCAAAGTGGGATTTTGGCTTCACTTTTGGGTTCTGGATGCAACCGCTGCCGGAGAAGCCATTTTCACGCTGATTGACTGACAATCTTTTTGGTTTTGGTTAAGTTCGGGTCCAGTCTTGTGCAGGTTTTGATGTGGTGAAAGCAGCAAGTCTAAAAGTCCAATATTTGCCACAATAAACTGTTTCATTTAGATTAAGACTTTTTAGGCTTTCATAACATTGTTTAAGAATACTAGGAATGTATGTTTAGTGCTAACGGAATATGGCCTTTTAACATGATCTTGAGAATAATTACTTTTATGGCATTTCATTTCTACAAGGTGAATTTTTTCATTTTTCATGTTGTCCATTTTACTTAAGGAAACCCTAAAACTTATTTCACAATACCTTTGGGTAACACTTTACATTACGGGCCGGTAAGTCCATGGTACTTACAGTGGTACTTCTAGGTACTTACAGTGGTACTTCTAGGTACTTACAGTGGTACTTACGGTGGTACTTACGGTGGTACTTACGGTGGTACTTACGGTGGTACTTACGGTGGTACTTACGGTGGTACTTACAGTGGTACTTACAGTGGTACTTACAGTGGTACTTCTAGGTACTTACAGTGGTACTTCTAGGTACTTACGGTGGTACTTACGGTGGTACTTACGGTGGTACTTACGGTGGTACTTACGGTGGTACTTACGGTGGTACTTACAGTGGTACTTACGGTGGTACTTACGGTGGTACTTACGGTGGTACTTACGGTGGTACTTACAGTGGTACTTACGGTGTTACTTACGGTGGTACTTACGGTGGTACTTACGGTGGTACTTACGGTGGTACTTACAGGGGTACTTACGGTGGTACTTACGGTGGTACTTACGGTGGTACTTACAGTGGTACTTACAGTGGTACTTACAGTGGTACTTACAGTGGTACTTCTAGGTACTTCTAGGTACTTACAGTGGTACTTCTAGTGGTACTTCTAGGTACTTATTGTGGTACTTACAGTGGTACTTCTAGGTACTTACAGTGGTACTTAGAGGTACTTATTGTGGTACTTACAGTGGTACTTCTAGGTACTTATTGTGATAATTCTAGATACAGCTGTAACTTAGTAATTCAAGGATACTACAGCATTATTCCTATGTAGTAAATGTGGTACTTCTACATACATACATACAGAGGTCATTTGTAGGATTGTTTGACTATAAAACATAAAACAACATTATGTAAAACAAACGTCTTTATTAATATGGAATAAGTAGCACAGAAAGGACAGTATAAATACATTTAATGCATATTTCAAAACAAGTTTCAAGGACAAGGGAAACACTGCAAGAACTAGGTACCCAACCCAAGTAACAAGAATTACACATTACCAGGTACTTACCAGCCAAGTACCAGGTACTTACCAGCAAGTACCAGGTACTTACCAGCAAGTACCAGGTACTTAACAGCAAGTACCAGGTACTTAACAGCAAGTACCAGGTACTTACCATAGGGACTGGCCCATAATAAGACAAAGGACTTTAACATAAGTACCAGTGATAACACCAGTAATTATACAGTAAGTACCAGGTACTTACCATAGGGACTGGCCCATAATAAGACAAAGGACTTTAACATAAGTACCAGTGATAACACCAGTAATTATATAGTAAGTACCAGGTACTTACCATAGGAACTGGCCCATAATAAGAAAAAGGACTTACCCATAAGTACTAGTGATACCAGTAATTATATAGTATACCATGTACTTACCAGCAAGTACCAGGTACTTACCATAGGGACTGGCCCATAATAAGACAAAGGACTTTAACATAAGTACCAGTGATAACACCAGTAATTATACAGTGAGTACCAGGTACTTACCATAGGGACTGGCCCATAATAAGACAAAGGACTTTAACATAAGTACCAGTGATAACACCAGTAATTATATAGTATACCATGTACTTACCAGCAAGTACCATGTACTTACCAGCAAGTACCAGGTACTTACCAGCCAAGTACCAGGTACTTACCAGCAAGTACCAGGTACTTACCAGCAAGTACCAGGTACTTACCAGCAAGTACCAGGTACTTACCAGCCAAGTACCAGGTACTTACCAGCAAGTACCAGGTACTTACCAGCAAGTACCAGGTACTTAACAGCAAGTAGTACCAGGTACTTACCATAGGGACTGGCCCATAATAAGACAAAGGACTTTAACATAAGTACCAGTGATAACACCAGTAATTATATAGTAAGTACCAGGTACTTACCATAGGAACTGGCCCATAATAAGACAAAGGACTTACCCATAAGTACTAGTGATACCAGTAATTATATAGTATACCATGTACTTACCAGCAAATACCTGGTACTTGCTGGTAAGTACCTGGTACTTGCTGTTAAGTACCTGGTACTTGCTGGTAAGTACCTGGTACTTGCTGGTAAGTACCTGGTACTTGCTGGTAAGTACCTGGTACTTGCTGGTAAGTACCTGGTACTTGCTGGTAAGTACATGGTATACTATATAATTACTGGTATCACTAGTACTTATGGGTAAGTCCTTTGTCTTATTATGGGCCAGTTCCTATGGTAAGTACCTGGTACTTACTATATAATTACTGGTGTTATCACTGGTACTTATGTTAAAGTCCTTTGTCTTATTATGGGCCAGTCCCTATGGTAAGTACCTGGTACTTACTGTATAATTACTGGTGTTATCACTGGTACTTATGTTAAAAGTCCTTTGTCTTATTATGGGCCAGTCCCTATGGTAAGTACCTGGTACTTGCTGGTAAGTACATGGTACTTGCTGGTAAGTACATGGTATACTATATAATTACTGGTATCACTAGTACTTATGGGTAAGTCCTTTGTCTTATTATGGGCCAGTTCCTATGGTAAGTACCTGGTACTTACTATATAATTACTGGTGTTATCACTGGTACTTATGTTAAAGTCCTTTGTCTTATTATGGGCCAGAGTCCCTATGGTAAGTACCTGGTACTTACTGTATAATTACTGGTGTTATCACTGGTACTTATGTTAAAGTCCTTTGTCTTATTATGGGCCAGTCCCTATGGTAAGTACCTGGTACTTGCTGTTAAGTACCTGGTACTTGCTGTTAAGTACCTGGTACTTGCTGGTAAGTACCTGGTACTTGCTGGTAAGTACCTGGTACTTGGCTGGTAAGTACCTGGTAATGTGTAATTCTTGTTACTTGGGTTGGGTACCTAGTTCTTGCAGTGTTTCCCTTGTCCTTGAAACTTGTTTTGAAATATGCATTAAATGTATTTATACTGTCCTTTCTGTGCTACTTATTCCATATTAATAAAGACGTTTGTTTTACATAATGTTGTTTTATGTTTTATAGTCAAACAATCCTACAAATGACCTCTGTATGTATGTATGTAGAAGTACCACATTTACTACATAGGAATAATACTGTAGTGTCCTTGAATTACTAAGTTACAGCTGTATCTAGAATTATCACAATAAGTACCTAGAAGTACCACTGTAAGTACCTCAATAAGTACCTCTAAGTACCACTGTAAGTACCTAGAAGTACCACTGTAAGTACCACAATAAGTACCTAGAAGTACCACTAGAAGTACCACTGTAAGTACCTAGAAGTACCTAGAAGTACCACTGTAAGTACCACTGTAAGTACCACTGTAAGTACCACTGTAAGTACCACCGTAAGTACCACCGTAAGTACCACCGTAAGTACCCCTGTAAGTACCACCGTAAGTACCACCGTAAGTACCACCGTAAGTACCACCGTAAGTACCACCGTAAGTACCACTGTAAGTACCACCGTAAGTACCACCGTAAGTACCACTGTAAGTACCACCGTAAGTACCACCGTAAGTACCACCGTAAGTACCACCGTAAGTACCACCGTAAGTACCACTGTAAGTACCACTGTAAGTACCACCGTAAGTACCACCGTAAGTACCACCGTAAGTACCACCGTAAGTACCACCGTAAGTACCACCGTAAGTACCTAGAAGTACCACTGTAAGTACCTAGAAGTACCACTGTAAGTACCACTGTAAGTACCACCGTAAGTACCACCGTAAGTACCACCGTAAGTACCACCGTAAGTACCACCGTAAGTACCACCGTAAGTACCACCGTAAGTACCTAGAAGTACCACTGTAAGTACCTAGAAGTACCACTGTAAGTACCATGGACTTACCGGCCCGTAATGTAAAGTGTTACCTACCTTTGTTTTGAAAGGCAGAAAACAGCTCTGTCCTTGACCAGTGTTGGGTTAGTTACTCTAAAATGTGAATTTATTTAAATGACAAGGTACTGGAATAAAAAATTACAATTGATACAATATTATTAATTTATAAGTGTTCCAAAGACATTGCACTAAGTTTAATTCATAATACTTTCACTGTGTCCTGAAGCACAGAAATACAGCTCCTGACGTGAAGTTATATTAACTATAAGTAAACAGTGAGGAAAAACAGGCAATGTGCACTTAAGAGTCCATTAAGTCTGCATGTTAGTTACTTTGATTGTAACTAGCAAAATATGACCAATTTTACTATTTGCTATTAGCTACCCAACTGAGTTGCTTCATAAATAATTTGGAAAAGGAGCGTTTGGACAGATTTGTGCCAGAGGCTCCAGATCAGCAGGTTTGGATGATGTTAAAAGCTCAAAAGCATGTGATGTGTCTGTGACTGACGGCGGCGTTGGTGTGATGTGGCCGCTGACCTGCAGGATGTATCCTCGCACGTAGTCTCGCAGCGTCCAGCCCAGGCCGTGGAGGATGTGCAGCACCTCCTCCTGCTTGAGCACAGAGAAGAGGCGGTCTAGCAGGATCTTGAGGCGGACCGGGACGGCCTGTGTTCCATAGAGCATGAGGCTGCTGATGTCGAAAACCACGTTGGACTGGACGATCTCCACCTGAGTGGGGTGGTACAGGTGCTGGGTGCTCAGCTTGTCCAGGGCTGTGGGTCACAAATGCACCACTTTTAGAATGAGAAAAGTGCCATAGTGATAAAGACTTCCAAACAACAGTTTTTAGTGAGTGAAGTAATGTTTTTGTATATCAAATACAAATAAAACCATAAACGAGAAACAAAGCCAATGCTGTTTTGGCTCTAACCCTCTCACTCTCACTTATTCAATCCAACACATACACACGCACACACACTACGCACTCACACACACACACACACACACACACTACGCACTCACACACACACAGGCCACTCCACGTACTTCTTCAGCTTATTTTTTGAATGGCGGTTTCAATTGAAACAGGTTTGGACATGCTTTCAAATCATCTACCAAGTTGTTCATAATATTAGCTTCTCGCACTGAGACTAACATTGATTTTAAGGTAGTTCTAACTTTAGGCACAAATCTCATGGGGGGAAACATGTAAAAGGTTGCCTAAAACAGAAAGTGGATTGATCAAGAAAGTGTTATTCATACAAAAAATAAAATGATAGTGACTTTGTGCACATTCAAATTCTAATTTATACTAGAGCTCTGCTTTATGACAAGACAAGGGACTGCTTTATTCAAGCTCTTATTTCTCATGCAGAGCTCTCATGCGTTCAATGGAAAATGAATAAATACATACATATTATTTTCATGCAAGGCAAACAATTAGGAAGCAACAATGATCTAGTTCAAACACTGAGGTACAGCATTTACTTTCTAATTAGTATGATCTCTTTACTGTGGAAATAAATCAAAAAGGCATTATTTTCATTCCAGTTTTAAAAAGTTAGTAATCATATGCACATTCAGATTCTAAATTAGTGCTCTGCTTTATGTTAAGACAAGAGACTGCTCTACTCAAGCTATTATCTATATTGTCATCTTCATTGCGGGACAAACCAGAAATAATATTAGTCAAAATACATAGGCAATTTGTTATTACCCTTGCACCAACACAAGCCCTCTGATCACACCCATATTAGCGCCAATATATCGTCCGTCCCCGTCTTAAGGCCGATCAGGTTTCCCTCTGGTCTCACTAGTATCCTCCAAGGCTCTTGCGCAGTCAGCGGTAGTGCGTAATGACGTATCCATTCCATAAAAGCAATGACATTAATGTAATTTTCCCCCATTCCGTTTATTTAATCTAATCTCACGCTGCTTCTCATTACTGCTGCTCTTGCACGGCTGTGTTTATTTGCCTCCTCTATCTCCATCCTCGCCCTAAGCTGCACTTATCCTGGCGGAGATGCTCTTCTGGCGGCCCTGCAGGCTTGTGAATACTCTTTATTAGGAGCATTTTCACATTTATTTGGACCATGCAAAATCACCTGTTTGAACTAGGTTTGAACGAGTGGTAAAGGTTTGAATTATATGACCCCACAGATTGATTATTTTTTATTATTTCCCCACTACCTCCCCAGTTTAACTCTGCCAATATCACAGTGTGTCCCCATTCACTTAAATGGTGTTAAATGAAATTTTTGCAAATAAATAAAAGTTTGAACATTTTGTATTCAAATCACAAGAATGGATCTTCGCAATGAAAACCACCACTTTCAGCCCTATGCTTCAAATAGTGACTAACATAGCTCTTTGTAAAAGATAACCCTTTATCTATCACTTTAAAGTTTATGGACAGTGGTCATCCTGCTCCCTATGGACCCATGCCTCCTATGTCTTTGTTATTATTGCATTTCCTGTGTTTGAACTCTTTTATTCTCTGATCTATTGTTGGGGAATCGATAACTTCATAAAGTCCCCCGAGACGACTGCTGTTGTGATTGCAGCAACATTTATTCTTTTAGTTGAGACAAACAAAATATTACCACATTTCGATACATACAAGCGCCCTAAAAACGTTGCAGGCTTTTGATTTTCAGTCCAGCGCAGAGATATTGCATAACATGTTTCTCATGTCGTTCCAAGGACCATGACAAGCGCACCTCTTTGTACATCCCGTCCTCTCCATCCCCCCCCCCATCGCTCTGCTCCTCTGCGGGTGACACCTGCTCGCCTCTCGTTCCCTGCTGACGGGGCCCTCGCCTGACAACGGCACTCCAACCAGACACGGACATAATAAAAAATATGCTTTAAGATCTGCTTGTCAGTGTGGCTGCCAATGCCGACGTGAAATGAGGAAGAGTGGTTTGACAGTTCAGAGGAAAATGTGGTGGTGGGGGGGATTTAAAAAACGCGCCAGTGAGGTCCTTTGCCGTGCACGCCGTGGCCCGGGCTGACGTGCACGCGGGCCAACAGGTGTTTTCTTTTATCTGCGCCCCTCCTGCTTGTATAGCTTTGTACTTCTCTGTCTTGTAGCAGTGGGAAAGAGTGCGAGAGGTGTGGTCTGGCCTCTCACTTCATTGCTGCTCCTGCTTTTTGTTGTTTTTGATGTGCGGTGAAAAACAAGACTTTAAAGGCAACCCAAAGCGTATATCAAACAAAATATGTAGCTTTGGTTGACTTTTCAGAGAAATACTACAATGAAGCAGAGTCTGTGTTGTGCATGTTAAAATTGGAGCGGGATGGCATTTCGACTCTTTAGATTTTTTATTTTTGTCTGACTGTTTTAGTGGGATTTAGGGCCAAACGTGTGATAATCCAAATCACTAATTTTGGAAAGACGCGTAAAACATTGAATATATATGTGAGGAACATTGAATGCACTATTGCCTCACTGTCAAAACAGTTTTTTTGTCACTAGTTTTCAAACGCATGTATTTTTAGGCTTCTGTCACGTGTTTATATCCGAAAAAGAGGAAAATGAGAGGACCACCCTCACTCATCCCAAAGGGTCAAATAATGACTCACAGGGTTCTTCCTTACAATTATTACGTTTTTAAAGTACAGAGACACACAGTGAGAATCCTCCACCTCTGAATTCAAACTTTACAATACAAGTTTAAAACCTGTTCATCTTGTCCTGTCTTCGGTCAAAACGCTCCTGTCTACGCACTATTCTGCAGAGCGTAAAAGACTTGATAAATCTTATTAAAATCCCCACGTGGTCCAGACATATTGGACTTGGAATCTCCTACGGCAAGCCGAGTGGAGCCGTGTTTACCTAACCACTGTTTCAACTCCAGCTTTATTGTCCCCAAGAGGAAATCTGTCACTCGGCCAGGTGCAACCCAGAACAAGTATAAATACACTAAATCACATAGGCTCTGTCTGAACAAAACTAGGGGTGTGCTAAAACAATAGATGTTTAGATAAATATCAATATTTCAAAATTATACACAATTTTAGATATAATATTTTGTCAATTTTTTTTTCAATTCAAACAGAATTTATATTATTTATAGCATTTTTTTATATTTTGACTTTTATAGCAACTAAAGAGAAATAAATCCATAGTTTTTTTCTTTTTTATTGAAATTTGTATTAGTTAACACTGTTTAGAAATAGATCATAATGAATTGAAAGACCCCTGTATCTAGACACGTATAGTTGAGTTATGTAATCATATCAGCAAGTTCTGAAAGATACCCAGCCCTAGTGAGGACGTTTAGAAAGTATGGCTGGGGAAAAGGGGATAAAGGGTGAGAATGGGTGAAGATGAGGGCTCGTACCGTGGGCGACCCAGCCGTGCTTGCACTGGTCACACGTCCGCAGGTGGATCTTTCCCGGCTGGAAACACTCACACGTGCAGTTGACCAACGTGCACCGAATGGCCTGGAAACACACAGAAATACTAGTTAGTCTTTAGAACAGTATGCAACAATACAAGACAACATTCAAACAGACACAACCCATATTTTACACTGTGTAAAATACTTGGATTACCCTGAATGGCAGAAATAGAAATGGTTTCAATTGGGAGAATACCTACAAACAATACTTGTCTGGCCCACACTGGGGACCTTTTCAAATGTATTCTAATGTGGTTTTACTGCAAATGGCAAATACAATGAATCTAAATCTGGTCAAACACTCCAATGTATTTGTATAGCAAAATTTGTTCAAAAACAATTCAACATGCTTGACAAGACACTCAACCACAAAGCATACTCTTAACAGCACATCACATAGAGACTCTCAACAGCACATCACATGGAGAGCCGACAGACAACCAGCTCATCACACATTCTCTCACCACCGCTCTCCATAGTGTGAGTGCGCAAAGCCCTGGTGAGAGTTGTTTTGACTGCGGCTCTATTACTGCACACAGCCTCTGCACTTGGCCTGACCCCGAACAAGCTTTTAGTAGCCCCTTGTTAAGTGTCCAGACTTTGACACAGTTAGCGCCTTCGGCCGTAAACCTTAGCACCAAAAAAAAAAAAAAAAAAAAAAAAACAGGTAAACTTTGGTTTTAGCTCTTTGTGTCTCTATATGGGCCTCTGCAGGAGAAGAATGCGTGATTTACTCCCATAGCTTTATCATTCAAATGAGCTCCTGGGCAGCTGCGAGCCATAAATATCCAGTAGAATGCTGTTTAAAAATATTCGTCTTAATCAACAGTGGCAGATCTTTTGTTTACCAGACTTTTTTTTTCTTCCTTTTTTACAAGACAAATTGATGATTGAGTAGATAGCGGAACAAGACCCAAACACACAGGCCTGCACAAAACCTGGAGCAGCACGCAATGCTTTTCATCCTTTCTCAAGTCCAATATTACATTTCCTTAAGATAAATATGTGATCCGCAGAGGTTAGTGAGAGCAGACATTAGGGCTAATAACTTGGCGCAATACCGAGTTCTGTGAATGCAATATATATCTTTGAGTGGTGAGTGGATGTTGTAAAAGCAGAGGTGTAATTTGAATAATGGCCCAGTGATGGTTTTGGAGAATGTTTGGGGAATGGCACAAGCTGGCATTGCTTTTGTGTCTGTATCAAAATAATAATTCATGTGGTTTCTCAGTAAGTAAGCCCAATGTTTCCCAGCCTTGCCAGCTTGGATGTCATGAGTACCCCTGTTGCGGGGATAAACATTGTGCACATACTCAAAAGGTCAATCGCATTTGATTCTTAGACTTAATAATGAAATATGTAAACATGCAGAACTGGTATTAGTAGTCTGTCTCTAAATTGTCAGGGAACAATGTAAGGAATTATGTAAAAGTGCGCATAAGTGAAACAACGGGGTAGCTCAGGAATTAGATAGATGCATTTTCTCATACAGGTAGTTTATTTGTTTTGGGGTTTGAAAGTTAGTTACCTCAGCTTTAAGCGCATGTCTGTTATCATTGTCATTGTCCCTCTGGGTTTTTAGAGTTTCTTCCTCGTCAATGCAGGAGGGTCTAAGCACAGTGGTGGAATCTAGGACACTCAACATTCATGGACATTGGTCATCCGTCCCCATGAACCAAAAGCTCTATATGTTTATTTTATCATTGCATTTGCTGTGTTTGAACAGTTAAATTCTGATCTGTGCTGGCGAATTTCGGTAAAGTCCACCTAGACAACTACTGTTTTGATTTAGGGCTATACAAAAACACATTAAATTGAATTGTCCGTAACTACAGAGAATGAGTTTATGAATAGGCTGAAGTTTAGTGGCGTATTATCAACGTCTTATCTGTCTTTATGTACTGTCTGCACTAAAGACACCGGTCCACTGTATCTCTCCAGTCTCTGCACCATGAGTGACAGTGATGTGACACCTTCTTGGGCGAATTTTACAATTGTTGTGAGTTAAAAGTACGCATAATTTTTGCAGTGAAAGACGAAAAGATCATGTCATTTTTTATTCAGAAAGAAACATTGAACAACTTAAAGCGGTCTTCATATATTTGAACTATATTGAACAGCCAGGTGAGGGACTATATATCGCTGATTGGCTTCTCTATATGACAGGTTAAAAAACAATAAAATTATAAACAATGCATATTGCTTGGCACAACAGAAAGAGTCTTATAAAAGTAAATCTTAAGTACAGTAAAATGTTCAACAAATCTCATCACAAGATTCTGTCTTTATCTTGTTAGAAAGCATCTTGCCTTTTGCATACTTGCGTCACATTTTGATGCTTTGGGCCGAGAGCTGATTGGGTGAGAGATCCAAGCTTTAAGTAGTGATGCTTGAACAGTTTATCCAGGGAAGAGGAGGTTTGGTTTTGCTGATGTATGAAAAAGTTGCATATCTACATAGAATGCTTTCCCTCCTATATAACCTGTGCGAAGCTGCAATTCTGTTCGTCCCCCTTCGCTCTCTATTCTAGTGTTTAATAGTGATAAATATGACACGGATTTACCGCCATATCTTGTAATGTCAAATATAAAAGTCAACTCAAGGCTAATCTGCAGTAGGCACCGTAAAATCCAAGAAATCTGTATCCCCTGGCGACGAGCCTAAGGTGTGCACCGGATTAGCACTGCAGGTATCAAAGTGAACATGAGATAATCCAGGTTTAAACACAAAAGTACCACACTTCTAACCGCGTCACCGCCCGCCCGACGCATGGGGAGACACAAGATAGATTATTCAAGTTATAAGCTCTGCAGGTGCGGTTGCTGGCATTTAAGAGGGTTGGGATTACATGGTTTATACAGAGAGCAAACAGTTTGGTGCTTTAAGCATGCTTATATGTGGACGTTGTAGTTATTCCAATGTCTCATCGATTGTCTTTATACGCAAACATGCAAAAAAAGGATTAAATGAAAGTATTTAGCAGTCTCCATGAAAAAAAACCATGTGTATTTGTATATAGATAGATAGATGGACAGATTGTATGACTTTATTGTATATCAACCAAGTGCTCATGTTTAGAGTTCAGACACATCTGTGGTCTAGTCTTTTAGCTGAAGTAACAAAATATGAGTATTTTTATTGGGTAATGTCCATTCTTTTAGTTTGAAAATGTTCCCTTTTTTTTTTTTACAAATGTGTTTAACTTATGTTTTGACAACAATCTTCAAGAAGCAAATTGCATATTGAATGTTTGTTTGAATGAGACTGGATAAGGAGCTAAAGACCTTTATTTTTCCTGAACCACATTGTATGATTTAGAAATGTATCATATCAAAATGTATCAAAATGAAAGTCCCCTGTTATCAGTTACTTGTATCATATTGACAGTATAAGATAAGATTGCTTTATTTATCTCACAGAGGAGAAATTTACACTATCTAATAAAAAGCCTGAGTAAAAGGTCTTATGTGGGCTACGTTACATTTACGAGCCCTTAGACGAGTTAGTTGGTGGCAGGTATGGTTTTCATTTTACAAATCAGCAACAGAATATTTCTAGAACTTTGGCTTAAGTCTAAAATGCACAATGATTTCCCCATTTGCCAGAAGACATTACACAAACCCAACCTGAAACCGCGCGGTCACATTGCAGCCCCATTAATCAATACGACGCAACTCTTGTTTTGTTCAAACTTACGACAAACCCTCCCGCCGAACACTCCCACCAAAAACATGGCTTGTTGCGTAACGTCTACACGGCCTTAAAAATCTTCAAGTGCTGTCACAGGGCTGCACTAATTACCCCTCGCGCTAACATCATCCAACAAACAAATGGAAATATCAAAAAACGCGGCACGGCTGTTTACGAGCGGGCTTCCTGACAGCTGACAGGGTAGTTAAGGGGCGTCTAATACGGCAATTAAGAGCCACTGTCTGCAGAGTCTGCCGCTGTGACAAGCCACCCTCTAATCATTGACTTATTACGCCGGCGATAGCAGCACCTCTCATATCTGCCCCATTAAGCAGACAGCAGTATTAAGAAGCATTAAAGCAGAAAGCCCCCCCCCCCCCCATTCCTTGTTCGAACAGCCTCGCTGCAAAAGACACTGATGGGGAGAAAGGGTAGAGGAGAGGAGGGGAGAGGAGACGACAGTGTTTTGTTTGTGATGCGTGAGTGGGAAATAACAGGGGGAGTCTGTAGTATGACAACACTGAGCCATTGGATGAAAGAATGCAGAATAGTTATGATGAAATGAGTGAGGTGGGGGTGATAAAGGGGGTGATTGTGACTTTGACTTGGTTTAGATTTCACCAGTAGGGGGAGTTAAGTGATGTGCGGACAAAAAAATGTTTCATATCTATAGGTTAAAGCAGAAAAAGAAAATTGGAAAACAATATATCAAAGTTTTGTGAAGCAATCAGAAGATGGTGTTGTCTTTGTCATAAATTCTTTAGTTTATAGAAAAACCCTGTGAGTTACCATTTGGGAGCTGAGAGAGAAGAAAAAATATATACCACTGTTTTGGGAGTTAGAAAGTTGTTGTTGTTGTTACATAGTGCCTTTTTGTGGTTTGCAAGTTAGGTACCCCAGCTTTACTTTATTTTTAATTTACTATAATACAAAAGTTTAGGAAGGATCATCTTGTCTTCGTAGTTGGTTAAGTTAAGTTCTTCAGTACCAGACAATCTATGTTGTGTCACTCGGCAAGATTTTTATCAAAATACAAAACTAAGCTTCTATGTTAAAGAAATGTTTTAACAGAAACGACAAATCATGCATTTTGTTTGAAGTGTGCACCCTAAAGCTTTGGGAAATGTCATCTTTCCGATCAAGCACTGTTTACTTCAAACGGATGGAATTCCAAGGTTACGAGTGACTGTGCACGAGGCCATTTGGAGGGAAGCCACTCAGACCAGACATGAGGCTGCGAGCCGTCCCGCATACTCATATAGTCTATGGTTTCAACCTGGACCGGATCAGGGACACAGTCAGGCTCCGCTCGCACATATTTGTCACAGCCGACCAGGGGGAGGAGGAGGCGGCCACGTTATCTGAGGTTCAGCCAGAGACCCAGCATTAGTCAGTGCTCTAACGTCTCGCCACTGTTTCCGCTTTGGCTCGGACAACTGGAGGGAACCGTGAGTAAAAGGACAGTGGGGTGCTTGTAAATGACTCTGGAAATGGTTTGGTTACAATATTGGACCGTTGTTCTGTAGAAAAACTTTTTTTTTCTTTTAACTGGAAAGAGACAAAGGATCATGTCATTGCAAGTTTCCTATGATTTTCCTCTGTTTTATACACTTACCATTACCGTTTCGTACAATCAAACATGTTGATAATTTTAATACTACAATTCCACTTTATCTCCCATTACTTCTCTATTAAATTCACTCTTTTCCCAAACAACTCTGCTGCATTTGAAAGGCATCGCATTCTTATCTGGAGCGTGAGCTTGATGTTTCGTGGATGTTTGACTTGGCTCGCCGGCCACTGTCCCAGCCCAATTGTATAAACACTGACGGTCAGCAATGGCCAGTATCAGGCCCAGGGAGGACGTGCAATTAAAAGACTCTTAGCGGGACAGATGGACTCGCAGAACTGCAGGAAATAGGAGCCATGCGCAACATATGACAAGACAACAAAGCTGCAGTCTGGACTTTCCGGATCTGTATCCAAGAGGATTACATTGGACAAGGAAGAGGAGCAGTGTCCAGAACAGACCAGACGCAACAAAATGGCAAAATGGGGACTTTAGAAACTATTCTGTATATTTCAAAATGACACGATACAGTAAATAAAGATATTTTGGACCCTTCTCAAATATTTCATTTGTTGGAGGTGAATTGTTATTGCAGTAAAATATAAAAAATACATATATTAACATTTAAAAAATCAAGAAGTATAGATGATGTGCTGTCCTATATATACAAAAGTAAGGCATTTTACTGAAAGAAATTCTAGATGAAAGATTCTAGATTAAAAGGTTCTTTGATCACAAAATCTTAACGTCCCACTTTACCATCTGCTTATTGAAATACCCACTGCCTTGGTTTAGATTTGTTGTCTTCTAGTTAAGCTTGACATGAGATCACTGTAAATATACATTGTTTTCTCATGCTGACCTCCCCTTCAATAAAACTCGCATCAAAACAGCAGCTGTACGCCGCCTGGTATTGTTCCCCTCGCCTTTAATTGAAACCTTTACCATGTCCGAGACAAAGCCACAGACCACAATTCTTGTTTGGTAAGTTAAGCAAAGCCGAGATCTAAATGAAAACCTGGTGCGCATGTGTTCTGTGCTGCTTGCTTGGGCCTCTACTGAAATTTGTCTCTGGTTCGGGTCATTGTAAAACAGTGGGAGCATGTTGTCCTCTGTTCCACCCACCAGATATTATCTCATCCATGGGCCTTGCTGCTGATACTCTGACAATTTCCTGCCAGAAAATGTGCATCCAACGTGTTCAGGAGGGGATGAGGCGAGTGCATGCAACGATAGCTCGCGTGTCATAAAGTGGGCTTCAGCTCCATCGCACAGATCAAGACTTTACAGTGTCCATATTGGAAACAGGTGACAAATAAAACAAGCTGGATAAAGGAAGGCTTTGTAGTGGAGCTCAGCATGCTACGAAATACATGGGAGCGAATACCTCATGCCAAAAACTAATTTTTGCATCATATCTTGGGCGAAACTTCAGACGGACTTTTCATGTCTTACAAAGTGCTACAAAACACACTATTGGATCTTTTGGCTGGGTGTTAAACGTTGCTCTAGAAAGTGGTGGTTGCCAATTAGATCATGGGGCAAGAGTTCCTCCAAAACAGTAAGCTTAGTAAATGGTAAAGAAGACATGCCATAAGATTCTCTCTTTTCATTACCCAGTGTTCTTTTCATTGATTAGGAAACGGGAAAGGAAGCACAATATGCATTATCCACATTGTTATCTAATAAAAAACAGATCTGGAGTTGGTTTGATATCTATCAATACTAATATCTGGAATTTCTGGCACAAACATGTAACTCCGCCCCCTTCCTCTAATATCTCTAGTCTCAATCCTATAATAGCATGATGTCATGGTACTACTATGACATCACTCTCATAGCAATTTTCTGGTTTTCCAAACAAAAATGCTCCCCATAAATTTGTTTGGTCATTTGAAATAGTATCATTTACAATTACATGGCTGTGTTTGCAGATGGTTATTTTCAGATTTAGAAAATAAAATTGAAAATTAAGTGTAATTGGGAGTTACAGGGGAAGATCATTGTCGCCCTAAATGCTGTAGTTATTATGTAATGACAAAATGACTTTGAATGGCCAATAAAAACCCTCAAAGAAATCATATTATGTTTTCTTTGAAAAAAAAAAAAATAGTTTAGTTAAAGCTTAAACTTGATTAGCCGTTTTTTTTCTTTATGGGATTTCCTTTCTTTTCTTGAGGATCATACTGGTTTGAAACTTTTACTCCTCTCAGTCTTCTAGATAGTGTCTTCCTGTGTTTTCCCTGGGGGCCCTCGCTGTCCTCCATGTCAGTTCTGGTTTGAGCCGAGTGGCTGGCAGTCGCTTGAGCCAGAGGTGCCTGTCCTCTGAGCAGCTGTGCGTCTGGACTTTGACACGGGGCAGAGCGACCAGAGCTATGCTAATGGGAACCAAATGGGGCGTGAGTCCCCGGTGGATTACAGAAGGCGAAGGGAAGCATGTGTTTTTATGTATTCATGCACAGGACCTGGGACCCTTGGCTTTTCTCCCCCTCTTTCTGCTCCGTTCTTAAGTCAAACAAGTGGAAGCGGCTACGTCGGCTTTGCACGCACCCCTAATTAATGCGCATTTGGACTAGACAGATTTTCAGTTGAACTGCAAGTTTTGTAAATGCTCAAATCTGATAAGGTGTGTGTACAACAGTGTTTATGTTGGACATAGCTTAGAATGCTTATGGTGACTGACTATAAATACTTTCCCAGGTAAACTCTTTAGTTGAATGTGTGCAAACATGTCTTGTTGTTTGCCAGTTTTTTTTTCACCTGCTGACCCACACAAGAACACTCTGCTTTAGCAAGAACATATCTGTTCAACTCACTCATGGGAAACAAGCCGCAAAACTTCACGAGCCTCCGGTGATCCTGGTTGTCATATCAAATCAGTTTTGCAAGAGTATTTGCATACTTTGGCACTGCGTCTAATGAAACGACAATGTCGGTCGCACTACGGGATCATATAAATCTGAGAACAATTGCTGCTGAAATGCGAGTTATGACATGTGGCATTCATGGGCCTTCCGGGGAATGTCCGAGTCTGACCACGGCCACAGTTCAGTGCTGTCTTTATACGTTTGTCAACCGTCTTATGACTCACCCAATCACCACCTGATTACTCATGGGACACCACTAGCGAGAGCTCAAAAGACCCTAAACTTTTCAATATGCTGACACAGTAAGTAAATCAAAATGCGATGAACAGGCAAAGAAATCAACTCCTACCGCTGACGACACACTTCCCTGAGTCACAAGCATGATAAATGTGTGTGCTCCGGGACAGTCACACTTGTTTATGAATGAACGGATAAGGGACCCAGCTGGCTTTTGTATTGGGAAATTGTGAGGCAGTCCAAGTACAAGGCTGTGATCTCACTATCATATGCCATGCACTCAGCCTCAGCCTGTTTAGATGGACCACAGCGCTAACACCAGCTCGCATTGTCAGTTCAAATGTTGAGGCATCCAGGGAGCAGTGCATCCCATCTTTTGTGCAGACAGCAAGTCCGGGCAGAGGGCCCCCAGCCAGGCCCCTCTCTCTCCCCCTCAAAGCGCTTCCCCAGCCGGAGATCAAACCATCTGCCCAGTGACAGACCTCTGGGCCCACCGACACAAGGCCAGGTTCAAAGCCCGGTGCTGGGGGAGCCGGGGAGAAAGGGAGCAGACCAAGGGAAAGTTGGCAACGAGGTAGAGGAGAGGAGAGAGAGAGCTGGGGAGCACAGGGAGTCATGCAAGTTGATGTATAGGGAAGGTGGTGAAGGTTGAAGCAAAGTAGGAGTAGTCAGAGGAAAGCTGATGAGCACAGATAGCCAGTATCAGCAGGAATTCTTCTGCAAGTGTCAAACTTACTCGCGTATACATCCTTTACATTTCACCTTCAATTACGTGCATGGTCGACTCAGACATTCACCTGTTTGTGTGAATAACCATTGCACTTTTGAGTTATAGTGTAAGCTACTCTACCCGATTAAGAACTTTGGAGCTTCTAAATAGGTTTCAATTTGTTCAATAAAGAGGGATTGACTAAACATAAGTACTAAATCTACAGTCAGTACATGTTAATACAATGTCCTTTGATTATTTATTTAATTGTATATTGGGATTTGCAACACTGTGGTCCTAAGAAGAAAGAAAGACAATAATAACGCTATAAAAAAACAACAAAATACATTTTGGACATTTTGTGCATTGCTCTTTCATTTTTATCAGTTTTTCCACATTTGTATCTCATCAAGAACTGTTTGGTCTGTGCTACCTTTCTTTTTTGGATATTGACATTTGATACCACAGTGTATGGAGTGAAAGAATACTGACACATGTAAAGCGTCTTTGAGTGTCCAAAAAAGCGCTATATAAAACCGATGCATTATTATTATTATTATTATATTCATGTTGTCTGTAATCCAATTATGTAATCTGATGTGTTTGATACAATGCCGTAAAATGTAAGACTAGCGTGGTGTGGTGACCCTGAGCCTATCTTGCTCCTGTCCTCCCTGTCACACCTGCACACTCTGCCCACTGCTTCGTCCAAATGCAAACAACAGATTTTCAATTTAAGTTTGAGCACACTGACCACATGCACAGGGGGAGGCAACCACAGAAGAAATCAAAAGAGTTGCAGTAAAGGGAAAGGATGTATTTCACACACAAAAAAAGGTAGTTTATATTGATTTGAACGTAGAAATATTCAGATACTTGGTAGAACACATTTGAAATGGTTGTATATGTTTGGTTGAAATCTAGCTTAGTGATTTGAAGTCATCGACCAGCTGCATGACAAACAAACTCCCCCGTGCACGCAATCATCGCATACTCTCTTGCTAAAGCCTTTCTGAGAGGGGACATCTCCATGACGCCAAATGGACACAGACACACACACACACATACACACACACACACACACACACCGGCGTGACGACAGGAGGACAGCCCTGTAGAGACTCCCCACAAATTGCCTTTTACTCATCACATGCCCCTGGTGGAACCGAAAACCTCCCTCACTGCTCCTTTCTCTCATTCAAAAACGCAAGCCCAAAAAATCCCCTAGACTCACCGACAAGTTTTGGACGCACTCCGAGATCTAATCTGGCCAATGCCTCTTTATTTTCTTTGACTATTATAATGCAAAAAAAGAAAAAAACGGGGATCATTTTGTGTGAGCAAACGGCAAATTATGTGTACATGGACTTTTTCAGCGACGGCAAGCACTACTGTGGACGGGCTGGCGGCAGTTCAAGACACACGACGGGGCAATAATATTTGTTTCTTTCTGCAGAGTTTTGTTGAAAGAGCGTGTCAGCGTGGCCATTTACTTGTAAACAATAGGCCTCAGTTTGCAACAGCTGAGGCAAAACACAACTATGCTTGAGCGAAAACCTAGTCTGTACAGTTATTATTGGTGACATTTACATATTAAGCTCAATGTGCAATGTTTTGGTTTTGAATTTAGCCAAGTTATGCATGGGTAAGAATGAAGGATTGGTTTTGAAGTATAGCTAAACACATACACATTACATGGCTTGCTTTGGAAATAAATGTTGTGACTATTGAAGGAATCTCTTAACTCTCTCTTATTACTCATTTTGTGCTGTTGCTGACGATACATTTTGTTTGTCTTGTAAAAGAAAAAGTATCAACGTATCTTTTGCATACCTGTAAGAAAGAACAGTGTGATTCAGTTAATAACTGAGATCAGATTGGCTAACTTTGGGTGGTCTTCTCTTTTTCACTTTTCTGCCTGCCTTAATTAAAGATGTAACAGACACCAAAGAGTATATGCATGTGAAAACTAGTGATAGAGCCAAACCGTTTTTTTGTTGGTTTGCAAGTTAGGTACCCCAGCTTTAAAACACTGATCTAATGCTAATCTGAATGGTTATTCATGGCATTATAGATATTAAAATGGCAGAGTGTGCCTACCTGAACAGGCATAGCAAGGACAGCCCTCCAACATCAATATGGCAATTTTAGCAATACATCCAGCCTTGTGCATGTGCCTTCGAATGCCTTTGCCCAATGACTACAAGGCTGCAGGGACAAGCATGTCACTCCCAAAGCCACACAGTCATAGGAGGTGTGTGTGTGTGTGTGTGTGTGTGTGTGTGTGTGTGTGTATGGGAAGGGACAAGGGAAGAGGGAGGGACCAGGACGGAAGACCAAAGGAAAGTCCATCGTGGTGTTGGAGTCTTTATCAGTCTTACAAAGTTCACAGATAGAGGAGCAGAAGTGGAGGCTAGACGCTCCAGTCACGGGTCACAGACAGGCGCAAGGGAAATGGGAGGGACCGCAATTGTTACTTTAATACAAGGTTAATCCTTAGTCCTTAACTGAAAGACATCTCTAAGTATCTGCAAAGGATATATGAGTAGCCTACTTCCAAAATCAATGTATAGAATCCAGTCCGATAACAATCTATATATGATGTACATGGGCGTCATTCCTGCTCTTATCAAAGCTAAAAAAAAATCTTGAATAATATAGTAACAGTAAAAGTCAACATTCATTAATGCAATCCTTTGTATGCCTGCAAGAAAGCCCGGAATGCACCTCTTGTGAGCTGAGTGAGGCTGGTCCTCTTTTTGTCACTTTACTTTCTGTTTAAAAAGCTGACAGGCTCTAATAATGTGACCAAGACCAAAAAATATACGTATGTGAAAACCAGCGAAGCAACTGAACTGCGTTGAGAGCGAGGGACTTGTTTCATGGATTTAATTGTGCATAATTGTCTTGTGATTGGAAAGTTGTTGGTACCCAGCTTCAACACAATATGAAGCGGTATTAGAAAACGGTTTGAGTCACACAATAATGGCGTGAGGGTGATCGGCGCCAAGCCACAGTGATTTCCATCCCCGACATCGACCTGACCAAATTGCCCGTTGCCTCTCAGGACCTCCCCAAGTCCGCTTCATTTGGCCAAAACCGCTGCTCCTTATTCCCGCAATTATAAAGCTATTGACTAATTCGACATATGTTAGCGTGTCTTCCAGCCCTTGCGCCTTTGACTCATTAACTTTGACAAATTGTGACCGACTTTTTTTATCGCCACCCAATCACGAGAAACAAGACTTAACGAGTGGCTGTTTCCCCCCTCTTTGCACTTTTTTTTCTCTTTTCTTTTTTTTTTGCATTCCTGTGAACGCGCCACCAGGCTTCATATTTATAATTCTACCACATCCTAACAATAACAGCACAAAACACGCGGTCTAATGAATCTCATGCCTCCACCGCGCTGAAATAGCTCGTAAGTATTACCAGCTGTGACATTTTTTTTTTTTCTTCTTATCCATTCCTTGGCAGTGGCATTGAGATTGTGAGGGAAGTAGAGGGGGGGTTGTTGGACCATCCAGGCATATGCAGCTGGACCAGGGGTGGGAGAGGAAGAAGCGGTGGGGGTGTTGGTGGTAGATAGACCGCAAGTGTCTGTATTTCCAGCTGCCTTTCTCAGGGGCTCGGTTTTCTCTGGTTTTTTTTTCACAAGGCCCTCCTGGTCCCAGCTTACTTGAAAAATCACAAACACACACACACATGCACTGATCCACCTCCCCTTCATTCCCTTTGCGTTCAGCCATTTTTGTTTGGACAGGGCTCAGGAGTTCCAGAAAAGCTCTCTCAGATGTGCTGAAGTAAGGGAAAAACAAAACAAACCGGCCCTCACGAAACACTTGAGTTGTACACGGACGTGCCGACAAGTACTTTGCACTGGTGTAATACTTAGCAGTCCAGTGGAGATAATTTGGTCCCCTATTGCCCGGCCTCTTGTTTGTTCAACAAAATTGCCCTGTTCGCTTTACATGTAAAGACATCGACTCCAACCTCTGTAAATATATAGGACTACATTGAAATGACAATATTCCAAAACGTATTGCTTGTTTTATCACACAAAAGCTGGGGTGACTAACTCCCCCCCCCCATAAATAACACATGTTATTGGTCCGCAAAAGCGTCTTTTGCAAGTAAAATTATATGAACAAATCAGGCCACAGCTTTTGCATACTTGTAAGAAAGTTCCTTGTGAGCCACGACACGATGCTTGGCAAAGTCAGGGTGGTCCTCTCCTATGAAACTTTTCTGTCCTGAAAAAGCTGATCCAAAGTTGTGACAAGGGCCAAAAATACAGGCTTTAGTGATAGAACCAAACTGTTTTTGTGAGCAAGGAGCGAGCTAGATGGATTATATCATATTGTTACAGTTTTTTTATTAATCCCAACTCGGTTTGAAAGTAAACATTGACAACAGAGGTTCAAAACTGTAAGCTACAACTGTAAGCTACATTCTGTTAATTTGAGATGAGATCGCACCACACAGTCACTTTGTCTAAAGATTGATGAAAACCAGGACTTTTGATATATCTCATAATGTAAAAAGTAGCTCCATAGTCCCTCCTTGTTGTGCGACTACTCCTCTCCAGTGTGCGCCTGTGTGTGTCCCGTCGCAGCCCTCAAGCATACCTCGACATATGTTACCTCTTTGTAATATTGACTTTGTTACAGCTAGACGAGTGGGAGAGTCAAGCCAAAAGCCAGGTCTTTGCAGCAGCGGGGCCCCAGGAGTTCGCTGAAAAACAAATACATGAGCGGACCCTGCCGATAGAAAACAGAGCAACACAACGGCCATCTGTAAGCACAGCTCGTATTAAATATCTGTCACCCCCGCTCTTAACCTTAGCCCTTTTCACCCCCAAATTAACAACACTGTCCATTTTGTGCGATGTGATGCTTACAAAGCCGTGGGATTTTGCCGCACAGTGATTCTTGGCCCTGTCTTCTGGTCGGAGCATGTGTATCGGACTAACTATAAAAGTCGAAAATCCACTTTGCTTAAACCCTAGGCTTACTGTATAATTTCAATCGAATGCCAAGCCAAATCTAGGCAGGGATCTGTACTCCTTTGTCTTCAACTCAATAATTTAGAGGATGAGAAGCACAATAAGAAGTTGCAGAAGAATCAAAGGCAGCATTATCAATTTGGAATGAAAAGCCGAATGTATGTTTATGCGATTGCTTTGCAGAAATAAAAGATTGATTATGATTTTGCTCGCTCGCACCACTGTGATTCCCATCTTGTCTCTTTCCCCCAGTGATGACTTTGCTTATACATTTGAATAATGAAGGCGAGTCATTTAAATATTCCCTCTGTATTAAAAAAAATATGTTTTCACGCGATGCAGCAATATTAGCCATGTTAATTGGGCTCTTTGGACTTTCCCAATAGAAAGGCTAAATTAATTACTTATGTCGACAAAATGTCAGGCGAGCCCATGTGATCACTACCACTGTTGGCGTGCTTGTTGTGTGCTACGCGTCTCTGTGTGCGCGCAGATAAAAAAAAAAAAAAACGCACAACGTCCACTTAATCTAATGAACGAAATGGGAACAAAACGCTTTGACAACCTCTTCATGTTCCAAGGGTGACTCTCGAGGGTGCTCCTCCAATATTCATCCTCTCTTCTTCATATTAATCAGCCACTGCGGTATTGACTGTTTGTGCGCCGTGGCGTTGGAGCTATCACGTAATACAAACACCTCTTGCACTTTGATGCGCAGAGATGTCAGGTCCGGACTAGGATATATATATGTATATACTGCGAAAGACAGCGAAGAGAGAGCATTATCGGTAAGTCGCTCCCCCGTGTGCGTTGATTAGTACCAGTGAGCCATCACCACTGGGGCCTTTGAAGTTCCACGTTTTTGTAGCTTGTGGCTGTTTTTTGTCAGGGAGGGAAAAAATCTGTATCAGCGCATTTTGTATCTGAGTAAACATTAAGACTTGAGAAGATATTTGAAAGTATAGACGACGGAGTGTGATGGGCGCAGTGGAGAGAGGCCTACTGCTGATGCCATGTTTCAGACAACCCCCTTGAAGTGTAAATGAGATTCCTCTTGTCTTCTAACTAGTCCGTTCTCACCAAGTCAGCAAACTCCACCAGTTAATGCCCGACACCCATTCGGCTCTGTGGTCAGCATGCAAGATGAAGACGCCCTGGAGTTCAGCTTAAGGGGACTGGTAAGGGTTGGATTTTAAAGAGTCTATACCCAATTTCTATGAAAAGCAAAAGCAGTTTTTGCCCTAATTATCTTTTTTTAGATTACGAGGGGGATGATTTGTCACAGCGAGCTCATAAGCCCCTTTCACAACCATACTAGCCAAGAGTGTTTGACATCTCTTGCACTTTTTTGTTGCATTCTTGTATATTTTATGTGTTTGTCTGCAAATGAACCTCATCACAATCTAAAATAAGTGTTCAGTTTCCAGCCATCATTGTCCATTTGACCCTTTAGGCCAGACATGGGCAAACTTTTCCTCCTGAGGGCCACATTGGAAATTAGGTCCGGATCCCGACAGCCGACTGATATTCCAATGTTTTTCACAGGCTTCATTTTAAAACATAAATGTATGGTTTATAAACTTTATATGAATAAAATAGCTCTGCACACAGCACAGAGGGGGATTGCATGATGTTTAAACTGAAATTACCCCACTGTGGGATGAATAAATGTTCTCAATCCGAATCTCTCTTGATCTTAATCTTAATCTATATAACTTGAGGAGGGCTCAGGGGCCTGATAGAAGCATCCAAAGGGCCTCATCTGGCCCACGGGCCGGGGTTTGCCCACCACTGCTTTAGGCGCTAACGTAGCAGAAATGCGACCTGGCTTCCCGCAGAAGTTTTCCTTCATTGTTCCTAAATTGTCACCATTCATCTATTTATTTTATTGATCTCACTCGTCCTCTTTATCTTATAAAGTTCAGAGCAAGTTGTGAAAAAACACTTCTACCAATGGTACGTCTAAATGACAACTTCGCAGTGTTATTCAGACCAGTTACCATAAAATACATTTGCCACCCATCTACTCAATTCAGCAGTACATGTTGATGAATTCTTAGGATTTTTTTCACAAATCTCGCTCAGGTGGGGGCCTGGATGGCGGATGAACCTGCTCGTTCACCTGAGGGTCCAGGGCCGTCCCGAGAGCAGAGCGACAGCTGTACACGGCTGCTCCAGCGATAGGCATCATCGGCTTGCTACACACTAATTGGTCCACAGTGCTCCTCCGAGTGGCCTCGCTAATTAATTAGAAAGGCAGTGGAGCTGAAATTTTTAATCAGGACACCAGGCTCTCCAGCAAGCAGGAAAAGAGACACATCAGGCCATCATTTCATGTAATACACCTGGCGCCCATCTCCCAAGTCATCACCTGCAGTGTCTTATGTGTTTAGGTATTCCTCCGATCCGCCTTAGGAGCGGGAAACACATTTATTACACGCTTCTTAAATCATTTTAATTTGTGGATTACTTAAATTTGTGTCCTAATATACTACAGTATGCATGAGTTTAAGTTATCTCATCTTATGTCTGGTTAACATAATGTGTGATTTTTGCTGAACTTTTAGATGTTTAAATTACATTTTCCTTTCACTGGGTATTTGCTGGGTATCTTTCACCTCGATGCAAAGGGTGCGATACAATATGTACCTCAATACAGGGTACTTCTAATTTGACATGATTCAATACAATATATTTCAGAGCGATTTGACGCAAAAATATTTATTCAAATTAATTGTTGAAAAATGTTGCCCTACACAATACATCTGTTAACAATGTGTGCGTCTATAACATTTTTTTTTTTTTTTTTTTTTTTTTTTTTTTTTATAAATTACTAAACAATAATTCATATAAAATCTCATTTCAAATGTCTATTTTTATTTTTTAGTACACCCTTAAGTCACGTGTAAAACATATCGGGTGATAATAATGTGATTTAATTCTCATAAATGACATCTCCCCCTATGTTTATTGACCCACGACGTGTTATTATCCTTCACACCTCTCTTTCAAAAACCTAGTATTCCCATTGAGAATAGTGGAAATAAAAAACATTATTTCTCCCTTTCTCCGTATCTTGACTTAGCTAATTAAAAGCAGCCAGTCAAACTTTCCCTTTCCAAGTGACAGCAAAAATCTCTATCCCATGTTGAAAAAAAAAAAAAACCCTCTCGGTTTAACATTTCTTGGGCAAACGGGAGAAGCCGCTTTCACTACTTAAGGGGCACGACGCCGCACACACGCACCGCAATGATTTGTGGTGAGGAAGGGCCCTGCAGTCTGGGAGGAATCAGCAAGGGCCCAGAAGACGAGAGGCATGCTTAAGTGAGAGTTACACTGGTCAGCCACTTCACACACAATACAAGGGAAACAACAATTACAACATGTGCTTATCATTGCCTTCGCCAGATGACAAAGTCCTGGGGAAAATCACTGTGTGTGTGGACATGTGGGCAGGAAGTTCTCTTATGACTTAAGGGCTAGAGCAAGTTTACTAATCAATTATTATAATAGTTGTCAACTGATTTAGTAATCGATGCATGTTTTTTGAGCATTCATAGACTTAAACATTACATAGACTTAAGGCTAGCACCATCAGTATCCTCTTTTAAATCTCTTCTTAAAACCCACTTTTATCAAACAGCTTTTAACTGTTAGTTTTAAACTTCCGATGCTGTATTTTATTGTCTGCTTTGTCTTTGTTGAGTCTCTTTTGTGTTTTGCTCTGTTTGCTTTGTGTTTCTGTATCTAATTATTTTGACCTTGCATTATGACTGTTTTTATTGTTTATCATGCTGACTGTGCAGCGCTTTGTAAACACTGTTTTTAAAAGTGCTATATAAATAAAGATTATTATTATTATTATTATTATTAAACATGCTGAGAAGAAGCTGTATGCTGGAGTGCCTAACTTTGAAACCACAAAAATAAATAAAATCCATGTAACTCTCAAAACTTTAACTGTTTCATTTTATTACTAGTTTTCACATGCACATACTTTTGGTCTCTGTCACAGCTTTAGTACCAGCCCTTTCTCAGATGATTTTTTTCACTCAAGACTTTTCCTTTTTTGATGAACTAATTGTATTAATGATACAAAAAAAAAAGTTTTAACCAAACAACCCAATGTGTAATTGTTACAAGTGTGAAGAGGTTCTCCAGGAGCCTCACTTGAACTGTGTTTTGGTAAAAAAAATCCGCACAGACACAGAAAACCATTTTGGTCACATATGTCATGGTATGTATCATGTCTTTGTCATTTATTAGCAGAAGTTTGCACAATTGGACCTTTAGCTCTTGCGGTGGCCGGTGCTAATCTTTGTGGCCGTCTCGGTGCTAATCAGCCTGCCGCTCTTATCTTGCCTGTTGCTTTGGCCAAAATAAACATGCGCCGCCTTTTTATTGCTTTGTTTTCACAGGTCATTAGGGGAAGAGGAGAAGAAGCATTGATTAGTTTTCCAGACCACTGGATTATTGTTGTGTTATGACGATCATCATTAAGTTTCATTAGGGCTGTGGTTGTTCGTGTCTCCAGAAAATGAAGGAGGTGCAGGGGAATGAGATGTTTGTGAGAGTGAAGACACGCAGCGGTTTACTTAAGGTGAGGCACATTCAAAACGGGCCTCACTGCTTAGTGTTGTCACCATAATTTTACACACACAATTCCAACACTAAGATATAGGCAGAAAGAAATTGATTTTTATTTTCACATTATCACATTATCACATTATTGACAAACAGATGACAATTTTGACATCAAAATATAACATTATTGCACTTTTATCATTGGTTTTCTACTATATTTTAGGTTTTCAGGATTTAATACCAGTTTTATTTTTGATTAATAGCTAATTTCTGATACTTTTGACAACCCTACAGTATTTGAGCTTACTCTGTTAATGTAATGTCGCTTCTAAGACTTTTGATACACTTCACCTTCAGAAAACCAGATAATTTACAACTTCTGCATAATTTTGTAATGACCAGCTCAGTTTTTTAACATAGTTTGTAGGTTGTAACAAGTTTATCAATTAATTACGACTAACTGAATTGTGAAATAAGTGTCTTTGGGATTTCAGCTAGCTTGCAAACAATGCAAATTGAAATAAAAAATGTCGCTTGAATTATAGTGGCGCTAATACATTTTACAGGTAATACAACTCGCTCTGCCTTTCACATTTAGGTGCAAACCCCCTTAATGAATCTGTTCCTTGTCCTACCGGCCCACTTCCTCCTGCGTTCCCCAGGCAGGCGAGGAGGTGGCTCTGTCGCGGGGCTAATTAGCATGTGTTCACTAGTTAGCGAGAGGGCGGCCCTGTGTGATGTGTGCTGAAGTGGAGTAAAATGCCGGGGCTCGTGCTAATGGCCCACTTCCTCCCGGCGGACAGCCTCTCCACAGTCCCACACTAGCTGGCATCAGTGTTACCACGGGGCACCAGCCGCCCAGCACAATGCCAGGGATGGTGCCACGCTGGTCATTAGTGCTGATGGTTTTACTATATTCATCTCACAGCGTTTATAATGTATATTAGGCTTGAAAGTTTACACACCCAGGCAAAGATTCTGATTGTTTTGGGCCATATTTCCAAGATTTACTTTTTTAAATCTTGTGCTGTCCTTGGGTCAAATTGAAATAAATTGAAAGTGATGACTTTTCCAAACTTGACCAGCCTTGGGTTATTTCGACCCCTTTAGACTATAACTTAGGTTATTCTTCTTCTACTTTTAATCACTGTGGCGGTTCATTTTTACCTGAGGGCAGCACAAGTGTTCATTGTTAGTGGTTGTATGAACCCATTGTCAATTAAATGTGTTTTCTATTTCCAAAGTATTTAGACAACAGAAAGTCCCCCTTGACATGACAGATTGTGGATGAGGCTCTCTCGCCTCTCTGATGGTAATGATGCCCAATCTTCTCTGCAAAACAGCTTCGAAATTCCTGTACATTTCTAGACTGTCTTACATGAACTGCGCTTTTGAGCACTCTCCAGAGCGGCTGAATGATGCTATGAATCGACATCAAAAACAGGCGGAATTTGACAATAAATAGCTTCACACAACCACTAAACTTAAGTAAAATAAGTGTCTTGCATTTATAATCTCCAATAATAAGGACGCATCTGCCAGGGAGTATAAACATTCAACCACTACTGTTCCTCCAGCATTTCGATTTTCTGTATTCCTATGCTCCATTATTTCTATTCGCTTGTTGTCTGTGTATAGCAATTGAATTACAGAAGCCGTTACATAATTGGGGGCTTGTTCTCAAAATTCCCATAACACAGTGACACCAGTGTTTGCTCACACATTCAATTTGCACTGAAAAAGGCCCGGCATAAGTGGCATGCAGGGCAACAGACTCATCAGACTATGAAATAGCGGCGACAGCTGGGGTCACGCCACTAGCTCGCCGCCTGGCACCGCGAGCGCATTATTTACAGCGGAAGCGGGGCATTAGCGCGCGCTTTGGCACTCGGTTAGAATGCGTTGTAGGTGGCAAACGGCAGCAGTCAGCCAGTGTATCTCTGTCAGTGTGAGTAAACAAACAGGGGACATGATGTGACAGAGCAAACAGAGTCCCACACACACACATACACACACATACGCATGCAAACTCATCGGGGACGCACCAGGGAGACGGGAAGAGAAGGGAAGAGGAGGGAGGGATGGCATCCATATTTATAGGGCCTTTCTAGCATTTGTCCCCAGGCCAAATGCTGTGACTACACTCTGCTAATGTCAGAACAGCACTTAGCCAGGCATTTCCAGTATGGCACTGTCGACTGGGAATACAAGGACTTATACTGCTGTCGCGACACTAGGAGAATTATGACACATGCTTCACTTTTATCATGAGTAAGGCTGCAGCAACACGGTTTTTCTCTCAAAGCTCTTTACCATTCAATTTAGAAAACCTCTGTGATAGATATGCTCAACATGAGGACAGATTAAGAACTACTTAAATGTATGAGCATGGAGTCACTATTTGCATTGAAACACATTTTTGAATCCGGTTTATTTTTGTGCAAAATGATAAATTTCATATACAAATAATAACTTCTTTACTTTCACTTCTATTTATTAATTCTCCTATTTCAGTACTAACCCCATGCCACTTACACAAAAGACAAAATGCATCTTGGTATTTACCGGCAATGACTGGAATCTCCACTGCTCCTCTTTAGTCTCCTGTCCCCTGTGTTGTCCAGTGACAGACTGAGAGCTCTGCTGGGGGAGGCTGCATGTTTAGACCAACGTGTCCCTTCTCACCAAAGACCCGACTACTGTGATACCCCCGAAGAGAGCAGCCTAAGTGGGCAAAGCAGCTCCTTTTAGCCCAATCTGTCATGATCTCAAGTGGCGCGTAATCGCATTATACAGCAAGAGCATTTAACTCAGAGCGGAAAATACTAAGGCCGTTATTTGTTTTGGGTGCATGCTATGAAGTGGCTGACAAAAGTACTATTACACTTGACCCTAAATAAAAAAATATATAAAGCAAAGCCTAAGTCCAGGTCTAAATCCAATTGAAAATCTGTGGAAATACCTGAAAACAATCTTATCTAAAGACGAATAGGCAAAACTTTCAGTCTCTAGATGTGCAAAGTTTGTAGAGTCATGCACCAATGATATTTTGTTTGTCTTACAGTTTCTTTCTGTGTTCTTATCTTCAAAAATAATAATGAAATTGTTCTTTGTGAGTGTAAACATGAAGAAATATATATGTCATGGGATATATCATGGCATGCCCAATGGAGGTAGACTGAGCTAGACTTAAAACACTTCTTCAAAAGCCGGACTATGTTACTTTTCAGCATTGATGGGGAGTGGAACATTGAAAACGCAAAAATAGACGAAACAGATTCCTTAATTGACAGTATACTGTAGTTGTGTGTTATTTTGTAAGGCATGCGCAAAGTACTTTTTTTCCTTATGCCAGAAAAAATAATGCAAGTAAATCCCCTGTATTCGACACAGCGGGATAATGAAAGAAAGCCTAAGCCATTACCTCTAACTTAATGAAGATGAAATCACCATCAAGTATTCTAAAGACAGGGTGTAATTATGCTGACTTTGTTTCAGCTTGAAGAGTGTTTTAAGTCCAGTCTTCAACAGCTAGAGTTAATATTTAACCAATAAAAAGAGCATTTATATAGAAGATATATTTTTGTCTCATGGGCATTCTGAACAGTTCAAAAAGAGCCTCGAGAAATGTGAATCTTTTCAATAGGACTTTCCTAGTTTCCCATGCTTCTCTGGTAGAGGTGAGTGAGCCACTTAAGCCGTCTTTGCGCACACATTATTAGCATTGCCATATCTGGGCCTAACTGCAGCTAAGGGGAAAAATGTCTGTCACGAGAGTGTAAAATTAGAACCAAAACCAATACCCCTCATTTACAACACACCTTCCAAGTCGCTGCTTCTTTCCTATAGCCAGTCAAACACTAATAAGCTGGCTAATTCAATTACAACTAAACTTCTTTCAAATCGAGGGAGAAAAAGGGAATTTATTTCACAAGCGCAGAACTATTCATGATGAAAAATTCGCCGTACGAGCGAGGGTAGCTTTCTGCCGAGCTTGTTAGCAAAGTACCCTGATCTGAGGAGATGTGCGACTAAAGCGGCTCTCTCAAGTGTCTGTCACCCTGATCTAACCAGCCTGGAGCACTTTGTATCCGGCTTGCTCCTTTTCTCTTCTTGTCTTGTCAGTTCCCGCAGTGACTGACTGGGGATGTGCACTGGCATGTAGCTGCAGGTGACAAGGAGCGCCTTTTTTGTTGTCAAGTCCTGACGGAGCTTCCCCAGAACAGAAAAAAAACTTCAGTCGAGATTTTTTGCAGCTGCTTGCCGCGTTCCCTTCCTCTTCCCGGATCTCAAAGGGTACAAACTTCACCCGCGATCTGAACCGCTCTGTCAAGGACTATCTATCTATCTATCTGCTTGCCTTCTTCTTTTCTACCATGTTCGCCGTCTCTGTTCGCAAACCCAGCCCTCCCTCTTGCTCCTCTCCCAGCTTATAGATCTTGAGCTGAGTCTCGAGAGGCGCATACGAGTCAAGCCATTGTCATTTCAAACAGTGCGATAACCAGACACTAGGCTGCCCACTGACAACTCTGGGGAACTGGCCTCGGCTTTGACTGTTAGCTCTCCTCTCAGCCGACTTCATCCTAGTTTTTTTTCCTCCTCCTCTTCCTTTTTCACACACCTCCTCTCTTCTCCTTGTTTGTGTCTCGCATCCGCCTCTCCTCTCCATGCAGCCGTAGGGGGCCGGGGGGAATAGTTGTCTTGGCTTGCGTACCAAGGTCAGTGCTCTCCACATGACAGTTCTCTGCCTCTCGACAAGGCGGGAAATCAATACTTTCGGACTTGTGGCGCTGCCCTCGGTGTAACAACAACGCTGGTGCCGAGGCGCAGACACCTGACACATCCCCAGCCGACCCCCCAGGCCCCCGCCAGGGAGCCCCCACCGCTCGAGCAAGCTCTGACCCCGCTGTGTTTCCTGAAGGCCCCAAGCTTCTTTTTTTAATGCACCTTTCCTCTCCATATGTTGTCTTGAGGGCAGTGTAGATATTATTTTGTGTTGGCTTTAATATTATGCATGTTTCTTTTTGTGTCTCCCAGGCGCTGTCCTGTACAGACTTGGCATTAATGTTGGTTTTGCGTTTGATCACACTACTGCTACAGGTGTTGGTAATCTCAAGACAGGTGTGCTCGCTGCAGAGAACAGCCACACTACAATTTGTATAGCACTGGGATCTCTGTTGGTACAAATACTATGATAAAACATGGGATGACAGCTATTGTGCTGTCATGGAAACTATTCTGATAAACTTTGCCTGAGTTGCAGAGCTGCTTACAGTATATTCACTCAATTGTATTACACTATATTCTAAACAATTGTGATAATTATTTGAATTATCACAAAATAATTAATGAAACAATTTCATTTATATGCAACATATGCAGTTTATAGCTAGGGTACTTTTCATTGCTTGTTGTACTGGTACTTAACTTGTTGTTAGTCCCAATAAGTTCTGTAAAAGTAAGTAGTGTGTACAATTCAGTCCACAACATGCTGTCTTTGTCTTAATATAAGAAATGTTACCTTTTGCATATTTGCAAGATCCCTATGAGCTACTAATAGATGCTTGGACTGAGAATCGATTTACTCACTTTTCTGTCTGAAAATGCAGATCTAAAGACGTGACAGACGATATTATGTACATGCATGAAAAAACTAGCGATTGAGCCAAACTGTTTTGAGAGTTCATTTTTTTGTAGTTAGAAAATTAGGTGACCCAGCTTTATCTAACACTGTTTACAGGCACTTTGGAAATGTCCAATAAAGTTTTCAATTCATGTAGATTGTTTTGTAAAAATGTACATGACAATCAACTGCATGAAAGTGCCTCAGAGTTGACACAGTGTCTATTGTTTACAACCACTTCAATTCAAGTTTACTACGGCCATTAAACCATCGGAACACTGGGATTCGACAAACTATTCAACATATATCAATCACTTTATGGTCACCAGAGCTTGCTTAACTGCCAGATGTGAACCAGTCCCACAAGCAGACGTCTTCTCTGCCCCTACACGTGGAGATCAAACCGCCGATCAGAGCCAATAAATGAAAGACATGCTAATTACAGAGCAGCTGAGGAGAGCCACGGGCGACATTTTTAATACAGGCCCGACATGCCTCCTAAAGCTTCTCCAGCGTCAGATAGACTCCCAGACGTGTCCCACTCCGATGGTTAAGTGCTGCCTGTAATGACAACCATGGTTCTAGAATGTGCAGGGTAGACTTTGACAATGCTTAGCTAATGTAAGCCTTTATCATTGTCATTTTTAACATTACGTCTATATCACTGCAGACTGGGAATCAATCAGTTTGCGTGCCTTTCTTCTGACAGAAAACCCTTTAATTAACAGAAGTCATGCTTGAAGTAGGCCAAAGTCGAAGAGTCATGCCCAATCTTAAACCCAATCCATTCGCGTCAGTTTGCGTAACAGGATTGACATTTTTTGGCTCTTTAATGTTAGCCGGATGTGTGGAATCTGCTGATTTTCAACGGATGTTCAAAAGATTGGTTTATTTTTTTATACAGATACAATTTTCGTAGACACATTTCATCCAAAAACGATCCACTGGGAGAAAGGAAGAGGGTATGGGTTTTAAGATTTAAAGCACAAATCGCTTTACAATTTGTCTCTCACTCCACACAGAGATCAGAGCAAGGTAAATTGTCTCATTAGATTGTATAATGGCCAAACAAAATGCATTACACTTCTTCTTTAAAATCTTAATTTTAAAAAAGAAGCTTGTTTTTTAAAGCTTTTTTCCTCAATTTTAAGTTCCTTTAGTCCGTCTCATTGCTGTTATCACATGAGTATATTTACTATAAGCGGCAGTGTGTATTCATGAACAGCAGTAACTGTCAATACACCAGATTGTAGCTTTTTGTTGCTAATTTTCATATGGCCAATCATTCACCCTGAACCATTTTACATGTTTATTGTGGTAAGGGAAACCGGAGCACCCAGAGGAAACCTACGCAGACAAGGGGAAAACATCAAATAGGTTTTTCTTTTCCACTCGTCCCAAAGGCAAGACCATTTCTTCATCTACACCCAGGGACAGGACAGCGTCAGCACCGCAGCACTATACCATCAGAGTGTCCATCAGCCTGGGCCATCTCCCTATATCCACTCTGGCTTCAGCTCGAGTAAGGAAAATGCATCAAATAAAACAGCCACTTTAATGAATTAGATATTGAGCCGTTCATTAAAAAATCTAATTCTCTTAAGTCAGCAGGGGATCCAACTACAGAGTAACCTGGGGACGGACGCCACTTGTTTAGGAGGCCATAAAACACTGCTCTTCTGATGACTGCACTGAACGTCAGCCAGAAGTGAAGCCAAGGTATAAACTTAGACAAAACAACAATAGGAGCTACAGGCTGTGGGAAGGGACAGCAGTGATCATTACCATTGTGAACTTGAATCATAACTGTGAAACTTGGCTTTGAAAGTATCTTGAAGAGAGGCCATCAAGCTAAGTTACAAGTCAGATCTGTGAAAAAACCGTCTTCATTGAAGGTTTTAAAGTTGAGGGACGTAACTTTCAAGCCACAAGATTCAACCATGTAAGAAAATCCTTTTAACTAGTCCTCACGCGCAAAATATTTTGTTTCTATCTCCAGTTTTCACGTAAACATATATTTTTTGCCATACTTCAAAACATTCCCGGTATTAAAATACTTTTTTATTCGATCATATACAATGATTACCATACTTTATTATGTCCTCTAATTCTTATGTTTGACACAAAGAGTGAAAAGGAGAGAGAGAAATGGGGAAGAAACAAAAAACTCTCTGGGCAAAAGCAGGAATGATCCATGTGTGTGCACTGATGGCTGTTTTTATTGGCTGGGAGTGCAGGTAGTACTTTCAAAGCTCTCCCAGGCTACAGCGCTGCTCACGGCCCCAGATACAACATGGATTTAAAGACGAGAACCATGCTCCCCCTACTCCACCGTGCAGGCCAAACCATGAGAACTCTCACACACACATTTCCCCCACTGCTCTGCATGGAAGAGCAACAATATTTACAGTCCGTATTATGAACAGCAAGTATACACCATAGTGTATATAGATGGACAACGCTAACCTGCTAGCTCAATGAAGCCCAATAGGGAAGTGCTCAAACTCACTCCTATTGAGTATTGACTTAACATTGAAAAGTGAACTTAGCAACCACAGCAACACGTCTGAACCGAAACTGGGCCAGATATATATAAAAGATGCACCAATGTAATGTCTTGTAACTAATTGTTGCACTTGTAAAGATAATCTGTTTTACTTTGAATGTAGAATGCAAGTAATGTAACTTTTTAATGTTGTTGTAAAAGTATTGGACGACAGATGCTGTGTGCTGCTGTGATCTAGTTCCAACACCCCTCATCTTCTTTATAGATTCATTTATTTAATGCAACCACAACAATTAAACCCAGGGTTCCCAACTTTCAAACCAGCCGAAAAGCTGCCATTAATGGTGTTTTGATAAAGAATGATAATCCTCCATGAGTCAATGAAGAGGCAATTTAACAAATGACTAAGCAGGAAACAAAGAGCCTATATTTCTCTCTGGAGCTGGTCTCTTTGGCAGGCCACCGCAGCCGTGCTCCTATGTGATGGAGAGATTTAAGGCAGCTGTCCTGGCCATCTCCTCCCTGGCCATGTCCTGGATGAATGTGAGCTAAACAGCCACATCTCCATACTGTTTTTTTCCCTCCTCCACGGTGACAGCCTTTCTCATGAATTAAAAAGAGGGACGCATTGATTTTCCCATTGCTTAAATTTGCAACTTAATCCCCCAGATATGTTCAGAATGTAGTGCTCTGTCGATAGATGGCACGGTGGCTGATGCTCGAGAGGGTCGGGAGAAAAAGGATGACAAGACAAAGGGGAAGGCCCCGTAGAAGGGCTTAGCGGTCAGATTTAGCCCCGGGATAATGTATGTGGACGATTAACGTGGATGCCACAAACGTAATACATTGTCAAAATACTAAGACAGGCATGACATGCATTTATACACAACAAGGAATGTTGATGTTTAGTTCATAAGCACCACAACTGAATAACAAAATTAAAGCTCGGGCACCTAACTTTCAAATCACAGAAGATGGGATTATAACAGCCTAAAGCATCAAATAGTCCCACCCAGGGCTTTTTCTTAAGTATGCCAAAGAACACATTTTTCTAATAAGGTGAAGGAGACATGATTTCTTCACAACTATTTACTGTAGCAAGACTTTTCCTTTTTTATTATTTTTTATTTAACAACACAAGTTAGTTACCCCAGCTTTAAATCTCTGTTTTCTTCCACACAATTCAATCTTGTTTTGGCTTAATCCGCCTTTCAATATTCAAAGTTCAAGCCCCATATCTGATGTTTTATGTCACCACACGACCTGTCAAGTTCACGAAGCTAAAAATCCAAGTGCCTCTGCCCATTTGTGCGTACTACCACCCAATGGATATACTATCAAATGTCTTCATATAATGGAACACGTTTTGGGGGAGAAAAAGGTAGGATTTTGTAGATGGAAAAATCCCTCCTGTCCCTTCTGAGTAAGGGGCTTGAGGAAGTAACAGGATCTCAGGAGCTCTCCCCAGGAGCAAACGCAGCAGTGCGCCCATGCCCTAATTCACCATAAGCACTGTAATGTTCTCGTCTGAGGCCTAATGTAGTCTATAAATCTCTAGTACTCTGCTCTACATCAGTGCAACACTCGCAATAACAACTCAAATTGTTTGCCATGTACGATATATAGGCGAGATTAAAACAACCATTACTTCAAAACGTGTTAAAAGTTCTCGGAAAGAAGAGGACACGGCGCATCGATGACCTATTCCAGTTCTGTAGCCGTAAACGTTATCCCGTGCAAAAATCTCCGGGGTGGTATGGCCGCTTGCCAGTAGCCGTGCTGTTGTTGGCACTAGATTTCCTTTGTGGCCCCGGTAACGTGTGTAGGCCATAACATGATACGCGCTCAAGGCCTGGACGATAGAGAGAGTGCATTGGGCAGCGGCGAGCACACATTTACACACTTACACACTTACACAGACAATTCTCAGGGAAAAACGGAGGAAACAAGAAAAATCACAATGTATCCTTGACGCGGTATCATCTGGTTCCAGTTTGGTGCAGATGCTCAGGTTTTATTACGCTAGGCTAGTATTTCATGGCAGATTTAGCTAGTGGTTTTTGCCTTCCCTGCTCCGATGATGGCGCATCTCTTGTAAACTGCGGCATGGCAATAATAGTTCTCCGCGACCAACTTTTATCGCATAGACACTGGGGTTAGCTTGCGCCGCGGGAGGCTAACGGCGTTGTGGTGTGAGTGAGAGCATAGAGGTAATGTACGGGCCACTATAATTGACTTGTTTGTTGTTCCGTCTGCCGGGCTGGACTAAAAGTATAAAAGACACAATTAAGTGGTGCAGTCATTAAGTGGTGAGTTTCCAGTGGCTTTTAGGCTAAGGGCTGTATGGGAGACCCAACAAGGCGTCAGTTAATGGGGTTAAATATGGCAGACAGAGAGTAAAAGATGAGTGCAACACGAAAAGAACATTCAAACTATGCTTTACCTAGTTAATTGATTATTGAAATAGTAGTATTCCAAGTTACTAATAAGTAATCATTAGGGGTAGGAATTTATCAGCTGTCTTGCTTTCGCCTGCTCCTTTTCAGCTGTTTTTCATATCTCGTTGTTGTGTAAATGCAAATTGTAATTGCTCAAATAAAATATATAAAAACATGTTACAGCCAAGTTACATGTTTATCTATATTAGGTGTCATTCTTCTCACCATTACCCTTAACTCTCATCCTAACCCTTAATCCTAAACTCAACCCGAGCCCTTCCTGCATTTGTTTATTGCCATCTAAATACACTGAGCTACTTCTAATTTTCCCCATGCGTCCCTATTGAACTCCTAAACCCCAGAATTTATTGCGGGATTCCAAAGGCGCACTCAGCAAGACGATGTCGTTTGTCCTGTGGTCCGAGCTTCACCTCATAAAAGATCTGGATAACCGCCTCACGATTGGTTACAGTTGTGTTTAATATACACACAGCTGTTTTCAACAACACAAAAGTATACAGTTAATGCACTTTGGACGCGCTGTCAGCTTCCAGGCACGCGCATCTGTTCGCGTTGGTGCGCCCTCGATGCGCAGATACATGAGGGTCTCTTAACTGGCTCGTTTAGTCCTGATGGCTTAAATGATTTCATCACAATTAATGACGTGGCTCCCTGTGACGTGCCGCCAGATGCTCGGGGACCGGAGCGCTTCTTCACATATCCCTCCGCCTCCTTTCCAGGCTCCTTCTGTGCACGCAATCATGATTGTCCTCTACATGCCCCCTACCATCATATACCAAACATTTCCCTCATGTTCTGTAGGTCTCCGATGGATGCCCTGGTCCAGCCTATACGTGGGCCTTGAGGAAATATAAAACGCTAAACTTTTTAACTTGGCAAGCTGTGCCACTATCAGTATACCTGTAGTGGTATTTCTGATATTTACTTTTTGAGCTTAAAGCTGGGGTTCGAAACTTTCAAACTACAATGTAACTAGGTAATACAATCTATGTAACTAGTTCCTTGCCCTGGCGTTTGTTTTTTACTCTCTTTTCAGACAGAAAAGTGAACAAGAGAAGATCCCCCTCACTCGGCCCAAATAACTCAAATTAAACTCAAAAACATGAAGGTGGTCTGATTGAATGATGAACATGTTACTCTTACAAGACTTTCTGTGACAATGAGAATATAGTCGTCAATATAACGTCTAAATAATCTGTTAAAATACAGGTACAATATAGTTCTATTTTTTGCGAAGGTGTGTGATAATAATAATAATAATAATTTAATTTTCTATTTACAACAGTGTGATTCACAAATGTCCACACTATGTAGAGAGAAAGAAGTGAATGTAAAAAGAGCATTCTCTCTAAAGCAATTCATCCCATTTCCTGAGCGCTGCTACTGTGGTGCAGAGGTCAGATAAAGCAGGTCATCAGCTTCACACCATCCTGCTCCCTAAACCTTCCACTTCAACCTGTATGAAAATCTTTCTCCAGCTGCTATACTGCCTCGCTCTGGCCTCCTTCATTAGCCACGTCATGTGATTGTCGAGCTAATTTCTCAGATAGATGCCTTGTCCTGATGCGTTGATGTGATTTTCATTCATTTTGACAATGAAAGAATTAAGTTCCATATTGTGCCCTTTATATTGGCGAGCTATTTCACTCTGGCTAAGTAATGACATGATGATTTGGAGCAGGAAACGCGGTTCTTTTTTTTTTCCTTTGCAGCAGTAGGTTACATGCACAAATCTAAATGAATGCACAAGCTGGAACAAGTTTAGATGTCTTTTATGCATAGTGGAGTTTATTACAATAAGATTACAAGTCAATCTGCTAACATATGTTTCCACTATGTTAACACAGGTACAGTTTCCCTCTTGTATCTGGCTTTTGGATTTTTTACAGTAACTTGATTGCTACTTTTATGACCTGCCAAATGTGTCGGGCTGTGTTCGGTTTCAGGGAGTTGGTCAAACGAATTCTAGCAGTAGCCTATAAGGGAATTGTAAATAAAAAAATAAATAAAAAAAGGTTAATACAAAGTCCCCAATTGCTTCACATGTCCTCTCACAGTCTATGTCGATGAATGCAGTTATAATTTCCCCAGGTTTAAACCCTCATTGATCCCAATGCCCCTGTCTTCCCAAGAAACAGGGCGAGGATTATGCCTTTAGAACGAGCTTTCTCATTGCAGATATTAGGTCATTAATTTCACAGGCTTACATATGAAAATATTGACTCTTCCCAGACACCCGGCTATATCCCCTGTTCCAGCCACACTCGTGCATATATAAATCTCCCCAACCATGCACCATTGATTTAACAGTGTGAAGGGGGATTATAAATAAGCAAATGTATTCAATGAGTTTAATTACTAAAGTTGGTGATTGATTAACAATAGGCGCTGAGTATTCTATACTGCACTTATGACAATTTTACATTGTTTTAATTTTTGAAATTGTTTTTTGAAATACAAGGAGAGAAGAACACAGGCTTAAAGTCTTCTTTTCATAAATCCAATATTGATGGACTAAGGGGACATCCCTGACAAGAGCCCCCTTCGCACACACTAGGGCAGTGCTACTCAACTACTCAACCCTCTGAACACTCTAATCCAGCCCTCAGCTCATTTTCACTGCAAAAAGTGAACACATGTTAGGAAATTCATGAATTAATTTGTCAAAAAATCCAAGCAAAATATTAAAGTACAGTAGCATCTTTACTCCGTTCCAGTGTTGATTTTCTTGTCTTATGTCCCAATGGCAATATCTTAATTTTCGTACACTTGATACATTGATAAAAATAATGCTAATATTTTTTTCTGCCCTACTTTATTCCTGGAAAGCAGTACCATTACAAGATATATATTTGTTTGGTATTTGTTTTTCACAAAAATGTATGTGCATTAGATTGTGTTTCATATTTTTCATATAATATGTGTTGTACAAGCCTTCCAAAAAGTTCGGTCCTTGGGAAAAATAAGTTGAACAGAGCTGCAGTAGTGGGAGTGAGACAAGGTGCAGCTCTGTCCCCACATAGCAGACCGGGGCTCGGCAGGAGACAGAAGGCAGAAAAGAAGAGTGAGAGTGCAAAGGTTGTCACAAAGTAGTCGCAGCGGAGGGGCAGCGAGGACAAGCAGGAGTGGAGGGCGTTCCATCTTACATCTGTTATGCGTTTGTCCCGGTTGAAAGAAAATAGCAGGAAGCGTTGTGGTGGCGGTGGGAGATGAAAAGACAAGGAGATTGAATAAAAAAACACATGTCGCACATACACCGCGGCTGACTGGATGTGTCCCACGGATTATCCCCGGGAGGTGCTGCCAGCATCGGAAAACTCTGCCGCGCACACACACATACACACACACACACACATACACACACACACAAAATGACTGTTCATTCATAACACGGCCGAGCTTCCACACCTTCCTGAACTCACAGTGGAGTGTCAGATCTCTGCCTGTGGGATCCAGCCGAACCTCCCAGCTTTGTCCTGACCCTCATTACACTCACTGCGACGTGACTCCGATTACACCTCCTACATGTCCTCACATCTGGCCCACCGTGCTAAAACATGCTCTCGATACAATGGCCCTGATGATCATTCCTCAGGCTAAGTGGCTTTTGTTTTGTTCATTACAGAAAAACCCCAGGTGTGTTCCGACAGACGCTAGAATAAAAACAGATGCGAGAGTCACTGCATGCGCCGCGTGACAAACCCGAGTGGCGGCCATTAAAAGCTCGTCACCGGGCCACACCGAGAGACCTCCCACGGCTAATGAGCCCGAGTGGCGGGACACGGACAAGCAAGAGTGATGCGGCGAAATTACGCGGGGCGCTACCTTGTGCGTTTTTACAGCCTGTGTGCGCGCTTGTGTCTGTGCATATGCGCGCTGCCACTCCGGGGCCCATCCCACAGCTCATTAACAGTAATAAGTGAGTGCCGCTACTTCTTTTTGTCAGTGGGGATGCGGGCCAATCAATAGGGTCATTTCACATCATAACGGCTTACCAGAGCACATTATGGCACTTGTTCATGGCTGGGAATGGCGGCCATTAGCAGCATGGCCAGATTAGATAAGGGCGGGGAGGATGAGAAGTCGGAGGGGAGGGGAAGCGATGGTGGGAATTAAAAAGAGAAAAGGATCAATATATGGATAGTTATGGAGATAAGATCACGATGGGTAGTCTGGGAAAGATACAGACTTGAGGCTTGTGTGCTGCAGCGTGGCGTTTGGAGTGTGTGTTTCCAAAGCCCTCTGTGTATCGCCACTTGTCTATGAATGAGTGCATTGAGCCGGAGCTTGAGAGCCACTATGTGTGACATCTGTGTGCGAGAAAGAGAGGGGCAGGAGAGTCTACTTAATTACAGATGAACCAGGCTCCGCAAACAGAACAGTGATTACAGCAAACGCCTCTTTTTAAATATTTGATTCAAGTCGCACATATTTACTTAGCGCTAACACATATGATGACGTTTATTCTTTCATTGCTCTTCTGAGTCCAACCAGCTTCTCGTTTTGCATTTGTGTTTCTAAATGGCAAAGGTAAATGGTCTTTTTTACCCCACTTTTGAACTGTTAGGCTTTCAAATATTTATACCGGCTTTCACAGGGGTTGAGAAACATAAGGGTTGAAGAAAGGGGAGAGAGACTTGGATCTATCTATTAAAAATGAGTAACATTTTGGATGCATAAAGAGGCTTGATGATTGTGGCTCAGGAAGACAAGGTGTTGGCCCCCTAATGACAGCTTTAGCTTTGATATCAGTGAGGGAAGAGTGTCTTAAACGAAGAAACTATACACAAGCAAGACTCAGAGCTAAAATATATGTATTGATATATGAACATTGAAGACGTTGTCAGCCACTTTAATTGTACATCGTTATTAAAAGAATGGACATTATTGTTCCTATGACGTTTTTGAAGTCATGTGTTTCAAATAGTCACTCTTCTTGGCAAAACCACGACCAGTTTCACCCCAGCTTTACCCCTTCAAATAAGAGTAAAGCTGGGGTGTGTATCTTCCAAATCACACCAATGGAATTATGCAATTGAATCCTTGCAGTTCCAACTAGTTCATGGCTCTAAAACAGTTTTTATATAACTCTTTTTCACATTTTTGGATCAGCTTTTTTAGATAAAAAAAGTTAAACAGAGAATCTCTCTCACGCAGCCAATCAGCTCTCAGCCCAAATGGTGACTCAGGCCTCTCTTTCTTACAATTGTTGAAGAGACAGTTGAAGACAAGGCCATTGTGGTCTGATTTATTCACAATATTTCTGCTTTTACAAGACAGAACATTTTACAAGACATTACAATTTATAAAACAAAACATGAACCACAGCTTCCAAGTCATGCGTCTGTGGAATAGGGACAACGCCTGAGAAGTCTTCTGTCTTCATGTCCTGAATTTTTTGTTTTTCTAGTCATTTTCCAAATTTGTTTTATTCTACTCAAATCACACATTCAGATGTCAAACCAAAAGCCACTATGTTAATTGAACGCAGTCCTTATCAATTCCATCTATTTACCCTAACCTTCAAACACCACATTTTCCAAGTCCTCCTCAAACAGAACTATGCACATCTGTACCACAAGAATCCCAATGTCATGTCAGCGAGTGGCTGCTAGTTTATTTATTTGTGTTTTATTTATTTTGGAGAAGACCAGGCAGGGGCCAAGCTAAACACATGTTCTCTATTAGCCCAAAAGTGACACAAACAGCATCCCCGCCACTTTCAGACGCTCACGGCCGTGATGTGACGCGCTGGGGGCTGGGGCGCTCCTCATGTGCTCTTTGATATGCAGCACTCATTAAAAATAGATGGCGAGCAATCATTACAGGCATCGGAATTAATCTAATTAGCCGGAGCGTGCGGGGCCTCTCTGGTACGGGGGGCACTGGGCAAACAGTGCGACGCCGCGGCTGTCAAACGCAATGTAAGCAGTGCGGGCCACTGCTGAAAGAAAGAGCGAGAGGTTAGAGGGGGAAGGATAATCCGCCTTGACTTATTAATACTCGCAAACAAGATTTAGCTCCTCAAAGCAAACAAATGAAGCAAGTGCTAAGAGAGGAGAGGGAGGGGGAGGAGAGGGGAATGGAGGATGAGGGGAGAGGGAGAAGAAAGGAAGAGGAGGGGATAAATAATTTAAACGCGTAGTGGACTGTTCGGAGAGCCGCAGCTGCTGGTAGTGGAAATGGACAGGGGAAAAATGTGCAGCAATCATTTTGAAAATAACGTGCTATTTCCCGTGGTCAAGATCAAGTAATTTTATTATTTTATATCATTATTCATTTTCCACCTGACTCTATATCTCTTCTGTAGTTATTAGAATAGTTGAAATGATCACCTTGCCCCTCCTTAAAGGACTTTATATGCAAAATAATCTTTTGTGTGTGTTTTGAGAGGTAAGTTAATACATCCACCCGCCCTCTCTTTCCAAATGCCGCCTTTTCAAACGCAAATGAATTATCAGACTATAACTTATTTTTAAACTTAGTATTGGGATATTGTCTAGTCGAATTACTTTATTCATGTTAGATGTTTAGTATAGGAATTTTTAAAACTAGATAGAGTTTGTATGCATCTGATTTAAGTAAGTAAGTAAGTAATCTTTATTTATAAAGCAGCTTTCACGGGGGGATTGCCGTACAGGAGGCGCATACCAAACCCATTGTATATGTGTTTAGTGGTAGGGGAAACTGGAGCACCCGGAGGAAACCTGTGCAGGAGATATTAAAATAAGAAACAATAATCATGAGATAATATTCAGAGAACAAATTTCCCTACGAGGAGAATAATGCAAAACTTAATCAAACAAAAGATCTAGATTGATCCATACGAGAGAAAAAAATCGTTACGTGCGATCTGCTATCTCCAAGCCGAAGTAAGCAGTCTCCATGTCATGTTTATCAGCCAAAACAAAAACTACCATACACAAACTTAATACACTCCTCTTTAACATATCTGAATGACTCCTACTCCTCACTCACATACTGCCTCAGGACCAGCTTTAACACATCACAACACGAAGGCCGATGTGCTGACAAAACAACGTGTGGACCTCTCACTTAAATAGATCACTTGGAGGGCCATTGTGGACAGACACCAGTCCTTTATTGACTCTCCCGTCGATGGAGTGCTTAGCCCGCAACCCTTCCTGACCCCTGTCACGGGTAATGACTGCTGCTGGGGGGTGCACACGGGCAAACGTCTGCACTTCACATCCGTGTATTTATATATGTACACAGTATATGCACATTAAGGCTAATAGCACCAGAGACAATATAAAGGCAGGAATGGTCAAATTGGTGGAGTGGTTACATGGTTTACAGGGGGAGATAGATCAGAAATGTCTTATTTATGTTAGGAATATTAAATATTCTGTTTCATCCAACCCCTTTTCAAAACATGTGTACGTAAAATATTCAAATTATCATAAAGACTGTGTCCCTTTCTCTTTGTGAGAAAGGCATATTCTTTAAGAGTGGGCACTCCAACTTTATTACAATGAAATTACAGAATTGTTGTTCTTTTTTGTCTCTAGTTAAAAAAAGAACTCAGTTTAAAGTGGTTTTAAACTGCAAATGGCAGACGAACTGAATTAGAATCATTACTTCTGCTGTCGCTCACTCGTCCCATTGTTTTATCTCTCACCGACAGCTCTCGACATCTGGGGGCTCAGCTGTGTCCTAAGACCTCCTCCACCCCCAGACCAGGACATCCCAATGAAAGGACAGAGGTAAGCTGGAACAGGCAGGAGAAGAGTGCTCGTTCAAAATCATTCCAAATTATATAAAAAGTTGAAATGGAATTTATAGAATATAAATGATTGTGTGTTATGTTTTCTATTTTTAAATTAGAACAGAAACTTTAATATCTATGACAGATTTGAGTCTTTTGTGGCATTTGTGGATGAGGCTCTTTATCCTCTCTGCCCATTCTTCTTGGCAAAACAACCTCCTGTTACTATAATTTCCTTGGCTGCCCTGCATGAACCAGATCAGCTCAATGATGCTATCATTTGAAATGAGGGCTTCTAACAACCACAAGAAATTACCAAGTTGTGCGGAGATAAGTTTTTGTGTTATCATTTATAATCCGGGTTGTCTTATAAGCACAACTGGAACTACTGATTTCATATATTGGGTCAGCTTGCCTCTCTGCAGATATGACCTGTAACTTACTCTAATGAAGTAATTTCCTAGTCCCATTGTCTGAAAGTGTATATATACCATACTGTATAGTGGGAATTCCAGGCATAACAACATATAGATGGACCCAAACATTACTCTACTTCACAGGGAAGTTCTCAGTATAGAAAATACCATATTGCGCAAAGATAGTAATATTTGGGTTGATGTGGGAAAAAGCACCAAGCAGACCCATTCAAACATACAAAACTGTGTCACACAACTGAAATAGAGAACAAAAACCTTAAGACAGTAGCAATAATTTAGCACCGCCGCAGTCCAGACAAGTCCATTTGTTTATTGTCGTGCAGGCGGTTGTACAGGGCACTGGAGTGTGGCGTATTTTTCAAAATGAAGCCTCTTTTCCCCGCGCCTGTCATTATTTACTGCACGGCGGAATTAAGAGGTGAACTGTAAGCGGAGGTGGCACACGGCAGAGTACAAAGCCAAAGACTATTTCATCCGCACCTCTCTTTCCTTCTCTCAACGCGCAAACGACATAATTGCGCTGAAAGCCAAACGAGCGAATGAAACAGGAAAAAGTGTATTTTCTTGGAATCCACTCATGCTCAAATTACAGCGACATTCTTGGCAGCACTGGAGCTATACACTGGTAACACAATGTACAGCATCCGGGCTGGAAAAGGACTTGTGCTGGACACTCATCAGGACACTAGGGCTGCAACACGTTTTACTGTTATCTTTAATACTTTATCTTTTATCTTAAATTATATATAATATTTGATGTGTGCATAACTTGAGTGCTCTTATTTCTTCTTTTATTCTGATGTATTTTTTGCCACATTTCCCCACTGAGGGACAAAAGAAAGGTCTTATCGTATCTTGTACGAAAGAGCCCTGTGGGTCAATATTTGACATTTTGGGCTGGAAGTTGAATGGCTGAGTGAGTCACCCAGCTGATCTGCAGATGTGACTAAAATCAAACCGTTTCAAACCGTTTTGGGAGTGAGTTAGTAGTAAGACGGATCATAGCTAGCCCAGCTTTAAAATGGAAAGTCAAACAACCCAATGTGTAATAAGTTATCTCTATGAAGAGGTTCTCCAGTGGCATCACTTGAGCTTTGGTTTGAGCAAATGTAGAGAAAAATAACATATTCAAAGACCATTTGAGATCTGGTTGATCAGAAGGATAATTGTTAAACTAATTGATTATCAAATGAATTACAGCTCTACATGACACTTTATTTTTAGGAGAAATCAATGAGGGGCCTCAAAACAGGAAGAAATCAAGTCAAGCAAGAAATAAAAAAAATGGAAATAAGGAGTTTGATTTCCTGGCAGACTTTGAATCCAAGTTGTATTTTTTCAAGCTCCCCTCCCCTGCTCCGTCACCAGGTTAAGTTACAGACATGAGGGGAAGGAATGAGGGAGGAAGAGTGGTAACAAACCGTACCAGGAGGGGAGAGACTCCGGACCTCCCCGACACGCCAAGCACTTATCAATCTGTCCCCCCTACCACACGTACACACACGTACACACACATACACACAAACACACATGTACAATATGATCCAGTGTCTATTTAAGTTACAGTGTTCATATATGAAAGTATACAATCGTGTTTCACTGACCACAAACTCCCTTACGCACAGCTGAAAGTATGAGGCTTGTTTTTGTGTAATCTGGCAATCACCTTCTATGTGAGACCACCGGGGACCTCGTCTGTCCAAGTGTATTGTATTTATTTTTGTATTTCTAAAGTCTGTGCGCATGCAAAACGCTTTAATTAACTTCTAACTTCTAACCTCTTAACCTTCATCATATTTTAATATGTTAATAGGTAACCACGCGTTTTCATGTTCAAAACTGGAACTAAACCGAGATTTAAAGCTGGAGTACCAATTTTTTTTGTATGTCTTGAATAATTCAGGTTGTTTGTCCCAACAGAAGGAGTTGTAAAAGTAAAAGTAACAGACCACAAATAACTTCCTTTACCTTTACCTTTGCATGTTTCTTAGACAGAAGGTTCTTGGATCAAATCCCGGTCGGAACAGGTCATTACTGTATGGAGTTTTCATGTTCTCCCTGTGTCTGCTTAGGTTTCCTCCGGGTGCTCCGGTTTCCACTACCACTAAAAACTTGTACAATAGCTCCCCTCTTTCTGGGGCCAGGAGTTCTAAATCTTTCCAGGTCAAATAAAGGTCAATCAGAAGACTTATTTTTGTCACATTAAAAAAAACTGTTAAAAACTGATCTAAAGGTGTGACTGAGGTAAAACAAATAGATGGATTTTATTAAAATATTAGAATAGTTACATTTTGAGTGGTTTGAAAGTTAAGTGTCTCAGCCTTTAACCAAGTCTTACACCCAAACAGGTCTATACGAGTTCAAACAAGGACAAAATCATCTTGAAGAAACATTATGGTCAAGGATAAGGAACAGGTTATTTATCCCTTTAGGGCACTTTGTCCTCTGCATTTGACCCATTCTTTGATGCCATAGCAAACAGGAAGATTTAAGCTATTATACCTACTAGGTACAAAATAATTGCTTTTATTGGAAGGGGGAAAACGGAGCACACAGAGGAGACCTACACAGACACGGGGAGAACATGGAAACTCCTCTCAGAAAGGCTCTGTTCCAACCAGGATTCGAATCCTTGTTGGACCTTCTTGCTGAGAAGCTCGAATTTGATAGAAAAATACATTTAATTCTAGCTTGTAGACCAGACCTAAACCTGACCATTATCAAACCGCATCATGACATAAATTAACTGCCCTTACAAATAGAAAGATGTTGCAGTGCTTTACTTTAACACCACATTAAGCTAAGCATTAGCATAACAATTTCCTTTTGCTGTATATTGATTCCATGTCGTATATCCAGCACTTATCTCATGCACTTCCCCTGTTACATTCACAGACATTACATACTGTATATATTTATGAGCTCGACTTGTTCCGTCTGCTCCTACCACCCCACCTCCCCATCCCCGTGCGTCTCACTCCGCATGGGTCCTGTCATATCTCCTTCTAGCCGTAATCGCCCCAACTTAAGGCTGTTTCTTCCGGCGGAGAGCCACAGTTTAGGGGAAGTGAAATGCGTCTAAGTGACTGTCACAATGCATCAGCCTCAGGCCTCGGGGACTCCAGCTCCCACCCCTCCCCTCCACCCGCCTACCCCCTCCTCTCCGTCCCTTCTCCCTCGCGTAATGTTTTTCTTGCTCCACTTGTGCCAGTCTTCCCGACGCGTTGGCCTTTTTCACACTCTCCCTCTCTTTTCGCAGGCTGTTATTTAACTTGAATGGAGAGGTGTAGTCACAACATCACACTGGCGTTACAGGGTCCAGCGGTGACCGATAAAAAGAAACTGGCCCAGGAGAGGAGCGGCACTTCCTATTTCCTGGAAAGATACACTCGCTACAAATGAAAGCCCAGAGGTGCCAAGTATTTTTTTTACCCTTTACCTCCTTTTACCTTTTACCTACTGTCTACCTTGCATCAACATAAAACACTATAAAAACTGGTTTGAAGTCATTTGAAAACTACTTAGTTTGATTATTTGGATTGGACAGTGCTCATTAATGAATAGAAGAAGTTGAAAATACACCAGATTGTAGCCAAACACAAACACCAATGGTAGCGGTTCACCTCCTCACGGCTTTGAAAGAGGTTTTCTCTCCCAATGCTTGTTTTTGTGTTTGCAACTTGCAGCAGTGTCTGTATGTAAGTTCTACATGTATTGTCTTATCCTGTGCGAGTATGAAACATTTCTGTAACAGTATGCTTAAAATGCCTATAATAATTAAATTCTAACACTTTTACTTTTACAAGAGTTGATTTGTATGCCAGTAACTATACTTTTACTTTACTGACTATACTTTTGCCACCTCTGTTTGGTGTGAGTGAATGTGTTAACCTGAGACGGTAAAGTCACCGCAGATGCAGCCACATTTTAATCTTCAAAATGGTTGTGGTTTGCATGAATGAGTGATCTTTACCACACGTAGTTGTTGGAACACAAACATTCTCTTGTGGTGGAAGCTTTATGCTTTGTTCAGTACTTCACTCATTCCCCTGCTATAGAGAATAGGCACATGCATTTGTAGGTATCAAAACATATCTACGTATCATATGCTCAGAACTAGTTTCAGTAGCATTTTGTGAACACATCAGTCCAAACATGATCTCCCGCGTCACAATCAACTTATTCAAAATAATTGCATCTTTTGCAAACTTGTAAGAACGAGCCCTGGGAGTCACTATTTGTCATTTTGAGCTGAGAGACAATCAGCTTAGTAAGGGCAGTCCTCTTTTTTTTCATTTTTCGTCTTATAAAAGCTTATTTAAAGCTGTAACACTGGCCAAAAAATAAATGCATGTGAAAACTAGTGACAGTCCTAGTTAGATGGATTATATGACATGCTTCCATTGTTTGTGGTTTGAAAATTAGATAGCCCAGCTTTAAAATAGAACTGACAAAAAAATGTGGGCAGAAATCCAAAAACAGTTCTCCTCATTAGACCTGTGAAAATCTTTGCAAACCAGGGTACACTTGTGTCTATGTACTGAGCGCCTTCGCCTCCAAAGACGTTTTTTATTCTTTTTTTCTAGCAGGGCCCTTCAGGTCAAGAATCCCAACTTTATTGAGCGTTTTATTGGAGCTGTGGACGGATCAGACAGCGATCAACCTTTCATCGACCAATGGTGTGCGGACGGGGTATGGACGTGGGAGATGCACGCCCTGACTTGGGGGAACTACGGGAAGGGGATGTGGGATAAGGGTATGTGGGTATACCGGTCAGCACGCGCTCACTCATCACTTGGATCCACTAAACCCAAGAGACGGGTCAAGCGTTGGCCACCAGATGGTTGGTGTTTGGCCTGGAGGAGGAAGAGAAGATGTGGGGACACTTTCTGGCTGACTTATCCCTCCCTTCCCCTTTGCACAAACACACAGCGATGGTGATAATGGAGCAGACACTAACAAAAGTGGACCTCTTGGCCGCGCGCCGTGGCTCGGGCTCTCACAGCAGACAGTCTGTCCGGGTCGTAAGCCCAAGCACAACAAGGGGCTACACGCTCTCGCATTTGTTCTTTAAGAGACGCTCGCACCAGTGGAATTCGCTGTGGTTAGACGCAGGCCTGTAGCTGTGGAAGCCATTACACTTTTTTACGCTTACTTTTCACTGCGGGATGTTTCCTTCTCCTCACACTGTGTAGAGAACACCTTTCCGGAGTAATCAGATGCGGATTTAGTCATTTTAATGAAGAGCCCAGACTATGTTAGGGCAGTAGTATTTGAAATTATGCATTCTTGGGAAAATTCTGTTACTTCTGTTTCTAGATAAGCAATATGTTTTAAGGGCCCACACCACCCAACATGTCTATCAAAGTTTGCAAATATGACCAGGGAAACCAACTGCAGCATGTGAAAGTTCGATTTTACCTTATTTTCGCATCAAATTAAAAATATAGGGGGCCCTCTTGTGACCTTAGGGCCAAATGCAGCTGCTTTATCTGCTTATTGGATAGGACCGGCCCTGTGATTATATATTAGAATGCTGGTTTTAGCTCATTATATCCTCGCCAAATCTGGACTGGACTATTGTTGTCACCATTGGTCTTATATGTCAGGGATAACTCCTTGTATATGCATAGGAGTATACACTACCTAAAATTATATTATTCTACTTAGCTATAGCTACCCGCTGCTAGAGCTGGTGAGTTTTAAATAGTGTTTAAGACCATGTCACTGTGTGTGGCCTTACATTGTGCAGGCTACCGCTAGTCTGGATATTAACTCTTGTGAATGTCTGCCTATTAAAAAACAATCCCCAGCTACTCACGCACGCACACACGCACGCACACACACACACACCCACGCACACACACACATACTCACACCACTTCCCTTACAGACCCAGACGCGGCGACATTACACTGTTGGCTATCCAGTACTGTGGGCTACAGTGACGAGGAGAGAAAACACAACTGCTTTTTTAGGTGAGACCTTCCAGCTGGAGACGGACAAGTGGGGAAATATAATGAGGCGTTTGCCAAGACAACCATGGGGGGAAAAGTACCTAAATAGTATTTTGTGAGGATATGAGACGAGAAAGCAGAGTTGAGATCACTGTGAGAAGAGGAGCTTTTTTGTTTTATTTCAAATGGTCATGTTACCTATGTGGGGTTGTATTCAGTATGCACGATTTATAAATGTGGTTTGACCCGAGAAGACTTTATGGTTGATAAGGAGCAAGGGAATAGTTAGATGGCTGACAACAACTAAAGCAGATGTTTTCAAACGCAACTTTCAATTTCACTTATAGTTAGTGTGTTTTAATGAGTATCATCATCAGTATATTGTTCTCCTATTTGTCCATGACGCATTTCTCTTTCTTGACCATTCCTTTATATTTCTATACTGTCATCCAATGCACTTTAACATCTCTTGAAAAGTAAAGGCTTGGACTCTGCAACGAGAACAAAGCAATGATGAAACAAAGTAGTGGAGAGCCAGCTGCTGCACTGTTTGCGCTAATTCAGCACTTCTCACAAATCAATGCAACTTGAGGACTCCAATCGCACCCAGGACTCAGCCAGCCGCACCAGTGAGACCGTGGGCGTGCGTATCCCCTGTGCGAAGGGGCCAGTGAGAGCGCCCATAGGCTTGGCGTGGGGTCTCGTGCGCATTAAGACCCTGTAATGTGTTAATTTATAACTCTATCACCCCAGACGCTCGCATTATCAATCTGTGTCACGCGCTGGCCTCGCTGTATCTATCATCCGCAGGCGAAAAACGGCCAGTCCGGAGAGATTAAGCCACCGGTCGCGCAATTTCTTCTTTTTTTCTGCTTTTATCTCTCCTATCTATTCACACCCCTCCCCTCTCTCTTTCTCTCTGTCCTCACTTGCGCAGGTCAGGTAATCAATTATGGGCTGACACACTTCTACAGTAGTGCCGCCTGACCACTGCGCGCTCTGGAGAGCCCTGCAGACATGGCTATCTATACCCAGAGAAGGAGCACTTACGCCAGGACTGGACACCCTTCCCTCTCCCCTCCCACCTCCCCAACCTGCCCTGGAGACCTGGACAAATTGCTGTTAGGAAATCAGTGATCAGAGATTGAATTACGCTCGGTGGCGACCCTCGTGAACTCCTAGCGCGTTATCACTCGGGGAGATTGACACGGGAGATTGTAATAATGTGGAACATAAATGTGGAGTGTGGGACATAAATTGAGCATATATAAAAAAGGGCGTTAAATGTTAGGCTAAGTGACATATGTGTGAAAGGAAGCGGTGGAACAATAAGGATTAAGCTATTCTTTCTCATACTGTAATAATAGTGAGTTTATTTTACTGCAGCTACGACAGCATTCTCTTACGTTGGAGCTCTATTGCTTTGGTGAAGACAAAATATTTGTTGCACAGTTATATGTCTATATCTACTGTATGAGTGAAGCCCAATAAGCCAAACATATATTATGTTGAGTTGATAAAAAGAGCTGTGACAAGTTAATTGATTAATCGCGAATGATAGACAATTAAAATAGAGCTGGGGTCAGGATAGTCCTGCTGAGATATCAGAATCACTCTTTCAGGGAAGTCCGGGCCCCAGATAGTTATTCTAATAGAGTTATTTCTGCTATTATTTAATATTTTAATAGCCTAGTATACACTGTATAACCTTCAACTTGCCAACATGATGTGGTAGTCTATGCACAATCTCCCATTTGTAAACAATTCATCCATGTTGGTGTCAGCTTGTGTTCCAGGTGACTCCGGCTCCGCCTGTCAGCAGCTGCAGAACTAATAACCCACACGGGGACATGATCAATACTTACCCTCTCCATTGCATTTCACCACATCACCGCTCTCCCTCCACTCTATATACATGCTCACCGGACAAGCCCAGGAATACACAGATACAAGCGTAAAAACAAAGCACCTCTCGCAAACACGTGTAGCCAGAGGGCCGGAGTGAAGACCCGCCATTAATATTTATCCAGGAAGACATGATCGCTGGGGCAGTAGAGATGAGTTACACAGGCTGAAGCAGGGGTGTGTCCGTAGGAAAGACAAGCTGGCAATTCTACCTTTAAAAGAGTGCAACCGTCATCAGAAGAGGAGAAAGGGAATCTGCCCATTAAGACTAAGTGGATGTATATTAGATCAGAGGTAAAGGAGGTGGGCATTTACCATCAGTCCAACGCCGTCCTACCCTGTGCCAGTGCTGTGTTCACAAATCATGAGATCATTCTAGCGTGCAAGACAGGACAAGACTTAGTGACTGAACTTTTTCCACTATCATCAGGCTGCCTAAAATTGAGATTTAGAGAGGAGGGAAACAGTTGAATTTATGGCCTGGCCCACACTGACATGGAGCAGCCCTAGAAGACATGTGTGTGATCCAACAACTTTGATCGCAGATGCAGTTCTAAGTTCTAATCAAGGGGTTGTGATTTTAAAACCATTTAAGTTGGTAACCTTGCTCCAATTCATGCTACCCTCTCATTTCCTATAGCTTGCAACAGCGCGCGCAACTGCAATCCATCAACCCCTTGCATCGTAACACAACACTTCAGCCAAACATATTCCCATCGCCACAAAAAATAAACATCTTCCTCTCGACAAATGACATTGAAATACGTGGCCCGCCTTGGACCAAAGTGCCTACTCAGCTTCCCCACACGCACCTCATCAAAAAACGCATGGCAATTAAAAGACTATCAAAGACCTCCACCCAGTCCTGCGAGATCAAACAAGCTCTCTTTCCCTGTCCCCTTCCACCCTCCTCCTTGTCCCTCCTCCTCCCAAGCGTGAACCCCCCCCGCTCTTATCACAGCGGTACACTTAATCCTCTCCATTCCCTAACAACCCCCCCCCCCCCCCCCCCCAGGTCCCTCAGGGTTCATCGCTAACGGCCAAAAAGCAGGATGCGCATTTGCCACTTGCCTGCATGCGACGCGTAGTCTGGGCTTGACGTGCAGTCGCTCATCTGAACCACACTCGCCCCGCCGCTGAGATGGTGGCGGTGAGGGTAAGTGTGGGGTATGGGGGGGGGGGGTCTAAATTAACACTTGACATTCAATCCGGTCAGGTCCTTAATTGGCCCAGGCCCATTCCTGAGAAGGCAATTTTCTATTCCCCAAACTGCCCCCACGCTTCGCCATGTGCCCGTGTCATCTGTGTTTGTGAGGAGTGAGCGCAAGTATGTGGAAACCGACAATGAGTGTGTGCGTGTGTAATGTGTGTGTGTGTATGCGCGTGAGGAAGTGTGGAAGTCGGGGCCCTTTGCTCCTAAGAGAGGGTCCGCCGGTCCCTTCCCTCTCTCTAATGAGGTTGGATGAATTAGCGCTACGTGACATGATTTCCGCAGGCCCTCCCTCCCTTTCCCTTTGTCCTCTCCTCACAATCTCTTTTTTTCTTCGTGTGACAGGCAGCTGGTGACCGAAAAAATGCCAGGAGCAACCCCGCGGCTCTGGCCTCTTATGCTTGCTAGTTTATACACAAACACATCAGGGCTAGGTGTTATCTGCACTTTTCTTTTTCTCTCCCCTGTATCTTCTCACTTGCACTTTCCCCGTGGATCCAGTTACACTTGATGTTATTACAGCTTTCAACCTGAGAGGTATTAGGCTTCCTTTAACAGATCTGACAGCATTTACAACACGGCCACGTTGACGCCTCTAATCGCCCCGGCTGCGACTCCAGCCTATTACCAATTGATCTGGCTGAACCTGTCTTTTGAATGATGCGCAGGCTTTTGCAGCTCTGCCGTTTGTCATAATCATTTTCATTCGCGACATCTTCCAGCGCAAGATGAAGAGCCTTTATTTTCGTGCCGTTTCCGCAGTAAATCTTGCATTATATTTTATGTGACAGCGTTACATGCAGGCGGCCATTGATCATGGAGGATCACCTTTAACCTCTGCGAGCCCCCTTTTTAACCAGCAACAAAGTGATACATTTATGTGCATGAAGGGGGGGAAAAAACAGTCGTAAATTCAGAGAATGAATCCCAAGTTGCCGCTCTTTACAAAGCTAAACTGATCAACAAGCTGTGAAGTAATGTCTCCGGAAAAGGCAGACAAAAGCCACGCGTTTGGAAGAGGAAACATATCAAATGGATTAAGCGGCTATGAAATATTTAATGCCAACCAAAGTCGCGAGCTCCAACACAGCACTTATCGCGGAGTGCGCTTCCCGACAATGAGAGAGGTGGGGCAAAAACATCAACAACAACTTTAGATGCATTTTCCACCTTTTACCACGCTTCCAACGCGACAACACGTCTACAGGACTTCTCACTTTGTTCCGTGGTTAAGGACTCAATGGAAAAAGTCACGGCGCGTGAGGGTCACGCTTGGTTAGGGTTGGTTAAGGAAAGGATGGGTGGACCAATTTCTGTCTGGTTACCACGGATACAGGGTCAGATCCATTGATGTCGTTCACAGAGGGCTAATTAGATCATTTGTGACTTAACTGACATTATGGATTGTTTGAAAGTGAAGTGGCTCAATATGGGATCAGAGAATACAGATTTTCAATGCTGGAGAAAGACACATGAAAAGGAGGAGAGGAAGGCTTCAAGGTTACAAATAGATAGTGAGATTAAGCCAAAATATTACAGATTTTACATTTTTGGAAGTTTGATTTCAGTTTTTCAATTAGAGACACAGCTATGATATTTTCTGATGTCATATAATGGTTGACAACTGTATGCAGAAGTACGTCAATTAGAATCACCGGTGAAATTGCCTTGAATGAAATCTCAATGTTGAGTTAATACAGTGTTATGAAAGAAAGTGCACAATTTAGTATTAAGTCTTGCCAGATTGCAAAATTAACGCTTATTACAAATTCAGAAAAGACTGTGGCTGTGGGCAGAGGAGACATTCAGGAGAAATAGGCTGCATCTGTATTCATTACCAAATCCTTATTTACTGGACCTTAGTAGCAAAAAGGTGTTAAATTGCACTTGACCAAACCTGGAACTGCCAATGTCAAAAAAGGTATATTTTAGAGAACACAAAAGGATGAGGAAGGATAAGGAAGGAGGTGTTTTTTGCTGAATTCAGATGTAGCCATAGTCTTGGGGTAAGAAATACTATATATAGCACTTCAATCATGAATCGCTCTGAAAAAACTTCATGGAGCGTGCATATGGCAAAAAGCTAGTCAATTGTGCACTTTTTTTTTCAATCAGTCAAGAACATTTCAAAACATAATTTTACAGCACAAATTAGGGTAATACACACAGACAAGACAATTTTGAGCAAAAACATAAAAATTAACAAAATAAAAGCAATACAGTGGACCTGCGGAACTGTTTACCACCTGACCTCCGCATTCCAAACTCATCCAGCTTCAATTGTGTTTTGCTGATTTTTTTTGTACAGTAATCATGAGTTCTCTGAAGAGCACCTTTAATTAAAATGTGTTATTTCAGAACAGTAACAATATAATATCTCGTGGTATAAGAAAGACAACACACACACACACACTCGGCCGGTGGCTGAGTGGATAGCACTCTCGCCTCTCAGCAAGAAGGTCCTGGGTTCGAATCCCGGCCGGACCAGGGCCTTTCTGAGTGGAGTTTGCATGTTCTCCCCGTGTCTGCGTAGGTTTCCTCCGGGTACTCCGGTTTCCCCTACCACTAAAAATATGTCCAATAGTTCTGGCATGCGCTTCCTGTACTGGCGACCCTGCTCCCATCTCTGTGTGGAGTGAGAGACAAATGCCCATAATTAACAATTGTAAACCGCTTTGAGACTCAGATCTGCAGTGAAAAGGCGGTATATAAATAATAACTTACTTACTTACTTACTCAGACAAGACACAGACCCAAACATCTCTCCCAATACTTGTCTCATGTTGCCTCTCCAAAAAAATCCTCCAAATTACTTTCTGCCACTTTTGAAGGCATTTCTGTTCAATGACAACTCACACTCTCCGAGCAGCCCACACAAATTCGCAGAGCCACCCGTGAGCGAGCCAGGAAAACACGAGCAGTGGGATGCCAAGGCAGCTGCACTTTAACAGTGGCCATTAAACATTATTAATCCACCATCTTTACCCTGTCAGCAGAGCGCGCAAACAAATGCTTACACATGTTGCGTTCCCAACACAAAGTAGCTAATGAGCTCGTGAGTTTAGAAGGGTTAAAAACTGCGCTATTGTTCGGAAGTAATTTGTGCAGCCTGCATTAGGCAACGGGCAAGTGGGTATCTCCAGTGGAAGGAGTTTGATTTGTGTTTGTGTGTGTGTGTGTGTGTGTGTATGTGTCTGTGTGTGTGTGCGTCTGCGTGTGTGTGTGTGTGTCTGCGTGTGTGTAAGTGTGTTTTGGCCAGATGCCCACCACAGCCTGTACCACTAGACTCCCTTCTCCAAAAACTCCCCAAAAAAAACCTCCCTGGGTTGGGCCTCTTGCACAAAAAATTGAACCAAGTTAGATGCAGGAAGACAAAAAAAACCCCCATCATTGCTTATTTCCATTAGTGAACTCTATGCTACCTGTTGAGAAAGTGTTCTCTTCTAACAGCAAGTCCGGTGCAAACATATTGTACTGTGCGTAGCTCTAGTGAGAGAGGAAAAGAGTCAATTGTTAGCAAAATTACCACCATTATCCATAACTAAAATAAGCCCAAATGATGATGACTTCAACAATAATAACAGCAATCTACTAAGAGTGTGCTTTTTTTCTGTTCTGGAAACGGTGACAGCCCACGTGCGCACAGGGATATTGAAAAACATAATGTTCAAATTTTGCACAAATGTGAAAAATGTACATATGTTTGGAAGAGTAAAAGGCGTTGGAAAGTTATACGCCATCAATTTCTTCTGCTGATGACAAACAGAAAGAGCGAGAGAGAGAGGCGGCAATGGGTGGTGGGTTCTTAAAGTCGGATGTAAAAATAGTAAGCTGTTGATTTGCCCGTTGCGTTGGCATGACTCCAGAGCAAACAAAATAACAGGAGTGGAGGAATAACAGGAAAAGGGAGAAGCGGCGGTGAAAGTATGGCCCTAGTTCCTGTCACTTAGCACAGGTCACACCTAATGTCACCTTCCTTTTCAGACGGGAAGACCGCAACAATGTCTCGGCCATGTGGACTCAAGATATCATCAAAATAAAAGGTTTCCTCTTAACGACTTGTGCTCTTAAATAGTATTGGGTGCTGGATAGAAACGGGTAAAAATAAGATAAGTGAAGTCAATTAGGTTTTAATGGTTCAGGTAAGGCGTGCAAATCTGTGACTAGTGGTGAAGAACGAAAAGCACTGGACATACTGCACGAAAATACAGACGGAGATTGATAGATGCCCATTTTGAGTTATGACTGATAGTTAACCCTTCCAGCGTTGGAGGTTTTTCAGAAATGTGTAGCCCTGAAACTATTCTGGAGATAGAAAACTACTACAATCAATAGCAGAAATGAATAAAAGAAACGTTTTGCGGGAAGCGTTTGTGGGAGGTCAGGTTGCTGTATAGAAAGTGTCCGAGAATTCTGATAATGCTTAAGGGACTGTTTGCTTCTTTCCAATTTGTGAAGAAGAACCCAGCCATGCTCAACCCTGTGGGACTGGTCTTACTATTCTCCTCAAGAAAAATTGATTAGATGTGAATTTGACGGCAAACCACCAGCAAATCCACTGATGGCATAACATTAGATCTACTAATAATGATGATACTGTAGAACGTCCACTAAAGTGCATTTTTAAACTTTTGGCATCTCTGTCTTGGTGTGGATTGTTGATTAGTTTTACCTGTTTTGATTCTGATGTACAGGTTCTATATTTTTTTTTTCTTTTTGACTTTCTGTCTGTTCTTCTAATTCCCTGGCCCCCCATTGTTTCACCTATTTGTGTTCATACCCACCGCTCCTCTCCTCTTGTTGTTGGTCTATTGTGTTTCCACTCTATTTTTGTGTGTTTAATTAGTCATATTTTTTGCAGTCCAGCCTAAGTTCTGTTGTGTGTGCAACCTCTACTGTTCCTTTCTGTAGATTGTGCGTCACTCACAACTCACGGCCCTTTGAATATATACAGTATATACGTTTTACGACAGACCGCTCCACTTCGTCGTTGGCAATCTGCGGGTCAGTGAACTCAAAGCTGGACATCTCAACACCTCCCTGACCCCTGGAAGCGGTGTAGCGCCATGCCAAGACACGCACACTATGAAATACACTCGCAGAACTGGTGACAGCTGTGAGCATTCCTGCCATATCCCCGCGTCATTAGCAAGTGGCAGGGCGGCGACATCCTGAGCGGGTGGCCCTGTAGAAACGCACACTTCCTCTTCACACCGTGGCCGACTGTAAATGCTGTTTATGTTTGAGTCAATGAATTGTGAAATGAAACGCGGTCGTGCAGAAACATTCGCATTTTGCATATTTTTTGAAGTCCATGACACCTGTGGATTGTTGTCATTTCACTTGAATGTTATTGATTTGAATTGACTTGTTTTGTTTCATTTTGTATATTCGATTAGTTGTTACCAAACCTTTCAAAATGAGTCTCCAAAAATAGATATGAATCCGCCTCGCGACCCCCGCTGATAATTGATTGAATCCAGCAAGTGTTTTAAGCACTTTCGGGTGAAATGTATGGAAAATTATGCAACAAGTGAACAGCTATATATGACAGAACCCTGTAGAGACACTAGGGATGCACCGATCCAATACTGGTATTAATATCGGCGTCAATACCAGAAAAAATACTGGGTCGGATATCTGTGTAAAGAGCTGCGTCGTGCAGCTGATCCATTTTTTTAAATATAATATAATATAATCTAAAGTTTATCAGATCTCACACGTACACGTCACTTCCTCATAACGCTCTGCAACAACACGGCCAAGCATGGAGTTTCTTCAAAGTAGCACCTCTTGCTACTTCCCAAATATCACCTACAATAATGTTTGCGCAAAGATATGGTGAGAAAATATAGTGTATCAATTGTAAAAAATGCCCAAAACTTTGAAAACCATTTTCCTAGACAAGCAATCATGAATTCCATTACAACAAAGTGCCAACATAGAAAACTTAACAAGCCAGTTTTGAGATGTGCAAGATTCACTATGTAATTGTTCCAAGAGCACTATGTCTCCTTTAATTTTGTAGGAATGTTCATGTTGTTCTCTTCATGACCATTTTAATAGTGTCTTGCAGAGAGTATATTTCTCAAGCCACAGTGACGGTGGGGGTGGTGGCGGTGAAATCACATGTTTGTTTGTGGCGCTGTAAAAACACATTTCTTAGTTGGCTTTTTGTGATGCATGAGCGGCACGCGGCAGGCTCATATTTCATGTTTATGTTGTTGATTGAGATTACGAAGGGTGTCCGTTCCGCTGCCAGTGGTTTGTTTGGGGGGCGTTTAAGAGCAAAATAGTATGTTCTGAATTCCTTTTTTATTTACCGGGGAAATGACTGTCAGATTGACATAAATACTGCTAAATTCAGGCTCTTTATCGTCGCCTTTTATTTTGTATATGGTGTCCCTTGATTATCAACTTTCCCTCAAATATACAGGTAACACTCTGAAAATTAGAACGCAGCTATAAAGTAAAAAATCATTCCTTGTCGGATTACAGGAAGGTTTAAGGACAATAATAATCTGGAAAACTTTTATGGACATTGGTCATTCCACTCCCTCTGGACCAATGGCTCCTTGAGACTACTTTGTTATTATTGTGTTTCTTGTGTTCAAACGGTTTGATTCTCTGATCAGTTGTCGGTGAATCCACAACGTTGTAAACTCCTCTGAGATGACTGCTGTTGTGATTTAAGGTTAAACAAAAATAAATTGGGTTGAATGTGAAACGAATATATGATATAAACTCATTACATGCAGAGTGACAAATGCCGAACCTTTTTCATAATGGCTTACAACCCACATAACCAATAAACTCTGGATAATATTTCACTTTGTGTGTAATGAGTTTGTCATATGTTAGTTGAAGATTCTTTATTCGTCTCACAGTGGGGAAGTTTCAGTGTTGCATCACCTTCATGAGGAGCACACCACACTAGATAAATGAGCAGCAACATGTAATCTCTAACTTAACTAACTTAACTTAACTTAACTAAAAGCAGCTCTAGTTTCACATAGTACTTCGAAACACTGAAGTTAATGGACTTTTCTGCAATATTCGAATTTCCCCAGTTTCACCGGTGAGGAATTCTCCTTCTGTCAAAGCGCACATCGAATCGCAAAGTTTGTCTAGAAAAAAACAAAAACCTTAATAATGGCAGATGTATTCAGTCTTCTTCTCTCGCAGATACAGACGGCTAGCTTTTGGCCTCCTTATGTGCTATCATACTCATCACCGCCACATACACTACACAATGGGGGTGTGAGCGGTGCGGGCCATCTCCTCAGGACAGGCAGGAAGCAGCTGACACGGAGCCGGCTGAGTGATGCTCACATGATGCGTATTGATGACGTATTAGCCCCGGGGCCACGCACACTAAACCGTGGCCGGAGCTTTTTACCCACGCTACAAGAGTGCGGCCGCTCCTAGTGGTCGCTCTGTATACTTGCAAGAGGGCACACGCATGACCGTATAACCATGAGTGCAACCGCCGCCGACAGAAGAAGCAAATTTCTATTTTAATTGAGGCTGAGGACAAAAAGGGGACCAAGCAAAAAGTCGAGATTAAGAGCCCCGGTTTGACATAATCGAATACTAGGACACGACAACATATGATACACTTGTCAAAATCAAATACCATGCCTTGTAAATACTAAATATTTTAAATGTAGGAGAAACTAAAAAAGGCAAAATGTTTCGATCTCTCTGTTAGGGATGTTTTTAGGTGAGACATAGCTATTTTTTCAGTAAAACCCCAATTATCCATTTATCTACAGCACTCCAAGTTAATTTTTGGTGTGCTATTTGTGAATAACACCCTAGGTATAGCATAACATTTGATTTTCCTTACAGTGAAATTACATTCATTTTTAAGTGTATTTAAATAATTAAGTGCATATTATCTTTGATTGTATTATTTTATTTTTTATCTTTTTATTTATTTTTATCATCTATTTTATTGTATGTTGATGAATAGCCTGATGACTGTTTTTAGCAGTGGAGTGACTGAATTTCCTTGGAAATAATAAAGTATTTCTATTCTATTCTATTATGGATTGTTCCATACTCAAAGTTTTCACTCAAATCAACATAATTAAACCCTCTTGAAGCACTTATTGCAACATTGACAAGGGACATTAAAGAACTAGACGTTTTTATTTTTCTTTGGTCAATAATCTTGTTTATTCAGTTTTTCTCAACATCCCTAATCTCTGCATGCACAGAGGATATATTGCCGACTGCAGTTTTTTTTTTACAACTCTGTAATCACAGCTGCACCGACGTCACAACAGATCAATGTTGATATGTGCACTTTTGGGTTGCGGCATACACCAAACTACTACGCAGTAAAACACAATATCTATTTGTGTGTAGGTGTGTTAGCATCGATCAAGAAATTTCCATTCACACTGACTATATATAAAAAACAACAAGGTAGGGCCATTTCTCACTCAATTCAATGTATAAAACGTTATCCAAACCATTAATGTTATAAATTACTTAATCTTAATCTTGCGTGTTGTACTTTCAAAATGCACCTTCAACAGCAGACATTTACGGTACACATACAGAGTTGCCATCCCACTCACATTAAGTTTTGCCTTCAGCCAATGCATACAATGTTATCATGACATATCGTTGAGAGAAAGCATGTGCAGTTGTGTTTCGCTGCCCTTCGGAAAGAAAAAACAGCAAGCGATTGTGCCGGAATCATTATAATAGATATGAAAGTATACCGTCATTTTATAGTCAAAATATTGCAGGCGGATGCGGTCGAAAGACTACACCCTGGTCCTCTCTCCAAACAGGTGAAGTTAGCAGGAGAGATTCCATTTCATGCTCGCTATCCAACGTTAATACAGGTCATTCAAAATAGGGGGAACTATAAAAGAGTTAGAGGAAGAACTAGTGGTACATTCAGAAAAAAAAAAGCAAAAAAAAAGTAGTAATGGGGGAAGCGGTGCATGTCTTTTGTGCAAATCTCCTCTTTCACCTCTCCGCCAGCGCTCCAGCCAAGGCCAGCCAAGAGACACTTCAACTCGCACCCGCGCACACATGGAGTATGAGCCAACACGCAAGCGCACATGCAGGCAAAGACAGGCACACGCATATATGCACAATTGACACACACACACACACACACACACACACACACACAGGACAGGAGCGCGCACACAAAACTGGCAGACGTCGGTCCAGCCACCCACGCATGCAAGAAAATAAATGGCACGGGTACAGATAAACATTATACCTTGGACACCAGATCTATGCGAGAGATCTACATGCTCGGTTTAGTGCATGTGTGCAGTGACCCATGGCATTGAGCGCAACGTGGAAACAGTGAAAGTGGAGTGTAACGAGCACACACACGTTTTGCTCACTGTGGATAATGTTGCACATGTGTGTCAAATCACCGGGTCCTATGGTCGCACACAATAAGCAGAGGAGACGAGCATGTGTGCTACATATGCAAAATGCCATGGAATGGATCAGTTTTTCTCTGGAAGTTGAATAGGTGGGAGTAGTGGTGTGTTAATGGGAGATATAAGATGTGAGAACTGCTTGTTTTTGTGGGTTTCAGCGTGATGGGAAATTAGGGCTGTTGACAAAGTAATAAACTATTTAAAAGAATATGGAAGAGTCCAAAATGTTTGAAGCTGGACTGTATATTATACACTCCAGCATAAACCTGAAACCCTCGAATCGAAAGAGACAAAACAAAAGTGATGTTTAGCCAATATGTGTCAGGAGCAGATATTTAAACAGCAATGAACGATACTCAACACAACCACAAATAGCTTTGTAAAAGATGAAAAAATAATACATATTACAAGATATGGGACAAGTTAAGTAGTGTGTGTTTTTAAAATGCTGAGGCAAATTTATAGTCCTTCAAAACCTGAAACAAATGTTTTTAGTTTTTTTTTTTTTATAATTTGATTTTATAGAAATGTAGCCTAAATAGTAAATTGTGGTCATGTTGTTTAAAAAAAAAAAAAAAGAAAATTAATATTTTAATCATCACTTATATAGATGCCATAGGCCTTAACTGTAAATCCAATATATAAGTATTTGACTTGATTTAATACATTATACAATAGTCCATATTATCAGTAGTAGAAATAGTGTTAAGGATTATGATTATATTTCTTCTCTGGTCCAGATTTTGTAGACATAATGGGCCATGGAGTCACCGTACCTCGTCCATGTCGCGGGCCTGAGTGGAAGTGTCGCACTTCAAAGGCAGACGCGCTACAGCAGCCTTGTAGGGAGAGAAGGAGAGGCTTTAGCGAGAGGAAAGCCACAGACACACGCACCAAACTGAAGCTGCCTGCCCTGAGAGCGGAGCCTGGTGCTCCTCCGAGCACAAACTCAAAGGGGACAGAGGGAACAGAGGGGCCGGGACACGGAGCATCCCTTCCACATGCGGCCGCTCTGTGAGGCGCTCTGTGAGACGCGCAGGAGGCTGCAGCAGTGATGCTGCAGCAGTGATGCGGCCTGCAGGTCCGTGTGCCATGAACAGAAGCACTTCCCGCGGTCTCACTTAACTGCGGCTTTTGAACTCGCTGCACGAGTCGATACCCACAAGCACACGCGTAATGGTGCTGCTCAATTAGGCCTACGACTCTAAACATTATTCCTGGAAATAAGTCGCTCTCTAATTATTCATTTTTCGCATGTTTCACCACATAAACAGGGATGCAAGGTAAAGCCCGTGCGGTATTCGTTTGAAACATTTAAAGATTATTTTTATCAATTCCATTGATTTTATGTAAATTGTTCGATTACCTTCAAAGGTTATCCAGAATGAAAATTAAATATTGTAATTTTGAAAATTACCTTAATAAAACTGAGCTCAGAGGAAGGCCTTTTTGTGAATAATGTTTGTGTCCAATGTGTGCACACAGACAGAGGAATTTATTCTGCCTCATCTTTGCGGAAATCAAACTGTTTTCCAGGTGCTACATTTGATTATGACCACATTTCGAAGTGTGTTTAATCAGAGTGAACGAGGAGAACACATAGTGCAGTATACAGCATGCCTAATATTAAAATATAGAAAATACATACTACTCTACATACACTGTTTTGTCAGCTCTATTCTCTACCCTGCTTTTTACGCACTCACTCTGGCAGGGGCGTCACTGACTGCAAATTTGACATTAAGGCCTAATGAAGATTGAGTACAAATTGTAATTATGATACACATTTTTACTGTAATGCTGTATGATTAAACAACTAAAATAATTTTACATGGGCAACAATGAGTATTTGCTTTTAAATAAGACATCGAGAAATTCTACCACAATTGAGAGAGAAATAGTGAATTATTAATAACATTCCATCTCCGTGTGTTTGCCCATAAAACATGTTTAATTTCTCCTTTCTCCGCGTCTGTCTCGCGTCCTCATCAGCAGGAGCAGCTCCGTGCTTGTGACTTCTGCTCATTTTCTTGTCCATCGATCCACTGCAGATATAATTCGGCCTAACTACGCTCAAATACTGCGTCCCTGGCGTCACTCGGCCGCTCTTAAACACACGCACATGAGGAAAGATTCTCCAAAAGCCAATGTGCGCACGCCGCTCTGCACCCCTGGGTGCGCGCAGCTCGGCAAACACAAAGTCATTATCGCTTAGATTCCAATAAGGAGAGTCTGTCAGGGATCGCGCCTGCTCCTTCCGAGGATTTCTGTCATGCCTACTAAACATAGAGGATGTCTTCTAAGCGCTACGAGCGCGATAAATAACAGCGAGTCCCATAGCTGATTAGACTGAAACAACGGAGCGCATTTGTAAAGAGTAAGGTCCCAGAGAGGAGGCCTCCACCTGCAGCTCTGTCAGCGGTCCTGATGCTCTCCTTCACACGCTCTCTGTTTTGCGAGTGACTAGATCTCTCCGACAAAGCTAACACACGAACATAACTTCCACATGACAACAAAGACTTCTACACGGTGTGCCAACGTGTAAGAGGTGCATGGGACAGCAGCTGCAGAGGTGTCCACAAAGGTGTCCACACAGTGGCACAGCAGAAAGGGCTCTGCGTACAGCCCGTTGTGGTTCCAGATAAACCCGGAAACAAGCAGTGTGTCCAGTGTCTGGCTGCGCCGCGCGTAAGTATGGAATGAACACGAGAACCGCACGGCTCACAGATCGCGCCCAGCATCACAGACACAGACATCACAGATATCGCAGACTTCATAAGACCCTTTCAGCCCTGTGTGTCCACGGCTCTGCCGCTGAATCTCAGCCGTGTGAGAGGCTTCCTGCCTCGGACACATGGAGTTAATTAGCCGATCCCAGAGGGGAGCCCCTTGCCCGCTCTTTATCGGCACTGGGGTTACCAAAACACTGCTGTTGTATGCTTTTAAAAGTCCACCCCGTTCACGGACCAATTACGCAAAATTAGCGTGTACGTAACAAGGCAGGACAAGAGATAATCCATCAACGAGAGCAATAAACGAATCTGCTTACAGCATGCAAACACAGGGATAAATAGCTGTTTGATCGAAATGGATGCATAATACCCATACACTCATATTACCAGAAAACTACAATGGCCCTCCAAAAACAATAATATATACAAATAAAAAAACAAACAACTAAAACAATGAATATAAAACTGTAAGATAAGAGAAAACACAACTACATAAATAAATACTACTATTTAAAAAGGGAAAAGAAGTTTTGAACATGAATCAAAGTGCACTGTTGTCAGTCCACAGGCTCACACAGCACCAGCAGCAGCACATGGGAACACAAGGACACAGTGTGAGGGACATACCTGCTGGGACATCCTGTACAGGAGGTTGCTGTCAGTGCCCTGCTGCTGCCATGTCCCCATGAAGCCGGGCTCAGCACTAGGCGGTCTGGTGCTGAACTGCATGGAGCGTTCGCCTGCCCCGTCACTGCTCGTCCTGATGCTACCGACGCTAACGACCCCCGGACCCCCAGCACTGACGCTGCTTCTCCTGCAGGTGCGCCGGTGGTCTTCAGGCGCTGGACGTGGCCTGGGCGACTGGGGCTCTTCAGTGGGCTGTTCTGGGACCGTGTCACTGCTCTCTCTGCCTCTCACCACCAGCTCTGCCTCCTCGGACTGCACACAGAGAGGGAGGGAAGACGGAGGGGCGCAAGTCAGCGAAGGTGGGTTCTTTTCGGGTTGTGTTGCCTTTTCCTCACCCTGCTCATCTCAAACATGCAGACAGGGGCGGTTTTGGCAGCTCTGGCGGCTGACCACTGTGTGTGTGTGTGTGTGTGTGTGTGTGTGTGTGTGTGTGTGTGTGTGTGTGTGTGTGCGTGCGTGTATTAATTTTTGTGAAAACAGAAAAAGAAGGGTTGTGGTGGGGTGTCCTCAGGGGCCTCATCTTGGACGGCAGGGGTGATGGAGGTGAGGAGGGATGGAGCTGGGGGCTGAGAGGGTGTGTGATCAGCCCCACACTTAGCTTTAATCCGTCTGTCAGTTAGTCATTTGTATACTCACACACACGCACATGCACTTATAAAGACTAGGAGAAAAAGAAGCAACAGTGGGGGGAAAAAGTTACATTTTTTGCGCATTAGCAACAGAGCATATAAAATAATTCTAAGATTATAACATTTTTGAACCACAATATATACATGTATTGTACGTGGAGCAAAAAAAGGTCAAACAAAAATCAACGAACAGATTTGAATTTCCAAACACAACACCAGCATGTGCAAAACTACATAAAAGGAAAATGTTAAGACTAAATAATAATAATGTAATAAATTGTTTGCAATAGTTTTTGCAGTCAAAACAAAACATAAATGATTAGAAACTATGCCCAAATAAAGCAAAAAGTCCTGGAGAAATCCCTGTGTGTAAAAGTTGCAGTAGTGGCAGAGCTCCGGTTGCTGTCTTACCATGAAGTGTGTGCGTCCCAGCTGCAGACGGCGCGCTCCTGCCTCCTGCTCGTCCTGCTCTGTGCTGTCCCTCTCAGGCTGCTCTCTCCACTGCCCTGTCCCGCTCTGAGCGCTCTGCTGCTGCTGCTGCTGCTGCTGCTGCTGCTGCTGCTGCCGCTGTGGAGCTCGGGTTTGCTCTGAGCCAGTGGTTGAACGCAGGAGCGGAGTGAGAGAGAGAGGTGGCTCTCCAAGTGTCCGTACTAGTGTGCACGCGCTCACTGAGTCAACTGAGATGCTCAATGACACACACTCCTCCTCTGCTGAGGGCGAGGAGGAGGAGGGGGCGGACACCAGGAGGGGGGCGCGTGTGTCCCCCTGCCCTATTACCATGTGTGCGAGTGCCAAGTCTCACAGCAACTTAGCTTCCCTGTGGGACCATCCCGCTCCACACAAAAACACACACGGAGCTTGTCGCAAAAATATCAACCACAGGAACTATGACGCGGAAAAAGTACAAAGACAAAGTCAAAACCTTTGTCTAAAGAATATACGGACTGGAAATACTTGAACAAAAAGCAACTGCCTTTTGTTTAATTCACATCAGCTCTAATGAAAGACTAATGGAAGTCAGGCAGTCTGCCACTGCATCTGAACACACTCACTTACACACATACACGCAGGAAACAACCCACCCTCCCCTTTCTCTTTCCCTCCCGCCGAGGCTCTCCGATTTTAATTAAGAAAAAAATGAGGAAGTGGTTCCATTTTAGCCAAATTGGTCCCCACTGCAGCAAAGGTATGGGAATAACATGAGGGATGGAGGATAAGGCGAGGAAGACAGGGGGAAGAAGACACAGGAGCAGGGAGGAAAAAGAGTAGAAGTAGAAGCAGGACACTTTCAAAACAAAGCTCCTCAAATCACCTTGTCTGGGCACAAAAGACCAGGAACACAAAGTGACCAACTTCTATGCCCCCTTTAACTAAAATAATTTCATATCTTAAACGTGTCCAAGATTGCCACCACCCATTTGCTAAAAGCCTTTCAAGTTTGTCAATGACCTTTGAGATTTGAACAAGGCAAAATTCACAAATTTAAGAAGCAATTTTTCTTTATTTCTCCCCCCCCGCCGCTGCCTGTCAAAAACCTTGTCGTAATAGCCGTAATGTGTCACCTCCGCTCCTCGCAACTTATTGAAACGCTAATGTCGAGGCTTAGGCTAATTATATTAAGTGACAATTTAGCGGCTGCGCTTCTTCTGACTCGCTCTGCTCCTCTGCCTTCCTCCCTCTCTCACCCCCGCCTCCCTCCCTCCCTCTCCCCCCTCACGGTGTGACTTCTCATCTGTCGGATAGAGGGCTGCATCGGATTGTATTGTCGCTCCGTTCGCACTGTGTTGTATTGTGTTATTCTTGTACTGATTAGGGCTATTTTGCCAATGCACTTAATTAGAATACAATAACAGGGTTTCTGATGTTCTTCAATTTGTCTGTAGAAAGCACATTATGAATCCTCGCTTCCTGGTAGAGATAGAATATTGGTGCTAAGTCATTTGAAAATTGTCTCTTGTGCAATAAACTTGGGTCAATTACAGTATTTGCGTTATTTCCAGGACTACATCGTCAGATCACATGTCTCGAAGGATTTAACAGAGATGCAGACTTTAGCCAAATTATGCATTCCTCATTGCACTGTTAACAAAACGAGCACAAATCAAATCTAGTTTCTAAATCAGTTTATTCGCACGATTTTGGTAAGAAAGACATCTGAGTGTGATTTTTCTGTCAGATGTTACAATTCCATTTACAATATGCAAATGAACGCTTAATTGTACTATTTGTTCTCTTTTTTTCGGAGAATATTTTCCCCCTACATAGCGAGTTTGCCAATAGACCAAGAAAAACAATAAAGAAAACACTCGCCATTTCACCCCAAAAAAAAAAAAAAAAAGAGATGCCTGATTGGTCAACTCAGATCTATATATGTGCCCCATAATTCAAGACATTTTTAATCTGTTATTGTAATCACATGTTTGGCACGTATTTTTTTTTTTTTTACACAAAGCACCAAATGTTGAAAAATATAGTCGAATTCAATTACAGGAAGATGCTGTAATATTTACCAATACATGTATTTGCATTGCTTGAGAAATGTCCAGAGATATCGCACCCAGCACAAACTAAAGACTACATTACAAATATGTCCATGAAGTTCTTTCTAACAATGTTGTCACAGAACCAAAACAAACATGTACAGTAAGCCCGCGCCACTCTAATCCACGACAGAACAATCAAAGCTATATACGGCAGGCTGAAAATATGAAATCTGATGTGAGAGGATGTTAGAGCTCCTTTATTAAAACTATTATTGTGCCGGACTGGAGAATTCCCCCCGGGGCAAGGGTCCGTGTCCAAGCCCATATAATTAACTAGAGGCTCAGCTACGGATCAATTACTAGACAAGCAAGTGATAGCCAAATCAATGGGAGATCATCAGGCTCGTTATCAGTGTTGCAACTCATTAGGGGAAAAGTGAGGTGGACTGGGGCGGCAGGGCAGGGGGGAATGGGTGCAGGTGGGGGGTGGGGGTGGTAGTAAAGGGGAGCGGCAGGGCAGGAGGCTGGCTGGGTGTCTTGAGGGTGACAGAGTGCAGTGGAGCGGAGGAGCAGTCACGGAGCCTCGTGCAGATCGATACGCAGGTTGAAGCTGCGGCCGTCGCAAGGACACACTCCAGCGCCTGTCACAAACCCACACTAACAAGCGTTCGGTGGGGGATAATACCGTGTACCCCCACCTCCCCCCCACCCACCCTCTGAGTCCCAGATAAGAAATGTTGTTGTATAGATATGGTCAGTGACTTAGTAATTTGTCTCTATTGCCGTACTTATGTTCCCTTTGATGTTCATTCTTTGAAAAAGCAATGTAAAATAAATATGTTTCGATTTTCTAACTTGAAGGAGCACTAGCAACACAAATAATATGTTTTGATTTTGTTTGGACCCCGTGGTTTTATAATTAGAGGCCTTTACAAAATGGTTGCGATGCAGTTTGATGGTAAAAGTGCCTAAAACCATGTGATAGAGATGCCCCAATGAGGTAGATTTCAGTTCCAAGTAAGTAATAAAGTGCGTAATCTTTATTTATATAGCGCATTTTACAGACCAAGGTTACTCAAAGCTTTTTAGTTCAAGCTCCAAGTAGATATAGTGACACAAAAATGGATCCACCAAATGGTTGAGGAAACCATTAAAGGGTTAAATGATTGTTTTGTCCCATATTGTGACCTAATCAGACCACAACATGTTGGTTTGATCAAATTAGAAAACATTATATTTAGAAATAATGTTATTTTTTAAGTTATATATTTAGTTAGAAAATGTTATCTTTTACATACTGAAAACTGAGCTAACCCTAACCCTTTTTATCCAACAACTCTTTATACTCTAACTTTTGTGTTTATGTGATCACACGTGTGTATACTCCTCCATAATTCCACAAATGGGTTAGTTATAAAAACCTAAAATTGAGGACACAATAAAAAATACAGCAAACAGACAAGAACCTCTAAGTTTGTCCACTGTCACATGAACAAGAATACAGGTTTCAAGAGATTAGCCATGCTTCTAAATTCATTAATACAGGTTTGAAGTGGTTGGAATGGAACAACATGTGTTCTGCTGCTATACATATTGCCATATTCTGGGCGACAGTGGCTCAGTTGGCAGAGCATTGGCCTTTGAGCCCGAAGGTTGTGGGTTCGAGCCCACCATGGGACCCTCTCCGCCGACTCCCACTGATGTCTGTGGTTGTTGTGTACTTGGGCAAGACACTTAACCCACTTTGCTCATAAGAAGAACGGAAGTGAAATAAAGGACCTTCTTCTTATTAGGGGTGGGAACCTAAGGGTACCTCACGATACGATACGCGATACAAAGTTCACGATAACGAATATATCACAATTATCGATTTATTGGTCAGCAATATACCATATGCCAATACATGGCATACATAAAATAGAATAATATTAAGTTAAAAAATACACTTTACGTCATGATAATGTAGCCATATATTAAGTATTGATAATAATTTAGAAAAAAAATTGTTGTTAAAATAAATAAAAAATAATATTTCAATATCGATACTTGGCAAATGCATATCGATAATCGATCGCGGGAAAAAGTATCGCGATATATCGAAAAATCTATACATATCATCACTCCTACTTGAAAGAGGAAACCCATATCCACTGGTCTTTTGTGATCTTTATATAAAAATAACAGCCACACATGTATGTTAAAATGTCCCATTCAAGCTAAGGTTGCACAAAAGCTACAATTTAGATTCAGTAATAATTGCTGTTTTTCATTCAAATAAAACCTTTCCTGAATTTGAACTTTTTTCTCTGTTTTGTCCACGTAGTTGATCCAATTATTAGTAAATCTGCATTTATTCTGAATGTAATGCTAACGCCCTCGAGCTTAATCCACTTTAGCTAAAAATATTAACGAATCAATCCTCGCGTGGCCATGGCTCTTTAGCGCTCGCAACATTTCTTGCTCCATGTATCCTGCTTAAATGTGAGCATTTATTTTGATAGGCTTCACGTTACACCGTTCATTAGGCTTGACAGATTGCCCTCGTGTGCTTGGGAAGAGAATCTGTTAAAGGAGACATATCATTAATGTTTTTGTTTTGTTTACCATGTTACAATATTGTTCCCTCACCAAATAATGACCTTGGATTGTTTTAAGAACGTCTGGCACAAAAAATGTAACGCTTCCCCTTCTGTCTGAAAGCTCCTGTCTCAGTACAGTAACAGTGTGATGTCATTGTACCACTATGACATCAAACTCAGAGCTTTTATCTGCCCTTTAAAACAAAATTGTTGCTCCTAAATGGGTTTTTGCCATTTTTGCAAGTTAAATTGTGTTCTTTACAATCGCATGGCTGAGTTTACTGCTGACAATTGCGGAGTGACACCCTGCCATGCATTTTCTAGATATATTTTTTATACTATAGATTAGATATAAGATAAGATAAGCTTTATTTATCTCACAGAGGAGAAATGTACATGTCACATTTGGCATATAATTCTAAAACTTGAAATAAAAAAAAGTAAGTGTCAATTACTTTTTAATGGCCAACAATAATGCCTAATGCTTCTTCTTCAAAGCTGGAGTACCTAACTTTGAAACCACAAAAATTGGTAATAAAATCCACCTATCTCCTTTCAAAACTCTCAAAACTAATTTCCACCTGCTTGTCTTTTTGGCCTCTGTCAGATCTTATGATCAGCTTTGAAAAAGAGAGGACCATGCTCACTCAGCCAACTCTCTGTTTGTAAATGATAAAGAAGACAATCTTATAACATTTACATTTCTCTATTGTGAGATCAATAAAGTTTATCTTATCTTGCAATAAATATAAAGACAAGATACATATAAGATGGTCTGATTTGTTCACAATATGTTACTGAAACAAGATTCTTTCTGTTGGGACATGAAGCCAGTGGAATCAAAGTTGGGTTACTTATAATAAAAAGTATACTGCAGTCTTCAGCACCTGCTTTCCCCGTTTCAAACTGTGTATTGCAGTTTATATTTTTTTTGTTTTATACAAACATTTGACAAAACAAATTACTTATTCACTATATAAAGAAAGCACAGTAATTGAATATACCATAACTGCAAATGCTACTGTTTTATATTACTATCTATCTGGTGCTAAAAATGAATGACCCTGTATCGGACTGCCCTAGTGAGCCATCTATTGTGTATCGTATCAAATAATGTGTTTGTGAGTCCAGCCCAAGCTCCGGTGGTCCAAGATGTCGGCCAAATCCATGGTTTGTGCTCAGTAGCGCATGGGACCACCTTGGGCACTGATGCACGTTGACGGCAACTTCTCAAAGCTGTCGACATATGGGACCCATGTTAAGTGTTTGATGAGAAATGCTAATGTTTTGTTGATGATTATGTAGATAATACTACTATAGTCTTCTAAAATCCCATTCCCATTAATGCACTTTTATTCTTTGACCTCAGAGCTTATGTACCTTCTCAGCGGCTTTGCTTTTTCCTAAACAATGTCAAACAATGGCTACAATAGCTTTGAAATTGCTCCTCCGCCAGTACGCTGTTGGCAGAGAGAGACTTGCGAAGTACCTATACCCTCTCGCTTTTCTTTTACGGTGTGATGTGAGAAAACTTGCACGAGTAAACAAGTGGAGAGGAAAATAATTATTCCATGTATGAAGTGACGGCTGGGCAAAATACTCCTCAAATTGGCCTTTCACATATTTAAAGGAGGGTAAATGGAAGGACAGCAAAGGTATAAGTGCAACATAATTCGTGTGGTAATGGCATGTGTTTTTGTGTGCTGTAGAAATAAATGATTAAGGACAACACAAGAGTAGCTGAAGATTAAATACAACACTTGGAAAGGCACGTTTGCTTGGTTGTAAAATCCACTGGCCGTCTGAGTTAGCAGGCATCATCCAATCCAAGAGCACAAGGAAGTGGAAACAGGATCCTTCTCCAAGTCCATATTGGTTTGATTTAACCAAAACCATGTAAACGTATGTGTTTTGATTGTGTTTCAAAATCCAGTCCATTTGTAGCTACTGGATCAAACTTTTCTGCATTCTATTGAGACAATGAGCAGCAATGCATTTAGGAGGGTGAAGCATGGTCTGCGGGAGGAAAAAAACATGGGGTTGAGGAGGTCAAGTTATGACATTTATTATCATGTACAAAAATATGTGGAAAAGGATGACTGATTTAGGGGCCTCAAGGAAAAGCCATTTTTATTTTAGAAATGTATGTATTTTAGGCGAGTCATTCTTTTTGTTCACTGCAATGATGCACACAGTCCCTTTCCGCATGTGTTTCATAGTTTTGTATTGCCTTTGCTGCGTGAAGCTTAAGCATGAAACCACACAAGGAAATTAAATGACCCACATTATATTGCATGATAACATTTACCAGAAGTGTGCTTAAAAATTTTAGTTTTTTATGATATCTTTGAAATCGTCACAAAGCTCCAGCTTCTCAGCAGGGAGGACCAATGCAGACAGAATGGTCTTAAAATATACAGAAGCAAAAAACTTTCAGTTTGGAGGAACTGAACTTAGAAATGTATTTTCAGGATCAATACACAGTCCCTCTGATAGTGATAATGTATGATAGCAATTGTAGTAATAATTACAGTTTGAGTAATGAGGGAAAGTTATGAGTTGCCTTTGAAAGCTTCTAAAAGTTTGGAGCCCAAAAGTCGTCTGAGCGATTTGAGAATAGAGCGTGTTTTTTGGAATGTACTCCGCATTCTTATACATTGTAAACATACTCATTGACTTAGTCCCATGGAAAATGTCACCAGTGAGTAGTAATCTAAGGTTTTCCCCTAACTGCGCCCCTTTTCCACTCAAATCTGTTTTCCTCCCTATTATCAAACAAGAGTTCAATGTCAAGCTTCTGTTTCCTCCATCAAAACCCTATTACCTCTAATCCAATTGCACAAAGTCAACAAAACTCTCCACAAATAATTGCCTGCATATCCTGAGTTGTTGAGTGCAACCTTTAGTTGGGGCAAAGACATAAGCAGCAGCACATGGGCTGAGGGCTGCTACTGTTGGTGACCTGATTTATGCTTCCATGTGACAGTCCGCAGCGTGTCGATCAGATGGCACTGGGATAAAACTGTCCCTGTTCTGCTACCACTACAGGGCCACAAGACATCATATGACACAGGCAGGAACAGCCTTCCGTTTGTGAGCGCCGCACACAACCAGAACGGAGAGAGAGACGTGGAGGGCACCCAAAGGTCTCCCAGGAACCAGCAAGAGCCACATGATTGTCTCTGTCACTGGTTGCGCTAAGAATGCACCTTTGTGAGGAGCAGATAAGAGAGGGAACACAAGCAGCTGCTAGTTTCAGACGTGTACAAGTATGTATTTTGTTGTTTGTTGGAAGGTCATGTCAGGTTATGTGTTATGGCCAGTGTTTGCGGAGAATACTTTGATACAGATTATGGAATACATCAGAATGAGAATTATTTTTAATGCCTTTGTAAGTAACAGGAATTCACAAACTAGAAATTTACTTTGGCTCAAAGTGTAAACAAGTTGTAAGAGAAATAATTCAATATTATATGCTTATAAAAATCTTGATAAAATGTTTTAAGTGCACACATTAGACTTTCATCAATGCTGTACTTTCACATTAATATAACTCATTTGTTTTGTAACATATTCCCTTACATCAGGTATGTCAAAGATGTGGTCAAAAATGTTCCGTTTGTTCCCAAATTGAAATTAAATAATATCTTACATTACCTTGTGTCCAGTTTCAGTTCTGTCCAAACATTTCTGAACTAAATTTATTCAGAAATCTAAAGTTGGCCGATATTATTTTGATGAATAATTTAATTATTCTGAAAGGTTTTTAATAATACAATTCAACCAAAACAAAGCTAAACGCAATTCCCCTGGAGAGAATCTTAACTACTTTGAATGAAATCAAATTGGGGTTACAGTCATTATAGAATTATCCCAGTCATAAAACCTCTTCTCAGCATGTTTAAGTCCAAGAAAATGTTTCTAAAACAATGAATCGGTTACTAAATATAACCTGAAAACTTAAACTATTGACCTTGAGAGAAAATCTAATTCCATCAACTGCATAAAGGACAAGATATAGACTAGGAGCCACATGGGTGAGATACCCACACAAATTATGATGTGACCAGCTATATTCAATTAAATGTTCTGATACAAACCGGATTGTTGATCACAGTGCAAATTACATTACATTGTTTCTCATTTTCCACTGCAAATTTAAAGTATTCTCTTGAAACCCTGCATTAAACTGTCAAAATGTAAAACCATGATCTACTCTTTTATAGAAGAGTGGTGTGACCCTGTATGTATACTGAGACTAGAGTGGTCTATGCCTGCATCTATACTGAGACTAGAGTGGTCTATGCCTGCATGTATACTGAGACCATAGTGGTCTGTGCCTGCATGTATACTGAGACCATAGTGGTCTATGCCTGCATGTATACTGAGACTATAGTGGTCTGTGCCTGCATGTATACTGAGACTATAGTGGTCTGTGCCTGCATGTATACTGAGACTAGAGTGGTCTATGCCTGCATGTATACTGAGACTATAGTGGTCTGTGCCTGCATGTATACTGAGACTAGAGTGGTCTATGCCTGCATGTATACTGAGACTAGAGTGGTCTATGCCTGCATGTATACTGAGACTAGAGTGGTCTATGCCTGCATGTATACTGAGACTATAGTGGTCTATGCCTGCATGTATACTGAGACTATAGTGGTCTGTGCCTGCATGTATACTGAGACTAGAGTGGTCTATGCCTGCATGTATACTGAGACTATAGTGGTCTATGCCTGCATGTATACTGAGACTATAGTGGTCTATGCCTGCATGTATACTGAGACTATAGTGGTCTGTGCCTGCATGTATACTGAGACTATAGTGGTCTGTGCCTGCATGTATACTGAGACTATAGTGGTCTATGCCTGCATGTATACTGAGACTATAGTGGTCTGAGTCTGCATGTATACTGAGACTAGAGTGGTCTATGCCTGCATGTATACTGAGACTAGAGTGGTCTGTGCCTGCATGTATACTGAGACTATAGTGGTCTGTGCCTGCATGTATACTGAGACTAGAGTGGTCTGTGCCTGCATGTATACTGAGACTAGAGTGGTCTATGCCTGCATGTATACTGAGACTAGAGTGGTCTATGCCTGCATGTATACTGAGACTATAGTGGTCTATGCCTGCATGTATACTGAGACTATAGTGGTCTATGCCTGCATGTATACTGAGACTATAGTGGTCTATGCCTGCATGTATACTGAGACTAGAGTGGTCTATGCCTGCATGTATACTGAGACTAGAGTGGTCTATGCCTGCATGTATACTGAGACTAGAGTGGTCTATGCCTGCATGTATACTGAGACTATAGTGGTCTATGCCTGCATGTATACTGAGACTATAGTGGTCTATGCCTGCATGTATACTGAGACTATAGTGGTCTGAGTCTGCATGTATACTGAGACAAGATTGGTCTGACTGGTTTGGGATCGGTGATGTCACTGGAGCACATGCAGACTTGTGTACGCCACACTCCATGAATCTCCTTTTCACATGCGCCTCTGACCCCCACGGCACCCATGAGACTAGACTACTGTTGGTCCAATGAGGCGGGTGCTTGGATGACTTCAAGACAATCGGATTTCTGTCTATTGGAATATCAGTAAACATTTTGTTGTCATAAAATGTTAGGAAAGTGGGAATGTTATGATACTGCATTTACTGTATGTCCTATTGTAAGATTTTAGTAATTCTACCTATTTTATTTTAGAAAGGTTTTGGATAAGTGGACAAGTTAGAATATTATATTGGCAGTTATGTATGGCATGCCACAAAGGGCTACTGTCATATTTGTCACATTTCTTGTAAAAATAGAGCCCCGTGACTCTTTAGCTTAGCGGCAATTCTCATTTTATCTTTTTTCTGTATGAAAAAGACAATCTAAAGAGGAAAAAAATACATGCATGCATCTCTAGATTAATTTTTTTGGCAGGAGACTGGGAACACCAGGTGTCACAGTGGAACAGTTGCTGTAAAACTGTCTTAGTATCTTTTGGCAAGACACTACACCCACATTGCGTAGTGTGAGTCTAGTGGTCATAGGGGCCAATGGCACAAACTTATTGCTTCACTTCTGTCAGTTTTCCCACAGGCAGCTGTGGCGACAAACATCATTATCACGCATCGAGTGAAAGAATAAGGCTGTGTGAAGCGTCTTAGAGAGTTCCATAAAGAGTTATATAAAGTCAATGCATTATTATATATCTTCTTTTTATTCTAACACTGGCTTTATTGGGATAAAACTAAAATTATTCAAATTCATAACAGGCACCATTCCTCCAGAATGATAAAAAATTAGAAAACACATGAAATAAAAAAGCAAACAAACCTATAATATGCATATTAAACACTCAATTGAATACAGAGGACTTTTTTCCAGACTCCTTTAAGTCTCTGGTTCAGACTCGGCATTGATCGCTCACGTCTATGGACTGGGCGCTACAGTGCACGGCGGGTCAGCGGCGAGGTCAATCGTGTGGGAACGGCACAAAACCTAAACGAGGATCTCCGGGCCCACACTTGGATAATTCTCTTCTAATCACCCTCCATCTCCCACCTACCCGCAGAGCTCCCAGGGGGCCTCCACTCTCCTCTCCGCTCCTCACCTCATCAGACAGGCCTCCACCCCGGCCCGCCAAGCCCCCTCGCCCACTGACCCATACCACCTACCCCCCTTCCCTACACCCACCTCAGCCCTCCCAGTCACCGCGGGCTCTATACCTGCCAGGCTCTCTGACAGCCTCACAGTCCCTCCCGGCTCACCCCCCCATGAGAGGAGACCGCCTGCCCATCCGGAACGCTGCCGTGGCAGGACCCCTCTCCCCCCCTGGGCCCTTCTCCGACCTAAAGCCAGCACAGTGTCGGCAGTTTGACAAAGTCTTCAACTTCTTTGTCTCTCATTACAGGCCCATCTCCCGTGACCTGAGTAATATACTTTTAACTCTCTCTTCTCTTTCATAAACTCTTTGACACTTCTCACCGAGGCACAGATGTGGAAAAGAACAGCTGGATGAAGTGGACTTAAAGGGGCCGTATGTCGTATTATGATATTACAAAAGTTTAAAGTAGATTTAAGATTTAAGATTTTCAACCAGATTATCCAGTAAGAGAACAGAATGTTCTCATTTGGTTTACCAATATCTTATTTTTTCCTTATTAAAAAAAAACAGACCTGGAGTTGTTTTTCAATCCATCAATGCTGATATCAAGAATGGGCACAAACATGTAACACTGTCTCAGTCCTGTATTAGTATGATGTCATTGTACCACTTTGACATCAAGCTCAAAGTTTTCCTTTACCTTTTGAAAAAAGGTATTGCCCATAAATTATTATTATGCAATTATTAAGATAAAATAATATATTATAATTATTATTATATAATACTAATTGCTTTTCAATAAATAGAATACATCACACTGCCTCAAGAAAGTCAAACAGCTGCAGCTTTGGCTGGTTTTTTTGTTTTTATCAGTAATCATGTGTCACAGGCTGTGAGATTCTGTAAGACTATATTAGAGCAGTGACGTGCGGTCAGATGAGGCAGGTGAGCAGGTGAGGCCTGGCCTCACCTACGATCATGAGAAGAAAAAATAATAAAATAATAATACTTGGTCACTATATCAAGTGATTTATGTTATTGTATTATTTTCATGTAACTTTGCCTTATTTCATTAATTTTTATCTTGAAATTGCATATTATCGTCATATTTTCTCATAAGTGACAGAGCGGTGCGCTGTGAGGCGAGCCGCACTTGGGAGACGTAAATGCCTGTAGTTCATAGAGGAAGGAGCCGTGCGCTGCTATCGAACTGTTTTCTCTGTTTATTGCAATTTACAAAGTTCTACATATTTTCTTTACAATCAACATGTCTACAGTTGAGAGGATGGGTCATAAATTCTGTTTTTGACAACTAATTGCTTGCTTGCAATTGACGTCACGTCCGCCTCATTACATATGCGTATCACGAAGTGGTGGTCAGCCGAGCTACTTGTTCACTAGAGCAGCGTGTCTGAATCTGCCTTTTCCGTGTGTTGTTTTAAGTTTTCTAACCGATCGAATCGCAAAACCTTTAATGGATACTTTAGGATTCCTCGTGAAGAGATTAACAAAGAGCCTCGCACTAAGGACTTTACGAAAAGACGCAGGAAAAGTGGCTCGCTAACATTTCACTTTTACATTACACTCAACCCTTTTACCTCTAAGGATTATGTATTTACCCAGCCATGGAGTCACAATGTGCCGTTATTACATCCCCATCTTTATTTCATTCATCGTCAGGTATGAGTTGTAGTTTTAAATAATCACTGTGAATGTTTGACCTGAAAAGAACACAGCACAGACGCATTGTCTTGTTGAGAATGACAAGTTCATACCAATCGTTACTTACACGGCTCTATACGATGCAGTATTTGTCCTTCAGGACCTTAACTCCGAGCTCCTTAATCCACAGACAGACGGAAAAGTTACAGTATCTGTGTTTATCCAAACCTTCATTTGTGCAAAAGCTTGATTGTAACACTAACTGTGGATTAGAATCTAAAGTGAAGAAAATGACAGTCTAGGATCGTGTCTTTAATTCAGACAGAAGACATGTTTTATTGTCGATGGTAGAGGCAGCATAAACAAAGACGTTACAGAATGTAAGTGACATACAGCGGAGGAATGGAGACTTATTAGCATTATTAGCATGTTAGCATTTGTCGCGGTGCCAGTAGCTTCAACCTTGATATTACCAAAACATGTCGTGGAAAAATTCTGCCTTGTGCATATTGTTAGAATGATGAGCTAGAACGTTCACCACAGTAGCTTCAAAGTGTCATGAAATATCCAAAAAAGCAAAAAAATACTCGGGAGAGTAGCATTTTCTTCATATATCAGCAGCAACTCTTGTTGGCCTGACCACCACTTCGTCAACCGGAAGTTTATGCGTCACGTGATTGCAAGCAAGCAATATGGGTCTTAATTGCACTCAAACAACGGCTTGTAATGTCACCCAATGAGGCCAGCCTCAGGGTAGGGGGCGCATGTGAGCCCAGAATTCGGCTGCATCCAGTTTCATCAGAAAGCCCCTTTCTTGTTCTTACTCTAAAGGCAGCTACAGGTTTGGCTAAAATACATGTACAGTAACACATTGTAAGATTATTTAAAATTTACTTAGGGTAATTTTATGCTTCCAATGATGATAGGAATGATAAGGAAGAGAGGTGAAGGGTAAGAAGGTTGGTTTTACAAATTGGATGCACCCGAGAGTCGGCTGCTGCAGCGAAACACGAGAGGAGTTTATGGAGGAGACACCCGTTTTGTTTTACTTTTTAAAACTCATTGGACTTATTTCTAAATGGAGGATTACATATCTACGCTCAGACTATTATCTGGACTTAAACATGAAACCGGTCTGAACTGAAGTGGTCTGTGCAGGTCATGTTTACAGTGAGGTAAGGCCCATAACACACTGTTAAATGTGCTTTTTACAAACTTTTGTGTTTTGTATGAGCAAACAATGCGGGCAGGAAACATATTCTTCTGTAGCCAAACATATTGTGAATAAGCCGCTCTATAGGTCCTGTTGATTTATATGATATATATGTTCATCTAATTGGGGTGAAGTCAGTGCCTCACCAATCACCAACCTCACTGCACGTCACTGATATTAGACCAGTATGAGCGCAAACTATATATCCATCCCTTTAAATGTAACTCACTGTGGTACAAATGAATAACAATAGTCATTTTCTATCTAGTGCAGTGGTCTGAAGAGCTGGAATTAAAGCAGAGGTACCTTACTTTTATTCTTCATGAATCTAATTCAATTTCAGCAGTCTCAATTGTTTTTTGTATAGCCCTAAATTACAACAGTAGTTATCTCAGAGGACTTTTAAAAAAGAACAATTGAATTCGCCAACACAGATCAGAGAATCAAACAGTTCAAACACAAGTAATGCAGTGGGGGGGAAAAAACATAGAGCCATTGGTCCATAAGAATGTTTTCTATTGAGACGTTTTCATCTTTTGCACACTTGTCACACTCCAAAATAGCCCCATGAGGCTTTAATTGACGCTTTGGGCCGAGGGTTGATTGGCTGACTCTTTTTTTACTTTTCTGTCTGACAGAGTTGGTCTAAAGGTGTGACAGCGGCCAAAACTACATGCATGTGAAAACTAGGGATAGAGCCACACTGTTTTGAGTGTTGACAGTTAGGTACCCTAGCGTTAAACATTCCACCATGGTTTGGACAAATGAGAGACTACATTACAACCAAAACAATTTCCCACTATGCACCTAGACTAGACTAAAGTTCCAGCCTCTGTGCATCTGCTCAGTGGTGCATTTGTGAAATAGTGGGAATCTTCTCCGCCTGAGTAAGAGGGAAGTCTGCAACTGCTTCTAATAGAAGAAATAACTCAATGATCTCACTGTAGTCGAGACACTGTCCAAAAAGCTGCGTACCATCTGAATCCCCCTCGGAAAGCAAATGGGCGATCTTCGAAGAGGAAACATGTGGGTTGTGTTAGACAGGAAAGTATTTATTGTGCATACATGACAAGGAACAAAACCGCCAACAACACAACAGACACACAAACACTGATTTGACCCAGGCAAATGAGGAGAGGGCCGCTAAAGACCTGTCACAATGCTTTGGGTTTGTTTGAGACCTGGCCCTGCTTTCGCTGCCCCACAATTCTCAGATGTGTGCCACTGGAGTGACCTCACAAATGATTACGGATTAGTTTCAAAGCAATCTTTTTAACAATTAGTTCCAACATAAAGAGTCCTGTAAACAATTGAAAAAGTCATCATTATAATAGACTGTATATAGATGGACTATGCTAAACCCCTAACTCAATGAAGCACACTAGGGAATTCCCAAAGATATTTAGCACTAAGAGTTGCTCCTAGTGGCCAAATTCTAAGAATTTTCTAGAATCTTGAAGTACTCTTAGAATCTCCATGGTAAAAGTTGAAAGAGAAAAAATGACCAGCATTGCAATTAAAATAAGCAAATAAATATAACTATCACTGTGTTAATACTGTGCAAGTGGGCCTAAGTTTTCACACATTCTGTATGACGATTTAAAAGTATAACTTACTATTCAAAGTATTCATTTTGCATTGACATATCTATGTATCTATCCATCTTTTATGCTGAAAATCATTTGCAATGACAGTCTTCTTAAGATTAGATTACATGATTAAGTCTGTCTATTTGAGGGTCCTTTTTTTGCCCATTATCACCAAAAGTATGTTTTCTCAAACTTTTAGGATCAACCAATCACAGCGTCTGAAATGATGACTCAACAGAGTCGGCCACGCCTCCTTGTTAAGATAGGAGTTTTTGTCAATTCCTTGCTCAGAGTTCTTTGAGAATGTTCTGGAATCACTTTTATGCAAGACTCCAGGCTAGGAGTGAAGAGGTTAAGAGGTTCCAAGGTTAAGTTAGGAGCTCTGAGAGGACTCTCAGAATCTTTAGTCATACTGGTGTTTATGTTTTGATATTGACATTGTAAATCCAGATATCAGTCAATCAGATGCCTTCATTTTCCTTAGTAACCGCCTTTATAACATCACTGCCCCTATTACAGCGCTGAGCTAACTCTGCGAAAGAAATGCTCATATAAGTTAATTGCACGTGGATGGTGTGACCATAGAATGATAGAACCGAGAAGCGCAGAGGACGAGACTTTCTTTTGGATGGCTGTTTCGCTGTGTGAGCAGTAACCGGTAACGAAGACATGGGAAGCTTCAGGTTAGCCTCCGCTGCTTGTTTACCTCAGCAGTCTGTGCTAAAGTGGGGGCCAGTGGTCCGCTGTGATTGGTCACAATCTGGTCCCGAAACAAATTCTCTTCCTTGTTGCACGAAAACCCGATCTAAAATAAAATGACACGCCAGCACAAACTTGCACTACTTATTCTTCAAAAGGACGTATATTCCAATGCACTGCATGGATGGATTGAATTTTTGTAATGAATACACAAATAAAGTGAGGTAATGCAGCTTTAATACTATGGTCAGCACTTGGTCACTCCACTGCTAATTGACAATCTTTGATCAAAACATGTAATCTTTGGCATGCTTCAGAACAGATTTTGACACAAGCCTAAAAATATATGCATGTGAAAACTAGTGATAGATACAAAATGTTTTGAGATTAATCAGCCAATCTGTAATTACACTCATAGTACACTCATATAATGGCTTCTAATTTAGTTTTTTTTTTTCTTAAATATAAGACACCAACAGTCTTTAATTTTACACAACCACCACAAACACTATCGTCTTTAATGTTTCTCATCTAAAATGGCTTTATTCAATTGTGATTTTGATTGGTTTGTTATGGTTTTTGTCCTAAGCAGTGAAAATGTTTCAACTGTGCAGAAAATTCCAACAATAACGTTGGTTCATTTTGATCAATGCTGCTTGCTGGCAGTTTGGGGGAAAAAAGTAACGGTAAAATCCGTGGTTTATTCAAAGCACAATGTGTCTATCCAACTGTCTGTGTAATCTGTATGTTATTGCTCTGTGCTGTTTATTCTACTGTTTGTCGCATGGCGCCGTAAAGATGGCGCCGTGGCAAGAGCTCTGGTGTGTGTCGTCTTCTCTGTCTGGCGCACACCGGGGTAGTCTTGCACAGTTTTCCAATGTGGTTTTACTGCAAATGGCAAATAAATGAATCTGAATTTGAATCTGAATCATCTGAATCTGAATCTGAGATAAAATACTCCTTTATTGTCTCCCATAGGAGAAATTCATCTTGGGACAGGGGTTCACATGCTTTACACACATGCTGTGTTGCATCAATACATGAATTAGTTAATTGAATAGTTGATAGTTCAGTCAGCTTTTACCATTTTACAACATTGTTCCCTAATCTGATCTGTAGTTGCTTGTAGATCGACCCATCTTAGTATCAGGAATATCTTGCACAAACATCAAACATCAATCCCTACCCGTTTTGTCTAAAAGTTCTCAGTTCCGTAATAGTATGATGTGTATATTTTAGAGAATTTTATACTTTCTCTTCGTTTGACTTGTTTGCTCCGAGAGCCAACGAAATTTCCCTGTCTGTGAGTTCCTGTTACTTATGCGGCAATGAAAATATTCTGATTCTGACTTTGATGTTTATTGTATTGCTATGACATCACACAAAAGTATTGCCCCTGAATGGATTTGGTCCATTTGGTCCAAGTTCTTTCAGCCCTTAAAAAATCGGATCAATATTATCTATCACCACGGCACCGCATCTCATGTTATTGATGAAGTATTCCAGCAACTGTTTTGCGGGTATTCAAATTTGAGGCTTCTCTCTCTTGAATAGGTTGTGTTGAAACTTGTGGACATAGTTGGACTAACAGGCCCGTGCCTAGGGTCCAGATAGAGGTTTAAAAAATATGTATATCAGGGCTGGGACTCGAAAAAAAAAATGAATCTAATTAATTTGAGGCTTTGTGATTAATTAATCGCATATAAATATTTGACCTAAGAACAGTGAGAAGTAACACATATGTATTAAGGATGCGCGGAAGTAGCCGCCGGGCTCTGATGCTAACAGAGCTTAGCTAGCGGCTTCTTGTGTACAGTTCTTCTCCAATAATGCAGCTTTGCAGCGTGTCTGTGTTCAGAGACCTTCCACAGACTTTATATAACAGTAGCATGTGTTCACGGAGGTGCGCAATACGTTTATTTTATTACTAAATAGTACGGGAGCATGAAAACTCTCATGTTAACAAGCACTATGTCCCCCATTGTCAACCCTAGTTTAGTCCTGGTTTAGTCCTGATGTAGCTCCTGTTTTGGCTGTTTACGAGTATTTTCAGTCTGCTCGCTGTCCACAAATGTCCCTGTGACCACTTTGCAGTTGGTTGCTGCACGAACGTCCCGAGGAAAGGTTGAGCAAAATTCATCTCCTGCGTTCCTCCCCTTCGACTTCCCAGCGCGGTCCGTGCGTGCATTCCGAGACGTTTGTGACGCTGGAACGCGCGTCACCATTGACTTTGCTTTGAAAGCCGACGCAACGCATGATCCGGTCTGAACACGGCATTAGAGAACAGCTGCAAACAATTCAGCGGCTTACGAGCGCGTTGATGAATCCCACGTAGAGGGTCTTCTTAGAAATCTTCTTGAGAACGAATTGAGAAGGAATTTAGGAAGATTCTTAAGAAGATATTTGTGAATGAGGCCCATTGTCCTCACTGTAATTTATGTAGTGATTACTTGCCAATCAACATTCAATTTTAATACCACGTTTGTCCGTTTGAGTCTCTCCAGATTGAATATTCTTTAAAAGATCATATCTGTTATTGGTTAATATAGTTTTTTTTTTCATTTGGAGCAACTGTAGAAATCTTTAAGTACCTCAAAGATACTATTTTGTATTTTAATGCATTTCAAGACAAAGTAAAACAGTCTCATTGTCATGTTCAATGAACACAAATAAAGCTTAATCAGGCCTCTGAAGCTAAGCAGGGCAGGGCCTGGTTAGTACTGTGATGAGAGACGTACAGGAACACCAGGTGCCACAGTGGGGCGGCTGCGACAGTAAAGTGCAGAACTGTCTCTGTGTCCTTAGGCAAGGCACTTCATGCACATTTTCTAGAATGAGTCTAGTGTGTGTATGTGTGTGTTTGTGTGTGAATAGTTGGTGGTGGTCAAAGGGGCCGATGGCACATACTGGTTGCCTCGCCTCTGTCAGTGTGCCCCAGTGCAGCTGTGGCTACAGTAGTAGTTTATCAACACCATGTTTGCAGTGAATGAACAATGAAATGTGAAAGCAACTTCTAAGTGTCCAAAAAAGAGCTATATAAAACCAATGCAGTTTAAAAATGAAATTTCTCCTTTGAGTCATGTGAGTGTTGTCATGCAGAAATTCTCTTTCTGTCTGTTTTTGTCTTTCTCCTGTCTAAACCCAGACTAGACTGTGAATATGATTTTGTCCACCATCAGGTTTCAATTACAAGTGAAAGGCTTGGGTTAAGTGAACATCAAGTCCCATTAAAGTGTGGGCGGCCACTGGCATTGAGGCCCGCTGTTGAAAGCACTCATGTATTAACACGCGTCCTTACACTGGGCCAAGCAACATTATTCCATTATTACGAGTGTAGCCACAGCTTTGCGATCCCACCGCTTTGACTGAGAACAAAAGCGTATTAGTCTAAGAACTTTGATGGGAGAACTTTGCAAAGATAAGATCGGCATTTGGGGGGGAAACAGCTGTATGTCTCATTGCGCAAACCCCGTCATGCATGGGTGTCTTGGATCGCCTTGACGAATAATGTAAGATATGCTCAACGACAGGATGGCAAAATGCGTCAAATGCGAAGTGAAGCGGGGGCTCTCGTGTTCGCCTGCAGTCATTCATAGCTCAGCCATTACTTCATGTCTGTTTGGTCGTTTTTATGGTCACTCTGATGTCTGTATCCTTTCCTGGAGCAGTCAATCTCGCTCACTTTGTCCTTCCACACCACCACACCGAATCCTGTCACCTGTCTTGTGCTGCATGGAGAGAGGCGTAGGGATGGCCTCAGCGTTCCCAGAGGCGAGACATAAAGGCTGGTGAATGAATGGGTGCATGCGCAGGGGACTAAACCAGAGGCTAAATTATTAAGCGACACTTCTACAACACTTTGGTGCAGCCATAAGGAGAGAGACGCCACGCATTAGAACAGTTAGCCCCCTGAATGCACCCGACAACTCTGCTACACGCTAACTCGCGTCAAAATCATCAAAGCAGGCCCGAGGCTCTTAACATTTTTACGTTTGCTGCTTGGAGGGACGCGTGGCGGAGGCTGGGAGGCTTTCGGAGAGTGAGAGGCCCTGCCATCGGAGCCAATAAATAAGTAAACACTGGAGCTGAGTGGTCACGCTGCACACGTCCACGGAGAGTTGGTGAAACTGCAAATAGGTGTTCGGCACCTGGGTTGCCATTGGTCTTGATGTTCCCTCTCTGAGCTCCAGGGAGTTTATGCTCTGACCACCTTTTCCCTGGCCTGGGTGTGTCAAACCAGGCCCTGCTTCACTTAACCACCACCCGGGCTTGATTTCCTGCAGACAATGTCGAAGCACACAGGAAAGTATCGCAGACTAATATGGTCCATAAGCAGTTGGTGAGGAACATTTGGTCACCATGGCACCAGGCAGTCCAGGAACACACATATCTGTTGTGTTGCATTTGAGGAGAGCTTGGTGAATGCTCAGGGGAAGATCAGCTGAACGTTGTGGTCATTTCGATAATAGTGATTTATTAAAAGATATAACCGCCAACGGAGACAACTTTTTAGATAAAGGTTTTGGATTGTATTCTGTCTATGTAGAAAAGACCCCAAAGGTTCCCCTTCTTATACACAGGAACAGTATATTAGGCGGCACGGTGGCTGAGTGGATAACACTGTCGCTTCTCAGCAAGAAGGTCCTGGGTTCCAATCCAAGTCGGAACAGGGCCTTTCTGAGTGGAGTTTGCATGTTCTCCCCGTGTCTGCGTAGGTTTCCTCCGGGTGCTCCAAAACATGCGAGAGGACAAATGAGAGACAAATGCCCAAAAAATAACTTATTGTAAACCGCTTTGTGACTCTGGTCTGTGAAAGGCGGTATATAAATAAAGATTACTTAAATACTTACTTTTATCGAGTAGTAAAAATAGTATCAAGACGAGTAACTAGACACTAACTTTACCTAATGTATAGGTGATAGCTTCAATTGTATCTCTTTTTTTTTTTTAAGTAATGGATATTTTAGACCACATGACCCTGTAGTATCATTTAAATTACTATTTTTCAAGAATAATATTTTAAAAGCAGTCCCTCCCTTTGGCATAATCATCACCAGTAATATTTGCTGTAGAATAACAGTTTGATTCTTGTCAGAACGTGAAACTGATCCATTGGGCTGTGATCATGTGACGTGTTGCAAAACAGGAAAAAACAATTTACTCTTCACTCAGTTCAGTATAATTTACCTTTTGTTAAACCATCTTGGGTATATTAGCTGACATGGTAGCTTAAATAAAAATCCAGCCTGATCGATGTGATTCACAGATGTACTGTATATGGCTAATCGATGTGACTGCCTATTTCTACAGTGTATGGGCCGTGGTGGAGCTGTGCACGCAGGCCACAATTCAGAGACTAGAAAAATCTGAGATGAGAGCCTCTAGGGTCGTGTGAGAAAATGTTACATCACTGCTTATGTTACTGTTGCTCATCTGTCCATCACCCCTTAAAATCCCGCCCTGACAATTTGATTGGTCTGTGAGATTTTTTTCGGACTGAAGTCTGCCCCAACAGAGCAATGACCAGATTGAACTTCCCACTGGAAAACTATGTAGGTGGGTCTTAAGTTCCACTGCACCCAGGCTAGTTATGAGGGGCCTCATCTGTCTATCTGTATTGTAGAGGTGATTCTAACTGGCACTTGTGAAAACTGACCTGTACTTTGATACCAATGTGACATTTCTGGATACCTTTTTCAATCTTGACACAGAAAACTTATTTTGAGTAAAAAATTACTGTTTATTGTCGAGGAAAGAGCAAGTGTGAAATGTACTATTGTCACAACACTACACAAGAATAGAATAACAATTGATCCTCAGATAGAAACATTGAAAAAAATATATGAATAATACAAGGTAGATTCAGCGAAGTGTTTGCCAGAATAAAGATTACACATTGTTTTCAAATTTTAGATACACATCAAAAATCATGTGTAATATGTGTTTAGTATTTATTTTATCATGTCATGAAAATATAGAGTGAATCAAGTATTTGGTGCAAAAAATGCTACCACTAGAGGGAGGAGTTGAATTTAGGTTTTCTTTTCGAAGTTTGAAAACTCCCTGCTCCATACACAAACATGCAACTAAAATCGGTTTAATTTCCATAACCAATTTATGGACAATACTTTTGTTTTAAAAGCCAGAAAATTGCCGAGTGTGATGTCATTGTTGTACACTGACGTCATACTGTTATAGGACTGAGACAGGAGCTTTTAGAAAGAAGGGGTGGAGTTACAAGTTTGTGCCAAAAGTACTTGATATTCATGTGGATGTATCTAAAATCAACTCCAGTCTGTTGTTGAGGAGGAAACAACGTTAAAACATGGTTAAAAGAGAAAAAAGATATACTTTCGCAAAATATTTAATTGTAAAGATTACAATTGAAAATTTGTGAAGTTGTGAGCTCCCCAGTCCTGTACAAACTCATTAACCAACAAACAATGAACATAAAGATGAGATTATTAAATTATTATTAGACAAACTAAATCTTTACCCTTATTTTGGATTATGACGGTCTTGTTCCGGCCCTTGTGGTCTGCTTAGTGTGTGTCCTTAGTAAACACACTCCGGTCTCCCTGACATATTTGTGTGTGCATGTACGCCTGTGTGTGTTTGTGTGTGTGCGAGTGCAAGTCTATCTACCCATTCTAGAAGCAGCTAATTGCGGTTGAGACTGCTTTAATTAACACAAAGAGAGGCCCCTGGAGTGTGCATGGGCCCTGCCAGTGTGTCACGAGTTTGTACTGAGCCAACCGGTGGGACACAACAGCCGAATCAAAGCCTTTTAAGTGCTGCCATGTTTCCACCGGAGGATCGGCCCATAGACACTCTTTGGAAAATGAGACGACAAAGGAGATTGCCGGCAAAAACAGTGAGATGGAACTAATGTGCAAAGAAACCCAACCCTTTTATAAGATGATTGCCTCCATGAAGTGGTGAAACATTTGTGCAAAGGAAAAAAATGTATGGCGGGTATAACTTTTACATACCTGCTAGTTTCTATATGGAGATGCCCTTGTGTGGCTTGGAAAGTCTCTACAAGTTCTAAGTTCTAAGTAGGGCTACAATTAGTATTATTTGTTTGGAACTTGAAAGGCCAGTGAATATACATCAGTGATTTATTTTTGTGTACATTTGACCAAAGCAAACCTCAAGTGATCTCCCTGGAAAACATAAAGATGGCTTGTTACATATTGGTTATTTTATCAAAACTACTTTGTAAACACGTTTTGATTTCATTATGTAGTCTTTCTTATATTCAGAATCAAAATAAGAATTATTATTATTGTGAGTAATAGGTCACAAACTAGGAAATTGCTTTGGCTCTCAGTGCAAACAAGTTGTAAAAGTAAACATAGAATAAGGGTAAAAAAATAAATTACTATATACAAATGCACTAAGTACACTTAAAATTCTTATCTTATTCATTATCCAAGTCATTCAACCTTTTCTCAGAATGTTGAAACTGAAATAAGTTCAGAAATACATACATTGGCCCTCATTTATGAAACTTGTGTACGGCCAAATCAGGGTGTAAATGAGGCGTGCGATTTTCTTTTTACACATTTCGGCATTCATTGATCTGGACGTGGGCGTAGGGTACGCACAAAATATACGTCAATTCAGTAGGTTGTGTAAATTTTACACCCATTTCAACTTTCATCACAACACACCAAAACATGCATGAAATTAAAGATTTAAACTTAATTACGCACGGCTATTTGTTTGGTCTCATTCACTTCTGGCAAAGCAACGTATTTCTTCATTAGTTTTGTGCATAAAACCCCATAAACGCAGAGATGGCAGAGATATGGCAAAGCGCTTTTTTTGTGTGGGAACGGGCTCACGGGCAGTAGCTCTTTGAGAAGTGCGCAGCGGGTGCCACAGAGGTCCCACCGCACTCGCCATATGTGGTGCGCGTCATTCAGACGTTTTGGAGTTTTTCTGTGATATCTCGGACACTTCCCAAACTCATACGTATCCTTTCTCTCTCTCAGAGATCGCTCCATTGCATTCACAAGAAGATGTCGCTAACGCTTGACCCAGTTAATGATGAGAGTCACCGCTGAGATATTAAGATTCATTCATTCATCCATTTCTTTAGTTCAAGAGAAATGAGTGCTGCAGTGCTACTGTAGACACTAGAGATATACTGTATATAATATAGCGGTTTTTTTTTTTTCACAAAATAATAGATTAAAACTCAATATAAACTCAGTGCTGTCACTAACAGGTCTTTTGAGGCTTCCAACTAGTCTTGCTGGCCCACTTCCATTCTGACCTGTCGTAAAAACGGGCCGTGAAACTGGCGGTTTCTGAATATTTCTAGGCGTGACTTTCATAAATACGCTAGTTTTGAGCGCAGCGTTTATCAACAGCCCCGGCTGCGTACGCTCAGATCTGTGCGGATCTCACACGTTCATTAATCCGGCGTTGAGTTTTGCGTATATGGAATATACACCAAAAATATACACCCTTTTCTGCGCAAGTTTCATTAATGAGGGCCAGTAATTATACCTGCCTTGCTTATGTCTGAATTTCACTTTTCAAAAACATGAATAAACTATGTACAGACACTAAATTACTGTTCTGTAGTTAAAGTGTGCAAAAAAGTCCAGTGCAGGGTCTTTGGTGTATAATTTGTCTTAACTGTTGGAGACATAACACAAGATCTACCACCACTCCCTCCCTCTTCCTGTTGTCCACCCACCTGCATCTTCTTTTGAAAACTCTCTTTAAAAACAACTTCCTCTCTTTTTAATATTCCTGCCAATTTGGACAGCGGCCCTGGTCAAAAAGACAGATTACACCAAGTCGCATATCACGTCCAATCAATCTTCTGCCCCTGGAAGGCATCACTCTCCCTATGAATAATTACCACAACCCTTGTTATAAGCGGCTAGTGCCAAAATGTAGCCACCGCTGTTTTGCTTTATCTCGTGAAGCTGGACCACCCTTTGCCATGAACAAACTTGGAGATGGAGTTGAAGTTTTCCTGCCATTCTATTGAAACCCAAGTAATTTAAAGTCCATTTAAAATCCAAGCGGTGTCCAACGTATTAATGTTGGCCACGTGATTTGAACGCCACAAACGCCAATTTGGCTTCGTGCACTGTTCTACAATACAGACGATGGGTTCTGCACCATACACAGCTTAGACGAGATAAAACAAGATGATTAAAAGAGGAAAAGTTGTGGGGAAAGTGAAAAAAAGCAGGTGGTAATGGCAGCGAGTGATGAATGAGCGGCCAGCACCGTTGCTTACAGGTCTTTTTGAGTCTTGAAACGTGATCTATGAAAGGGCAATCCAGTGGAAGAGTTGTTTTGTCGTCAATTGGATTCAGTGGGAGATGTTGGAGGGAAATTGACAAGAAGTAAGAAGTCTTTGCTTCCACTCGAGAGGAGAGAGATGGGTGATGGTGAGGGGAGGTGTGTGGTCAGGCAGCTGTATCGAGCGTGGCTGAGGAGGGTGTCATTTAGAAAGTGGCTGGCTCAGCAGTGGCCATTAGTAGTGCGGTGACACAGTGGAGCATCCAGCAAACACTGACAGGCTGTGGAGGGATGTGCCACTCACGGCCTCACGGTTAGTGATCAGACAATAAACAATAAGTATAGGACAAGGCGGTATGATTTTATTTACCATCGAGAGCCATGACAAAACAACTGGCCAGCTGGACATAATAACCAATATACAGTAAAGCAAAAGTGTGGACATACAAACTGCTTCTGCCATTTGATTTCTCGGATCAAAGGAGAGTGATAATAAGGTGAAACTGAAAATTAGAAGTAATGTCAGTTTATTGACAAACTCATCTTTCAAATTTGTAAAAAAAACCCTGAACAAATTTCATTCCACAGATCAACGTCTTGAAGTACAGATATCCATTGACTGTCACCATTACAGCCAGCACATATTTTTTGTTGTATGGGAAACCGGATCATCCAGAGGAAATCTACGCAGACACAAGGAGAACATGCAAACTCTACACAGAGAGGCTCTGTCTGGAGGAGAAGGTGGTTACGAACCAAGGACCTTCTTGCTGTGAAGTGAGAGTGCTTCCACTGTGCTGCACACTTTGTAATACAGCAAATCCAAGCTGATTTCTTTTGTGAATTTAAAGTTTGAACTGATCTTGAATTATCTCAGAATGTTCATGTTTGGAAGTGGTAATAGTATAATGTATTTCTGCCATACTACTTCAAGTCTAATGGGGCACCGTAAGTACGTTCAAGTACTGTTCGGCTATTGGATAAGCACACATGAGTGGGGTTTATTAGGGATCAGAAGTGAAAGGAGAAGTTCATCATCCCTCACGAGGAAAATAAAATGACCTCCATGGAGCCGGCTGGAGCAGTGAGTTGCTTCTGTACCATGATGCTGACGGTGCATGTTTTGGGTTGTTGGAGGAAACAATTATTTTTGTCCATAACCTTCTGTTGCGGTGGTGCGTTCACAACTAAATTACGTGATTTTGATTATAGTAGTAATTTATAAACAACCCAAATCAAATACTGCTCATTAACTGGACTGGAAGCATGCCCCATATATTTACCATGCCCATGTTTGATAGAATTAAGTGAAAATGACACAAGAAAGGCTATATGCTTTGCTTTTGAAGAAAAAAACAAAACAAATTGTGCCAATAACCAACATGCTCTTTGAAATATTAAGGAAAATTCTGTAACTCTTAATAAATAATGTGTTGGACTTATTTGATCAAGTTAAATAACAATAATATACTACATTCACTTAAACCCTGTCATATTGGATTTAATTAATTTAGAGTAAATACATTTTCTGAACTAACTGAGTTTATTTATGAAATCCAACCCTGTATTTCTGTGTGGTTTTGATGCAAAGAACCTTGAGAAGAGTGAATACCTCCGTGGCGAGTAACACAATCCTTTATCCCAATGGAAGCCTCTTATAAAATGGTAGAGAAAGACTTGATACTCGACGCTGGAATAATAAAGCACTTCCATAAACCACAAACTCTAGCCTCACACCACAAATAACAGAGATTTTAGAAGGAGGAGGTACTGTGTAGTGCAGCCCATGGCAATTCTCTCACTGAAGAAGAGCAGAAAGGACTACAGTTCATAGTAGAGAAGTTCATAATCCACCAATCACAAACTCTGCTGGGTTTTAAACACCAATCAATGCTAAAAGGCTTTTCATCTTAAAAAACTAGGAATCTCCTTTACTAAATGGTGTAAGTAAGAAAGTTGTCTAAAAATATACAGTATATCAAAGCATGTATACAACATCTTAATGCAATTCTATCCTATGAATACACACAATAGTAATTTAACAGTGTAGATTATTGACAAGTGACTAGAGGTATGAGATTATAAAATGACGAAAAGAGGGGGTGAGGATGGGCTTGATGATAAGTTAGTAGAACCAACATATTTCCATGTGAAAGCCAGATCCCATCAGACCTCTGAAGCTTAGCAGGGCAGGGCTTGGTTAGTGCTGTGATGGGAGACCTCTTGGAACACCAGGTGCCACAGTTGGTCGGCTGTAAAGGGCCAAACTGTTGTTGAATCCTTGGGCAAGACATTGTACCCACATTACCTAGAATGAGTCTGGTGTGTGTGTGTGTGTGTGTGTGTGTGTGAATGGTTGGTGGCTTAATTGTATATGAGAGGCCAGCTACGCGTTTCCAGCTGAACGTATACTGTCTTAACCAGCAGAGTTTGGGGATAATATGAACACGCTCATGCTAATCCTCATGGCACTCATAAGCCAAGTATGGTGTGCCTGTTGATCAGATGAGAAAGCTGAGTTTGTGTTGCAGACGGGCGGATGAGGAAAGTCTGCATGCTGTCACTTTCTTTGTGTTGAGAGTCTCCATGCCACACCTTGCATACTCCTGCACAGGCCAAGTCTTCTACCATCACACAAACCAAACATTTAAGGAACAATGTGTGACTTTCTAAAGGCGATATGCGACCATGGAAATAGAAACAACACTTTTGAACATTCTTTTTTGAGATGCAGTTTATGTATGTTGTTCTGTGTAAGATGCAGGGCTTGGAATCTCTCACGATATGCAATACATGGCTCAGGATACGATGATCTCATAACATGGAGATAATTTATACATTATTGAAAAACGTTTAATGAATGTGGGTCTTGGTATTCTTTTTATGGTAGTGTTTTCTGAATAACATGAGTACAGTTGTACTTGGATTGAAACAGAACTGAAGAAGAAGGATAGTATTGCTGACAAACTTACAGATTTATTATTACATTTAATTATTACCAGTTGTCTTTTGGGTTGAATCTTCAAAGTGAAAGACATGCTTTGCTTTTAAATGAAGTCTACCATAACAGGAAAGCTATTCTCCCATTTATTTAAAAGAAGACCTGCGGGTTAATTAAGAAATCATTATTTGGAGTTAGAATATTGATAATCGCAATGTTTCAATGGAAACAAACAGGAGAAGGCCCAGAAAACAACTCTATAAATGGCTTGCTGTATTTAACTGTGACACTGTATTGTCCCAGTTAAATACATGCAGAGTTCTGGGTGGCTCTCCTTCAGAGTAATTTGATCCTTAGACCTTCCAAAAACCTCCCCCCTTCTGAGGCTCTGGTGCATATTAATAAGCAGCACGGGCCCAGAAGGGTCCCACAATGCAACAGGAGACCGGCCTTCTTCATGGAGCCTGCACATGTGGAAGCGCTCACATTGGAGCTTCGTGAGAGGGACCGTGCCACTATTGCAGACCTCCGTAAAGAAGTCCTTCGCCTCACTGCAGAGCTGCAGGATAAACAGTCACTCGTGTCCAAACTTTTTGATGTCGCTGGCGGGCAGCACTCACGGCTTATGTCACTGAGCGCTGCATACTGTGACACTGTCGTGTGGGAGAGATCTGTCAGCTCTGGACCCTCCTGTTCTACACCTAAGCGCCCGGTTCCGAATGAGGAACCCGCGAACTGCGAGGAGCCATCCAGCGCCGTGGCCCATGTCCTAAGCCTGTCAAACCGCTATGCAGCCCTCTCCACTGACATCCCAGCCCCCTCAGCAGAACCTCTGGACTCTGCAGCGTACTCTGCCGTTCGTGGATCCAGGTCCACTGCGAGAAAAACGCTCCTAAAGGAAGCCGTCCTCAGACGAAAGAGCGGTCATTCCCCTTCTCTGACCCCAGTGCATCACCACCACTTACCTTCACCGGGTCAGCAGCAGCGACCCGAGCCTGCTCCTCACGCCGCTCCAGCGTCCCCGAGCACACAGCGTGGGTTGCCCGGAGCTGGGAATCAACACCCCCACTCTTCTCCATGTGTTCAGCAGCGCCCTGGTTCGGACTCATCCCTGGATGAGCCCGCTGGTTCCGGCCATGGACACCGAGCGCCTTCTCCGCGGCTACGTCCACTCTTCGCCCCGACTACTTTGATTGTTGGAGATTCCATCGTGAGGCACGTCCGCTTTTTTAACGCGGTCACTCAGTGTTTTCCCGGAGCTACTGTGCCAGATCTGCTCATACGTCTCCCTCCTCTGCTTCAGTCCCTGCCTGATACCATTTCAAAGGTAATCGTGCATGTGGGGATCAACGACATAAAGCTGCAGCAGTCCGAGGTCACAAAGAAGCATTTTATGGATCTATTCCGTCTTCTCCAGTCCTCTGGGTTGTGTGTTTTTATCTCTGGTCCAGTCCCGACTGTAAACCGGGGAGACTGCTTGTACAGTCGCGTTGTGGCGCTGAATATGTGGCTCCAGTCTACATGCAGCACTTTTAACTTTGTTTTTGTGAACAACTTTGGCCTGTTCTGGAAGCGTCACGTGGCCTATCGTCCAGACGGTCTGCACCCGAACAGATACGGTACCAGTTTATTGATGGACTTTTTACGCCATGTTGTTCAGTGCTCCCCGAGGGGGGCGTGACTGTTTACATCCGAGGCCTCTCGGCCCCCACTACCACCTTCCTCCTCCACTCCAGCACCGGGTGAGTACTGTGGTGCAAACACTGACCCCTGTCCGTCTGGCAGTGTAATACCAGTCCTGCCATTGAACGGTGCTTACTCAGCCATGCATCTGGAACTTAACAAAGTAAAACAGAGTTCACTTTTTAAACCAATAGAGACTGTGTGTGTTCCTCGCAACGGCTCAGAAATGTGTTTTAATTTGAATAAACACAAATATAACAGAAGGACAGCAGTTAGACGGTCCAACTCAGGAAATCTAATTCCAATTCTTTGTAGTCAATCAACTAAACCCACTGACACTGACATTATTTTTAACCTTGCTCTGCTTAATGTCAGATCACTATGCAATAAATCCTTTTTAATTAATAATTTTATCTGTTCTTATGATCTTGACTTTATGTTTATGACTGAAACTTGGCTTGACCATAATACAGAAAATGCAGTTTTAATAGAAACAACACCACCAAATTTCAAATTTGAATCAGAAATTCGAGAAAATAAAAGAGGAGGAGGCACAGCAGCAGTTTTTAAAGATTGTATTGTCTCCCATAGAGTACCTCTTGGGAAATTTTCCTCATTTGAGTATGTCTCTTTTAAAATAGAACAAAAACAATCTTCTATTCTTATTATTGTTGTGTACAAGCCGCCACAGTCATGTCATAGTTTCACTGATCATTTCACCGAGTTGCTTTCAGTTGTGTGCACAGACTTTGATAGTTTAGTCGTCATAGGTGATTTTAATATACATGTAGATAACGTTAATGATAGATACGCGAAAGAGCTGAGCTCTGTGCTGGAAACCTTTGGTCTCACTCAGCATGTGAGTGGCCCCACCCATAGCAGAGGACACACTCTCGATCTGCTAATTACTAAAGGGGTTAATATCTCAAATGTAAATGTGGCCAATGTTGCTCTGTCAGATCATTTCTGTGTATTTTTTGATATGTGTCTCAATAGTAAAGCACGAGCTGAATCCTCAATTGTTAGAAGAAGAAGACACATAAACAAAAATACAGGTGAACTTTTCATGGGGATGATAAACTTTGATAACACGTTGTTCTACGGTGGATGAATTACTTAACTCTGTCACCTCTAGTGTTTTGGATGTTCTGGACACGATTGCTCCTGTAAAGGTCAAAATTGTTACAAATAAGCAAAAGGCGCCATGGACAAAAGCAGACTCTGTCAGGGCACAGAAGAGAGAGTGCCGGAGAGCCGAGCGGAAGTGGCGAAAGTCAAATCTCCAAGTTGACCATGAGATCTTCAAAGATGCATTGTGCAAGTTCAACAGTGTGCTACGTAGAACGAGGGAAACTTATTTTTCCGAAACAATCGAAGGTTGTAGTGGCAATCTACGCGTTCTGTTCTCAACGGTAAATAAATTGACAAATCCCCCTGTTAAGATGCCATCAGAGCTTACCTCCAAAACCAAATGTAATGAGTTTGCAGAGTTTTTTAATGACAAAGTCCAAGGCATCAAAAATGCCATCACCTCCACAGTAGAAATTACAATCCAACAGCCAGTGAAGCTTTTTGGGCTGACACACTTTACACCAGTACAAAATGAAACTGTCCAAATGATAATTACAAGTCTGAGTTCTTCTACATGTAGCCTGGATGTATTACCTCCTAGATTTCTTAAATCTGTTCTGAGCAGTCTTTTACCTTCACTCACGCATATAGTAAATATGTCTCTTGAATCTGGAACATTCCCAATGGCCCTGAAAACGGCAGTCATCAGACCCCTCCTAAAAAAGAGGAGTCTGGATGCCTTGGCACTTAAAAGTTATCGGCCCATTTCAAATCTGCCTTTCATGGGTAAAATTCTAGAAAAAGTTGTCTATCAACAACTTACAGAATTTTTAATAATCAATCACTCTTTTGATATGTTCCAGTCTGGTTTTAGACCCCACCACAGCACAGAGACCGCTCTAGTGAAGGTAACAAATGACATCAGACTTAACACTGACGCAGGAAAAGTCTCAGTTCTTATCCTGTTAGATTTGAGTGCTGCTTTCGACACTGTTGATCATGGTATCCTCATTCAGAGACTTGAGGACTGGGTTGGTGTTTCTGGAACAGCCCTAAGCTGGTTTATATCCTACCTACAGGACAGAAAGTATTTTGTGGAGATCGGAAACTGTGTCTCAGACCATCTGGCCCTGACCTGCGGAGTGCCACAGGGCTCAATCCTGGGGCCTCTCCTGTTTAATATTTACATGCTGCCTCTGGGTAGGTTAATACACAGTAATAACGTGTCCTATCACAATTACGCTGACGATACTCAGGTCTATGTGTCCCTGACAGCAGGAGAACATGGACCAGTGGACTCGCTCCTTCACTGTATCCAACAGATCAGTGATTGGATGCAAAATAACTTTCTCCAGCTAAACACAGAAAAAACTGAAATTATTGTTTTCGGACCTCAGAAACAAAGAGAGAGCGTTATCTGCCACCTCCAGTCTCTCTCCCTGAAACCCTCAACTCAGGTCAGAAATCTAGGAGTAATAATGGACTCAGACTTGAATTTCAATAGCCACATATCATCTGTGACATCATCAGCTTACTTCCACCTAAGAAACATTGCTAAAATTAAAAACATTGTGTCTAAAGCAGACTTGGAGATTCTTATCCACGCATTTGTCTCCAGTCGATTGGACTACTGCAATGGCTTGTTCACAGGTCTCTCTAAACAAGCGGTAAAACAGCTGCAGTACATCCAAAATGCTGCAGCTCGAGTCCTGACTAGAACCAGGAAGTACGACCACATTAGTCCGGTCCTCAGGTCTCTGCACTGGCTTCCTGTGGCTCAGAGAATAGATTTTAAAGTAGCTTTACTTGTGTACAAGTCTCTCCATGGCCTCGCACCAGGGTACATCCGCGACATGTTGGTGCCATATGAACCAACTCGGGCTCTGAGGAGCACAGGGACTGGACTTCTGTTAGTGCCAAGAGTCGGAACTAGACATGGGGAGGCTGCGTTTCAGATTCATGCAGCTAGAGTCTGGAACCGTCTTCCCGAGAGTGTGAGACAGGCGTCTACTCTAGCAGTTTTTAAAACTGAACTGAAAACAGTTCTTTTTAGCTGTGCATACAAGTGAATGATTTTACATTTGTTTTTATCTTTAATCTTTTTAATGCGCTATGATTATTTATGATTATTTATGATTGTAATCCCTTGTGTGATTTTAATTTTTTACGGTTTTTAACTACTTGTGTGATTTTATATATCTTGTGCTCTTAATCTGTCTTTTTATGTTTACTTAAATTCTAATGTTTGATGATTTATGCATGATGTTATATGGGTTGTGAGGCGCTTTGCGTTGCCTTGTGTAGGAAAGGCGCTCTATAAATAAACGTTGATTGATTGATTGATAAGTTTTAGCCTAATTAGCACACATATTTTCAGGGCTTGTTTGCACAAATTGGAAATGTGTGCCGTGAATTAAAATACAGCTGAAGATCTTGCTCCCAATAAAAAAATACAAAAAGATAGAAAGGGTTTTCACCTTGCCCTTCGTTGGGGCTCATACGAAAGTAATTTAGTCCACAGAGGGAAATAGGAAAGAGAGATAAAACGTAGTAGTCAAATAGAGAATGGAAAGTAAGAGAAGAGGAGGCCCAAAGTCAGCGGCACTGTGGGTGTCTGAGGACCTGCGCTGTAATTGCTTCCATATAACACAAGTGCACAGTCTCACACATCTGCACACACACGTGCAAGCTACAGGACAGGCCTTATCACAAACTTGCTACAAGATCACTTTTTTATTTGAGATTATCTGCTTTGAATTGTAGTTGAAGTCAATTTAGAGTACAGCTTGGTAGTACATAGACTATTATAGATTTGAGGTTTGTTATGATATTGCAGAAATCCACAAGCTTCACTACAATGTGAACTACACACTAATGAGCTGGAGTTAGTAAGTATAGATATGGAGGTCATGAGCATCTATATATAATTTTTTTATACTTAAAGGAGCAGTATGTAACAATTTCAATGTTTCCAGATAATACATCAAAATCTACATAATTTACCTTAATTAAAAATACAGTGATCATGATGTCCATTATATTCATGTGTACAATATCCAAGCAGATTATCCAATCAGAGAGTAGGATGAGGCTCTTATTTGAGTTTGGCTACACATGTATTCGAATTATGTTAATGGGGTGGGAGTCGACAAGTTTTTATTTAGTTTCTACTCCATTTCAAGCTGACATATTGTAAATATAAATATTTTTGTAAATACCAATTACCAATGACTTAATATACACACAACACATGGTAAAACTATGGCAAATACGGTTGCTTGATTGTAAATACCTATGAATGCAACATTTCTGCTCAAATGAATAAAATCGATCTATCAATAAAATCTCAGATCAGAAAAGAGTTGAGGTACATTGACATGAAGTATTTTGCGTGTTGCAGAGTATGGTGTAGTAAGATATTTGGTCATCCGTTGTTCATGAATTGTTGAATATGGTTTTCTAAAATGGACCCCAGCAGAAACATTGATTGACGTAAGCAGGAGGGATCTGAACAGAGATTTTGAAAATGAAATCCCACTGGTGTAATTCCCATTTGTAAGAATGCCAAGATGCTTGCCAAAAACAGGAAATCTGAGAGGTTTTGCACCATATTACGTTTGTATTTGTTAGCCGTCCTGTTTAGCATTAGCCTTTTTTAACACAAACGTTATTTTGCTGAACTAGGACAGAACAATCCTACTTCTCAGTTCCTTGGAACGCAGCATCGGAGAAACTCAAGAAAATATAGATCAAATGTAAATTTATTCTAATATATGATACAAACTCATGTGGGACATATGTCAATTCTTTTTTTGTTATATGTTTGACAATGACAGTCCATTTTCATAATATTCTAATTTTCAGAGGTGTTTTCTTTGAGGTTTTTAAGTGCCGTGAGTCATAATCATCAACATTATGGGAAACAAATGCTAGATATATGTGCAATGAGTGCAATATATATTTCACCTTGTACGTTTATATACAGAATTAAATGTAATAATAGTAAAAGTTTAGTTATTTCAAAAGAACGAAAAACAACGACATGAAGCCCCACTGTTGAGGTAGTGGTGGGGAGGAGGCGGGTTGCTGTACGGGCTGAAAACTTCTAGCTGCTGTTTAAGTGAAGCGTGATTGCTGATTCGCTAAAGCAGTCGGGAGTAGTCATGGGATGATTCAAGTGAGTCATGTGGGGTTGTTCCGGTTCAAACCTCCGCTTTTGTTCCAATAATTCCAGTGCAATCTTTTCTTACAGCGTCTATTCCAATATGTATCTATTTGTTCAGTTCTGTTTACAGACACATGCCACTGACGGTCTCTTTGTTGATCTCTGTTGCAGAAGGAGCCCAAAGCCGCAGCGTAAACAAGCACTACGCTGACCCCAAACAGTTTACAGCCTCCTCTCGGGGCCACAGGCAGGGACGGGCTGAGGCGTCGCTGTTGTGTCCGGGGAATCCCACTGTTTAGACTCGCATTAGGACAGTGCACCGGGCTCGCAGAGAAAGTGGTTGGCGCACATATCTGAGCGTGTCGGGTTTGTTTGACTCGGGTCTGGTGAATGTTTCCGTCCCCCTGCTGGGTTTGGATGAGGATGGTTTATTGTGGAAGATTTTTCAAATGAGTTTCTATTGACAATGTGTAGTGTGAGCGGTGTAGTAATTCAACAAACAAGGAAGGGTAAGGAGTCAATGGGTCTGTATCCAAGTTTAAATCATCAGTGAAGAAGATGTTTCAGTTTAACTATTAGCGCCATCCAGACAGTTTCCTCTGTGTTGAATCATGAGTTAAGGCAGTTGTTTGCACATGGCTTAATTAATGTATCAACATATCTGACAAATAACAAATACAATGTTATAGATAAACAAAGATAACTGAAAAATAAAGAATGAACTATCTAAATATCAATTTCTAACTCGAGATGCTGCACAGCCTGGCCTATGCTCCTACTTTATTAATCCATGGAATCATCTCCTGTTTTTCTCTACAAATCAAACCTTGCAGACTGTGTGGATGCAATGTTGGTACCGGGAAACTGTTTGTCTGTTCTTATAGTTCTCAGCCAACAGAGCATTCACACCGTAACATCCATTTTGTAAGGTTTACATGCAGTGTCTATGGGTTCGAGCCTCTTGACATCTAGACATCTCTGTGGCCAGCGTTTTGGCTAGGAGTTGAACATTGCTGAACTTTTGGCCAAATTTGTGCGGTATCCAAAAATCAGAGAGAAATCACTCATGCCAGGAAGATCAGAAAACTTGAGTCCGTATAAGGGCCGCAGTGGAGATTTGTCGGTCCAGGGCATATGAGATGAGATTCCAACGGGGGATAACTGCCTTCTGTTTTGACCTTCGCTGCCTCAGTGTGGCGCTATTCAAATAACACTTCAAACTGTTACTCAAGAGTCAGTCTTTTTTCACCAAAACCCACCAACATATATTGTCCTATACCACACTTTTCATTCTTTTCGCTCAAACCTATGCCCCGATAGCTTGAGCCCATTCCTTACTTACTCATATTGGCATTTGTTAACATCAGAGTTGCACCCTAACAGAGGCAGACGTTGCTAAGATGGGTGCTAAAGTAAGTTTGAGTTTCCCCCAAAGATGAAGGCATTGGATGGGTCAATCCTACACGCCTCAGATATGGATTTCTTAAGACAGTATATAATCATAAGATCCTAGAGAATGCTAAACCACAGATTTGTATATCCCAAAATGGCGAGTATGACACAAACAGTTACTGAGCTGAACACTACCCTGTTGGGCTTAAGGTGTCATATCAGGGTGTCCATGTTATGAATCAGTTTCAAAAACCACTTTCAAATGAACAGGTGTCAAAAGTAATAAGGTCAATGGAGCTTAAAGGTGATGTCAGCAACTTAAATTGGATAAAAAAAATTCAAATAACATATGTCTAACCATAGAACACTGTATTATTATGTGCAGCAAGTATTAGTCAACAATGCCATATTCAGAATATGGTCTACCCTATTAGCATAACTTTGACCAGTAAGATTTGCCGGAGGAGAATGAGGAAACAATGACAAAGCGCCACAAATATTTTAATAATCAGTAATTTTCTTTAAAAAGTTACGTGGTTGAACCTTGACTGAAAAGCAAAATATTTGACAACCGCAGACATCTTAATATTTTTACAAAAGACTCGACTAACTCTCACCACATCCTCTTGAATCATATTCAAACTTCAGAACTGTTTAACTCATTGTCACAAATCACATTTAGCCGTTTCTGACTTCTTCCCTCTTTTGTTCCAGCCACATAAGCAGTCATAATAGATCTGCATTTGACTGTGTGAACAACCTGATTTTCATTGGATTTTCTCAGAGGAGCATGTGGTTGCCAAACTCTGAGGCCGAGCCAAATGGGGCAACCAACTGATCAGAGAGAAAGTACTGCCACATGATGCAGGAGAGGTGTGTAAACAAGAGAAATCTCATTCAAAAGATAATAATTTGCAAAGACTGCAAAGGGCAGTCTTGTTTGGAGATGTTTCCAAATTGTCTTGAAATTTAAAGAGGATACGACTTTTACTGTTTAAAAAACAGTAGGAAAAAAGTCCTCAAAATAATGATAATCATCAGTCTTCACTTTCCTGACTTCCAAAGAAACAATGCAGTCTATTTGTAAGGTATGATTGTAGTAATCGAGGCAAAAGTGAGAAAGAATTTTTATTTAACAATTCTTTCTTGTTGAGGCTTAGCAATCTCTAAGTTAGTCTTCTAACACAAAAATGTTAAAAGAGTGCTTTTTCATTGTTATTTCCATGAGTGGGACAGTTAGGACCAGGGTAATTTCTAAAGTAGAGCTGAGCTCTGTGCTACAAGGTTCGGCGACGTTCATTGTATCCTCCCGCTGTTACCTTACTGCTGTGCAGCTTCCTCCAGGAATTCACCAAAATTACAATACAGGGTCAAATTTGAAGTTAAAAGTAATGTTGAAGTGTTACCTTGATCCCGAAGTGAAGAGCTCCTCTGTCGACAACTATAACATCCACCTAAATTAGATATACTTTATTGATCTCGCAATGGAGAAATCATAATCCTCATCATAGTTGAAAATATTGAACTCATTCAAACTATACAAGGCGTACGCTGTATTGAAAATAGTTTTCTCTCAAAATAAGAGTTATACCAAGCTGCGAAAAGCTTCTATGTGCCTGTTTCCTCGCATCGCTCTGTCTAACTAATAGGAGAAAAACAGTTCCTGTCCTACAGCCCCCTGCCACGCCCCCTTCAGACCATGTGATTGCAACGTAGCAATACTTTGCTACGTTGAGAGTTTGCCTTGTTTGTGGTGCCACCTGCATGTGAAAGCCAGATCCCATCGGACCTCAGTAGCTAAGCAAGGCGGCGCATGGAAGACCTTTGATGTGGTAAGAGCCATTAATGATCACTTAAGTACAACCAATACACTGTCAATATAGAGGACAGGACATTGTAAATGATCAGAAGATAATGGTGCAGTTTTCACGCATGGATGTGCAAAGTTCAGTGTAGAATAAGCAGATATAAGGTGGATAGTGTCATGGTGTGGATCTTTTTTTTTTTTTACATCAGTTTTCTGTGGTTTGGTTTTAGTTGTACTTTCTGTCTTGTTCCCCTGTGTTGATTGTTCTGCCCCGCCCTGAAGTGTTTCACCTGTGTCTGTGTCTATATGTACCCTGTGCTCCTCTCCTCTTGTTGCTGGTTCATTGTTTTGTCTTTGCTTGTTCTTGTCTTTGTTCCTGGTCTTGTTTTGGATTTTCGGATGGTTTATTACCTTGGACTTTTGTTTTTTCATAATTAAATCATTTATATTTTTTCATTCCTGCATTTTGAGTCCTCCATCATCTCTACATGACAGATAGTTGAACATCTAACGAACATAACAGGCGAAAAGTTCTGAATGGAGACCTACGAACCAAACTACTTCCAAACTTTGTTATCTTTTGCAAACTTGTAAGACACAAGCCTGTAATAAAAGAAAGACTCTTTGAGTTTAGAGATGATTGGTAGAAGAAATATGATCTTTTCTTCACTTTTCCATCTGGTCTAAAGTTTATCATTTATGTAAAAACATGAATATGATTAAGAGATCTTTCATTCGGCCCACAGTGGGGACATTTCAGTGTTGCATCACAAGTCACCGTAGGAAGGAGGAGCACACAGCACATGAAAAGTGAACATTAATAATGGCCCATCTCTATACTCCAATGCTAATCAAAATGAAAATATATTTCTATCTTTAGCTTAATTAAGAAAAGTATCAAATACTGCATCCTCTAGTGCAAGGAATATTTTCTGGACTATAAACTGCACCTGATTATAAGCCACAGACTCATTTTTTTAGAAAGAAATAGTATTTTGTAGTTTTACAATCAGCCATTCCATCCATCCATTTTCTTCCCCCTTGTCCATCTCTGGGTCTTCAATGATCCTCCTGCAGGTGGTGAGTCCACTGGAGAACGGCTGTTCATAGTCTTAATCTTTCAGCAGGGGATATAGGCAAGATGGGGTTTAATGTTTGGCCAAGTACACTACGACAGCAGACATCAGCAGGAGTTGGTGGAGAAGGTCTCGTCCATGCACACTGGACGCACAATTTATAAATTTCAGCCGTGTCAGTTTAGGAGTAGTTAAAATCTGAACTACTGCCTTGCAATGGGAATAAGGCAGGGTGGAAGTGCCGGGCGAGCTATATTTGTGTAAAGTTCCTCTCCCAGAATGCAGCTCGGCAGTGTCTCTGTGTCCAGAGACCTTCCAGAGACTTCATATAACAGCAGTATGTGTTCACAGAGGTGTGCTTTGGGTTATTTTATTATTAACCAGTACTCCTCATCGGCGAACACATTAGGAGCACTCGTTTACAGTCACGGGAGAATGTGAACTCATGCTGGAGGCATATGTTTCAAAAGCACTGTGTCAGTCCTGGTTTAATCCTGGTTTTGTTCTGGTTTAGCTTCTGTTTGGGCTGTTTTCAAGTGTTTTCGTGGTCTTGCTCTTCTCGGCTAGCATCCCAGTGACCACTTTGCGGCTCTCTGATTGTTTGCCGTACTTGTGGCCAGCGGAAAAAGGTCAACAACGTTCGTCTCCTGCTTTCGCCACATGCATCGAGTTACCGTACCCACCGCCTCTTCCACGCCGCAACGCAGCAGCTGCCGCGCAAGTCGAACGTGCGCGCTGTGACGCACTTGCAATTCCTCGCCCGAACAGACGTTGCCATTGACTTTGCATTGAAACTGGACCAACACCCCTTTAATCCTCCAGTGTGAAGCAGAAAGATATGAAGCGTGCTTCTACTCTTTTCACTTTCATATCTATACAGAGAACCAAAAAATAGTCCTCAATAACAAAGATATTATAAGTGAGGACTTTAAAACTTGACCTGAAAAATGCTAAAGCATTTAGCCTCTCCCTTTGGGGTAGAGCAGAGAAAAAGATCCGAACCAAGTGGCAACATCACCTCAGCTGCTGTGACCTATCCTGCTCCATCCAGCGGCTTTTCCACCTCTGCTGCTTACTATTCCTAACTACTTTTAGAATGATCTATAAATCATTTGTTTTGTTTGTATGGATGGATTAATTTCTCCTACAGGGGATCAGAATTAGAATCATTTTTATTATCTATTAAGTATCTATCTATCTATCTATCTTTCTATCTACATATAGATTATTTCAGAAACACAAACTTTATGCGCCACCATCATATGCTTTTCTTCTAGTATTTTCCATGATGATGAGGGTGAGGGCAATTGACTGACAAATCATACAATATAATTGGAGCTCTGTGAACTACTCGTCATTTCTGTTGGTCAACTGTTACTTAGCAAAAGGTTTTTAGTGCCACAGAGAAGAAGAAAAAAAGCCGCACCTTAGTTTAAGTTTATTCCATATTGTGTTCAAAGTGCAGTATTGAACAGACAGTACTTGTACAGTGCCTTGCGAAAGTATTCGGCCCCGTTGAACCTTTCAACATCTCGCCACATTTCAGGCTTCAAACATAAAGATGTAAAATCTTAATTTTTTGTCATGAATCAACAACAAGTGGGACACAATCGTGAAGTGGAACGAAATTTATTGAATAATTTAAACTTTTTTAACAAATGAAAAACTGAAAAGTGGGGCGTGCAATATTATTCGGCCCCTTTACTTTCAGTGCAGCAAACTCACTCCAGAAGTTCAGTGAGGATCTTTGAATGATCCAATGTTGTCCTAAATGACTGATGATGATAAATAGAATGCACCTAATCAAGTCTCCGTATAAATGCACCTGCTCTTTGATAGTCTCAGGGTTCTGTTTAAAGCGCAGAGAGAACCATGAAGACAAAGGAACACACCAGGCAGGTCCGAGATACTGTTGTGGAGAGGTTTCAAGCCGGATTTGGATACAAAAAGATTTCCCAAGCTTTAAACATCTCAAGGAGCACTGTGCAAGCAATTATATTGAAATGGAAGGAGTATCAGACCACTGCAAATCTACCAAGACCCGGCCGTCCCTCCAAACTCTCATCTCAAACAAGGAGAAGACTGATCAGAGATGCAGCCAAGAGGCCCATGATCACTCTGGATGAACTGCAGATAACTACAGCTGAGGTGGGAGAGTCTGTCCATAGGACAACAATCAGTCGTGCACTGCACAAATCTGGCCTTTATGGAAGAGTGGCAAGATGAAAGCCATTTCCCAAAGATATCCATAAAAAGTCTTGTTTAAAGTTTGCCACAAGCCACCTGGGAGACACACCAAACATGTGGAAGAAGGTGCTCTGGTCAGATGAAACCAAAATCGAACTTTTTGGCCACAATGCAAAACGATATGTTTGGCGTAAAAGCGACACAGCTCATCACCCTGAACACACCATCCCCACTGTCAAACATGGTGGTGGCAGTATCATGGTTTGGGCCTGCTTTTCTTCAGCAGGGACATGAAAGATGGCTAAAATTGATGGGAAGATGGATGGAGCCAAATACAGGACCATTCTGGAAGAAAACCTGTTGGAGTCTGCAAAAGACCTGAGACTGGGACGGAGATTTATCTTCCAACAGGACAATGATCCAAAACATAAAGCCAAATCTACAATAGAATGGTTCACAAATAGACGTATCCAGGTGTTAGAATGGCCAAGTCAAAGTCCAGACCTGAATCCAATCGAGAATCTGTGGAAAGAGCTGAAGACTGCTGTTCACAAACGCTCTCCATCCAACCTCACTGAGCTCGAGCTGTTTTTCAAGAAAGAATGGGCAAGAATTCCAGTTTCTCGATGTGCAAAACTGATAGAGACATACCCCAAGCGACTTGCAGCTGTAATTGCAGCAAAAGGTGGCGCTACAAAGTATTAGCGCAAGGGGGCCGAATAATATTGCACGCCCCACTTTTCAGTTTTTTATTTGTTAAAAAAGTTTAAATTATCCAATAAATTTCGTTCCACTTCACGATTGTGTCCCACTTGTTGTTGATTCTTGACAAAAAAACATTTTTTATATCTTTATGTTTGAAGCCTGAAATGTAGCGAAATGTTAAAAGGTTCAAGGGGGCCGAATACTTTCGCAAGGCACTTTATCTTTGTATCTCTGTATAGAGAAATCTACACACTCTAGCGCAAGAATAATAGGGTAGTCATGAAGTCAGGAAACTACTGAACTTTGAACTTGAATTGAATACAATTTTTAGTGTTTTGCAGATCAAAAGTTGCCGTGGTGCTTTCATTACCTTTACTTTGAGTGGATGTTGTTGCAGCTATAAGGCAGTCTGTATGAAAAGCCTGTTTTGTGATGAGATTAGCGAAAATTCAACGGTCTCAGTGGCCCCAGCGTCATTACCACCGGCGGCGTGCTGCCTGCCTTATCTGGAGTGGCAACTGATACCGTCATGGCCACTCCTCCCGGACACGACGTAATGCAGTGTATGGCACCCCTGTGCGCTCCCCCACGGAGCGCTTCGCTGATGCTGCAGCCGGTGTGCCGTGGCAAACCAGTGATAGTGCAGCATAGCTATTATAGATATCAAGTGTAATGTTTAAGAACAAGATTATGTGATACTTGGTCACAGCTGGCTTCCAGACTGGAGTCAAGAGAAGGCATCTGGTATTATTGAACTATTGATTTTATAGGTGCTGTTACAGTTGACTTTGAAATGCACATAGGTGAGGGATTCTAGATTAGAAAATGGGCAACAAATGAGTACTTGAGCCAATACAGAGAAGGGTTACTTTTTTTTAAATCTTCTGTTTAATTTGTGTGGCCAGCTTATTTGCACACACACAGCATTGGTCATCTGCCCCTTATCTGTGTGTTTTATCATGGCATTTTTTGGTTTGAACTGTTTTAGGGCTATACAAAAATAAGCTGAAAATAATTGAATATTATCATGGCATTATTCAATCAATCAATAGAAAGTAAAACATAAATTGGGCCAGTTATAGCATTTCTGTTTTCTTGTACTTATGATTTGTAAGCCCATGTCTCATGTTAAAGAACACGTATTATGCACTTTTGTGTTTCCCTTAAAAATAGGCAATATACTTTCACATTATTTCAACGTAAATGTAATGCCCATCCATCCATTTTCTTCCCCTTAATCCATTTCTGGGTCGGGGGGGGTGGCAGTCAGAGCTGCACCCAGTACACTCAGCACCAGCCCATCACTTATCCCTCTGCAGGTGGTGAGTCCACAGGAGCTGAGATCTTTCAGTGGGGGCTTCAGGCAAAGTGGGGTAAAGTGTCTTGCGACAGCAGTCAGCAGGAGTCGTGAAGTAGGTCTTACGGTGGGCTCGAACCCACGACCTTCAGGCCGAAAGGCCAATGCTCTACCAACTGAGCTACTGTCGCCCCCGTAAATATAATGAGTTTGCAAATTTTTTTCAATGACAAGGTTCAAGGCATCAAAAACGCCATTGTCTCCAATCCACAGATAACCATCCAACAACCAGAAAGGCTCTTTGAGCTAACTTACTTTGCACCTGTAAATGTTCAAACTGTCCAAGAGATAATCTCCAGTTTGAGCTCCTCCACATGCAGCCTGGATGTACTACCCACTAGATTTCTGAAGTCTGTTCTGAGCAGTCTGTTACCTTCACTCACACAGATAGTAAACATGTCCCATAATTCTGGAATATTCCCAAAGGCCCTGAAAACTGCAGTCATCAGGCCCCTGCTTAAAAAGAGCAGTCTGGATGCTACGGTACTTAACAACTATCGTCCCATCTCAAATCTGCCATTTATGGGGAAAGTCCTTGAAAAATGTGTCTACCTACAGCTTGCTAGATTTCTTATTATCAACAACTCATTTGACATGTTTCAGTCCGGCTTTAGACCCCACCACAGCACTGAGACTGTTCTCGTCAAGGTAACAAATGATATCCGGCTGAACACTGACGCAGGCCAAGTCTCAATCCTAATCCTGTTAGGTGCTGCCTTTGACACCGTCGACCATGAGATCCTCTTACAGAGACTAGAGGACTGGGTTGGCGTCGCTGGCATCGCTCTAAGTTGGTTTAGGTCTTACCTTGAAGACAGGAAGTACTTTGTGGAGATTGGAAACTGTGTCTCAGATCATATGCCCCTGACCTGTGGAGTCCCACAGGGGTCGATCCTGGGACCTCTTCTGTTCAATCTCTACATGCTGCTGTTAGGTCAGTTAATACGCAGAAACAAAGTGTCCTATCACAACTATGCAGACGACACTCAGATCTATGTCTCACTGACTGCAGGAGAACATGGACCAGTGGACTCTCTCCTTCACTGTATCCAACAGATCAGTGAGTGGATGCAAAAGAACTTCCTTCAGCTAAACGCAGACAAAACTGAAATGATTGTCTTTGGTCCCCAGAAACAAAGAGAGAGCGTCATCTGTCACCTACAGTCTCTCTCCCTAAAACCTTCAAACAAGGTCAGAAATCTAGGGGTAATACTGGACTCAGACTTACATTTTAATAGCCACATCAAATCAGTAACATCAGCAGCTTTTTACCATCTAAAAAACATTGCCAGGATCAAAAACATAGTGTCTAAAGCAGACTTGGAGATTCTTATCCATGCATTTGTCTCCAGTAGGTTAGACTACTGCAATGGCCTGCTCACAGGTATCTCCAAACATGCAGTAAAACAGCTGCAGTACATTCAAAATGCAGCAGCTCGAGTCCTGACAAGAACCAGGAAGTACGACCATATTAGTCCAGTCCTCAGGTCTCTGCACTGGCTTCCTGTGGCTCAGAGAATAGACTTTAAAACAGCTCTGCTTGTGTACAAGTCTCTCCATGGCCTCGCACCAAAATATATTAGTGACATGTTAGTCCCATATGAACCAGCCCGGACTCTGAGGAGCACAGGGACTGGACTCCTGTTAGTGCCCAGAGTCAGAACTAAACATGGGGAGGCTGCTTTTCAGATTCATGCTGCTAAAATCTGGAACAGTCTCCCTGAAGATGTGAGACAGGCCTCCTCTCTGACAATGTTTAAAATCAGGTTAAAAACGGTTCTGTTTAGCTGTGCATACAACTGAGGGATTTTATATTGTTATCTTCCTTGTTAATGTTCTGTGATTATTTATGATTTTAATGCTTTCTTGTTCAGCACTTTGAGTTGCCTTGTGTATGAATTGTGCTATACAAATAAACTTGCCTTGCCTTGAAATTATCTGAACTTTTTTCTACTTTTTAACCAATTTTTTTGTAAAAGTGATGTCAGCAACTTATGGTATTTTTTTTTTTTTTTCACCATATAGGACATTATTACTATTATGTACAGACAAAGTATTTTGACTATACATAGTTTCACTCTCGCTTCACAATTTGAAAAGTAACTGATATTCACTTTTTTCACTTAATATCTGCATTCTGAACATTGTAAAGTGCTTTGGGTGACCTTGGTCTGTAAAAATGTGCTATATAATAAAAGATTACCTACTTACTTAGGGAAAAAAATTCTTGAGCAGAGCATCAAAAAACAATACTTTACACAAGAAAAAAAATTGCTTTACACAAACAATGACTTTATTTGCAGTGATCAGAGCACTTTTTATAGCTTTACATTTTCAAATAATCTCTACGGAAGGATTTGGAGCTATGAAGTTGGAAAAACCCACAACACTTAAGAGTCGGACTTCAACCCGGACCTAAAGAAAGCTTGGTGTTATGACTCAGGTGGTACCCATGCTCATTTAGTGACATCATTTCTCTGTGACACCTGTTGGCCCAAACATTCTCCACTTAGTTACATTACAGGCTTTGAACCTCCAGCGCAGTCCCCCATCTGCTTTTTAAACTCCCGTAGAACCCAGTAAACCTGACATTGTCTTTTATGTAGTTGGCGCATTTGCAGTCTGACCCGGAGGCTTGGCACTGGTCGGGACTTATGCACCTGGTACGATAGTTTAAAGTTTAAAAGGTTCTTTTTGGTGGTAATTCCCTCAAATGTGTTCGGAAATACAATGCAGATTTGGATGGTGTGCAAGGGATTGGTTTGATTGAGAAAATGTGTTTTGGCTGAGAGTATATGAGAGCAGCTCAAACAAGGTTAGGGTTTTGAGATTCAATTTATTTTTGGACTGGTTTAATTGGATTTACTTAATAGCCTATATCATTTGACTTAATTCAAGAAGTTATGATCATTCTCAACACATTATTTCAAACCAGAATTGTTTGCTATTGTGACTATTATGATCACATGGGAAATACATGTGTCTTAATGTGAATATTGATACATAATTATTAGGGCCAGGACTCAATTATTTTTTAAAATCTGATTAATTAGAGGCTTTGTAATCAATTAATCGCAATAATCGCATTTTAATCGCAAATAAATATTTCAACTGAGAACAGTGAGAAGTAATTTTTTTTCACATGGATTTTTGTTTACCATTGAATAATGGCTGCTCCTCCTCCGCCTTCTCCATCTCTGTTCACGCACAGAAGTCGCTGCTCCTCCTCCTCCATCGCTCCACACACAGCACTCATTCCCAGGGCTGGACTGGGACAAAAAAACGGCCCGGGCATTTTTTCCTTTTTAGCGGCCCAGGCAACTCAAAAGGTTCAAGGAGCCATATTTGACAAAAAAACTAAAAACAGCGTTGTATAAGGCTTATATGAAGGTAACGGGCTGAAGCTGTATTAGCTACATTAGCAACCTTAGCTACATTAGCTATATTAGCCTATTATCTAAATGACAAAGTAAAGGCTACAAACACATAAAAACCATTCATGATTATCAAACGTGTGTTTTCATTGCAGCCTGGCACGGGCTGCGTCACAGGATATGACGCACTACGTTGACAGAAATGCTAAAATTGAATATTACTTATACAAGTTTTTGCAGCATTGAAAAACGTTAAGAATGTTTTTGCTCCTACAGAAACCACATTGAAACTAGAAATAAAATATAGCCTTCACACTCCACTATCAGACATTTTTGAAAAGGCTCCAGGAGCCACTTTAGGGGCACTAAAGGTTGCCGACCCCTGGTTTATACAGTATGTGGAAGCAAATACTGTAGAGGATCAGGATGTCTGCAGTTTCAACAATAAAATAAAGAGCAATAGTCTACATTAAACAGAGTAATAAACATGTCTCAGAGTGAGGGAGGTGGACACAGACAATACTATTGTTTGTTACAGGGATGAGAATTGGTAAACATTTCTGAAATGCATATTGTCAGCCATTAGCTGGCTCTAAATCTGTTTAATCTGTTCACAACATATTACTTTTGGGCTCAAACATTAACGCAATGGAAAATGTAGGTACCGGAGCTTTAATTTAGAGGAGAGGGGAGACGTGGACTGTTTTCTGCAGCGGTGCATTTATTGGGTGCACAAATTACGAAAAGATATGCATGGCCCTGTGCACGTTTATGGTCTTGGGTACATGGGCACGTTGCGGGTACGCGCTCACCGTGTTGTGTTGTGAGCGGTTCCCGGTGAGCGGTTCCTGCGTCCAGCTCAGAGCCGCTGGATGCGGGAACACTGCGGCCGCTGAGGTGGTGGAATCCCGTTAAAGTACATACAGCAGGTGCCCCGCGGACACGCGCGCTCCCCTCGAACAGTTCTCAACGGATTCACACTTTTCACAAACATGTTTTTTGTATGAGGCAAACAGACCGGCCCAAATATGGGCATCGGCCCTTCGGGCATTGCCCGGTACGCCCGATGGCCAGTCCAGCCCTGCTCATTCCCGACTCTAACTCACTGGGATTTAGACACCACTAAAGTTGGTCTATGCTTATAATAATGTACTTTTGACCAAAAAAAGTCACGGAACCATGCACGGAGCTCGAGTTGGTGCACCAGTATAATCGGTCCGTCTGAAACTCATCCAGTCAGGAAGCGCTAATTTTTGTGGCGTTAATTAATCTTAATTAATTAAGATTTATTAATTTGAATTAACGCTTTAAAGTCCCGGCCCTAATAATTATACATTTTAAGCCTGACTGAAATGCAGGAAAGTATGTAAAAGCTGCAATAAATCTAAAGTTTTCTGTAAACAACATAATCAGGCTGTGACAGGTTAAGCAATTCTCTACAATTAATCGATTATTGAAATAAAGGAAGGTTTCCCACCCATCATCTGTTCTTCAGTTAGCAGGTTTTCCAACGTTTCTCTAACTGAAGTACAGATGATGGATGAGTTTTAAATAATCCCTATATGACTGAGAGCGTAAATAAGATTATTGAAATAGTTGGAAACAAATTCAGTCATGGAATAATTGTTTTTAGAACTTTCCACCTGCTGCCTTTTTTTTGTGTGTGTCATTTTATGCGTAACAAGTCTATCGATTTTGATTTTGGTAAAGTGTAGGGAGAATAACAATATTCACTAACCTTTCAGGATGTATAAAACTAACTCATTAATTGAAAGAAAAATTGGCCTGAAGCTATATGTTTATCAGAATAATGGTTAATTACAACCCTACAACAAACCAATAAAAACACTTCACATCTGTTATTCTGGTAACGCATTCTTAGAGAGTGTTAAACTGGTATCAGATTGGAATTTATATTTCAAAATGAGGACATTGTGTTTTTGTGTTGAGGTCAATCAGCACGATAGATTTGGTCACAATTAGAGTTTTAAGAATAAATAGTTAATTTTCAAAAACAGACTTACAATTTGCCATTTACCAAGTACTTTATTGAAAAGACAGCTCTATTTCAGAGCCATACAAAAAAGTTTTGCCCATTCTTGATCAAACCTGTTCAAATGTACTGCCAATAACAAAATATGTTGAAGAGTGTAGCTCGAGGAATTCAACATTTCAAAAGTTTTTGCAAATGATCTCTTCAAATATTTAGTTTTCCCTTCTAAGTTTAGTAAAGTACTTATGAAGGTAGTTGTGGTATTAGTGTAATATCAGTTGGAGCCTATGAAAGTAGGCAAATAAATATTACACAAAGACATGAAAACAATCTATAGAAGTAAAAGTTTTAAGTTACAGCATATTGTTCCTCCCTAATTGCTTGTTTGAACATAAGCTCTTCTTTTTTATATCATGCTTTATAATAAGCCTAACCCCAGCGGCTCATTGGTGCAGAGCTATTCTGAAATCCACAAGAAAGTGACACTATGACCTCTGTGTGCCTTCAGCAATCAAGCCACCGTGGGAGGAGCGCCTCTGCTGCGTTCAAAGCAATCGCTTTGCTTTTTTTTTTTGCTCATATAGACAAACAAAAGTGTCCAAAATGTTTCTATAAACAGCTCTTTTAAGCGTGCCTCCCGAGTGGTGTGGGTTTGATGCCGTATCGTGCCTCTCAGCAGATGCAGCGGGCAAATCTCTGTCACCCAAGTATTTGTTTCTTATTTCTGACTCTTTTCTTGCTCTGTGGAAGAAGAGAAAAGGGGGCGAAAAAGTAGTGCCAGCTAATGGGTTGTGACTCATCTTGGTGAAGTGAAATGCGTTGTTACAGGCTTCACAGAGAGAGAGAGAGAGAGAGAGAGAGAGAGAGAGAGAGAGAGAGAGAGAGAGAGAGAGAGAGAGAGAGAGAGAGAGAGAGAGAGAGAGGAGAGAGAGAGAGAGAGAGAGAGAGAGAGAGAGAGAGAGAGAGAGAGAGAGAGAGAGAGAGAGAGAGAGAGAGAGAGAGAGAGAGAGAGAGAGAGAGAGAGAGAGAGAGAGAGAGAGAGAGAGAGAGAGAGAGAGAGAGAGAGAGATGGCTACATACTAAAACAATTACTGTCCTCTCCACCTGAGCCGAACTAGGTAAAATGAAGATTAGGATTAAGAGATTCTTTATTTGTGCACAGTTCAGACCTGGGAAAGAGTTGGAATGCATCAAACAGGACAACAACCTAATTTTTTGGAGTATGTTTATGCTTTTATATGCAGTTACTTAAGCTTTATATTAAATAGTGTAAAATACAACATGGAAAGAGAAGAGTGTCCTGCAATATTGTGTGAGAACTTCATATATTGATTGAAAATGACAAGTTGGCACTCTTTTGTTTTCAGGCTTAGTGGATGGCTGTCTGCTTTGTCTCTTTAGGGCAGGGGTCACCAACCTTTTTGAAACCAAGAGCTACTTCTTGGGTACTGATTAATGCGAAGGGCTACCAGTTTGTTACACACTTAAATAAATTGCCAGATATGGCCAATTTGCTCAATTTACCTTTAATTCTATGTTTTTACTAATAATTAATGATATTTATTTTGTGGAAAAACTTTTATATTTTCTCTAAGTGCACATTTTTCAAATTTAACAAATGATCACTTCTAAGACAGTCCCATTTAATCGCAATTAATCACATTTTAATCGCATATAAATATTTGACCTGAGAACAGTGAGAAGTAATTTTTTTCACATGGATTTTTAGTTTACCATTGAATAATGACTGAATACATGAGGCTTAAGCAACACATGTTAATATGGAGTTTAAGGGATAACTTCTAAACATCAAATAACGTTTCTGTCATTGCCTCCACACTCTGACGACAACATATGCTCCTCCTCCTCCTCACACTGACGACAACATACTCTTTTTAAGCCCAAAATCCACTGCACGCGCTGTGAGCACTAAAGCTGGGCATGCGCTGTTTGCTAAAGCTTTTATAATACGTTTTTGATGTGTGCATTCGGAGTAAACATCAGCATTAGCAGCTCACACACCTGTGTCTCGCTCCTCCTTCTCCTTCTCCTCCTCCTCCGCTCACACAGGAGTCACTGCTCCTCCTCCTCACACACAGAGTCCATCGCTCCATACACAGCGCTCATTCCCGTCTAATTTACTCAAATTTAAAGTTGGTCTCTGCTTGTAATAATGTACTTTTGAACAAGAAAAGTCACGGAGCTTGGGTTGGTGCGTCAGTTCAATTGGTCCGTCTGAAACTTATTCAGTGAGGAACGTTCCGCGGTGCAAAAATACATACGATTAAAATGCGTAATTTTTTTAACGCGCTTTTTTGTGTGTAATTAATTAATCTTTATTAACTTGTTAAAGTCCCGGCTCTAGTTTATATGCCATTTGTAAGTTGCATGTAAGTATGATTTAAACAAGAATAGCACTGGTAAGTGCTGCCATTTGAGCTATTTTTAGAACAGGCCAGCGGGCGACTCATCTGGTCCTTGCGGCCTGGTGCCCGCGGGCACCGCGTTGGTGACCCCTGCTTTAGGGCTCAGCTTCACTGGTAGTGTTAAAAGGACTACAAATACATAAAACATCTAAGTTTCCAATCTTTATAGCAGCTCGGAGAGTGAATAGACGTGGCCCCATCGTCTGGCGTACGTATAGGAAGCAGACTTTTGACCGAAATGCAGCCCGCGGAAATTCAATTCTGGAAGACTGAACTGCTGCCGCTCATCTCCTCCAGGCCTGCCTTGCATCCTTGGCCTATTGCACGGCAAACGCCCATCTCCCGTCAACCAATGGCAGCCAGGCCAGCAACTTAAAAGGCGGAGACACCCACTTCTCGGCATCCATCGCCTCCCCTCTTCCTCCTTCTTGCCCTTCTTCAAGCGTGCGCTTTTCCTGCTGCCCAATTGCCACCACCAGTTCCTAGGTCCCGGGGGATCTCATGCGCACACAAACAGGAGCAACGATTAACAGTGTCGCATCGGGGCCTGGGGTGCCAAACATTCTTTAATAAAATACTAAATTGCATTTTGTCTCATGAGTCTCTCCAGATTGAAATAGCGATCTGCAGATATTCATTATTGATTTTGGATTATTTTCCAATGTTTGTGTTCCACAGTCAGTATATTAGCAGAATGTCTGACTGCTGGCATGACCCATAGTGTTTGCTTAAATACAGAAGAAGCCAATTAGAGCGCACTCAAAACGGCTATATCAGTGGAGCTATGGAGCCAAATGTTTGCAAATGTTGTTGGTGGCCGAGCTGCCAAGCAGGAGTGGTGCGTCTCCCTGCTAGCGCTATTTGCTAGCTAAGGCTAAATTCCGAGTCAAAGGCTCCTGATTGGTCAATTGTTAGAGCTTATATCTGGATTTACAAAGACAATATCACATTATAGACACCAGGATTTAAACTAGAGCTAAACCATGGATTTTTTTTAATCCCAAAAATGATGAATATGGCACAAACATAAGTAAGCCAATAGGGGCCAAATCAAATTGGAGTATATCTTTGTCCTGAAGCACTTCTCTGATAGGAGTCATTGAGCTAGAGAGTTAACAATGTACAGCAGGGGTCTCAAACCTGTGGCTTGGGAGCTACCAGTAGCAACCCTTTCAGGGAAATGATTCACTTTTGAGTCATTACCTATCTATTTTAACTATAAATGTATTCATGAATGGTATTGTACGGTATAATGGTATATCATGCATGTGTGTTCTCCATGATTAGCTGTAGTTATCATAGAGACTACAATTGTATTACTACTGCTAAAAGGCTAGCTTTTATAACTGATAGCTCTCTGCCATTTCTGGTTTACAAAAAGAAATAATCTGTACCCACAAATTTAGAGATTAGTGATGAATATCCCTTTGAGAGAGCCTGACATGGGGCGTGTGCTTATATACTTTCCATTATCCATTTTATTCAACTCTTTCTCACACAGGGCACGACATCACGACAACACGACTCCTCAAACTTTTAAAACAGGCCATTGTGGGTATTTTCTGATTCATTTTGAAGTGTAAACAGGCAAGAAAGCGCGTGAGTGAGCAGAGCATCAGCAGAGGGCAGGGTAGAGAGTCTTTTCAGCACGCTCCTATTATACCAGCACTTGGACATGTAGAGTACAGCAGTGGCCCAGGCAAAAAAAGTGTGTCGCTGCTGAATAGGACCGCAGCCGCAATTATGACCAAGATGAAGCCATTAGGAACCGGGTGGTTTTCTCAGGCTCTGTACGTGGGTAATGGTCCTCTCTCGAAAAAGCTAAGAGCGGTTTTCACAAAGAGGCAGGTTTTAATCACTTAATAGCAGGTGGCAGTGCGACTGGATTCTTCGCAGGTCTGTGTATATCTTGTTTTCAATGTGTTCTAATGGTGCTTCTCTGAAAGGGTGACAGCAGAAATTAAGAGAGGGCTTTGGTTCTGTGCTGTAACGTCAGACAGGGAAAGACGAGGACAGGACTTTATGAAGGTTTTTGTGATGTTTGAAGTATGTTGTTTTTTTTCTGTTATAACTTGAAACATATCATTTTCAGATACTCTAATTACAGATGTTATTTGCGTGTCAGAATATTATTAATAAAGTGCTTGCTGCAAAAACTCATCAAATGTAAGTAAATTAGTTAATGTCTTGATGTTGTTGTGCGCTGTATTCTAAATATTATTGGAGTTATGTTATTTGCAACGGTTGAACTCATTTCTTTTACTGCTAATGTATTTGTAATGTTTTATTTTGTATTTATACATGTACAAAAATACTCTCTGGCTTTCTTTAAGATAGTGAGATAGAGATATACTTTATTGACTTGAGAAATCCAAGTGTCCGAAATACTAATAAGCTATTAATAATACTAACAGCTGTTGTGCCCAGATGAATTACGGGTTTATTTGACACGTTTTTTTTCAACATGTTGTTCTTAGTGTTTACAAAAACTTGAATTCTATGTATCCCTACCCCACTGCCTTACTAAATCCCAGACTAATGACTAATTTCTCTATGGAGAAAAACGAAAAATACGATTTATTGTACATTCATATGTGTTTCATTTGGACATTAAAATGATAATGGGACTTTTTACTTTGAAACTTTTAATTTAAAATGTGAACCTTCAGCAGAAAATATAAGTTGAAAAACAACTATGAGGCCTGAGGATCTAATAATGCTATGTTAATGGTAATATTAGCATGGATGGATCTAAAATCTGGAACTGCTAAAATCTGGAACAGTCTTCCTGAAGATGTGAGACAGGCCTCCTCGCTGACAATGTTTAAAACCAGGTTAAAAACAGTTCTGTTTAACTGTGCATACAACTGAGGGATTTTATATTTTTATCTGTCTTTTTAATGTTCTGTGATTATTTATGATTTTAATGCTTCCTTATTTTGTTCAGCACTTTGAGTGGCCTTGTGTATGAATTGTGCTATAAAAATAAACTTGCCTTGCCTTGCCTAAAAACCTTTCCAGGTCCGTTTTTGTTGTAACATGTAACATACAAATATGTCAAAGTAGTAGATTTTGCTCATTGTCTTTTTAGAATATTGTTCTCGATGTGTAGTAGGCAAGTTAAAGCTGGAATGCTTAACTATGTATTAATTCTGTCTATTAAAAAAGTCCACCACATTCATGTATTTTTAGCATCTGCCACATCATTAGATCATCTTTAAAGAATATGTGTAGTGAATCTAGATTAAACGACAGCTCCTGACAAAGGACAACATGTTTGACCTTTTCCCACATTACTGTAGTTTTGCAGCCCTGTCTGATGATGTCACATGACCTGAGAGAGCGGAGCCTGCGCCTGTAGCACTTCTAACACAGTGCTTCTTTTGGGCAGAGCGATGGAGCGTGGAGCCTTTCCCCTGTTAACCTGCTCTCGCTGTGCACCCGTGGACACTGGACTGTGGAGACGGCAGATCTGAAGAAGCCCACTACCTGAACTCAGAGGAAACTTTTAATTGTCTCTGATTAGATCCAATCTATTGATATGATATAGACCTATTATACGAATCAGAGCTGCAAGGAAATCACTAAGACCACACTTATCTAAGTCCATCGCGAGCTAAAAAATAAGTTAATAAGTTCTTGAATTCATCTTGATCGTGTTTTAAGACAGAAAGAGACCATCTTACAATACAATTTGATGTAGTCTTTTTATCATCACCCACAGTTCAGCAGTGAAAAATTGTTGTTTCCTTTTTTCAGTTTAACAAGACATTGCACAAAGCAATCATAAACTATGAGCAATTTTGTTGTTGTCTTTTTGTTTTTGTTGCCAAAACAAAATTTGCCATTGCAGTTGCAATCTATTTCTCATTTGGCTCAGTGCTAGAAGGTCCTGGGTTAGATTTCACCTCTTGATAGCGCCTTTCTGTGTGGAGTTTGCATGTTCTCCCTGTGTTTTATAGGTTTCCTCCAGGTGCTAAGCATGTACAATATCTCACAGTGTGTTTGTGGGTGTCCGTGGGACAACGGATGCATCTGTCACAGCTTCTCACTTCATTTAACACAGGATTTGATATTTTTTTGTTTACATTTCAACTTAAATTGTAATATATTTGAACATGTTTTAAATTCATAGTCCACAGAGTTCCATAGTTTTACACCAGCACATGAGATGGACATTTGTTTGAGTGTTGTTCTTGCAAAAGGTATTTAAAAATTCAGATTCCTTCTGCTGTTTTCATCGTTTACTGAGAAGAACATTTGAAGACCACGGGGAAATAAATAATGTCGTGCTCTGAACATAATCAATAATGTCTGTAATACATTTAAATCTTTCATTTTTAACAGTCTTGACGTCAAAAATAGTTCAGTTGTGTGTTCTCTTGGAGCAGTTTTGTGTATTATTCGTAAAGCTCTTTTTTGTAGAATGACTAAAGGTATTAAATTAGTGTTGTAGGAGTTGCCCCAGACTTCAAGGCATTGCATATGATATGGGAGGATCATTGCCTTGTAGTTTCACAGACTCTCTACTTTGCTCAATATGGCAAGATTCTTACAGATTTTCTTTTTTTTAGGTTTCAGTAAATTATAAATATGACAGATTTATCGGAAATAAATAAGTCAAAAAATATAGAAATGGAATGTGAATATGTGATGAGAAAACTTCAGTCAGTCAAGAGGAAAAAGCAGAGAAAAATAAATGGAAACTTTTAAGTAAACAAATCCAGCCAGTTTTCCAGTTGGGTTATAACATTGACTTGGATCTATTTTCTACAGACTGATCCTAAACCATAATAACCTTTTTGCCCCCAAACCCACACTCACACACAGAACAAAAATAAATGTCTTACCTTTAGATGTCCACAGGAAATAAACATGTAAAAAGAGAGAGAGAAAAAAACAATTATAATTTCAAATTACACAAATCACACAATATTAGAAAGTAGAGAATGGAAAAATAATATATGGCCCATAGTGGATGGTTTTACTGTAGGGATTTAGTAACGCCAAACCACCTGCTGTAATAGCAGTAGATGTAATAGCAGTCTAAATTTAGAAAAAGACAAAACAAATTCTATTCCTCCTTCTGGTGGCAGCACAGGCATAGGGCAGGCTGATTGCATTATTTCCCGTCAGAAAGGGTCTTTCTGAGTGGAGTTTCTATGTTCTCCCACAGCATGCGTAAGTTTTCTGCGGGTGCTCCGGTTTCCCCCACCACTAAAAACAGGCACAATCGGAAAAATCCTCCAGCTCCGGTAGTCCTGACCAAGCCGAGCATCAACATCTGGAGATGGGTTCCCTGTCGCTGTTACTACGGCGACCACTGCTCCTGACGTAAACCTTAGCGGCATCAGGTTGGGTCAAATGCAGAGGATGAATTGCCCTACGAGGATCAATAAAGTGCAACTCTACCTTTACCACATTTTCATTTCAAGATAATGTTTCGCTTTCTAAAACATGCAATGACAAAATAAATATTATCATTATCCTTTTCAACGCTCAAAAATAATGCATGATATTTCTTCTTTAACATTGCTGCACTGAAACACTAGTGAAGGAAGTGTGTACAGAAGATTAATCCTGGTGCAAACAGTCACTCGCTCCTGTGTCAACCTGAAGTGCTGGGAGCTATCAAAATCTCTGCCTAGACCAGAGTTACGATTTTCCGGAGAGCTTCAGATGAGTAGCGTGCCGGCTCTAGTGGCGCTAATGGTAAAATTGCACCGAGAGGAAGAGCACACACAATAAGAGAGCACTGAGTGGGCCTGAATGTGGGTGAGACAACAGGGACAGGCAGTGAGAGAGTGAAGCCACATCCGAGACATTCTGTGCACACAATATGCATTCGGATGTCTTCAAATACACCTCAAAAAGCAGTTACGTATAGATGTGCATTGACACATATCAATCAATAATCTAATCAATTATCAAAATATTAATTTCAAACACAATTTTATGACAATAATAACATTTGATGCTTTAAAAAGATAGCTTTCACTGTGTAAATGATAAAAGAAAACAACCAAAACAGGTTGTGGTCCATAGATTTAGAAAAGAGAAGACCCTGTCCCCGCGTTTTAAGGTTTCAACTATAAATTTGATATTATACATTATTGTTATATCCTCAAGAACAGAATCAGCTTATGTCCCCGTTTGCTCAGTGTTGCCCAGTGTGTAAGGAAAGGGTACACTGGGTTTTTCGGTCAAAATGTTTTTTTGCGCAGTGGGAACGAGTCTGTGCATTTATGGTTAACTCTAGATCTGTAGAAGGACTTCCTTGACCCCTCTATTGCCCACTTGAGTTTGGATTGAAGAGGATGGTCTTGTGTCGTTTTTCTCCTTGAAAAACAACTTTTATTCACTGCCAATCTGCAGATCGCTTTGGGCTTTGTATTTTGATACATATTTGTATAATGCACAAGGTTGAGAAATAATCCATGAATCCAATATCATCTATGTCACAACAATTACATAATATTTTCCTGTTAAAAATGTAACTGCTTATTACGACACCGTTATTTCATTTGCTGGCGATATTTCCAACACACATTCGATTTGGGATGCAGGGACGTACACGGCACGCTGCCAGCCCCAGTCCCGCGCCGCGAGGTGACAAGCGCCCAGATGTCGATCAAATTAGCGTCTATTTACAGTTGATTTGCCCGCGTCATCGGCAATCTCCCCTCGCCGGCTGTGATGTGGTGGCACAAGTCTGGGGTGGGTGTGTAGGAATAGTAGACGCAACCATATTTTATTGCAGTCTTTCTCCGTGAATGTCATCGGCCCACTTACGGCGAGCTCCGAGGGGACACGGAGGAGGTGAAGGAAGGAGGGGGGTGGCTCCAGAGTGGTACATGCAAATATGCGGTGTCGTCCTGGGACCAGCTGGCGCAGGTTTTAATGGAGTTGGGGCAAACTCATTTTACAGCGCGGGCCACAGAAGACGAGGATAATAATATCACTGTGTGTGTGTGTGTGTGTGTGTGTGTGTGTGTGTGTGTGTGTGTGTGTGTGTGTGTGTGTGTGTGTGTGTGTGTGTGTGTGTGTGTGTGTGTGTGTTAGGGGGGTGGGGTTTGAAGGGAGGGACGCTGAATTATTTGTGTGGAACTCACCATCAGGGTCCTTAATGTCGCCAATAAACTAATTCCGTGAAATGTATGGAGAATAAAAAAGCGATGAACAAGGTCTAGTAAGTCATTTTAAAATCAAAATGTGAATTAAACCAAAATCAGGATGAACAACTATTTGACAGGTGACCAAAGTAGTGCCTGTGAAATAGGTTGTCAAGGTTTGATTGAAACCTTGACTGAGACCTTCTATTTTAATGAAAATAATAATAATTAAGGGAAAATTATTGTTTTGATTTGTACCAAGCAAAGCAAGAACATATGGCCTTATCCCATCAGCTAAAGTTATTGTCCCTCGACTTGAAATTTGCACACACAACACTATATGTCCTCTATTATATTCTAAAAGTTACTAACAATAGTAATAAAGTGCATGAAGGCTCATATTTTAATTAAACAAAGAGATTACAAGAAACTAAACCACAGGATTATAGAAAGCCCTAAACCACAAATTTGTACTCGTGAGTGTGACACAAAATTACTGAGCTAGAGCCGTGGTTCCCAAAGTGGGGGTCGCGGCCGTTTGGAGAACAGTGAAAAAATATAATATATTTTAATTACATTTGTAATTTTGTCCCAGACATTAGTTTACGACAGCGTCAATCAAAATCGAAATGCTTACATCATGCACAGCGGCAAAGCGTGTCTGTCCTGCTGTGGTTTGCTAAAGCTAAAGGTGTTTGGAGGCTACAAACAAATAATACCTGCTTTAAAATGAAACGTGGTTAATATCCACAACAGAAAAACCCGGAGGGGGAGAAAAGTCACATGTGCCAGAGGTGAGGCTGATGGTGCAAACTGCGAAGACTGTGGTGGAGGGAGAGAGGGCAGCGGAGAATTAGTGAGGGTGCGTTGCAAGAAATGCCCTCCACCTCGCTAAGGGGGGAGCCCTCCACCTCTGCTTGCGTCACTACGCAAGTAAAATTATCCATTTTGGGCTGGCAAGTGCAGCTCGGTTCGCGCCACTACGCTGAGTTGGACCAAACTGTCAATGGAGTATGTTATTGTGTTATTATCATATTAATAAATGTAACGTTAGACTAGTAGTATTGATCCAGGCAGGGTGAAGAATGTGCGGAGTCAAACCCCCAGCTATTATACACAGGAAGTTAGATTAAGGCAAGGACCAGAAAACATCTGTTATAGCCTCAGGCTTACTTTGAGAGGGGCTACTGTGTGTTTTGGAGAAAGGAGCTATTGTGTTCACCTAAGGATGGTGAGACATGTGTTTTCAATTATCAGGTCATGTGACTGTGTGCTTTTCATCGATAGCCTGTCTTGAAACAGGGTCTTTTTGCTTTGGGTGTGCAAGGGAGAGGACCCGGACTGGATCAAGCAGTCTGCCACTTGTCTGTATCTTGAATTCTGTCTTTTATATATTAAACCTTTTTATATATCTAAGCAGAATTTGTGGTCCATTTTTCATCGAAGGAGATGAGGAGGAGGAGGAACCGTGGCTGAACCAGCGTTAACATATTTTGGTCCTTCTTGAGCCGGATGTCAAAACATCATTTTTTGGAGCTGACCGTCGTCCTACTGGAGATCTGAAACAGCAGCGTGGCTTGGAGGTTGCAGGTCGAAAAACAACTGCAGTAACAGTCTCTTTGTGGGGTTTGATCAGCTTCGAACATCGGATTGAAGACACAAAAGCCACGGACATCGCGATAACAGGCAAGTGTGAATTTACTTTTGAAGTCAATTTACTTTTGACTCAAAAAAGAGGCCGGGGATAACGAGGTTTATCCTTTTTAATAGTCGAGGAGCTATTTCTTAGGCCTGGGATAACGAGGTTTATTCTTCTAATAGTCAGAGAGCTATTAAAGACAGTCAGAGGGGGAGCCCGGAATAACAACAGGTTATTCTTTTAGATAGTCTGGAACTATCATAGACTGTAATAATAACGGGGTTATTATTAAGAGTAAGTCGGGGACTACTTTTTACTGCAGTTAAAAGTGAACGGGGTTCATTTTGATTTAAAGACGTCTGTGTGAATGTGTGTGTGAAAGGAGGTCAATCTATACTCGAAGCACCGGACAACCAGAAACCTTGCGGTGATAACAAAAAGTTGTCGGCTTGGTGAAGTAGAGTTGAATTGCATCTCATTATGTTTTAAGTAATCGTGAAAGTGGTCTAAAACAATTACATTCCTTGTGATTAAACACCCGGGAGAAACCGGATGAAACATTAAGTTTTATCTAGAAGCTTGTTTCTCGAGGAAGTGATTTGGCCCGTGAGGCATTCCACTAAGATCGTTTACAAATGTGTAATTAATATCCACTGTTGTATAAGCAATAGTTATTAAATAGAAGTTGAAGAAGATATCTAAGTAATTTACTAAAGAGTAAATATGGGTTCATCTTGTACTAAAACTGTGGATCTGAAAGGGGATCCTAAGTTTATGCAGAGAAAAAATCCTGAATCAGTTAAGTATTTAAAAAACTGGAAGAAGAAGTATGGGTTTGAAGGTAAACTAACACTAAAAGAGTGTGAAACACTGGTGATGAAAGTTAGTTTAGGACTTAAATCCAAAAAGTTGCCATCAGAAAAACAATTGCATGAGCAGAAAATGGCAGAGCTGTGGTTAGTTGCAGCAAAGTGTAGGAATAAGCAAATTAAAGAGAAGAAGAGTGAAACCAGCCTAGTTGCCTTTACAACAGAAGAAGACAATTTGGTCCAATCAGGGAGGCGCCATGTGCAGCAGCAGCAGCAGCAGCAGCAGCAGCAGCAGCAGCAGCAGCAGCAGCAGCAGCAGCAGCAGCAGCACCATGTGCAGCAGCAGCAGCAGCAGCAGCAGCAGCAGCAGCAGCACCATGTGCAGCAGCAGCAGCAGCAGCAGCAGCAGCAGCAGCAGCAGCAGCAGCAGCAGCAGGCTGTAGTACAGGCTCATAAATACACAGCGGCACCACCTCAATATACTCCACTGCAACAGACAACAAATCTATTCTCAGATAATTCTGTAAAACTGCAGGATAGTTTGTATCCACATGCAGAGCTTGAAGCAGCAGCACAACCACAAGTCTGTGATGTACAAACACCTGTTGCTACTAGATCACGGCTTCCAATGAACGCGTCTTGGAGCAAAAGTTTTGGAAACCTTTTCAGTCCAAGGGTTGACTTCTCAGAGAGAGGTGCAGATGCATTCCCAATGATAGAAGTCCCAAATCCCACTCATGATCCACAAGTGGTTGGAAGTTTGCCTACTATGTATGTCTTTCGTACTTGGACGAAAGCAGACATAATTAAAGCCACAGAAAGTGTCCCAAGCCATAGAGAAGACCCAGATGGATTTTGCGATGGTATGAGACAACTGGTGGACATGTATAGGCTTAACGGAATTGAAATTAGGGACATTTACATGACGAAAATGGGAGTTGATTGGACAAGAGTAAGACAACACTATAACCCAAATGATAATGCAAACCCACCTGTGCTTCTTCCTGCAGCAGACCCACTCATTAATGATAGATTAAATACTCTACATACTCAAATCAGAGAAATGTTCAAAACTTTACCTGACTATGGGAAGTTAGCTCAGGTAAGACAAATGGAGGATGAGACAGTAGTAGATTTTAGAGTGCGGTTTGAAATAGCCTTTAGAAAACACAGTGGGTTGAGAGACAATAATGCAGCGGAACGTGTAATTTGGGATCAACAGTTTAAACAAGGGATGTTGGCTAATTTAAGACCAGAAGTCTCTGAATGGATAAAGAGAAATTTTGTTGGATTGCCTACTGCGACGCTGCCTGATTTTATAACACATGCTATTCATGCTGAAGTGGTTGCTAGAAATAAAAAGAGAAATAAAGAGAGAGAAGAGCAAGCCAGATCAGTAGATTCTTTCCTGCAAGATTTGGGAGATTTGTGTTTCCAGAAAGCACAGGTCCAATCAGCAAGGAGGGAGCAGAATAGAGGCAGAGGTCAAAGCAGAGGGAGGGGGCAGATGAAGACTAGGAGAGAGAGAAAGTTGGACAAAAGCAATGATTATTGTTACATATGCAAAAAGAAAGGACATTGGGCGAGAGAATGTGAAGCATGGACCAGAGAATGTGAATCAAGTTCAGATGGGGAAAAGAGAGAAGAATATGTAGAAAAAAAAGGGAGAAAAATCAAAAACATCACAATGCATGACTAGGGAGTAATAACAAAACTAAAGTTCTGACAAAAAGTAATGATGAAACAGTGAAAATTCCAAATTTAAAAATGACTTCCATAATTGAAAATGAAAATGGATATGATTCTGATTTGGCAAAGCAATGTGATGAGGTTATAGATTTTACTCAATTAGATATTTTTCATGTGTCTAAACCAGAAATAACACTTTACATTGAAGAAAGGCCCTATGTGTTCCTTTGTGATTCTGGAGCGGATAAAACAGTGATTAGGGATGTGAGCAATATACCCATTTCAAAAAACTCAATCACAGTGAGATCAGCTAATGGGTTAGTGCAAAAACAAAATTTGAGTCAGTTGATTACAATAACAAATCCAGAAACATGTGATGAAGCCATGTTGAGGGTGGTTCTGTCACCGCTGTGCCCATACAATCTACTCGGACGTGATGCAATGGTTGCTTTAAAAATGGGAATATTTCCAAACAAAAATGGAAATATGGAAGCTAGGCGCTGTAGCAACACTGATATCCATGTCCTACAAGCGGAGGGATCAGTATTGTATTGTTGGACTTTGGATATGCCGACAAGTGACCCTCGAGAATCAGGGAAAGAAATTGTAAAAAGGGCTAAACAGGCATTAAATCCAAGTGCCATTGTCAAACAACATGATGAGTTACATGTCACTCTGAGATTTAAAACAACTCCAGGAGGTGATCCAGTTTACGATAAGCTTGTAAAAAAATTGGGTCCGCAGAGAGTTCAAATTAGAGACATTTACTGGAGAGACAAAACAAGTTTCTGCACTGTAGGAGTGGCAGATGCAGTAAAACAACTCATGGGAGATTTGCAGATTCCACATATCTCTATATCCAAAGACCCAGAGGCAGAGTGGAGTGATAACAATGCCTTTGTTGGTCAAGTGGAATCAATTAGAGATTGGGAGCAAGATAAAAAAGTAGGAGTATACTGGAGTAAAACAACTGGCTGGAGAAAACAAAAGATAAACTGGACAGTAGTATGTACGCCAGCTGTACATCTGACTGACCAGGAGCTTGCATGACTAATGACTCTAACACAGGAAGAGGAGGAGGAGCTTGAGCAAGTTCCAGATGAGGTGTGGTCAAAGGGACCCACAGATGTTGGGTTAATTAAGGGAATGTTACCAGTGGAGATCAGAGCAAAAACTGAGTACAGGCCCAGGATAAAACAATATCCTTTAAAACCTGATGCAGTAGAAGGAATAAAACCTGTAATACAGGATTTAATTAAAAAAGGAATAATTCAAAAATGCTCAGATTCCCCTTGTAACACACCAATATTCCCAGTTAAAAAGGCATCTCCATCGACAGCTTGGAGAATGGTTCAAGATCTGCGAGCTGTGAATGAAGCAGTTATTCAAAGAGCACCTAATGTACCAGATCCACATACACTGTGTTGCATAATTAAAATGTTGTATACTAATGATTTTGAAAATAGGCCCTCTGAAGAAGGTGCACGGGGAAAAGCCCCAAGGACAAAGGAATATGC